>OX454269.1:12446859-13646859 GCA_949715065.1 Periphyllus acericola
GTAATGTAGTTAATTGATTAGTTTTAACATTTATTTAAAGTTAATGTAAAGTCTGTAAGTTAAAAATGAACATTAATTTATGCAATATTATGTTTGTTTTTAGAACCGAGGATGAAATAGGAACGGACAATTTCCACGATCTAGATGTACCAGAAGAATTAATACCCAAATTTCAGAAGATGGATGAAGCTTATTTAAGTTAATATTAATATTGTTTGTATGTTAATATTTGTAATTTTATGGATTAATTTGTATATATTTTGAATGTTTGAAAAATATAAAACTTTATAAAATAAATCAAAAATTGCTCTAAATATTAGGTAGCTGACTGAGAATCATTATCCTAACAATTAGCTCTTCAGCCAAGGTTCCCAAGAGTGTTATATTTTTACTATTTTTCAAATATTTGCTAATTTTTATTTACGTATTACAATAATGACAAAGTACCATTCTTATATTATTCAATAAAAATAAAATATTTATTGAATTTAGAATAAAACGAAATAATATAAATTATTTTTATTAATATTTTAATATTTGTTGAAATAGATTATTATTTAAAAAACGTCAAACATTTATTTTAGGATATTCGTGGACAAATGATCAATATAACTGATAATTTTGAATTTAGTGCCAAAGAATGAAAGAAAAATGTTGATACATCAAATTTTATTAAATAACATAATAATAAAAATACTAAGAGGACAAAATATTACAATAAGTACAACAATTTTGATTTTTTATAAAATAATTAGAGTACATAAAATGTGCAGTAAGCATAGCTGAAGTACAAAACTAAAATACATAGAATAATATAATAATAATATTAATACTAAATAAATAATTGATTAATCATTATAAAATAATGGAGAACAACAATTTGAGCAACTTAATGATTAATAAGTAAATATATATGAAATAAAATATTTTTTTTTATCGTTCAATTAATATACGAGTACACTGCCATGTTCCATTGGCTGTTTTCAACATTTAATAATTTTTATTGCATCAAATTGAAATTAAATTGTATTTCATACATTTCATATTGGTCTTAAAACATTGTTTGAATAAATCTAAAAAAATAACATCTTTCTTACTGAATTGTGAATTAAATACTAAAAACTATTAGAGTTTACAATAAAAAAATATATAATCAATAATTAAGTAATTTAATATTGTGTTTGTCATCTAACATTACTGGGGTCATCTAATGAAACGATAAAGTGTTATTCCATCAGATATCATGACAACAATAGGTACCTAAAAATTCAAAACGTCACAAGTCACTAAGCGAATAGTGCAAAGAGTTTTAAATACTTCCTATGCGCTTATTACGCTTATCACACGATACATGATACACGGTACCTACGGTGAACCGCATTATTATAGTATTTATGTGAAACGTTTTTATGATTATATTTTTTTGTACACGTATTTATATATATTAAACACATTATTATTAAATATGTTACAAGAAAAAAAATATATGTTTTTCATTCGAATAATATAAATATTTCAGCTAGTATCACACGAACAATAACCTAAACACAACTATATTACTCGTATATACTATGCCGGCCGGTGTATCGCAGGGATATTGGAAGTTAAATCGATCAAGCTTGGTGATCGTGATACACCCAAGGCGCAAATAAAATGGTCTGAATAATGTTACCAATAATATAGTGACATGTAATATTTGTAGTAAAATATTAAATTTAATCAAACTACTTTTCCATCTAATTAGGCTAGATCAAACTTAAAAATAATAAATACTATCGCAGTTACCTATCAATAACTGGTTTTATGTACAAACGTGTTTCAAATGTGACGATGATAATATGGTGGTGGGTCCCAAAGTCTCAAAGTCCCAAGATGAAATTTTACAAGTAGTCAACTAGTTTAGTCCGAGTTGGTGGTGTTATTTTGTTGCGTTTCAGAGTGACCTGAAAGCGGTGCTTTTGAAACTTGGACCGACAGTATATGTAAAAAGGACTTGACTATAACGTGGTCGGATTGGACAACACTGGAAATCGAGAAAACCGTTCGATATTGGCCGGATTGCTAAGTCTGTAACAGGAAAGTAAGTGCGAATAACATCCCAAAGGTATGGTGCCTCGACGGGGTGCACATATAGCGCGTCAAGGATAGTAGCCCAACGAGTTTTCAATGTCCGATTTGAAAAAGGACGACAAGACGTCGTCGCCGGCGTGGTGCACGGAATGCCGCCTGGCCGCGGCCGCCTTGGCCTGGTGATGGTGCTGTAGCGGCCCGTGCTGGTGATGGTACACCCGGCAACCGGACAGGTGTAACGCCTCGGAGCTGATCGACCTCTTGTCCACGGGCGCGACGGACGGCAACACGGCACGACGACCGCACGCGCCGTACTGGCCCATCGGTGGTTTGCCGCAACCGCGCGACTTCCGGGCGGCCGCGCCGCTGTTGTTGGCGAACAGCGCGTAATCGATGGCCCGGAAGTTGTCGGAACCGCTGGAACCGGAACGGCGCTGCCGGGCGCCGACGGCGGACGACGACGAGTACACCGTGGCCGCGGACAGCGAGGACGCGGGCGACGCGGACGATCCGGCCGCGGTGACGGTCGAGCCGGACGGCGACACGTCGTACACTTTCATCCTGTCCGCGGCGACGGCCGCCGCGGGCTTGGTCACGCTCGAGTAGTGCTGGTCGACCGGCCGCCGGGCCACCTGCAGGTACTCGATGCTCTTGGACGACTCGACGCCGCACCGGGCGCCGCCGCCGGCCGTGGCCGCGGACGCGGACGACCCGCCGCCCTGGCCGCTGTCGTGCCGTTGCAGCAGCAGCAGCAGCTCGTTCTTCTTCCACGCGGTGCCGGGCGAGTCGGCGCGCGACACGCTCGACTCGGACGCCGCGAACCCGCGGCTCTTCAGCTCGTCGAATATGTTGCGCGGCCGCCGCGGTTTGCCGCAATAGCACTTGTCGCTGTCCGCGCAGCTGTCCGAGTCGCAGCTGCACGACACCAGGGACGCGGGTTCCGTGCCGACGCCGCAGTAACACTTGTCTTCCACCGCACCCGCACTGCACTCGGAGCAGCTGAAGTAACCGCTGGACGACGGGTGCGGGCACCCGCCCGTTTCGGACGCCGAGGTCTTCCCGCTACGGCCCGAGCCTTTCCTGCACTTGCTTCCCCGCGTCCTAGACTTTCGGTACAGTTGCTGTTGCTGTTGCTGTTGCTGTTGCTGTTGCTGTTGCTGTTGCTGCTGCTGCTGCTGTTTCTGGAGCTGTTGCCGTTGACGCAACGCGGCCGCCGCGAAAAAGTCGCTGTCGTCCGAAGTGCTGCACACCGGCGAGGACGCGACCACTCGACGGCCGCCCTTGGCCGTCCGTTTGCTCGCGGCCGCGCGCCGTTTCGACTTCCGGTCCGGCCGGACTTCCGCCGCGACCGCGCTGCACGAGCACGGCCGTTGCTGCTTCCGGTCGCGCTTCTCTCGCTTGCAAAAGTCCGGCAGGAACACCGCGCCGATCCGCGACCTGGCCGCCCGCAGGTTCAACGCGACCCGCAGCTTGTCGTTCCACCGACGCCCGCGGCCGGCCACCGACGCGACCCCGGGCCGTCGCTTGTTCCGCTTTCGCTTCTGTTCCGACATGATCGCCCTGGTCCGCTGGTACAGCTCGTCCTTGGTGAGCGTCATCGAGAGCTTCACCAGGAACTCCCGGTAAATCGGCTTCAGGTCGTTGTACGACATGCCCTCCACGTTGATGATTGCGTTCAGTATGTCGTCCATGTTGTTCAAGCCCTCCTGCAGCCGCAGCTCGTTGAACATGTCCGAGAATCCCATGACGCTGCTGCCGTTGCTCCGGCGGCGACGTCTGTCCGCCGCGGCCGTCTCGACGCCGGAGCCGGCCGCGCGCCTCGAGTACTTGCCGGACGCCAACCCGTTGGAGTTCAGGAAGCTCCTGCTCCTGGGTATGGCCACCTTGGTGAGTATGTCACCGCCGCCGTCCTTGCGCGCCGGCTTCGCCACGTCCACCGCCAACGAGCCGCTGCTGTTGCACACGCCCCGCCGCAGCGACGGCGACTGCCTTACGGTCATCCGGAACGTTTTGGCGTCGCCGCATATCTCGTCGTCGTCAACCGCCACGGACCGCGTGTCGCCCGCCACCGAGGACGCGGCCGACGACACAGACTTTTTGTTCCTGCGCGGTGGCCGCGGTGGCGGCAGCGTGGGCGCTACGTCGCCGCCGCCGCCGCACACGCTCGAGCCGGCCGTGCTGCTCATGCTGGTGAACCCGTTGCGCTGCCGGATGACGCGGTGCGTGGACGCCGCGGCCTGCTGCTGCCCGGCCGCTCCGTCCCCGCCATCCCCGGCGTCCCCGGCGGCCACGTCCGCCGCGGCCGACGACATGGCCGAGACCAGCGCGCCGTACAGGTTGGCCGCCATCAGCAGCGCGTCGTTCTCCGTCTCGCACGCGAACCCGTGGCACTCGAGCCGTTTGCCCGCCTTGCGCGTGACCACGGCGAACACGGGCGCGTGGTCGCCGCCCGCGTCCAGCCGCGCCCTGTCGCCGGCGTCCATCTCTCGGAACAGCGGCGCCTTGTCCGAGCCGTCGGGGTCGGAAATCAGCGGCAGGAAAGCGAACTCGTAGCCCGCGGCCGACGAATGGCCGCCGCTGCCGAAAGGCTGCGGCGGCATCCTGCGCTGCGGCGGCGGCGACTGTCTGCGGCACACGTACTTCAGGGCCGCCCACACGGCGATCGACGGGAACGGGTTGGTCCGGTTCACCGTTTCGCCCCGGTCGTCCCTGTACCGTATGGTCAGTCCGGCGGCCGAGATCTCCAGCAGTCCGGAGAAGTCGCGTCGCTCGCCGCCGTCGTCCCGCAGGTAGTGGTGCTGGTTTTCCCGGTAACCGAAGTACATGTCCCGCACCGGTTGCTGGAGCCCTTCCAGCGACGATATCTTGCCCGACAGCCCGGCGCACCCTATGTACTGCACGTGAAACTTGTTGCTGGCCGCGGCCGAGTCCATGGACACGTCTGTGTCGATCTCCGAAGAGCTGATCTCCGCGAACATCTTCTCGATCTTTTCCTGTACCGTGTTCTTGTTGTTGTTCGCGTCAGCGGCCGCGCCCGTCGCCCCGGTGGCCGCCGCTGTCGCGTACCCGTAGTCGGAACCGTAGTTGTCGTCCGCGGCCAACGACTTGGTCCTGCGGCCGGCCGCAGCGGCTGCGCGACTCGCCGACGTCCGCTTCTCGTCGCCGGCCACGGACGCGGTCGTCCTGAACATGCTGTCTATTCGTTTCTTGGACGCGATCGAGCTCGTGTCGTCGTTGAGCAACAGGTCGGCCGCGGACGCGGAAAAATCGCCCTCAGCGCCACGTAGCCGGAAGCTTTCCAGCTCGTTCTTGATGCTCTCGTAGAAATGATGGCCACCGCCGCCGCCGTTCTGCTGGTAACAGTCAGCGTAGACGCCGCAGTCGCCGCGAGGACGCATCACCATGGTTCTTGTTCGACCCTTGGATTTCGTCGTCAATCGTCCGTGGCCGTCTTAGCTCTGATTACTGGTTTCATCTGAAAACATACATTTATTTTTATTCATCACCGTCCGAAGTTTATCATCAATATTATTGTTGTTACATTTTGAAACTATTATATAATATAATAATGTTAAAATATCTCGTCATCATTGTCGGGTAAAACGTTCCCCGTGCGATAGTCAAATAGTGAGTCGCTCTTCACGCATCGGAGCATACATGTCGTACGTAATATTCATTAAAATATATTACTACTATTATTAGATAAAATTTAATTTTTAATTATTATCCTATGTTTTTACAAATTCAAAAAAATAGTCCACGTGTTAAAATGTGAGTTTGCAATGCGATCCAACAACAATTATTTTCACTTATTTTATAAACAAACGCGCTTTTCACCTAGTTCCTTGCCTATTTATCCATGGACGTATACACACGCAGACACATAGTATCTCACGAGGAGATGCCTAATCGCGAGATATCTCTTATGATAATAAATGTAATGGGATTCTGTTTTATCGTACGACCCCTGCAGTGGATAAGCACTACAAATACTGGTATTATTTAAACTAAATTTTTTAAAGTCGGGGAAAACAATTTATAAAATGTACGTTTTATTTTATTTTTTTTGGAAAAATCGAACATAGCTTTTTTATAGATTTTATTTTTCTACAATGATTTTAAAGCCTCGGCTACTATGACCTTTTGCTGTAGGGTAGTATCGGTTGGATTTTGGAACGGTAGGTTTTATTATTGTGGAAACACTTATGTGAATATGCAGGTGCACGGTTTTGTCACTGGAAACTCAGGTGGCCAGGTGGTCAACCATCTGAGAGCCAGCGACGCCGGATGGTCCTTAACCGCAGCACTGATCAGCGACTGCGGCTAATCACGCGTCACACCATGCCCCATTTATAGTTTTACAGAGTTTATTTTTCCGAAAACGTTGACGTTTCAACTTTTTATTTTCAATACTCTCATGATTTTTAATTTTTTTAAGCTCACAGAACAACATGGCATAATTTTATACCGTAATAGCTTGTATCGATACGATCAGAAAAATGAGACCTTACTGTAGTTTGCCGGATTTTAGTTCATTTTACTCGCAATCAAGTGTACCTATGTACAACGTTAGAAATTAGAATCGCATATTATTGTTTTTCGTTTTGTTTCCTTATCCAATGTATGCACCTCTCGACCGCTTTTTTTTCACAACTTGAATTCAAGTTAGCAGAAATATTTGTGTACTGCTCCAACACATTCCTCGTAGATAGTTACAGAACGGGTAAAGTGGTTATAGTTTTTTTTTTATTTTTCTTTTTTACAGTATTTGAGAAGTATTTGAAATATTTTTTAATAGTATTTCTTACAACGCAGTAATAGACCGCGTGCAACATTACCGCGTCTAGGATTATACCACGCCTCACGCACCAGTGCACCACCGGGTTATCCGTAAACTCACGCGGGGAGACAAGGTTTTTAGAAATCAATTTACGGACTACGATCTTCATGCGAATGATTCAAATAATATCTCGATTATTGTTGCTTATACGTTGATATCTCAAAATATTCTGCGTCGGAAGTTATGATCTATAATTTTCACCACAAATTTGTGGTCATTCGATTGTAAAATACAAATCACTACTCGCGTGCAAAATATTCATCCAGTTGGTAGAGCTTGTTGATCGCTTTTATAAATGTACGAGTAGGCGTATAATCATTTTAAAATCCACAACAACATTTACATAATTTTTACTCTATAAAAAATTACAAGTCCGAGAGACGTAGAAAGAAACGTTTTCGGATCATTAAGTGAAAATCTTTCATTTGCTACTTGATTTTTATTAATTGATATTATATTAAATTATTTGAATACGTTACTTATTATTCATTTTTCTCAGTAGAGTAATTTGGTATTCTAATAGACTAGAGTTTATTCTTATTAATAACTTTTGACCGATTGTTTACAGCCATAATATTAACGTTTATTATTTTGAGCTCATAATTTTTATGAGTTCTAATGAAATTACAATAACGTGTTTAGGATTACTTCGGAAAAGTCATCAGGATCAGATAAAATTTCAAAATGTCAACACTGTCAATAGTTTCCGTTCTTTACAGATCTTTTTAAAAACGTTTTAATACATCGGCATTAGATTTAAGCCTACTCGTCGTATTTGTTTGTTGAGCACTTTAATTGAAACCCACTATAATGTTTGACAGCATGTTCGCTAATAAGTCGCTAATGAAATACGCATAAAATAGTTTATACGCTCAAGAAGTGCCTATACTATAAACTTTGCTTCTACGTTCCAGCCGACTCCAGTACAGTTTTTTCTCATATTACAATTAAGTAATTCAAGTTTATTCGTCAAACATTTTCACGAGGTCCACAGTTTATCATTTAAATTTTAAATGATCTAGAAAGATCATTACAATAATAATTATGTTTCGTACACAATGTATTAACACACATTAAAGTAACTTTAATATTATTGGAATGCAATTATTTATTATCATTATTATATATGTGTAAATATTTAATGAATTACCTATATTATATTAATCAATTTTTTTTCTATTTATTGATCGATAAAACGTTCAATCGACCGATTTCCGTTAAAACAATAATAAGATGTACTTGCATAACAATAACATAACAATATTTTAGCGTACGATTATGATTATAACTTAAAAGTGAAAGATCCTCCACATACGTTATAACATTGATCGTTATAACATATATTGTAGGTATCTATGATAAAAGGCTTAATCGTTTAGTGTAATTAAAAAACAATAAAATACTAGTTGACGACCGTATACGTGTCATTATATTCAGTATCAATTGTTATGGTATAAAAAACTTCACTCCTCCTATAAGGAATCCACCGACCAATTAATAAAAATTAATTGCTAATTGCCCACTTATTGTAACAACCCACTTGTGTATAGATGATATTTATCTGTTTAATAGTTTTACTGAAAATATACCTATGTAAGATTATTCCGTTCACGTCCGTGCAATTATTATTTAAGCCAAACGTATTAGTAACATTAGTAACAATAAATTTAGCTTAAAAATCAATTGACACGCCAGTGTTTCCATTCGGGTATAAGGAAAAAAATTAGCGTAAACCTTTTCGAAACTCATCGACAAATCAATTCGATCTTACCGTAGTAGTTTAAGAAATCTGCAACGCTATAGTGAGTGTTTATAGAACGTATTCGCAACAATGGGTTGGTACCAATTTCAATGGTTTCGGTACAATACGGTGTAAACATACGACACAAAGCGAACACGAATATAATGGTTTACAATGTTTAGTGTTTACACAGTTCGACTTTTTTCTTATCGTTCACACGTTCTAAGCGTTCAAAAATAACTTTTTTCGTCAAATCCTGCATATTATAGACACAGTTCGACCGTCGATTCAGATATAAATACGTACAGGTGTTACTCTACAAATACTGCACAAACCCTTTCCTAAACTAGCTTTTCATTATTGCTGCAGGTTTTCAGTTTTCGTTATACAAGGGAATGTTATTGATACATTTTTTGACCTAAAATATCAAATGGTATTGACTAATATTAGTATTATAGTTAGTAGCTTGTATAAATAGGAACGCTTTAGGTTTGGTTGCTTTTTAGTTATGACCATTAATTTTGGTATTATTGTTTATATTATATCGAATATAACTATAATGCTTATTGTACCATACGCGTACGGATTGTGTAATTTTCGAAATAAAATCAAAAAAATTGGTAAATAAATAATATTGATCAAACATTTGAACTACGTAAGTAACTGGATCTACATGCAGATATTCAATGGCAATGGCTTATTTACTGTACCACATAGTCCAGCTGTATTTATATCAGTCATGGATACTATATACACTTATAAAAATGAGTAATATACTAATATGACGATAACAGGACGCAGGCACTAGTCTTGTCAAACTTACAAGTGCTAGTGTAAAGGCAGTCCAATGGTTGACGATTGCCATATCGGTCCTCAGCTTGTCAACTTTCCACATATGGGCTGCGGATGATTTGTCTATACGTTATAGCATTGCATCGGCAGATATTCCAGACCACAGATCAATCACACGTCGTCCAAAATCAACGGTAAGGATGTGTATTGTGTATATAATATATGATATGTGTGTGAGATGTTTATATACATTATATTTACTTGTACAGGGTACTCGTACAATGGACATGTATATAAAAGTAAAATATTTTATTTGGTGAACACGCGTACAAAAAATGTACCGCATAAAAAACAATAATTTTTCGGTAAAGTACACACGATACGATACGATATTATGTAATTTATTTCGATACGTTTTCGCATTTTAAATAATAGGTATATCATACTGTGTTGTCTTAGAATAAAATTTAAAACGGTTTTTAATTTTTGTAAGCCTTAGACATATTGTTAATTAACTAAGGAATATTGCAATTGTGTATATACCAATTGCTTCATTTAAACATTTTAAACGAATGCTGTTTACAAATCCTGACGAATTATAAAAGTTTTAAAACCATGTCATTACTCAATATTTATAGTGTTTGAGAGATATCAGAAATATTTAAGGATCTCAATTGCTTGTACCGTTTGTGAAATGCATTGTGAGCTGTAAACATTTTATTGGGTTGTAATATAAATATATAGGTAGGTAACCTAATTAGGTACTTTAATAGTAAGAATATGTGTTAAATTCAACTAGGCTAGTATTTGTCGATGACACGGATATGTATTTTTAACGCTTTTAGTTTAAGAGTTTTACCATAACTTGCAGTTTTATTATTTTATTTGTGTCACTTTGCTTAAATTTATTGTACCACTATGGGACACGAAACAACTAAGAAAACGTACCAAACAAATAAATAATAAAAATAAAAAAAACAACATTATTTTATCGATAAAATGATGTTTTTGAAACTTCGTGAGAATCTAAAAACTGTGTTTAAAAATAATTTGACTTATTAAATTAATTTCAACACATTTCCTATATTTTTAATAAAAATGATTTAAAAAGATTAATTTTTAAAGTACTAGGTACCATAAAATAAACAAGTCATTTATTTTATTGCTAACATACTTTTATTTTTATTTCCCATTACCATGCATAATTTTAGTTTCATGTTTTTATAGCCAAATCGACATTCATAAAATAAATTAAAAGTAGAAATGTATGC
Organism: Periphyllus acericola; assembly: GCA_949715065.1. Lineage (NCBI taxonomy): Eukaryota > Metazoa > Arthropoda > Insecta > Hemiptera > Aphididae > Periphyllus > Periphyllus acericola. The sequence goes on from OX454269.1 coordinate 12,457,574, forward strand.
CGATTTTTTAGAAATGCGAAATGATTCATGTAGATCTAAAGCCAAAAAAATACCAATCTTGAAACTATGATTGTATTGTAGCAACAAAGTGTATTTTAATGTAATGACGTAATGAAAATGTTAACTATATTATAATTACACGTGTTTGTAAATTTACACTTTTCAAAAACATTTAAAATATTTTTTCTATACTAAACAATAATAAGTATATAATTTTAAATATGCCGTTATCAAACTCTTCTGTGATACATTTTTCTTTTAGTCAAATTATAAATACTTTACAACATTTTAATTATTAACTTATTGATCTCATAAAAATACTTATTTTTTCGAATACGCCCATGTCTCGAGTCTTGAGTAGTGCGCAAAAATTTTGTACCATTTATCTATTCATATTCAGAGTGTAACGTGACTATGTACAATTATGACGTTTGCTTACAGCAGCAACACTCTGGAAATGAACTTTGTAATGTATACGAAAGTTCAGCACACTTTAGTGAAGATATGGATGTATCGGAAAAAGGAAATGCAGTAGAATCTCGGTAATCCGACAGATATCAGACCACGCTACTGCCGGATTAACAAAAACGGCGGATTAATGGGGGTTCACATAAAAACGCATTTTTACTCATTGAATTTTACATTTGTACTCATACTAAAAAATGGTAATAACCTTATTGTATTTTATTGTAACATATAAATAATACATACATGCTGTGTTTAATTTATATTTTGATGAGGCTGGTTTGGAAAAATTATCAATTTGCCTGTGTTATTTTGTTTGAAATTATGCTTTTACTGGACGTTACCGGATTATCGAATGGCCGGATCGCGGAGTTATTTACGATACCGTATATTAATTCTTCGTTGCATTATATTTTATTGATAGGTATAAGTTCTATAATTTTGATCATGACTTTAATATGTAGTATTACATTTTTTATTTTTTTTACCGATCTATTTGCTCAAGGAGGACCCGGCAACTGAGACCGTTAGCCCTCCGTGTGGATTTTTGTTTGCAGGTTTTTTTCTGTAAATTGTTTAGACCATTTAGAGGTACTGCAGGGGCTTAAACACGCGGGCAGTGTACGTGTGTGTAGGCATGTACGACGCCGCTAGATTCGTGTGGTCATTTTTCATCCCAAGGCTCCTTTGAGTCTACATAAAATGTTGACGGCTCTCAAATTATAAATGACAAAAAAATCAATGTTTATATGAATGTAATTTATATTTTATAATTTATATTTTATTCTAATTATTTATTTTATTAGGTATTAAATATATGAAAAATTATAAATACGTATTTATTGTAGAAAAAATTATGATTCAATATTATTTTATGTTTAGTCTTGGTAAATATAAATCAATAAAATAATAAATCAATATTAATTAAAGCTATATTTAGCGAATGATTATTGTAGACAATTCAACGTTTCCCAACCGGTGTGACTCAATGATAATAGTAAACGTTTTTCGCAAAAATATTTATTGGTATTCAATTATATGACGCGGCTCCCTTCGACAACTCCCGCGACGCCCCTGGGAGCCGCGACGCAAAGTTTGAATACCTCTGCACTAGGCCATATCATACTTCATACTATTATATAGGTTATTCCGATCCCGACTTTATGAAATCACGTGTGCATTTATCATCGGCACAGATATGAATAAATAATGACACGAGCGAATGAAAAACGTTTTGGTTGTAGAACATGTATATCATTATGTTTATGTGCAAACAATGGAGTGCGCGTTATTCGGGCTGTAAATCGCGCGCGGCAAAAAAGACGTTGACACGCGAAGCCCGTTGTGTTGTGTACCCACCGGTACGAGTACAAAAACATTTCGAGCGCATCGATATTATTGAATTACCACTCGGATCCTGTGATTAGTGCGTGCACGTTCATCGTCGGAACCGTGAAATTGATTTCTCGTCACAAGTAAAACTCAACCTTGATATCATTTTACGAGTGTTTTCCCCGTAAACCGGCGGATAAGTAATCGCGTTGTAGGCAGAAAACCACTAACCCAAATCGTCCAATCTTCGTCATGGACCGTGTAGATAAATTATTATTATTATTATTATTATTATTCTTATTCTTATTAATGTTATTATTGTTAATACACCTATACGACATTATTATAACGCTGCTTAAATGCACTTGGGTGGACTTAAAATGTAATTATACTAATATGTATACCATTGTAATATAATATGATATTGTATACTTTTTTATGCCTATTATAGTAGCGCATTTTTGGTTCACCTTAAATGTAGTGTCTGTTCTGCTTTAAGCCAAATCATTTTACATTTCGGTTTATTACAAGGCATTTGTAGTAACGAATAAATGTATTGTGTGGCTATAAACGTGTTTTTCGTATACTCGTACACATTTATTTTTCAATCGACTGACTAATTTACATCTGTGGCGATAAGAATAATGTAGTGTTTAGATTTTAGACTGCTAAAAACGTTTATTTATTGTATTTTGTATAACTTCGTCAAAACGATTCACTTGCTCGTAAATGTTTCATTAATATATACGTACGAATTAAAAATAATTGTTTTGTTTCAAAAACGTTTAATGGTCAAATTTGAGGGATATCGTTTTCATCTGATGTACATAATATATTATAATTCCATATCGTTGTCCCTATACATAGGGCCTATTGCGTGAGCCGTACGTAGTACGAACAACTTTCGTATGGTTAAAATCCGTTGTATAATATTACTATACGAATTTCCGTTGAAATGCAGTAATATAACATTATAAATGCGATTACATTTTTTATTTAGACATGTGAAATCGCATATATGTATTACGGTTAGTGGCAACACGTGTAACTTAATTCATTGATGGACCGTGAGGACGGACAGGCCTAATACAAATGTCCACGATGCTTTTGCACAACTAGTGCAACTTTTTACTTTCGTCATGGATTTTCTTAGATTCTGAGTGAAACGAGAAATGTTTTAGCAGTAACATGATGTGTGTTTTTGAATATTAAATGCAGGTATGTACCTATAAAATGTATAATCTTAAAGCGCAATTAGTTGAGCTGATCGCATAGTATCAGAACAATAAAAAACCACATAATATTGCGTGCGGGGGGGGAGTCTTAATTTTAAAACCATTTAAAATAAAATTACTGTTTTGATCAATATATAGTCGTTATATTATTATACAGCCACCACAAATAAGATAGAAGCAGTTGAAAAAAAAAAAATTAAAAACAATCTTACGGGTATAATCGGCGAAAATTATATACCTGTATTATTGATTAGCGAACGTAGATTGATCGTTCAATTTATTTACAGATCGAATTCGCTTAGGTAATATATACAACGATATGTGTACAGCTACGTACGAGACGGGGCTTAATATGATTTTAACTGAAAAATACGACGAGACACAACATTGGGTCCATTTAGTATTTTATAATTTGTATTAAAACGTTTTCTACTTACTGGACACCGGTACAGAGCATATACGTATTATTATTAACCGCAGTGTCCGCTTGTAATAGTTGTAATTATTAAATTTGAAATAACGGTCCGCCCATGTAGTTATATAATCTATGCATAGAGGTACGTTTGATAATGGTTCGATCAGAACGCCGAGGGATAAAGATCGTTTTTTTTTTTTTTTAATAATTGGTACAGCGTAAAGTAATGTATATATAACGGCTTTACTGGTTTTAGAAAATATTCAATTATTATATGCTTTATTTTTTTGCTGAATACGCATTATGTTAATTGTACCCAATAAAATTTTATCGTTTAATTTCAAGTTTTTGTACAGCAATATTTTGTTACAATAAAATAATTAAGTCATTCCTACTACCGGAATTTCGTGAAAATGGGCTAATACGAGATTTGAACATTTTTTAGAAAGTCCGTGTTTAGGAATTCACAAAATATATTTCTAAGATGTCTAAGCTGAATCGTCTCCAAAAATAAATGGTTCTTAACACGTTTGATGGGTAATGAATTGTATAGGTAGTGATTCGAGTTAACTAACCTATTTAAACCTGTTTTTATTTCATTATAATCGAAACACATTGTTGAACGTAAAATAGAATATTATATAGGCATTCTATATTATTTAAATTTGTGCCGAGAGAATAAATATCAACTTCAAAGTATATTCTTTTCAATCGAATTAGAGATACCATTACATTTTTATTTAATGCAAGAAAATGTTTATTAACTCAGAAATGAAGAACTAAAATAGTATATAATCATTTCCCGTAAAGGTACACTGCTATTGAAGACCTATAGTTGATTTTTATTTATCAAACCTAAAATCAAACTTGATTTTAATTTATTTTAAATGTTCTAAAAACGCTGCTATTGGTTAATTCGAATAAATCAGTTTCTTGCTGGTTGTATGAAAAAAATGCGAATCAAGCAGGAGTAATTATAATTAATAATTAATTGACTAATTGCTAATCACGTGCACTTAAAGACGGATTCTGCTTATTCGCGGTCTTACTCGAAATAATACTACCCATATAGGTATCACAAACTACAACAATCTATAACGAATAAATTCAGAAAAAAAAAGTTTGTTTCATTTTTTGCTCGCACCAACAATAATTTATAACGATATCACGAGAGAAATGGAATTTATTATCCAAGAGTCTTTTTATGTTGTATACGAGTTAAGTATAATCGTCAATATTTGCAGGTCTAGGAATAACGGAGTAACTAGATATAGGATTTATCTAGTGGTTAGTGTGAACGATTCTGTGACCGAAATAATGTGCATCGTTGTCGTTATTTTATTATTATTTTTTCATAATCTGTGCAAAATAAACGTTATTGAAATGATTACCGTTACATGCATTTTTAACAATTTACTGCTATTATGATGAGTGCATATACATAATATAGATACATGCTAATAAAATAATATGCTTCGTGTCATTATAATATTATATTTCATTGCTATTGAATTATTATACGAATTGTTTATGCATATTTTTTTATGGTTTCGTTATTGGTTTAAACGGTTTTAAAATTATTATAAGTACCACGATACCGGAAAGATAATATAATATAATACTATATCCTCCGCAGTAACGTTTCGTGATGTCGATAACTGCAACAGTCGTTTTTGTTCTATTTTACATTTAATTATACAAGAATATTAATTGAAAAGTGTCGTAGACATCTGTGTTATTTCCTTTTCGCGCGCAACAGGTACAATGTCGTTTTTTTTTTCGGCATAGATGAGTTTTAAATAATTCACCGAATTATAGCAGAAAATTAGTACCTCCGTAATTGGACAGTCTGACAGTCGTCGGAAATTTTGATACGGACGACCCCAAAATGTACCGCCAATTTGTTTCTCATACATAACACGTCTCCCGTCGATAATTTTACTGTCATTTTTGGTCGTATGCTTATTTATAACACTTTACTCCCGTACAGCTATAAATTAACTTATCACATGTCACACGATACTGCACGTGATCGTTATTATTAACAATTTATTGTACATTATTCTGGAGCAGTTTAGAACTCTATGGGCGTATGGTTTTTTTTTTGTCATTTCCACGAGTCGAAAAAATAAGAAAAGAAAAAAAAATGCGCTTTTCGACCGCTGAGAAGTATTAAACATTTTCCACGGCCCGTCCGCGAAATGTGCATATATTATATTATTATAATTATAAAATATACGTACGTGTATTGACACAGACAAAGTTACGTTATCGAATCGGGTGCTGTACATAATATTATATATTCGACGAACGGTTGTTTGCTTTTTTTTTTTCCATATTTTAGGTTGGAAAAAAATTGTAAAACCAACGCGCTGATATAATGACATCGTAATGATGCCTGTGAAATAACGTCACCGTTGTCGCGTCGTCGTAGTTCGTTTCTTACGCGCACAATATAATATAATAATATTACTGCTATTGACTATATCGAAAATATCGGGAAAATTGGAACTAATTGGCCGTGAGTAAATGGGTGGGCATCCGTGCAAATGGACCGTGTGGCCGGTCGGCTGCAGTGTAGCTGTGTATATTGTACGTATATATGTGCATAGTATAATATTGTGTGCATCGCTCATGCTGCTGTTATACTGCAACATCCGTTTATTTTTATTTTTTTTTCTTATTTCAGTGTATATATATTTACCATTTACCAAGTATATACCAATAACAGTTGTACACTTCCGTTACCGTTGCCGCCGTAACGAAATTATTCTGCTCCACGATAAAATCCGTTTTGCCCGGTACGCGCACGAAGACTTTGAGTCTAGACGACAAATTAACGACGGAAAATTGTTGCGTTTTTTTTTTTTGAGAAAAAAGTAATAAAAAAATAGCCGACGCGGTTTGTCGTAAAATCTCACGTACAGGGGAGAAAACCAATTGTTTCACATTCCTAATATATATATACAGTGCGCGGTCGGGAACGTTCTCGGGCGGACATTCAATAGGATGCCTAACGGTTCGGCCAGGTGCACAGGCTTCGGACGATTTTAAAATAATAATTAAGGCCATTTTAGGCCTGGAGTATTTTAACAATTTTGAGCCGACAATAGTTTTGTGACTGCGATGTTGGTACTTCATTCTGGTTTATTTGTTCTTAAAAACTATGGTCCTCAACAAAATAAGTCATTAGAGGCGCACTTGCGGTCTGTCGCGTTTAAGTTTTAAACAATGATAAAATGACTTCTCCGGCTAACAATGGCGTTCTAGAAAAAAAGAAGATCAAAATTCAAACATCACTTGCATAAACAAACCGATTCTAAACGTTGAATGCTGATGTCGATGTACGGCGCGTCCCTGAGGATAGTATACGTTTTTAATTTCCAAGTTAAAGACCGAAACGTCAAATAGAAAATTATCGATCGAATGTACAAATACGAGTTTGGTGTTTGGTGTGCACGCGAGACGACATGTATACGCATAGAAGACGAAACAACGGATCCGAACGGGAACGCTTGTCGGTCGTCGTCTTCGTGGTGCAGTCGTTTAAGACGCATAACGTTATCTCTACCTATCTGTTTAATTGTTTGTTTATTTAATTTTTAGGTTAACGAGCAATGACGGCGATATTCTCCTATTGAATTTCCCGAGTGGTACGTGCACGGTGACATTGAAAGCAAACGGCACGAGGAGAGGACCAGTGAGTTGGCGGTGCGCTAATTATGTCGAGTAATTTACCATAAAATGGCAAATTGGTCGGAAGGAGATTAGGCTGAGCCGGCCAGCGGTGGCGGTGCGCGGTCTAGCTATCGAGATCATCCGCCACGGCGACATCACTCGAGTCATGGTACAGTGATATTCGTGTAAATTGCGGTGGCACGCCACAGTGTTTACGGCCAGCTTTGAATCGTGAAAAACAAGCCGGTACATCCGCGCATCACGTGAAAATCTTTTTCGTTTTTCGTCATCGTAAAATTGGTGGGCACGTGTACAAAATAAGAGACCCAATACGATAATGTGCCGACTTTGTGGCGTTGCGTACAAGTTAAACGTCTATGCACAACTGTGGACAAAAGTGTAGGTTTAAATGTCCAATATCGCGCTTATCGTGAGAACTATTTGACATTTTGACATAACTCCAAGCTTTGAAATCCAAAGTTAATATCCAACCAGATATTATAAAAATTAAGAACATATTATTATTGTAAAATCATTTACTCGTCGGTACCTATAGCCTATCATTTACAAGGTACGCTTATATGTTATACACGAGTATAGAGATGGGTATATAGGATAAATTGTTGGGCCGGTTAGACCATTTAGATCGTTATTAAAATTAACATAAACGAGGTTTAATAACGGAACTGTAACTCGTGCAAAATAACATCGCATAATTTTAATCAAAAAAATCGATACATTTTAAACACGATTCGACAGTGACAAACATTATGGCCGCGGAGACCACTGCAGTAGGCGGTTCAATATTATGTATATTATGTGTGTCGTTAGTAGTTACCTACATATAATAATTTTACCCGTACACGATTTATCAAAAGTCAATAACATCGTCGGAAGAAAATACCGATTATTTACTTACGAGTCACTCGGCGTACATTAAACGCGCATTCGACGAGTTGAGACGTAGAAAAAAAAAAGCAGTTATCGCCGTTTGTTATCCTCATGTACGTGCGCGCGCTGTATACGATATACATTTATATACCTAACCTACGCCATATAATACCGGATTACCATGTCCGTACGCGTAAAATAATATTTATTGCAGTGGTATAGTGACACACGTACACGCGCACGCACTCGGTGTAGCTAAGAGCACGTTATACATATACACACTAACGGTACCCACACGTATCATCGCTAGCAGGAAATACCCCCTGACGCGCGTGCCCGGGAACGCAACAGCTGCTGTACCCGGTATATGGTACGCGGAAACTTGGTCGAAACCAGTAAGTCGTGACCATTGTTGGAACCACTGGATTTCGGGACAAGTCCACCGTGTTCATTTGTACCGCATACGTGTACAATAATTGTGTGCGTCGTACGCTCATTATGCATATTATTACGCTATGGTACTGTTTTCAATGGTCCAGATGATTCGGATGTGGGTCAGTAGGGTTATGTCTACCGGCTATGTTTATAATACGCGCGTATTTAACGGCCGGCGTCAGCATATTTCATACTTGTTTTATAATACTCGTGCGCATACGTATATTTATTTTTTATGTTTTCGCCAAACGAGCTGAAATAATGGCAACTTCTCGTCCTGCGGTTCCCCGACTAAGTTTTTTAACGTTCCGCAGTTAGTGTCACGGCTCTCATCCATACCTCGATTTCCGCGAACCGCGGCAATTATGCATGACGTTGTACATTCAATATTGCGTTAATATCGGAAAACGTGTGTTTAACGTAGTGTATTATTTTGCCATAGGATCGTGTCTTTGCCTATAATTATTATATAGTACTAATAATAAGAATGAATCGATGGGTCGTCTCGTCGCTGCAAACATATTTGTTTACTTCCGCGCGACGAGAGACGTGTATTATGTTTATTATTACATTGCGCCTCGTAATCCAATTAAATTATTATTATAGTGTCACCGCTGAAGTAACCGAGTTTTAACAGCACGCGTCGAATGACAGATCCAATAATAACAAACGTGTCTGTGAGAAGTGCACTAGGATTTCGTTTTATTTATTTTCTTTTTTATGCACACGATCGGCTAAAAACGTAACGTACATTTTTATTATTAGGTCTTCCGGCCGAATGTCGAGAAGATTTAATTACGTGTACAACAAACTACGTGAAATTCGATTCACCATAGTACACCGAATTCGGAGAAATTAAGGTTTAATAGTAATTATATTCATTTTACAAATTACAATGACGCGTATTTTAGTTGTATACCGCGTGCTGTTAGAATGTTGCTGCATTTTTCGGGAGAGAGTGCCAGTTAAAAATAATATGTAGATTAAAGTAGATCCATTTATTGAAAATGTCATTTAGATTGGTCCTCAGAGGAGTAATTTCTTTAATTTCCGGTAATTTAAATAGTACATCCGAAATATACGGGGCATATTCGTTTGCAGCATAATTACATTTGGATATTTAGTTCATAATATTGAGAAAACAATAATCCTAGAGAAACTTAACACTATCCACAAACATTTGTTTCGATATTATACGAGTATACTTTTCAAAATTATTAAATTATTTTACGCTTAACAGAGAATGTTTAATATTTTACAACTTATAATTGTCTAGAAGTGTATATTCCGAGAAAAGTGAGTCAATATTTTGACTTAACTATGGCGTGTTTTCTTTTCAGTTTTCTACTTCTAAGAATGGAAATTCGACACCAGAGCGGTACTTAAAGCAAGTTATCCTTCGATTCATTTAGGTAGTAGTTTTTCTGATATGAAAACTAAAAAATGATTTGGAAATACTATAGAGAATGTCATCCAACGAACGCTTATACTCAATCGAATAACATAATCTAGTAAAAAAAATACAGAAAATGTAACTTAATATTATAAAAAATATCTATAAATTTTATAATTCATAATTGCTTTTAAATGAAGGGTTGAGGGTCCATTCTAAGGATTGAATATATTAATTTAATGCAGCTATAAGACACATCCTTCATACTCGTCTTCATAATCTACACAACATTGAAAAAGTATGTCCTGCCCCCTGAATGTCCACCATCCGTATCTTTTATCAGGTATCTGTGAATTTCATCGGCCTTCAATCGTAATGTCCTTAAACAAATTCAACATTTTCTCATAAACGCTCGTCTTGTTACCCTAGTTGTGATTTCCAGTATTGAAAAGTGTATTCTTTTTGAATCTTGAAATATTACGTTTACTAATTTTATTAATACCGAGAAGACTGGGGAACAATTTTTTTTTCCACATGGTATTTTTCTGGTACTAAATTTTATTTATACACGGACATTTTGTAATTCCACGTGCAAAATATGAGATAATATAGGCTAAACATATTTTATTTACTGTTATTTTAAATGACTAGTGTTTGGCCGCAGCAAGATAATGAGTTTATACAAAGTATAGTACTTAATAACATCTTGATATTAAAACGGTACGGTGATACTTCCATACTGTTAAAAATAATAAGAGACCGGTGTACGCAGTAGATTAAACGTTTTGCTTCACATTAAAGAGTAAAAAGACGGTCTAGTTACTTATTCATAAAATTATGAGAATATACGTCATCACCATTGTGTATTGCTATCACTTTAACCACAACCACATGCACTTATATTAAATGTTTCAGACGACATAACCACAGGCTAAATATATAACACTACACACGTCTCACACGAGCTTACATTATTTGCTTGACATGCAGATGAGGTATCGTACTTTCGCAACTGCAGATCAATTGAATTACATTTCACGCGGACGTTATTGTTACTATACCTTATATAATCTATGTTATGTATTAAAAGCCTGTATGTACGTTGCGCTTTAAATTTTCATCTATCAATTAATTTCACGTAATATCCATGTACATCATATTAGATAGTAAACACAACGCCACAAAATTATTCTATTACGATACTAATTAAATACTAAAAAAATAGAACTTGTTTTCTCCTATTACTGTATCAACTATTGGTAATATATTGGTGTATGATATTTAGTATATACTAATTTAGATATATTTTTGTGTGAAATATAGAATAATATATTAAACGCTATATTAAACATTCTACAATGTCTAGGTAATTTTAACTATTATCTATTCTGCTTACTGTACTTGTTTTCTACCAATTTTATAATATTATAATTTACTGTCAAAATTATTTTATTTTATGATTGGAATATTTATAAGATATATAACCGTGGTACTTATTAGTTACTAGTCATTACATATTACTAATATCTATAATACGTTATAATTAATAAACAAGTAAAACAAATATTGGAATAAAACATACTACGTACTTATACATTTTAAAATGCATGTACAATTGTTAGCATAAAAATATGTTTTTAATGTGTCAAATTAAATATTAAAACTTAAGAAGAATTTGAGATCTTATATAAGATAATTTAAACAAGTAATATTTCGGTTATCATTCTATAATTTTATTATTATGTTTACGAATCATTCCAAACGTTTAGTATATTATTATATATGAGAATGTTTCTTATTGAATTTAGCGTACCGGCGCCTCAACTATTAAATATGTAGTTTTTTCCCGTATTTTATGTTCTTCGAAATTCAAAGTATGTTTAAATTATACTAATAAGCAGCTGCAATTATATTTTATATCGATAAACAATTTACTGGTGTAATTTCAACTTTTATGTATATTTATGTACAATGAGCGGTCACTTAAAATGTAGAATTATTGCTATGTTTAATTTTTGGCACAGTTTTCATTCTGTTCCTAGGTAATTTACATTTACATATTATACTGTTTAAGATGAACATGATAAGATGCTTGGACGTACTGCGTCATTCAAATCGCCCTATTTTTCAGTGCAATATCCTGGAGCCTTGAGGGTGATTAAAAACCATAAAAATGTCCAGTATTTTATTGACACGTCTAGTAGGCACAATACTCATAAATTCCTTCCGATTCCAGAGGTTTCAAATGAAATAAATTATCGAACGATTATATTTATTAATTTTAATAATTAATGAAAACATTCTTTAATTCAGAATTAATACGTGTTAATGGAAATGTGCTGAAATTCTTCCTTTTTTTATGGTTGTGAATTTCCGACCGCTGAGCACCCAAGGTTGATGATAGACGTAGTGCAATATAGTATTATAGTTATTATTGTAGTATAGGGTGCATATACCCAACATCTCATTCGATGGACTGATAGTGATACATTTGGTCTTACTAATTTTACTAAGATTAGTAAAATAAACTTAATCTGTCGACATTTTCCCAGGAATCATCAAAAGTATCAACAGTGGTGAGAGTGAAGAGGGGTTTCGAAAATAAGAGAAATAAGTTTCCACAATCCAACAAGCTAAACATGGTTAAAAAACATTGTGACGTTTTGTTAAGTCTACCATATATATGGAAGATGACCTTTTTTCTGCATTATAGAATTTGGATAACACGATTGAAGATGTAGAAGCAAAAAAAAAATCAATTTATTTATTATTATAGTCCATATAATAGGTGTGTATCAGTGTTATACGTATTTAAATGGATGGTTCCCGGTTTAAAGAGAATAAGTAAATTGTAAGGTTTGTTTTTTTTTTATTTCATATTCTTGTATACTATTATGGTGCAAAACGATTGAAATTAAAGACGAAAACAGTTATAGGTTAATCTCCTAATCAAAACCAATAAGAAAAGGGGAATAATTCGTACCAGTCATTGTACAAATAGGAATAACTCAACGAATTACTTTTAAGTTGTAACACGTTTGCTCATCGTGACTTACTCATACAATAACATACATTTATACTAATAATAAATTGAGTAAAATCGTAAAAGAGTGTAGGTAAACAAATGTTGTTCAAAGGAATAAATTAGTCAGGAACAAAATGAAATACCGCCCAAAAGTAATAAATCATGTGCAAAATGGAATCAGCCCAAATAAATACTGCGCGCATAAGGAATAAGTGACTTACTCAATAAGTTTGAACTCCTTTGAAATTCAGGAAAACCCATGTTTGAAGGACGAATGGAAGAAGAAGTGTCGAACGCATTGCTAAACAGTTTTAACTTTTGAATATCGTAGACGGTTTTTTTTTAGTTTTCTCAAACCAGTACTTCTGCTGATGTTCCATTTTGACCGCGCGTCGTCTCTAGACTCTAAATCATCGTAAACAGACGAAAAACTGTTTTGAACGGTTCGATTTTTTCCCCAACCGACTAAACCGTTTCGAACACCTTCCTGCACTCGTCCACATTCAGTTACGTTACGCGTTGCCCACAATCGCTGACGGCTAAACGTTCGGGTAGGCTCAATCGGATTAACACGGTACACGGGGCACCGGGCCGGTCAGTCGGCGTGAAACAAGAACAACGCAAACAAGAGGGCGGACGACCGCGGGACGAACGTGTCTCGCGCGCGCGCGCTCGCGCGTGGCACCGGGTACTGTTGGTGTTCACAGCGGCGGTCGCACGGTGTACGCGAGAACTCGTCCGACTTACCTGGAAGCAAAACGGAAGCAAAGCCGAAGTCGTCGTGGTCGTCGTACGAGCGGAAAACAATGATGTGGTCGCGTTTCACGTGAAGTTCACCCGTTCGCGCGCGGAGAGCACATTTTTTCCCCGAGAGATTACTGTTGGTCTTCGACGGCGGTCGCACGGTGTACGCGAGAACTCGTCCGACTTACCTGGAAGCAAAACGGAAGCAAAGCCGAAGTCGTCGTGGTCGTGTTTCACGATATGAAGTTTACCCGTTCGCGCGCGGCGAGCACATTTCTTCTCGAGAGATCTTGCACGCGTTCGGACGCACTACGCGCGACTGATGCCGACGCCGAGCAAACGTTTGTACGCACGGGGACCGACGCAACCGGTCCGCCGCCGCCGCCGCCGCAAAACGTTCGGTTTTCTTCTTCTACTTCTCGACAGTACACGTTGTTTTTTACCATTTCTCTTAACGCGGTGGTCGTCTTCATATTATCACGCGTAACAACAGAGTACAGCTTCGTAATGGGGTAGGGGGGGACTTGAAAATAAATATATACTTAGTTCTGATATTTGGTTTAAAAATATTAAGTACATACTTACTCTTACCTCGTATAATTGTACTAAATTGTTACACATGTATACGGAAAAAAAAAAACTATTACATTCAATCATAAAAATAATAGGCAATAGACAATAAATACAAATTTTATTTTCTCCAATCTATTAGTATTGCATTCGTTACCGAATTCCGAAAATTCTTCTATTTTATTAATGTTGTTAATTTAATACTTCAGCCCCCCTGCGTACGCCCTTGACTGAGTACGACGAGTGGTGTGGACGGCGAGAAGACAATATAACTCCGGAGCGGTTGTGAATTATTGTCTGAAAAATTCTCATTTTTACCCGTTTAATTTGTCTAAGACGATCCTACTTTGACTTTTTAACGCATATATTTCGCATATAATACATCATACTTTCATCCTAACCGCCGTCGCACGTCCACGGTTGATGATACTTTGACAGATGTAGATGCTGAACTATATTTTCGTAACGTTTTTTATTGAAAAATATTTCATTTTTAATACTACCCGTAGAAGAGACGGATTTATACAATCCCCTCTCCGTGACCCAGACAGCGGTTTTTTGTCGTCTCTATATAGTCAAGTATTTTTGTTATCCTCGGTTAAAATTCTATATAAATTTTTTTTTTCTTATGTTTATTAGGTATGCTATGTTTCAATAAAAACGCTTAAACATTGCAAACAATTATTAAAATTAGAAATATATGTAATTTAATGAATCTTTGATTATAAAATGTTTACTATATTATATAGGTACATACCAACTTGTAATTTATGATTTAATTCTTTGGCGATCGCAGCTATACATCATGCCTAACACTAAATCTACCATAGTTAATGCTATAGGTACCTTCTAAACCAATTACCAATTATACTTAACTAATGCACTATTATTTTAAATCATATAATACATTCTTAGCCAATGCGAATGTTTCAAACTGAATTATAATACTACGGCGATTCTCATTACACTTAGTAACGCGTATTAAATGTAATAAATTCAATACCTAATCGAGAACCTTCTTGTCAGCAGTTCCCCTAGACTTTAGAGATTCGATTCAATCAGAATCTTCTGTAGATAAATTGTATTAATAATATGTAACTATTCCTTTCGAGGTTACGTATAATATTAACTTTTCTTTTTTTGTACACGTACAGTTTCTAGTTTACCGACTGTGACTACTGACCAAAGTCGAATATTTTATTTTTGAGATGTAGGTGATGGTACTAATAAGTAATAATAAAAATCACGCGTGTGTCATAATCATTATACCCGTACAGTGTTTTCATAATTTCGTAGGAAAAATAATACAGTAGAACATAAATATTTATTCGGTATTAAATGGTAATTATATAAATATAGTATTAAAATATTAATATTTATTTGATTTAAAAAATATATACGGAAAATTATAGGGAGTTAAAACTGAAACAGTTAAATATATGCAATATTTTGAAAGTAATAATTATTTAAATTTGAATTCAATGTATGAAAATAATATTATAAAGTCATACCATCTAGAAAATATTTCGAACGTGAATTTTTATAAGTTTATATTAGTATATTGAAACAATATTATAACTTACTAATGTATTATTACTATAATGTAAAAATAATTACATATTAGGGAATGCAGTTCAATATGAAAATAATTTTTGTATAATTTTATTTAAATGTGAGTAAGTTGTTTCAATTAGGCTGTAAATTATAATAGAACTCTGCATAATACCTGTTTAATCAATATGGATTGTTTCAGAGGCTTGCATATAATATACAATAAAATATAATACATAAATACAACAAAGGTTGTACAATTTTGAAAGTAAAAATATTTTATAACTTTAAATTACAATTACAATTACCAAGACCATTTATCTTTATAATTTGGTATTCGGAGGAAATTACGAACTAATAATAACTAATAACGTGTACTGTCGAAATCAATTGTCCAAGTGGCAAATGCAGTTATTGATAAAAAAAATAAATAATTCATTGGTTGATAAGAGCAATTTTGAAAATACATTATTTGGCCGACGTAAACAAATCAATTTGCTAGGTAAAAATGAAAAATAACAAATACCTAGGTTCCTTCAAATCAACATAATTGAATCGAACATTCCAATCATTTTAATAGTCAACGTTTAACATTTCAAACAGTTTGTTAAATATTTCAAATTTCGACCACATTCATTTTATTTATTTTTTTTTACAGCGAAATGGATGTTCAACGTATTCAACACACTTTCTTGAACAAGCCGTTTTACAAGAGATTCCACAAATGTACCGAATGCAGAAGAAGAATAATTTGGACCCGGATTGCAAAATGCATGGGGTGCAAAACTTACTGTCACCAGAGGTGCATAAAGTCGGATAACGATGAATGCTGTAGGCCGAATCCGGTCAAATCGACGGTACAGGTAGAAAATCTTATATATGATAAGGTTAGATATCTGGCGAACGGATCGCATCACTTTATGCGATACCCGCAGTGGCACCGGTGAAATTTTAAAATGCATGTATTGAACGAATGCGCGATTACTACATTTACCAATGCACCCCCGCCACTAATGTTTGTTACTGTCTGATACATCCATATTTTGACGACAGACTATTCTACCTGCTGTAAAACAGCGGTTCCCAACTCGAATCACGGCACGGATCTCTTTCGATAATGTTCTGACGCCGCGGACCATTACTCGATTCCAACCCTACCTTTTGTTTTGTTCCCCAAAAATATGTTAAATAATAAATGTGGGACATTACTTACTTCTCATCGGTCGTGCAAGTTTATCTGACCATCGACCATTAACGCGACGTTATGATGGAACAATTATGTTTGTACCTATACCAAGTCGTGAGAAGTAGATAAAAATATTAAGGAAGTTAATCTTGTTCACACGGAGAACAATGCTCTTGTGATAACTAACCCAGGACCAAAGATAAGACTATGTAAAAGTTTTGGTGTAGGTTCATGATTCAAGTATACTACCCCCTTCCTCCCAAGAGGAATCTTCGCCAATAGTAGGTAGACGCAATACTTGATCATATATGTGTACACAGGGTGTCACACCGGGATTTACACCGAGCGATAATTTTCGTGTTATTGGAAATAATCAAATTCTGTTTTTTTGATGAGCATTTTAAAAATTAACTTTTCATTTCACAGTTTTTGTGAAATTCGAAGAAAGATATTTTATAGGGCTGATTTTAATGACAATTAAGATGTTTCAACTTTCAGTTTTCGTTAAGCAGTAAGGAAATGTTGATTATGTTATTATCATTTGAAATCGTGTAAATGGTACCTAAACTATTTTCTTGTAAAGTAGAAAAAAATATTAAACGAAAATTTGAACCGTCAACATTTTCAGAAAAATAAGCTCTGTAATATGGCTCTTTGAAGTTTTAAAAGTTATAAAATGAAAATTAACATTTTTAAACATTTTAATAAAGCATTTAAATTTACAATATTATATTCGACTAAATATACTTAGCCTCGCGAGTCTTCTAAAAAAAAAAAACAGAATTTGATTATCTTTATCAACAAGGGAGATATCGCACTGTGTAAATCTCAATGGGACACCCTGTATATAAATTGATCGGCGTCAATGCGTCGACACTGCCTCGACACGGGATTTTTATCCACGGTTCGACGGTGATGATTGATTAATGATGATATTAAATATTCGTATTTCAGATAACGGTCGCAGCCCAAGAGACAGTAGTAACACGGTCCAACGAAGATGACCGAAACTCGCAGATGGTAGTACTGCCCGAAAACGATATCGGAGACTTAAATCCGGCAGTAGGTGAAGACGTCCCGGATAGCTCGGAAAATAGCGCCAATGGCTCATGCGTGGAGATTCCCAAGGTAGCCGAACGGAGGCTGTACGTCCCGGACGGAGGTAATCCTGGAGCCGACGCGGGGCAACAGGCCGAACATTTCGAGGCCATAAACGACGCGACACCTTCCGACGACGTGATGTCGGTCGATGATTGCAACACGGTGCCGGCGATCGAAGAGTTGCAAGTCGCTGATCCCATGCTGGCATCTTGTGACGACTACGGGATGATTGCAGATGAACTCAGTACAGCCATTTCTAACGAAGAGGTGCAAGTTGATGCACCTATGCCTAACACTTCGGACGATGTGATGACGGCAGAACAGTGCAGTACGGTGTATTCGAACGAAGAGATACAAGCTGACGAACGTGTATCGACACCTCATGGAGACGTGATGATGACCGACGAGTGCAGTAAGGTGCATTCAAACGAAGAAGTACAAGATGGCGAACCTATGTCGACACCTCATGGAGACGTGATGATGACCGACGAGTGCAGTACGGTGCATTTGAACGAAGAAGTACAAGATGGCGAACCTATGTCGACATCTTCTGGCGACGGGATGCCGGCCGGAGAGTGTAGTGCGGCGCTTTCAAATGAAAAGGTACACACGAAGTCGACCCGAGACGTTTCTGCTTTCAATCTTGTGCTTTGTCCTTTGCCGTGCACCGAAACCGAAGTGAACGAAAGCCAAAATGACGAAAACGGTGTTGAGCAAAATAAGTGCAATAGTGGCGACGGTGTTCAGGACGTCACGGTGGAAAATAAAATGGACGAGCCACTATAAAACTGTCATTGTAATGTAACTTGTTTTCATATGACTCCACGAGGACGCCGTACCCGTATGTATTGTCTCCGTCGAACTTACAACATGGCTTATTTACGTCCAGTAGTTTAAATATTTTGTTGTTAACCTTGATGGTAGAGTATTCTGACTTGTTATCAAACATACGGATGAAGCACATTAGCTGTGTTTTTCGGTCGGGTTTTTCACGATATATAATTTTTACGCGCGTTAAGAGTTTTTCAATTTATTATTTCAGATTCTCATAACTCGCTTAAAAATGTATACATCCATGTAAACCGACCAACAGAACATAAATAAAGTTCTTCCCCGGATGTCTGATGATTGGTCAGTTTCCTCCGAAATTAAAGTTTACAACACTATATTTGAACTACTGAACGCAAATTTGCTAGGTTGTAAGACGGAGAAAATGCATGCGGATGTAGCATCCTCTTGTCGTCATTTTAAAACACGTTATGATTTTATTACACTAGACATGCGATTGCTACAAATAAATTACAAACAAAACGTGATACGATGAAATGTATTTATTTCTTTAAGTGCACTACTCTCTCCGTCCGAGATGCTATATAACATAAGACCAATAAATCTAATGTTTATTTTTATGCAACCATATAAGAAAAAAAAATTAGACACATTTTTCGACAAACTAATCCAAACTTTAGACTTCAGTTGTACTCGTAATAACATATACGCTCGTACAACTTTACTATACAGATATATAAAACAGAAACTCTTGGTTTTTTGTCCCGGATAAACTCAAATATTACTGGCACAGATTACATACTAGTCGTTTTGAACCTGTAAATATTTCTTGAACTTCAAATATAGGCAACAAGAGAATTTTACAGTTTGTAATCGAATATTGTTAAATCATAATTCGAAAGTGTCACATGGAGCGTCGATTTTTCGATATTACATAATGGCGCTGCATGTTTATTGTTTATGTTTTTATTGGGTCTCAGAGCAGTTAATCGTCGTGAATTTCTTATCAAATTTCGTATCCCTTGGTTTATAATTTCGAAATGCCAAAAAATAAAAATAAATTATCCTAGGCATCCTTCTACAATAAAATTGCGCAACATCAAATGTTACTTTTTCTCTAATTTTTATACATTGATATATATGCAGCACACATTATATGAATACGGTTTTAATCTGAATGCAATGATAATGTGAACGATCGCAATCAAAGAATATACCATTTTATTGATTTAAATCCGCTCCCACATTACATTTATCACACCTCGTCCGCAACCGGTGTACACCTCACATCTTGTCACAAATAACAACGATGTTTTTCTACGGTTTTGACAAGGTCCAAAAATGTATCGTTTTCGACGGCAACAAATTTTGTTCGAATTAAATACTGAAAACAAGTATTGTATACAAATCTGCTAATCTATAATCGTACTAGGGTGTGCTATTCCGAAATGAAAAGTGCGGTTACTGGCGACACCGTATACCTATTATACTTTTTGGGATACAACGTAAATCCAAAACCTCCTGTGATTCGTAACATTTAAGGATATCGAGATTTATTAAAAACCCAGGTTTTATATCTACTACATGGTAAGATATTGTGTTTCATTTGACATATAAGACGTCATTGCGTCAACAACGATATAAGTTATATGCTTGTATACGAACTGCGGTACTCAACGGAACAACTATATATTTCGTGTGGCATAATTTAAAATCAAATATTTCAATATTTTTTTTGCGCGCTTAAAAGACTTTTGAAATAAATCCGAAATCCGGTTTTGAAGGAAACAACTCGCAGCCTTTGGACGGATTGAATTTCGTATGCCACGATGCGACGGCGCGAAGCACAAAGCGGTCCGGTAGTATAAATTCTAACTTCAAAAATTTAATTCTGGGTCTGAAAGGGTTTAGATAATAATATACTCGTTTGCAGACCGAACGCGTTCCCCGCATTGCGGTTGCGTTCTACTCGGAAGTCGAAACATAATGATGGCTATTGTAACTGACCTGACTGTTAGCAGGGACGCCAGTGACTCTGCGCGTGCACTCCTGTAAAACATTGTCTATTTTCCGCACAATGCGTTGGTGGCGGTGCCGGCGACGACTTCTCGAATGCGATGCACGTCAATATGAAATGCATTCAACTATTTCAATGTGTTGAACACGAGAAACGAGTTACGATCAAACATGTTCGTATACGTGATGTTATCAGTTTGTCTGCGGGTTCCTCCGGACGGCCGCTCACGCAGTTCCGCAATGACCGGGTGTAATGCTATAAGACCGGAATCGCGGACACTGCGTCTGTCTGTTCGGAGTTCGGACAATGACGTTTTGATCAAGATTAACATTGTTGCACTCGCCAACGAGTGCAGGGTAGCCAGGTATTTTATACTCCCGCGGAATATTTAGAGGTAAAAAAGTTTAAACGAAATCATCAACTTTCCAAAGGATATAACATATTTTTTTGGCAAGAGTGTAAGAGTGAATAATATTAAATTTTTTTTTCTATTTTTATCGTTGTTCAAAGCGCCTCTATGTCTTAATATTTTAAGCATGTTAAGTCTGGTGCTGAGGCGACTGGTAACTTCAAATAATATTTTTCGAAGAACCCGGGACGATGTTTTCGAAGAATATTCATATCGTCATTGAGATTGAACTTATTAACTATTGTCTGTTGCACACTCAAAGGCACTGTGATGTCTACAGTTTTGCAATTGTTTTTTATAAAGTATCTATAATATATGATTAATGGTATCTATTAAGTCGTTCACTCGTACTTTAATTTATTAATCCATAAACTCTTTTCAATCCTTACGCATTTTTTCTCGTAGATATAATATAGTGTTTAAAAATACGTTAATTTATTCTACTATCGAATTATTTGTTCGTATCGTGTGTGCTACATTATGTGGTAAATGGTAATGCCGTGATGGTTGGTAGGTAAGTAAATTTACATGTAAAACAATAACACGTTAAAAACGGCATATAAACACAGTTTCTTCTCCGTTCAAAGATTGCTATCACACAAACTTTTTAGATGTATCCTACAAGGGAAAATAGATAGCAAAAGATCGCCTGGAAGAAGACGAACATCGTGGCTAGTCAACCTCAGAACATGGTTCGATAAAAATTCAGTAGAACTATTCCGGAGTGCAACTAATAAAACTCGTATATCAATGATGATCGCCAACATCCGAAACGGATCGGCACATTAAGAACAAGAAGAAACTTTTTAGAAGATATATGACTGAAACCTGTGTTGTATAGGCGACTTCTCGTAATATATGCTCCTTCACGAGATTTATGTGAGAAGAGCAGACACGCGACATTGGCGTAATATTATGAGCCTATTGATCCGTCAAACTAAGTATAACCATCACAAATTAAATATTATAAATATTATAAATACAATGGGGATCCAATGGGGTGGTACACATTTATACAATTTTTGTATACAATTTTTATCACGGGCCCTTAAACGCCTTATCTGTTCTCACCATTTTTTTTTTCTCTATTATTATTTGTCATATAACAATGGTAAAAAAATCTATTTCCTATAATAATACAATATACATTATAACAATAATAATAATTATTATCGGTCTACCAGATTACGCACTGCCGCGACATCTAGCGCTACGTATGTAGTGTAGGCACTGTAGTGGACGATTAACTTACCGACGGCAGATGGCGCTACTACGACCGTTATGCGTATCTTTGATCATCTGCAACGCTCGTAGAAAATATAATCGGTAATATTATCATTGAACAGCCTGTAGGTAGCTAGGATTCAAGAGACGTCAACTAGGAACGGATTTTTCGAGAGAGCCGAATCAAAGGAGTCTAATGGCTATCATAAGCTGATGTGAAAGTCCTCTATAGGTTTTTGTTGCTAGAGACAAGAAATTAGTTATTTAGGTTTAATTCTGATTTAAAATGTGAAATAAAATAAATTAGGTAATCTGTATTTTATCGATCTACTCATTTAACAATGTGCTGCACCTACACGCTACGCTGCTAGACGTGCACCGCCGCGTCTCAAAACACATTTATACGAAATGTTTCATGTTGAACGGAGAGGTAAATAATTAAAAAGTCAAAATATTTTTATTGTTATTGCGGGAAACTTACACTACGAAACGCTTGTTTTCATATTGAGTTACATCCAAAGGGAGAGTTGTACTCACAATTTTTTTCGACAGGCATGCCGAGTATTTATTCAGCTAGTTGTTGATATACTCGTATTATAACAGTATGAAACTTTTTTTGTTCTGAATGAACACACTAACTCGACGGCTCGATTTACATGCGGGTTTTTTACTGTAAAAATATATATTATACAACTAATAGTATAATTCTTCAACTTAAGCGACATTTGATTCGCCAGTGTCGCATGCTGCGCCGCAACATTCAATATCACAATATGGCTCTATACGACGTATGTTGTCTTGATCAACTATGAACTATAATAGTCTATAAAGTATAAATCTGATAAACATTTGACGAAAAACGGTTTGGATCCGTTTAAACTTCAAAGCGACCGTTTGATAACATTTCATATAATATATTGTTAATAATATTATAAACGCGCGAGGATTTTGGTTTTCTTTATATCCGCATCCGTTTCGTTCAGATTCTGGCCGGAGCGATAGGAATTTATTATTCAATTAGTATAAGTGCCATAACTATGCAGTATTCAGGGTTTTTAAATAAATTTGGTCCTATGATCTCGGGTTGGAGAAGCTATTGGAGAAGCTATGGAAATGTCAGTCAATCATGTAAGATATCACGTGCGCTATTTTATGCGGACAGCGATCGGCGCGGGCACGTATGGGGGCGAATCAAACGTTAAAGAATAGTTTTGAACGCAAAAGCATCGTTTATACGTAAGACAACAATATCGCGGGCACTTGCTCGATTAATATTTATGTGAAATGCGTTAATTTATGTGTTGAACACGCGAAACGAGTAACGCTAGTATATAGTGACCAAATGCGTCAACCGTATGTAATATTATCAGATTGTCTACGGGTTCCTTCGGACAGCAGCCGCGCCGCTCACGCAGTTCCGCAATAACCGGATGAAATACTATAAAACCGGAAACATGGATACTGCGTCTGCCTATTTGGGTAATGCGAGGTTTTGATCAAGATTAACATTGTTACGCTCGCAAACGAGTGCAGGGTTAGCCGGGCATTTTATGTTCCCGCGGAATATTTAGAGGTAAGAAAGTTTAAACAAAAAAATCACCAAATTCCAAGGGATTTAACTTTTTTTTTTTAGTGTTCATCGTTGAGATTGAACTTATAGACTATTAGACTATTAGACTTATAGACTACACTCGAAGACGTTTCGATAGGCGGCATTAGACGCAATCAGTGTTTATTATGCCTCTCTATTACCTCGTTTTCCGATTTGATAATCTTAACTCTTTTCAACCCTTACGTATTTTGTCTCGTAGATACAAGTGTTAAATAGGCTAAGTTATTACTACTATCGATGTAATTGTTCGTGTCGTGTATTCAAATGTGATACGTTATGGGATCATGTCTTTATGTATAGACTAGGGTGACCATATTCGTTTTAAAAAATACCAGACACACCTTTCTTGATTTCTTTCTTTTTTTTTTTTTGTTAACTCATATTTATCAATTATCATTCACTCGCTAAAATGGTCAAAACAATAATCCAAAAATACCATTGTTGAGTATGCATTCTATTGAATAGTAAGTTGAAGTTTATACATTAATTGCAAGGTGAAAACGGGATTAAAATGGAACAGACTTAAAAAAATGGATCATAATAATACGTCCCTAGTATAAATTTTGTCAGGACAACGAGATAGTAAATTGAAATTTGTGACGTAGGATCACTCTGCTAGTACACTTCAATAATAACTATTGCACTAACAATACATAATATGTTATTATGTTTTTTGATTTGACAAGCAAGTTAGACGTATAT
The DNA here is from genome assembly GCA_949715065.1 of Periphyllus acericola. Lineage (NCBI taxonomy): Eukaryota > Metazoa > Arthropoda > Insecta > Hemiptera > Aphididae > Periphyllus > Periphyllus acericola. Next base: position 12,482,348 of record OX454269.1, read on the forward strand.
ATAGTCAGTGTTAATTTAGTTGATTGCATGTGTGCTAATAAATTTATATAGGTTGGTAATGTAAGATTAGACAATTGTCAGCGTAAGATCGATATCCGTAATCTTTATATCGTATATATGATTATTATGGAAATGTACCTATATCACATTTAAAATGTAAATCACGGGGTAAGGTCAAGTAGGTAATCATGCTTGCGCTCTGTAGGACGGAATATCGTTGATTGCATTAATGAATCCGATATAATATATCTATAGTGTACTTTTACACCGGTCGTCGAGACACTGTCAAACCTACACACACGGCGGGTACAGTTAAGTACTTGTAAGTTGTAATTTCGAATAAAATCGCATTTCTCTTCGTACACACACATATCACGCGGGCATCTATATTTATATGTTATTATCTTGTACAGAAATCTTTAATCGATTGCGTATGGGTTTAGATTCATAAAAATGATATTCTACCAATGTTTATATAATAGTATAATGACTAATGTTATATATATTACATAGAATGTAAATACATACTCTACACTCTACAGTCATTTGAAGCGCGTCGTTTTGTAGCGCATTCGCGTCATCAGTCGATACAAGAAATAATGTAGTATGCGCAGTGGCGTTAGTAGCTTTTTTTTTTTTTACTGGGGCAAACTTGGACAACAAGCACCAATCTAAATGCACCAGTCATTATTTTTCAAAGTACATACGATCCAATAAGTATCAAGTTTTCTGGGCGCTGACGGACGGGTGTAATCGATAACAGCATATTACTTTTAAAAGATAACACTTCAAAACTTTTGCGGGGGTAAACCTGCCACCGCCCCTTTTGCTCCTAGGGATTCGCGCCACCGAGTATGGGTCGGACGCGCAACGGAACGTCGACTGCTGCGGTCGGCTGTTGTCGCCGCTCATGAATATCGGATATCGGACGGACGAACGCGAGGTACCTAACGAGGGTCGTCTAGGTCCCTTGGTCGCCTCCTAACGACGTAATATTTTCGACTGTCGCGGCGACCGGATTATGTTTTGATCGGGAAAAAATTGCAAAAAAAAAACAAACAGACTTACGTGGCGGGCACACGTCTTGCACTGTTCTCGACTCGACGACTGTGCGCGTGTACAGGTTTATAACCGCGGTAGATGTACCGATGGCAATATTCGTGATACGTTCTAGGCGGCTTCGTGCGGTTTTATGTATCCGAGAGGAGTTGGGTTGGGCCACGACGACAATACACGAAAAAGGGATTCTGACGAGACACGGACGACGGTGCGTGGCGGGGCACAATGGGCCGTGACGAACGATTGTATTGGCTGCGGCGGGGGCGGTGGCGGCGGCAACAATGCACCGCGGCGGCCTCTGCGCACCGCGTCCGCCGTTATCGAACAATGCCACACGCGTCGATTCCGGTTATTATTGAGCAGTTGAACCCATAGGGCACGGGTGGGCAAGTGATTTCTGTCTCGCGGGGGAAGGTGGGAGAAGGTAATAAATAAGATATAAAGTCCGGGAAGAAAAAAAAAATGTATTCTATTCTGTTATTATATACACCGTAACGTGACTGTATTCGCCATTCGTAAAACGGTGGCGAACGTCCGTCGACAGAGTTGTTATATCTAGTAGAATCCCTAGGATGCGGCTGGTTAGACCATTAGACCAAGGGTTGTCGCCGATCTCGTAGTATATATTATATGTTCGTCAAATCAGCAACACAATTTACATAGTTAAAATTGAATGATAGAAAAATGTTCCGTGGTGGTGTACAAGACGTATTATAACAAGAGATTCAAGGAACAAGTAGTTTTAGCCGCCGCTGCGGGATACTCATTGTACGCACGTCAAACAATAATATCTGTTTGGGCGTGTTCAGTTGCACATGAAGTCTAAAATCGAGCGAGTGATGTATCCATATATTTAAACGTTTTGCGTGCCATTCGCATGTTTTACATCGTACAAGATTCGGATTCTATAATAACTTTCGAAAATTTAATGTGAAATTCCGTTTAATTGGTTTTATTTACAGTAGTTAAAAACTGTATTATACTAACTACTTCGTACGGGTTATTGTTTTTCAGCCGGAACTTCAAAATTAAGGTAAAACAACTAGATTGGTGATTGAACATTTTACATGACTATATACACGTATACTATATTATTGAATAATCGTTAATAATTGTACTTATATGTTCGTTACTAGAATTAGGAAATTATCACAGTATTTTCAAAGGTATCACGAAATATTTTTATGATTTTAGTACGTGACGTATTGACGTGAATTTCGGAAAAAATCATCAAACCCAAATCGCGAGACTCGAGCAAATTCCGACGGCCATTATTGACCTGAGTATAAAAATAGTAGTGTTAAGACTGACACCGACGGTATAGGTATTGACGGTATAGACGGTATAGGTATATGTATTGACGGTATAGGGACACACGGTAATATAATATTACACATTTACATCGATTATTTCAATAATCTGTTCGACTTTATATTGCAATGAACGAGTAAAACATAATTATTCGCGGACAGCTATTTTATCATTTCCCTTTAGGACGAAAGTGTAATTTCAATAAGTATAATAATATGATATTGGTCTTAAAACATGATTTTCCACACTTGGCTGCTTTATTTTACGCCCTCGTTATTAAAATAGGTGTTGTGTTATTAATGTTCTACATATTTTTCTTACATAATAGTAAATATTATCATGTCCATGGGCCATGATTTATTTATTTGTTCATAATTACATTTATAAAGCAGCTAATATTACGTATACTTGTTCATGTACTGTTAACGGAATAATGAATTCAATTATAATAATTATACAGGAGATAATCAATATTAAATCCCCGTAAATATATTTTAATTGGTTGATACGCTATATTAACGGTATTGGTGTACAAGCTCCACTGTGCTCACGATGAATAAAAGATCAAATTTCGAACTTAAGTGCATATTTTCTTACGTGTGTAATTCTGATGTCAAGGGTGAACCATATATTTACCATAGCATATACTTATAAATTATTATTACATGTACGAGTATAATGTGTAATGCATATAATATACGCGTATAATATGAAATGCTGTTTTTATATATTTTCATTTTAATTACATTGATTATTCAGTGTCCATCGTGATCAGGTGTAAGCAATCTTAAATAATTGCAATACATTTATTTCCTTATACTTTAGGACTTTGGCTCATACATTTAGTGTATATTTTTTTAAGATTGTGATTTCATCCAAGTTTAAAGGAGGTATTCATAATTTCACTCTTATACTATATTGCTTACATTTTGTGTAATATGACGTATAATGTTAAGTAAAAAAAAAATGTTTATATTTATAATTTAGTTTTGTATTTATATTTGTAAGTTTCTAACAATCTTGATTTATAAGATCAACCTTTAAGTTTCAAGTGATAATTTTTTGTTTAGTTTATAGATAATTACGCTCAGATGGCTGCATAAATAATATAAATGAAAGTGTTTGTTGGTTCAGTAATATAATTACTAGTAATAAATATGCCTATATGTTTGTTTAGGTGATGTTAATTATCATTCGTTGTGCTGTATTTGGTATACTTAGTTTTTGATAATAACTGTGAATTATTATACGATAAATTTTAGTAAGTTCTACTCCATTGAAATGTTGTTATTTTTACTAATATATGTATTACGAACCGAGTTCCATCCATTGTGCGTTTTTCGAAAATTTTGCAGGACTATCTATATTGGATCGGTTTTTGTTCATACTAGTACATATAATATACCATTGCAGTTATATTGACCCTTTTATTGTGAACTGAAATAATATAGTTTTTGTTTATCACATTATTCTCGGGAATAAATAGCACGGGAGCACTAATAACTTTAATTCTCAATAATACCCTGCAAAGATTCGTAAATAATTGAATTGCTTCTTCATTATGGGTACCATTGTAAAGTATTTTCGAGTTGAATTCCGAGATTATAAGTTGTATCTCGATAAAGCATTTTTGTATTCTTCTTTATCAACCCCTATTGTCGGTCTACATAGGCTTTGTATAATTAAATCTCATTGTAAGAGTTGCTTTTACAAATACATTATTTTTAGGGACGTTTCGCGTTGGTTTTTCGTATTCTATTTTTTTTTTCGCTTTTTATTTTTTCATTAATGCTAATAACAGTCGGTCAATAGCGGACGTCCTGCAGAGCTTCGTCCGATCTTTCGCCGCATAACGCAGAGGGCAGATCTATACTACTCCAAGAGTACGTATACCATATACGTAGGTACCCGTATACCCGGCTATTCACGATGCGATTGCCATTGCGCATAATACGTCCAATTACAAAATAATTTCATTGTAACGAACCGGAGGGCAATATACCGTGTAGGTAGGTTTATATTGTACATACATATGATGTTTGTGTACATATATATTATGTTGTACGCGCGCACTCGACGTAATAATATCATCTGAAAGCCAACAATCGCCACACACTGGAAGCCTATATTATAATATATAGTGACGGACTCGGCGGCAACGTCGGGTCGAGTCTTTCTCTCCCTCTGTTTCTCTCTCTCACTCTTTCTTCCTCACCCTCACCCCCTATATACGAACTATCTCTCCTTTCTACGCATTGAATGTACACGTGTATGGTGTACTACACAAGAGGATATAGTTAGTTTTCAGACGCATAGCCGTATTTGTCTTTCGGCGGCTATCTTCATCAACAAGCCCATTGTCCGCGGGACAACGCGGACGGGTCACAAAAGCGCCGTGGCCCACGGAAAAGGGATCCCGGCCGCGGTGTTTGGTCGGGCGACGGAGGGCAGGGGGCAATTTCAATCCCATTGTCTATCGACCCTATATGCCATATTTGCAATAATATAATAATAATAATAACAGTAGCACGGCGTAGTAGACTGCCGTAGTGTGTATAGTAGTATTAGTAGTAGCAGCAGCGATATGATGGTCACTTGTGAATTTGCTCGCGTGTATACCTATGTGAAGGACAAGTTCACTCGGCGTCTTACGTGTAACGGACAGCTTTTTTATTTCGTAGAACAATTTATTATTGTTCTAAATACTTATAACTTTTGTACGTGTACAGTTTAAATTATTATCCATAAAGTTTCAACTAATTATTGACGAGAGAAAATCATTTTGGTTGACATTTTACTTCACGTTGAAACCGTCATAAAAATGTCCGTGATCATTATATATGCGTATTATATATTTTTGGTTGTACATACTTTTTAATCTATTATTCTTACCAGTTTTGATTAGTATTTTTAGAACTTAGTGCTACATTCGTTAAACATTATATTTTCGTGAAGCTATTTTAGAATAAATGTACATTAAATAAATTTATGTTTTTAATTCGCCAGACACACGGCCATCGGTGTTTCTCTTGGGTCTTGAAATCTCTTAATTGTTGCGCGAACGCGGTTGACGAAAATTAATTAACGCGCATAAACGTGTTAACTGCAGATAATCGATATTTCACGCGCATCAATTGAACGATTATAATGCAATATCATCGAGTTTGCACAACAGAAGCTATTTTTTATTTTTACCGCGTGGGTTACCGGCCCGAAAAAAACCTTTTTATCTCGCGAAGAGAAAACTGTGGGGGCGTAAAAATAAATACGCAATCTCCGGCACGGGAAATGTGCAAATCGCATGGACGACGAAAAAGTGCACGCGCAAAGAGAAATGAAAAAAAAAAAAAAATTCGTTTTCCAACAATAATAATTTATATATACGCTATTATGTTTATGTATATGTACACGAATGCGTGGGATGTGAAATGCGATTATGCGAAATGCACTGAAAACGTAAGCGACTGGGACACAATCATTCATAAGTCGTGCACCCCCTTTCCGGTCTTTGCAGAAAAAAATATGTATAAATAAAAATAAAACATCACTAACAATTCGATTATTTGTCATTTCCCCGACGTGAAAAAAGGGGTCTCCGGACCCCAGTCGAAATTACTTCTTTGAGTGTTGCTCATGATTTCATTTCATTATTCATTTTCAACCCCTTCGCCGCCGCCACGACTACCAATTACTTTTAATTGTCCGATCCCGGCACGAGGTCGTCTCATATATATGTATTACCCCCGATCCTGCAGCACTTCCACTTGCGCGCCGCCCACTACAATCGTACGTATAATATAGTACACGCCGATGAACACGTAAATATATAATATACATGCTATTGTATTATAACATTATAATGTCTAAATTTACTGTAAGTAATTCAACGTACTTCTCTGCTCGTTTGGAAATTTTAAACATAAACTGATTTTGGACTTAACTATAATCTTAATTAATTGAGACTCGTAAAATTCGCAGCCGATCAAGTGCTGTTGTTCAGGACGTGAAGTGTGTACCGCAAACGAAATATGTAACTGCAGCAGATGCACATGTGTAGAGTAACGCGAATCCCGTCTACGGAACGATTTCATTGTACAGTTTTTATTGCCATTTTGATAATTTTGAGTTTTTAGTGCTTTTTTTGGGTATGTTTTCACGTATGTATAATCACATTTTGTTGAAAATAATGATTTTACTTGGTTGTATTATTAAAAATATTTAAAATATTGGAAATAAATAGGCCCCAGCGAATAATATTTCATGTTTGTTAACAGTTTATAATTCAACCAAGTCCAGCCAGTCCCTGAGCTGTGAATGAGCTCAAACATTTTATAAAATTGTTTAACTAGTAATTACATTTAATTTTTCTTATAGTAAATTTATGATTATAATTTTTTCAAGTTGAATGCATATTTTTTGATTTTTTTGTGCTATTTATAGCGCATAATTTGGAGATTTTAACCGCGTATTTAAAAGCTAAAAAGTAACATTTTTAGTGCTACAACTCCCGAGTCCTGATCATGAGATTTCAAGTGTGATGTATCATGTATACTGGAAGTCCATTCGCGCGTGTTAGTGTCAGTTTTTTTTTCGTTGTTCCCTTTCGGAGTAATATAAATCTTATTCGCACTATTGTGTGCGGTGGTGCACGTTCGCTCGTTGCGCAACAGCCTCCGACGTCCGAGCTATCGTCGTAAACGATCAATGAACAACAACACACGTCGATGTACGATAATAATACTATTAAGGTCAATATTGTTGTAAGGCACCCGGGAGAGAGAGAGAGAGTGAGAGAGAGAAAACCCGTAAAACTGGAAATCGCTATAGATAACAATGCAGGACTTGTCGTGACGCGATTTCGAAATTCTTGAGAATTTTTTTTCCCCCCCATTCATACCGGCGTGGCGATAGTAGTGTGTGTGTGTGTGTGTGTGTGTGTGTGTGTACGTATGTGTGTACTGTGCGCGCAATGACTTTTAAGTTGTACACTGGATAAATCCGAAGAGGTGTTAAAAAAACATATATCCTTACCTGTTTTTTTATCGGCTTGCACCTGTGCAGTTTTGTACTGCTAAAAACGCAGTGGGCATGCGAAAAAACTACCGTATTTGGCGGTACTTATCTCATACTCGTAATTATGCCGTTATTGCCGTCGATCTGCAATCGAGATTAGTCACGACATCAACGAATTCGAGCCGTTAATGCATTTCGAACGTACACTGGGTAGTACGAAAAATCCGAAATCAACGGGCCGTTCTGATATTTGTTCGACTTTTTTTTTTTTTATCATTTTAATTCGAGGTTATTTTTTAAAGGAAAATTTAAAGTGTATGACAACGTTTATTTTGTTCACCGCCGAAATGTGTTTTTATTCTGCTTTTTATGTACCTAACTGTTTTTATTCATTGACATTATTAACATTTCCATCAGGCGAATTTCTACGTATTTTTTGAGTATTTTGTGTGTAGTTCAGTTGATGAATAATACATGAAAAACGTTCAATAGAAACCTCCGGTTTCGGTTTTTATTGCGGTTTAGAGAATTTCTAAATCATAATAATTATCTTCGTCGATATTGATTCGCTCGGTTTTCAAATAACAAATAAGTTAATAATGCATAATTTAGAATTCCCACAATTTCTGTCAAGAACTTGTTTTACAGTAAAATTATCAACTTCGGCGCTCGGTTTTTCAAAACAACCGGATATTTTTTTATCGAACAAATTAGTGTTTAATAGTTCTTTATACATGTTTACATAGTATTATAATAGTTGTATTTTGACATTAATAATTTAATTTTTTTTCTTTAATTGAATTTAAATAGCTACGCAGCATAATATAAATTAAAATGATGTTACTTAAGTCTATAAAAATATCTGTTTGAATAACTTTCGATGCAGAATTAATAATTACTTACACAACATAGGTTTTTAGTTTGGTATGTGCCATTTGAACGGTTTTTTTTGTTCGACTAATGTTCGATAAATGTTCTTTATTTTTCAAATCAATATTGCAGAAGCACATTGGTACCTACATCACGTTTTAACGATTAAAAGTGTAAACATTTCTATACCCTATGTATATTTCTCATTTTGCTAATTGCTATTTATTGTTGTGTTAATAAATATTCAATATCGATGTTTAATTACAATTTTTTTATTCGAATTATTTTTTTAATTTCATTTCATTTAATGTATACGTATCAAATACACATGTATAAAAATTCACATTAATAAAAATACAATGCAACCGTGGGTTGTAGATAACCGTTACTTATTGGATTTTTTTCTTTTAAAATACTCTATACGTTATCATAACTTTTGTAATGTGCACAACAATTTTACTACAACACTCGACAGTACTTATCAGATGGACTATTCGGTAAAATGAACTTTAAAAAGGTCTTTATTGACACTCCCTAATCAAAAATTAATAGTGTTTGGATGAGAAAAAAATTGAATTAAAAACGTTTTTTGTCCGTATGGCTAAAGTAAGTTTTCTTTTAAAAATTCACAAAGGGTATTGAAGAATTATAATTCATTATTATCAAAAAGAATAAATAACTAAGATGTATACTTAACCTTGGATATACTTAATTTCAAGTATAATTTAATTATTATGATCAAAGAGGTTCTGTAAAATTGAGTACTTTATAGAATGTTTTCACTACGTCATTGAGGTTAGCGGTAGTTGGTCATTTGAATCATATAATGCAGTGCGATCATTTCACAGCAAATTGGGCTGGTGCGGAGCGAGACTTTAAATAATTTAATGATGTTTTTATTTTGAAACTTTTTAATTTCACAAAGTTCTCAACATAACATTATTAATATATATTTATATAGTAAGTCTATTTCTAGTGTTTATACTACGTAAATGACAGTATTATAACAGTATATAAATATGTTTAAAAACTTTGGATAAAGACATCTAACATTTAATATAAATACAAATTATACAGTTTTTTCTTATATTGCATTCTTTATAATATTTAATGAATCATTAATTTATAAAATACTGCGTTTACCCGAGAGACATTTTTGAAATTTAAATTCATACATTTTTAGTGCCTAAAATTGTGTAAAATATATATTTTTAAGTTGTCAATAGATAAGTTATATTTTAACACATGGATAGTCATTTGTTTTGTATTTTTCCATGTGTTATAAATCATTGCCAAAAACTGGGTTTCAATTAATTTTAGTTACTGAGTGAATCGATAAATTTTCTTTGGTCCTATCATGATGATGAGCTGTTTTCTAAATATGGTAAGATTTTAAAATTATTTCAGTGTTTTCTCAGATTTTTTTCAATTATATTACAGATTTGAAACATTGTTCTAGATTTTCGTCATTGCTGTCAAATTTCGTCAAAGTTTAAAATTCAAATTCACTTTTATTCCAGGGACGTGTTTGTTAAGATGCAATATCCCATAAATCAACATGATATCGACATTGCGCTCAATATTGTGGGATTGAACTAATTCATTTTTACTTTAATAACTCACTATGATACTATAATAGTATAATACAACATCTCATCCTCAAACACTTAAGCTAATATTTTAATTTCGGTTTTTTCGTCTTTCGTAATTTTAGGATTTATATGTAATAATAATCATCGTATATAGTATTAGGAGAAATCATGTGCACTCTACGCAGACCTATCAAATACTCGTCTATATCATATTGAAAGTAGAAGGTGCACATTGAAAATGTCGTTTTTGAGTCACAAATTTTAAATTTATGCTACTGATACATATATTGTACAGTCGAAATTTTTTGGTGAAATCGTTCTTTTCATTAAATGATTTCCTGAATTGAAACCATTAATGTCTGTTTTTTCAATATGTGCAAAAAACGTATCAAATGGACAGTTTTTCATGAAAAAAAAAATCTTAAACCGACGACCCTGGACTGGCTTACGAATTTCCAACTTACATTTACTTGTAAGTTAATAATAATTATATGTACATTTTATTACAAATAAATGTACAAATAGCGCAAGTGATAGAAGTATACTACTGTTCGTTTATGCACTATGCCATGATCTGCAGTACTTCTGTATGTAAAATGAATTCAATATTTATACTGAAATAGTGCAATTACATATTTCGACCAGAAAAAAGTTTTACACTCATCGTGTATAAAGTTAAAAGTATTGTTTTTGTTTTTTTTTGAGTGGATAAAATTATAAACGTTATTATTGCGTTTTTATTAAAAAAAATTAAAAAATCACGTCCAGTATTAAGCAATATTTCATTTTTATTATTGTTTTACATTTTTCACGGTTTCATAACATTTATAATTTAGTAGATTGCGATATCTTTATAGGTATGTTTACCATTCAGATATATACTTAGCGTATAACGTTTCGACCGTGCTAGGTGGTATTATACGTATATAGTTGGCCGTCTATCCAAAACGGCCCACGGCTATACTGCGAGGTATGCTACTATACCTACGTGGACACGTACCGTGTAATATACGTGCAGTAATGGTATACACGGCTAGTTTATAATAGTCTTGGTAACAATATTTATAGCTAATAAATTTAAATTATAGTTCCGACCGTTGGGGCTTAGATTTTTGAGCGGATCACACAGCGTATTTTTGATTTATTGAACGCATACCTAATTAAAATACGCTGTTATGATACTTTGGTAAAATGTGTTTGTGAAATTGATAACCTATCGAAAAATCGAGTTTTAGAGTTTATTATTTTTTTTTTTTACCATAATTCGATACGTACGCGTAAGAAGAAGAAAAAAGCGTATAATTATTATCACGGCGTGTACGTATAGCATTACGTTATCGTGTAATACCGTGATTATATAACAAAACGAATGCGATTTCGATCAACCGTGAGTAATCGGCCGAACGTAAGATGGTTGCGTTGGAGATAATTCCGGCGTTTTATTTGTGTTAAGGAACACGCCGCGCATTTATACATAATTCGGTAGTTCCGTTACGCTGCAGTTGTATACACCCTTGCGCTTCGCGGTCCCTGTACCGTGTAACGTGCGCACGGCACGGGTGAAAAGGGCGGCCCGCGCGCGCGTTTGTTTTTAGAATCCGGTCGACGGACCCCCCCCCCCCCCCGTTCGTCTATAGCACAAAAGACCCGGGTGGAGGGAAAGAGAGTTTGTCCGCACAAAAAGCTTCGGGGTATTATGACGATAACGTGGGCGGGGGAAATCGCTGCCGTGGCGCGGGGGGAGGGCGGGCGTTTCGCCTTTGATGATGATATCAACTTTTTATCGCGGTGAATAGGAGCGTCCGGGTACCCGGCGAAAAGGGATGAGCAGTGTATTATTATGCGTGCGTACATGAACGGGCGGAGAGAGGCGGAAAAAAGGACCGGTGTTTCTTTTATCTAAGGTACAAAAACACCATTAAAATTAATACAAATTCGTATACATTTATCAACGTGTATAGTGTTTAGTACGGTTTTTTTTTTTTTTGTTTGTTCGTTCGGCGAGTTCAAAGAGAACCTGGATAAATCGAAGACATGTCGGTACCGCACCACGTCGGTCGTGGCGTTTTTTTTTCTCAAAATTCTTGCGACTGCACCTCTTCTAGCCTCTCCGAGTGACTCTACTCGTAGGTACCTCTATACGCGATAGGGGTACGTTTGGTTGTCACATCGACTACGCACCGCATCACCGGTTCAGCGTGATCGAACAACGTTTATTTTACCACAACCGCGTTCGCTGCACGCGTGCATAAAAAGTCCTTGAAACATAAAAGTCTCGACGCATTATAATAGTGCGCGTTCCTTTAAATTATCTCTAAATGAATCGCCTCTCTGTATTTTTCCTCATACCCCAGGGGTCTGCGATATAAATCATATTTTGTTTGAATGACCCTTCCTGTCCTCGGAGCGTTCTCATTTATTTTCACTCCTTCACTCTCTCAACATCACACCCGATATTCGCCAGATACTTGCCTCTCAATCCGTTAATGTCATCATCGCCACCATCCTGTTATTTCTTAATATTCTGGGCTGCTTATATAATCATCACCCGTAATATGTTCATATCATTGTCGAGATTAATTGTAAACATACAACATTTCTAAATTAAAATAAATAACAATAATAATAGTGCGCATATAGTGAACACCTGTAAAAAGGCTATAATAATACGCGTTATCCCCGAGTATCGGCAGAAGCACGATTGCGCGTATCCTGACGCGTGGGTACCTGTTGAATCAAGGTTCCACTACACGTGCCGACACTGTTTTATTGTAAATCATTCGTGTGCTGAAGTCTTTCGCTTTGTCAGCAACCTTCGTCGCTGCACGCCGCGCGTTACATTCGCGGCTACGGTGTACGATGACCGCTGTTTTGAAACGTTGTGCTTTTTAAGAGAACCATCGGTTTCAACAACCGAAGATTTGGGCTCACCGTGATGGCGTCCTTTAAGATAAACAGCTTTGTAAAGTTGATAAAAAGTCTTTATATATACGAGTATAGCGGGCAGCGAGCCGGCATTGCTTGCGCATAATATAATATTTTAAAAAGTCGGTCTGTCTCAATATCAATCGGAAATTAAACGTCCATTTAAGAACTGAACGCTATATCGATTTTCTTTATTGACGAAGTAACTTTTTTCTATTTAATTATTCGGATTTTCACTTTTACGAGTTTCGTCCCCCTCTTCGTGTAATCTTTTTTTCGCTTTTTAACCGTGTTTGAAAATTGACGAAGATTAAACGATGTCTGAACGGTTAGATGTGTAGAAAACTAAAATGTTTAGCTAAATACTTCCAGAAGCTATACGAGTGTTTTATTATAATAATAATAATGAACGTGTTGTGTATTTTATTATTATTACCAACCTTTCCTTCTGCATTTACAGTAATAATACTATAATTCTGGGAAAAAACATATTTTCCAAAACTGCCGAGATTTGTTGTTTTTAAAATTAGATATTAATATCCTATATTACATATTATATATGTGTGTGTGCACCCACCATTAGCTTAAAGTTTCAAATATAAATATCAAACGTTGATTGCATTTTAAACATATACGTATATTATGACGGATTATGAAATCTCAAAATTATTAATTTACAATTTTACAATTCTTGGAAAAAACATATCATTTCCAAAACTTACGAGATTTGTTGTTTTTGAAATTAAATATTAATTTCCAACACCGCATATTATTTATTTGTGTTCACTGCAGAACCGCATTTGATCAAAGTTACAAATATAAATAACTAATATTGATTACATTTTAAAAATAGGTACGTACCTAAATGACCTATAAACGAATATTAAATTTTAATTTTAGAAAACAAATCGTGGTCAGCTTATCGGAGTGCTTTCATGCACATAAACGAAGGTCTTCCCAAATAATTGTTCTCTAATGAACAGAATTTTAACAAAATTACAACAGTAGCTCCCATTAAACATTATTTTAAAAAACGGTGGCACAAAAAATTGGGTAAATATCTTCGGGTCGCCTACATCAAAGATCGAGAACCGCTGGCTTAGAAAACCCAGAGAAACTCTGCTTGAAAAACGAAACGGCCGGTCTTAAGTGCAATTTGTTTTTCCATTTCGTCGTCATGTCGTATAATTATATTATACCTACCCGGCCTTACGTAACGATTGCGGGCCATTAGCATTTATTCCCAGCCAATAATAATCGTCTACCGAATAAATCAACTGGGCTTTCTTTTCTCGTTTTTTCCCTCCGCGACGACAACGTGACAGGACTTCGTGGGTGTATTGTAATACCGTCGACGGGTGTGTTTGCGCGCGCGCGCTCCCGTCCTTCTCCTGCAGCGTGGTTTCTGCGGTCTAGACGTGGGCAATTATTTATTTTTTTTTATTACTTTTCGTGCTTACCAGATGGATACACGTTTTGATTCGTGGTTGTAATTTCAACAAAGTAGATGGGTATTTGTCGCAGTTTATAGGTGCGCGTATGGATCAAATACTATGTATGATCTTCGTTGGATATCAGTTTTTATCGCAATTTTCTGATATGATACAAGTAAAAATGCAGTACTACTTCTGTACTGTGTATAGCGTGTGTAGTAAACTCAGGTTTATTCGCTTGAGTTACTCAACGGAGTATAAATAAATTATCAAGTGTTTGAGTGTTAAAAATGTTTTTTTTTTTTTTTAAAATAATAATAATGCTCGTCGTGATTGGACACCTTTGAGAAGGGAATGGATGGCGAGTCAACAATTTAAATTATGTATTTGTTTAACGAACTTAGCGTACACTTCACTATTCATTGTATACAGGATTACGATCCCCAAGGATCAAAGCCGAAATCCAACGGCCGGAATAATAATATTATTTGGAACCACTTAGGTGCGCGCAAATGGAATGAGGGCGACTTTATTTAGCCATACGTGATTTACATACTGTTTTCTCGAGCTACTGAAACAAAATCAGTGAACGATTTTGAATCGACCTCCTTACCGAATTAGTTTAATTTCAGTGTATAATGGTTTTCGTGGAAACAATTTTTCGTGTGTTGATTCGGTTCAAAGCTCGTGTTATGAATGATTGCAGGCGATGACCTATAAAATATAAGCGTTCATTTATAATTGAAATAAGCAAGGAGCGTATAGAAATAATAGACGTGTTTTCATTTTTATTTTGCTACCTCACAATTCTCACTTCATGTATAAAGCAATTTATTAAACATGCTCATCCCCTTTTTAGACCATAAAAATGCTTAAATTGGGTTTTGTTTTTTAAATGTTCAATAGCTACCACAAGAGCTATGTTATCCATACCTATTTTTTCATACCACCTTAGGGAGATCCTGTTGTGGTAACAACTTTTTCTTTCAAATGGAAACACCCTTTTTTCACTACGGTATTGAGGTAATTTTTCTGTGAATTTAGATGTATCGAAAACAAAATCCAAACGAGTAGTTAATTAATTATTCTTATTAAAGTGTATAGGAAAATAGTCTTTTAATTTTTAACACTTTATATTCAGATAGAATTTGTAATAACATGTAATCGCTATTTGCTACTGATTCGAAACAACGCTGGTTTTACTCTTTACATACTCAATTTTAAATATGAATAATTCCGAAAGTACAGGTTCGAGTTTTGACTGCATCAGATCAAAAATTCTAGAAAAATTAACTGAATAATATTTAGCGTCAAAAATAAGGTGTTCCTATTTGACTTACAAAGTTTGTATCACCACAGAACACCCTTAAGGTGGGATGAAAAAAAATGTTATGAAAAAAAAAGGTTTTATGGTAACTTGAGCAGTAAAAAAAATATTTTTAGGGTAAAATATGGGTGTGAAAATGGTTGAAAAATCATTCTGTATGATATCGTAACTACGAAATATATTTTTAAAACTTTATTTAATTTAGTTGTATTTAAACTCGCCAATTAAGGAGTCTTATTCTAATAATATTAGATTGGCAACCAGGGCAATGTAACAATCAGGCCATTAAAATACCGACTTTTATTTACCAGTTTGTAAGCAGTGCTTTATATTTGTTACGGTCTTACGGAACATCTAAGGTTTTTGAAATAATGGAAATATTGTTTTTTTCAATATGATATTATGTAGGTGAAGTTCTAGAGGGAAATGAAACCGTCGAAACTAAATGTTAATTATGACTATAATTATTTGCTTTCAAAAACAAACGATAAGTCCGCTGTGACCCACAACAACTCGCTGCTCTTTCATTGGTCGAAAACAATTTCTTTTCAAATCGATCGAACGTTCTAGGGGATTTCTTTTTTGTTCCTTAAACGTCGTATAGAAACAATTCTAAGAGACATAGACGCACACGCGCGCGCACACAAAACGCCCGTACAGAACGTGAAAAGAACAGTAATAGAATAGATAAAAGACGTGTTTAGGAGATCATTGGATTGTGGGAAAAACGAGGTCCCTCGGAGGAAATTACCGGAATGCGAGGATTTATTATACATTGCCCTACGGCGATAAGGTGGCGGTGCGGAATGGGCAGAGTGGTGGTAAATAAAGACGAAATCTCGTCGATGAAAAGAAAGTAATTGCCGGCCGGGGCAGGGCGCGGCTGGGCTCGTTCTTTTGTACACGCGCCCGACCAAAGTTTTATACTTTTGTGTGCCCGGGCTCCTTTTCAACGTCGCCGACTACCCTCCCTACCCGCCCCGACCGTCACGAACCGAACACGCGTTTCATGGCCGCCGTACGCGCATACGGTACGAGAAAAAGTTAGGACGTACAGCCGATTCAAGTTGATAATACAGAAATTCGTTTCCATTATTAATACCAATAGACACAGTAGTCATTCGAAAATCTCTCCTTTTTCGATTTTTATATTAAACACGTTTTACACTAGATTCCTCCTCTTACTGTGATAATCCAAAATACACGTGTTTTCTTTTTTTTGTATCGTCGTATACGTCAACATCGTATAGGACGGCGCAGTTAGATATCATTTATAAACACCACAGAGATGACCATTATTATTATTCTTATACTTATAATTTTGATACAAATTAAAAAGTAACCAAGTCAATCTAATAGTGTTTTATATGACAAAGTATGTACACTAATTTAGTTATTTTCAATTTACAATAAATAATAATATTATATATAGTTCAGTATATTTTTCGTAATAAATTAAGGTCAAAATTGTTAGTTTCTACATGCGCTTACACGTAGGTAGCTAAAAAACTTGTTCATTTTGTTCGGAAATTGTTTCGCTTCTGATTGTGCTAATAGCATGCAATTCTTTTAGTATTCGTTTTGTTTTTTTTTTGTTTTATGACTTGTGACCAAAATAAAAAAAAAAATAAAAACGTATAAATAAAACGTTATTTATTCTAGTCGAGTGTAATATAACAAAATGAGCACTCGGTCGATTATTTTTACGGTGTTCGTCTAGAAAACGCAAATGAAAAGTAACAAACACTTATGTGCGAAGCAGTGTTTATTAATAACACGTATATAATATCGAAACATAATTTAAACTTGTTAGTGGTATTTTTTTTATTTTTTTTTTAACACATACTAATAATTATACGAGCAAACACTGGAAAAACTCGAATGTGTACCTCTCGTAATGAATAGCCATTATATTAAGTTTATTTTCAATTTTTTTCATGGTAAATTAGCATCAAAATGGTATTTAACATAAGTAAACTAACGAAACACGTTATGATCAGCCTAACGACGCACATAAATAACGAACGATTAGATGGCAATAAAACGACAAGTGTACAATATATGTATATATATTATAATTTGTTTTACATTTCGACCGGAATATATACCTACCTACACGTTGTGTGCACATTCTGCAGCGTACGCGTATTCTAAATATAACGTATATACGTCATACGAGCACGCATAATGTGTATTATGTCCTTATGTACGATATAACAGGGACTGTTTTATATACAGTTTAAAATGTACAACTTGAATCGTCTCGAAGTCGGCGGGATCCCTTGCGCCAATACATTCTGTTCGTGTGTGTTTACTCTATGTTCACTGGACGAAATCACGCGATGTTCGACCCGGGGAAAGATAGAGCGGAGATAAAGAGATAGCGAGAGAACGTATACATGATGTAATGGTATTGTAAATGGTTTCCTCGGAAAGGGCTTTCCGCCGTTGACCGTGTCTAAACATTTCCCGTTTGGTCGGTCGGCCGCGGACAAAAAAATATTAACAATTTTGACGATAAATCACACCGCGAACCGATGCGACGAGAGAGGGAAAACGTACAATATCGTGTGTATAAAAAAGAAAAAAAAAATCGCCGATCGGTTGACCGAAACGGCGGGAGATGGGGGGGGGGGGGATGGCAGGAGAGAATAACAAATCGTCGTCGGCGAACGACTCGAGACCGTACGCGGGGGCGCAGCAAGAATGTACAGAGACGGAACGAGAGGGAGAGAAAGACGTTTCGCCTTGGAGCCGGTGAATCCTTTTTTAAGGACAAACCGTCGGCGCGCTCATATGTACACGTCATACACATAACACACACGCACACGGTTTTTTTTCGGTGTACTACGCGCGAGAGACGGGTGAAGAAGCCACTTTGGATCCGACCCTTCAGGGTTCTCGCCCCATTGTCATGCAATGAGCTCGGCCGGCCCGCGCCGCCGTACATATTAAATAGATTTGTCTCCGTGTCCGGGTGGTGCCCGTTGACGGGTATAATGGACGCGTAAGTGAATGCCGTGGCGGCGGCGGCGGCGCGCGTCTTATTCTTCCGCACAATGAGAACGTTTTCGGGCGCGAGAGCACTGCTGCAGTTTCGGGCGAACGCTAGTCGCGCGCACCGCGGACGACACCGGCGGCGGTCGAAATCAATATATTATAGCGTCTCCCATGACCTCCCCTTGGCCACCCCGAAATTTCGTAGGTACGCGACGGTCGGTGGACGGATAGGTATTATTATTATTATTATCGTCTCCGATGATACACCCGTGCGAAAGCGCTTAATGTTTTATCGTTATGATCAGCTATTATACGATGTAATTTCAAATGTAAAAACCGCCAACTCACTCGTTCATTCACTCGCTGATCGCTATACATCTCAAAATCGACGTACAGCCTCTACCATTCTCTAGATGCGCACTACAAGTGGATTTATTCAAAAATCGCATTTTTAACGGTCGAAACAGTTTTTTTGGACCTAGTGTATACACACCTTTTCACTTTTCGGTTACCTATACGTATGCTTGCAGAAAATATTTTATTTCGCTTAGTAATATGGTATGTGGCAATAGGTAATAGTGTTTATAATGTTAACCAACTTTTTTCAAATCATACAACCCAAATGGATCGCATTGGCGAATATATATCTTTAGGACTTACGCGCGCATTTATCCACCCAACCTTTTATTTCTACATCGAAATATGCAGTAGTAATATTATGCTCTAATCTAATATGAAAAAATATCTCCCGGGTAATTCAGCTGGTATGTTATACTATGATATTCACGTATTTACATGAGAACTAGATAACCGCCCGTCGTATACTTATAGCAATTATTATTATTCCAGTAGCGCAACTCGGGCACTATGTTTACACGCACGGAGTAATTTATTTTGTATTACTAAATGAGAAATAGTATTACCATTATTGTACTACTCTGTTCGTGTTCACCACTGACGATAATGATCAATTTGACATTTCGACATAGAATTGATTAGGAATTTGTAAACATTGCCCAAGTGATAAATGGCGTTATCTAAGTAGGCATCCTAATTATGTAGGTACGTTTTTGTACATCTAGCCGGTTCTATAAAAAAAAAATACATTAATTAACTATTTTTTTTTTATAGTTGTTATGTATAAATATTTGATTATATTATTATGGCAGCGGTGGTCCTCCTCGCCTATATAATATTGTATATTTAATACGTGGTGCACTGCAGGTCGGCGGAAAAATCGAAATCGTACTCGTCCGGTCCGTGGATATACTCGATCGCAGAGTAGGTACCAAATAGTGTTGTTGTTGTTCTTGCTATAAGGTGTTCCTCGTGTGCATCTGATATTCGTGGTTCTCATCGCTTTTCGCGTCTCTTTGACATTTCTCATTTTTACACTCGTTACAATTGTTTAACTGTATTATTTATTATTATAATTGACCTGGCGATCGATACATACAGTGGTCGATTTGCCAACTAATGATCAATTTATCGGCGGTGAATCGTTCACCATGTACTCACCAAGATTCGTTTTGCTCGTTATACTGATCTTATATAGTTAACTTAGTTTGTTGAAATAACACTTCAATAATTTTGTATCATACTTATAACGTTGTTCGTATACGATATAAAACGAATATCAAACATGTGTCAAGTACTGGAAATTGTTGTGATTCGTCGTTATAATTACAATAACGATAATAGCACGCGTATAGCATGGTTAAAAGCAATTTCTCAGAGGTCTTTGAAATACTACTTTAATGTGTTTCACTACAAGTGAAATAAAAACGTACCGTCATCATGCGGCACGAGACGCGCATTTTGTTGAGACTTAATTGTTTTACTTCGGCCGATGTAGATGTATGTTGTTAGGTGAGTGGGCAACGATATTTCGGCTCGAGCCGATCGGCGTCAGTAATAATAATGATACAACGCGTTACACGTGTGACCATCGAGGGGCGATAAACTAAATATTGGTAAATGAAAAAAAAAAACACGTGCATTATTATCACAGCGTATGACGCGTGTTGTGCGCGATGATATTAACGACCGGCCGAAAAAAATCGGACCGCTCCTCAAAGAACGCGTCGAGGAAATCACGGCGATAAATAACGTATGGGGAATTTATCGTACGAGTTGAGAAACGAAAAAAAAAATAAAAAAAAAAAATAGTAATAATCATATAATAACAACAATAAAACAAAATAAATAAATAAATCACACGTAGAGACGGTGCTCCGTCGAGTACCTCTGCCTGTACATGTGCACTGCGGAATCGGTCGGTCTTCGCCGCGGTCATTATTATGCACTGTTGTGCGGAGATAAAATTATTCCGGAAAGAGAACGTAGGTATGTAACATAACGACTTTTAAATAAATCTGCGCGTGCACACGTCATATCGTAAGCGACCCCAGGGATAATGAAAACCAATGCTCGAACCGAACCGAGCTCGAACGCAACGGCCGTATGTTATTTTTATTATCGTGCGCGAAATGTATACAGATGGGCACGCGTGTGCGCCTTATAACGCAGCTATGGCGTAGGTACCTTACCTACCTACCCATGTATATACCGCTGTTATACGCTCATTACTTTTATTATTCGTCGGTAACGGTATTTGCGTACGTTGAAAAGAAGAAATTTTTTAAAAAAAAAAACGCGACGGAGGGCGTGCGCAAATAGGTTTTTACTGCGACGGGGTTCTCCCGGGCCGTATTTCGAGATTATTTGACACTCATCGTCGGTACGCGTCGTATATCATGGTGCGCAGCACCGCGGGGCGGGGAAGGTTATGTACATAATATAATATTTTAATAGGTACATAACAATAACGTTTTACGGCGGACAAGTATTACGTTTACTTTTCGAATTGCTTACCTACCTATATTTACTCACGGTCTGCGACGAGATCATCGCAATATTAATAATAACTATTGTCATGATTTATCGCTCGTGTTTATACGTCCGTCGAGTCCGTTTTGTGCGCGCAGGAACACGTATAATAGTTTTATTATTTTCACGATAACAGAACGGGTGTGTTCGCGTGCGATTAAACGACGACCAAGTCCAAGTCGGCCGGACGAACGTTCGCGTATCTATAACGTGTATAATATTATTAAAACATACGCATGCGTCACTTCTACAAGCGGTCGGACGAAAAATACCGCAGGATATGTAGAAAACCGCGGTTATTCCGCGAACAGCTATTATTGTCCTGCAGCAACTCGAGACATCCCTTCGGCGCCTCGAACAGTCAATATAGATGAAAGAACGATGTCCGAAGGAGGAAAAATAATGTATTTTAATAAATTATTTACTAAAAAGTATCATGACTGAAATGTTTTAGAAAAATTACAATATTTAACGGGATTTACCGAGCAAATTAATGCGATAAATGAAACGAAACGTTAGTGTTTTTTTCATATTAATCGTTATAAAAATGATTTGAAAAATTAAATAAATTAAGTAAGAAATGTTGACGGTCAAGTTGTCAGCCTCCCGTGGTCGTCCGGATTTTAACCTGGATCCGCTTGCAGTTACCAACCGTTTTTTCGGTATAGAATCAATGGTTGGCAACTATTTTGGTGTCTGTAATACTATAGATCATCTCGCCGCGAGAACGTATATTTGTACGAGTGTTTTCGGTCAAACGCAGTTTTAGCGCGCAGCGAGATGCACTCGACGATATCATTAATCTGCACTCTGCAGTAATAATATATTGTGTCGTATACACGTACTCAAATAAAATATAATCAGCCGCACACGTGCGTGCACGCGGAAAATAATAAAACGTTGAATTAGTGTAACGTGTGTCGCGCCAACCAGGCCAATTTACAATTTTTGCAAACAATCCGCGCGAAAATGTAGCACGTAACCAGCATGCATTTGCCCGACCATCGCCAGAATTCGCATGACCATTTTATAGGATAAAAAACCTTTTTCCCATTTACATCGTTGCGCCAGCCCGAAACGCAAGTTTTTATTACACTCCTTGTTATCGTTTTATTGACAAAATAACACTTTTTAGTCCGAGCGGCTGCAGGTTTGACCCACTCTCGCACAGACGAACCGGACACTATAAATTATTGTACAGATATACTCCATTATTCTTGCGTATGAATTTCATATTATTGCTGTATATCAGCATAATATGATATTACATCGACGCCATGGTCCTAAGTATTATATTTTTTATACAAAATCTTGATTACTGCAGGTATCTTATATTCTTGATTATTTCCTATTATACGAGTACATGTTTGAATTCTCAGCTTACGATAGTAATATAATTACGATTAGATCGTCTGTTTTAGCGTTTAGAAAAAATACATCGATTTGTTTAGAGAATATCGTTTTTGAACATTGATAATTCACAAATGTATCACCTATCGATACTGTCGTGCACCGATCTTACGACGGTATATCTCTATCAAAACTAGAGCTTCAAAAATTCAAAAGACTATACATTATCCGGTTATAGATTGGATTAGTTTAAACTATAAGGTATTAAGACTACTCAAATATAAAACGAATTATTTGCACGAAGAAAAACCCCTCTATTATTACATTATAACACAACTTGGCGAGGCGCTTGAGTCTCCGCACGCACGTACGTCGACCAAAACACTCTCGCGTCAGTCCGGTTGCCTTAAATGTTAATACAAAATTATCATTGCTAATACGTAACGAATATTTTACTAGATCAATAGTACCTCAGCTCGTCTGCTTCATCGGCATATTCTACGTTTAAACACTGTGTCTAGTCGAGAATATTTATTAAATCTGAAATGTTGCAGGCACGCACGGCAGCGCAAAAGGTATGAACAAGCGACGTGGAACACTGGGAATGTCCAAATCCGAAAGAGCTCAACCGACGTGTATATTATTTAATCACAGAGCATACACGCAGTCTTTGTCGAGTAATTCGACTGGACGAACGCGAAAGACGATAAAAGCATCGTTCTCCCTCCCCTCCCTTCACCCCTCTCGCGTTGAAGTCGTATTTTTTTCGGGGCTTAGATCATTACGTGTGCAATCCTGATCCGTAGAGTGCACATCGTAATAATATGTGCACGCTCAATAAAATTACGACGGTGGCGCGCGAATGGTACGTGGACATTTTGCGACGATTTAATTTGAAGCCGAACGGCGGCGGTGACGTCGTCGTCGTCCCGCGGCGGCTTCTGCACCGCACACAGTCGGCAAACAGAACCGGGTGGGCGTGCGGAATTACATTATCGTGTTGCGCGCACTATTATCCGTTACCATAATATTATAATAATATGTTGCATAATATCAATAGGTTTTCGAGTTGAATGCGCGTTCCTCGTGTGTTACCATGCATGCGTGCGCGGTTTCCGCTGTCATTGCAATCGGGCGAAATCTCCTTTGAAGTGTGTTTAAATGTGTATTTTCGCCCAACAATACACGTCGCCTGCACTGCTGTTGCCGCGGAATAGCCGTGCGCGTGTGCGTGTGGGAGACAGAGAGAGAGAGAGAGAGAGTGAGTGAGAGAGGACGGGTGTGAGAGAGAGAGAGAGAGAGAGAGGGTGAGAGAGGTGTAGCGGGGCGTCGTCGCGACCACCGATATATAATAACGCGTGTGTATAATATTATACCGCATATATTTAAATAGCCAATTCATTCCGCCGCCGCCGAGGATGGAACAATAAACATACCTCCGTATTATTATTGGAAAACCGTATGTATGCAAAGCGATTCATTAAGAATACCTACTACTGGTCTTTGGCCGGCCCGGTTCAATGGCGTATACCTACTTACTTACGATAAATGTGTCTTTTCAAACGTTGTCGCCGTCGTCGCTCCGGTACAACAATAATATGCCAACTCGTATTATATGTACACGCACTTGTGTTACACATAGAGAGGTCAGTTTATATTGTGTTCAGCCTCGCAGATGTGCGTGTACACCTTATAGTACGGTTGCATACGAGCACGAAAAAGAGAAATAAATCCGCGACTTGTTCGCCGGGGGAACATCACATTTTCACCCGAACGCTGTCGAAAGAAATCACCGCGATTGCGATCAAGTCGCTGCGATTCCATAGCGACACGTTCGACCGAATGCCGATCGTTATTGCGGCGTTTTTATCGCGAGCTGCAGCGACCACGAACGGTCCGATCCGTAATGGCACGTCAAAATATTACATTGCAAACGTGTGTATTGTTTTATTTCTTTTAAATCTTATTTATCTTTACCACCCCGAGGTTAATGAACTATGATCGGAGTGCAGATTTAAATGATGTTAAAAACAAGAAAAATGCATTCCGAAAACACGATTTAATGCGCTGATAAAGAATTAAAAAAATGCTTTAATAAATGCCCAACAAATGCCCTAAATATTACTTTTAGCACTGAGAAAAAACTTTTCTATGATTTACATTATTAATGATTATTACTCGTATTCATCTCACCTTTTATTCTTTAAACCGTATAAATGATTTCCAAAAAGTTAACATACGATCTGAACATTCGTTATATTTGTACTTTGTGTTTCGTTGTGCACTCGATAATCAGACGGTATTTCATGGTGTTTTTAAGTTTAATAGATACATGATAAAAATATAGGTATGCATTTTTTCCTTTTAGGAGGAATTCAAAATACATTTTATCAAATATTCTGAAAAAATTCTTATACATCATAATTTATAAGAAAGAATAAAACTAAAATGTGCTCTTCAAATAAAATTTGTTGCAAAAATGTAAGATAAAGGTTTTTTTTAATTCTTTAACACTTGAGACGAGCTTTGCGTTCGAAAATCGTTACTTTAAGACATTCGGAAAAAAAATGCAATTCGCATAGAAACCCACACCCTAATATTATGATGTTTCGAGGGTAATATATTGTTTCACTACAACTGGTCTCCGATTTTGTCGCAACGCAATTCGTGTATGGATACCGGTAGATGGTATTTATGACGCTACAGCGGAGCTATTATAGGTTATTTCGCTCGCGTGAGAACTTTGCTCAAGTCCATGACAATAATAATAGTCATAATAATATGCGAACGACGACGCTACGTCGTAGAATCAATAATAAAAATAATATGTATGGGTACTATACAAATCGGCTGTAACACGTTATTGCGCATATACGATTGTCGCTCGTAGATGGATAATATCCGCTGGTAAGCTATAAAATCTCATATTATCGCGTGATGATATCTCCATATAGGAGCGATATGGCGGTGGTGACTGTACGTTATTATAGTATTCGCGTTCGGTGTTCACGTCGCAAACAGTACCTCGCTGTACCCGGGGGTGGGGGTAGGTGCCCGACGCGATAAGTATCTGAAAATAATATATATCTCGGTAATATTATGAACGTCTTCGTACACGGACAAATGGATTGCGCGCAAAGTGGACGTTAATACACGAACATATTTTCTATATGTATTTATCCCAAGTCAAAGGATTATATTTTTGATCTACGGTGAATATACATAGGTACAGACGTTTTCTCCTACGCCGCCGGCGCACTGCGATCGATTTACAACCCTATCGTCAACACGCGTACACAGACCCGTCGTCGTCGCGTCCAACACAATATATTGCACACTCACCCCCTAAGCCATTCCATCCAGGTACGTTGTCGGACGTATTAGATACTCTATTATACTGCCCCAGTTGTAATCGCGATTAGGATGAACAATGTACTTATGGACTGCGATATTTTATACTTTGCATGTCTCGTAACGGTTCGCCATGTAGACAGGACTGTGTAACTACATTCCGAATCAGTAGAATTATAGTACAGGAGAAACTCGATTACCGTCACCGTCGGGACCGGGGCGGCTATGACGGTTAACAGAAATTTTGCGATAAGCTGTATATTTTACGTGTGTCTATATATTGACCATCTTTAGAAATATAAACTGATCTGGCTAATCTCTTTCTGCCATAATCGTTTTTTCGACAGCTATAGTAAATTGGTTTCGAGTTTAAAAAACCTATCCCTATATACTTCACCCGACTGTAAAGTCTCACTTGACTTGGGAGTTTTTAAAATGTATTAAGTCTTCAACTATCGTGATTTAACACTGAAATAGATATACTAATAATAAGAAATTTTACAGTTTTTAACTTAGCACTTGTGGAAAGAAATTTAGCATGGCTTAGAAGTTTTATTTAATTTTTATATTATTTTTAGAACTAGCTGATTTCAACGCGTTCGCATAATATTTTTGTTAAATCTTTTGATTGATTCCTCCATGCGCTTTTCGAGTTATAAATGTTTTTGAAATACCATACACTACAGCTGATATAATAGGTTTGATAAAAACTCTTTTTCTAATTTTTCGATTGTTTTTTAACGATCAACTGACCTTTTTTGTGTTCATGTTATTCTTGAGACACGTGGTTACGCGGGATAGTAACTTGATTGTTGCGAGAGATTACGGTACGCGATGACACTGAACCCGAGTGTAGGTGAGGAGCAGTGGTTTAGAATTCAAGAATGACAGTGTATTGTACAGGTACGGGATCCTGAACAAGACATAATAATACTTCTCGGTCCTGGTTATCGAGAGCTGACCTCCCCGAAAACGTTCACGCATAACGAATCGTGTATTTTTCCCGGACAGTTCAAAAGTATCCTGCAATATTTGAAGGTGTCCCCATAATATTGTAGTTTTCACCCCCGGATAATATTCCTATAAGCCATGATAGTAATTGGTGTGTCGCGGGGAAAGGCTCAGCGGTCGGTCCTTACAATACGATTTAATCCTCGGTACTCGGGTCGCACTCGTCCGTACATACTGTACACGATGTGAGCAACACATTGCGCTGCGTCACCGTTGTCGTGCCAGCGATAATCCTCATCTTCAGACATCATGTTTATACCGTAAAGCGCATTTTTCACGCGCGCCCGACAGTGTAATACGGTCGCGATACGCTGCGATCGTCGGTAGGTTTAGGCATACCTGTATCATTGCGTTACTCTCGCGTATTATTTCGTCGACGCGAGAACGGTTTAATGACGCACGCGTTATCATGATAAAACGACTCGACGTCATCGCCGTGAAACGATAAGAAACATATTGAACGCTTAAGCCGACGAAATACGTTCTTAGAGAATACAAAACAGGTGAATACCGTGAAATAAAATCAACGTTGGAGCTGTTGAAACCGTCGGTGCCATCATGTAGAACCGCGTACATCGTGGGGCCGCAGAAATGATCGCGACCAAGTGCACACAAATGGACATTGTGCCGCGGACATCGTTTGGAAAAAAAAGTAAGAGGCGGTGAAATGTTTTCAAATCTACTTTGTGTCGGAGGGTTTTAAACGGCGTGCCATTTTTCAACTTTCCTACATAGGGCCGTGCACTGTAACGTATATAACATTTATAGATACAGTAGTTTTATTTTACAAGTTATTCGGACACCTAAGCAGAGCGGCACCCGGTACGCGACCATTTCACAAATTGTGTATGGCTCGCATTAAGACTAAATTGTTCATCTTAAAATCCAAAATTAAAAAGAGTGAATAAAATCAATTAATAATTATTTTATAACTCTTATCGATCCAACCGTATAATTCTTATTTATTTCATCTTTTCTGATTTCATCGAATCATCAGACGCGTATGTATGCTACGCAATCTTTAAATTTCATGATATTTAACAAACTTTGTAATTTTTTTTCTTTTAGGGTTAAATAACGTTTTTGTTTCCAACGCGTGGTGTATTCCTGAAGTATATTCTTGTACGAACAGTCAGTCCCATGTTGTTAGTTAGTAATTTATCTTTGTATATTTAATTCTGTGATTAATATGTTAATTTTAATAGTCTATTATGGCAAAACGACGTAAAATAGAAGATGAACACAGAATAATTGGAGATAGCTGAAAGATGAAATTTTTATGTATTTCTGGTAAGAAACACGAATATGAATATGCTATACTTTGTTTAATTTGTCTCAAAACCGTAAACGTTTCAAGACATTATACATTATTAACCATAATATATACTATATACAGTTACAGTATACACATATGTACATATATGTACAAATTTTAAAAATTGTAATTATTACATTAAAAATGTCTGTGGCCCGCAAGTCTCATTCAAAATTAATATTTCGCCCTTTCTAAAAAAATTGTAGCGAGGACCGGTGCTTTAACGCTGTATATTATAGCGAGAGTACGCGTTCACACAGTGGTATAATATGACGTAAATTATTGCACAGTATTGCATAAGGAGACTTAAATTTTCGAAAGGCAGTTGTTTAAGACGGACCTTTATTATACGCTGAGCGCAGACCCCGCGTCAGACTTGTGTGAGATGGGATTTGCGTTTCCGTCGCTAAACACTATGTGCACGCACGCAAGTGTGTGTGTGTGTGTCAATTGGACGTGTTTTGTTTGGCGTAATAACATTTCGTCGTCGTCCTCGTACAGAGAAGGGGACGAGGGAGACCTGCAGGGCTGTCGGAGCAGGATTAAACAGGAACTAGTAATTGGCGCGAGCGGTGCTCCGACAATCGTAACCCGCGCGTTCTGCGGCAGGGAGCGAGGACGAGGACTCGCGGAGGAGATTTGTCAAGGCACAAGGGCCGAAACGCCGCCGCCGCCGCCGCCGGTTCAAAGGAAATTGAAATTGTCAATTCGCCCAAAGTCGACGCGCATTAATTCAGCGTCACCCGGGACTTTAAACGGCAGCCCCTGCAACGAATGAAATCGACTTGGCAAAACCGAAAACAATTTATAATCCCCGCGCGGGCGGTTTGTGTGTAGTATACAGATGATATTGTGTTCGATTTCGATTGTGTATAATGCGCGCGTATCCCTCTTAAACCGCAGCATCGCCACCGTGTGTATTATGTATGTACGTATAGGCACAGAGTACCGCGCGCATTATTTTGTTGTTAACTCACCTCGTCCTCGACCGGGGGTCCGTATGTCCTCTGTTGATTGTTTTTTTTTAAATCCGTTTAAAAACTTCTTTTTTTTTCGTATACCATTTTTCGCGATGAGTCAACTGTGTACGCGCGAGTCCCCCGGGTTTGCCGATGTGTAATCCTGGTGCGCAGCGAAATACGTGTACTTACGGCACTTGCCGCCGATGCGTTTTTTCACGGTCGGCTTGTTGGAATATTGTTTACCACGACCCAGTAAAACCGGCACAGGCCTGAGGCCAAATACATATTTTAAAAACGTATTCGAATGCATAAATGTTTAACTGTTCAGAACGCAAGTCACCGCGAATGATTTATTTTTTTCGAAATAAAATTAATACCCCGCGGTTTAATATAAAAATAAAGGATAAAGTAACTTTTCCGTTAAGTTGGACTGAGAAAATATCAACTATGGTTATAATATGGTCAAATAACAGATTCTATAAGCAAATGAAAATATATATGACCATGCGAGTCAGTCATATGTACAGGGTGTTCCACCGGGTTTTACACAGAGCGATATCAGCCGTGTTAATAAAGATAATCAAATTTTGTTTTTTTTTACGAGCATCTCTGGGCAGTGACAATTCTTTGACAATAGTTTGGTAAATATAAGTATATGATTATTAAAGATTTTAAAAAATTTTCTTTTTACTTTATAACTTTCATGCATTTGAAGATAACCATTTCAAATGGCTTATTTTTCTAAAATTGTTAACAGTTCAATTATTTTTTTAGTTTACATGAAAATAAATAAATATATTACAATTAGGTACATTATCAGGTGATGATATTTTACATTATTTCTTTGTAAACTAAAAAAAAAAATATATTAAAAACCATGAATCCGGTGAAAATTGAATGTTTAACAGTAGTAAATTTCAGAAAAATAAGCCCTATAAAATAGTGGTTATCATCGAATTTCTCAAAAATTATAAAATAAAAGTGGATTTTTTAACTTCCTTAATAATTCATTTATACGTATTTACAGGGCCGGATTTAGGAATGTGGGGGCCCTGGGCCCACCTTAGAAGTAGGTACCTATATAGTATTTTTCGATAACATATATTTAATATTTTAATATATTATTATAACGTTATAAGTGAATTTAATTTAATAATAGGTATATTAAGATTTACCGAAAAACATTATTTTAATTAGAAATAAAATTATGGTTTAAAAATATTTATTTTATAATGCCAAAATAATAATAACAACAAAAAAAATTGTAATACAATAAAAATAAGTAGTAAATTATGTTCATTAAATATTACTTTAAACTAAAAAAGTAAAATTAAATTTACTAACTAGTACTGTCATTATATCGTATATATACATACATATTACATAGTCTATAATAATAATATTAATATAATACTAAATAGTATGTATATAATTAATAATAATTTTTATTATATTGCAACTTTGCGAGATTTCGTCGCTGCAAATTTTTCAACTACTTGAGAAAAATCCAATGCTCTAAGTATGTCACTTTCTATACTTAACAGTGCAAGGGTTGATAGTCGACTTTGTGTCATCGAAGTTCGTAGTCGGTTTTTTATCAACTTCATTTTTGAAAACGATCGTTCCCCACTGCAGTTGGACACCATCAAAACCAAATATATACGCAGCACTACTTCTATATTAGGAAATGTACATTGTAAATTATTTTCCACAATAATCCTGTATAAAAATATTTCCCATTGCTCATTATCTTTACGCGTTTCTACATATAGTTTGACAAATGAACTGAACTGTATGAATTCATTACTAAGTGAAGATTCTAAATCATTGGGGTAAATGCTAACAAGATAATTTGCAGCAGATTGTAGCTCAGAAGTTTCTAATTTTTCAAATGTATTTAAAAAACCAAAACGTTGACAAATTGTTTCGTAAGCAGCTATTCTTTCGGTTAATGATACTGTCAATTGATCAATTACTGATATGAAGCTTTCTGATCTGAATTTTTCTCTTGGTGATAACTGAGTTGAGGCTGTTTGATGATTATTTAATGAACTGAGTCTAACATTTTTTTTCCGATTATGAATTGGCGCATAATCTTTTAGTCCTGACATATCTTTTGCCTTTTCTTCGTATTCTTCATATTTATTTCGTATTTCTTGAACAAATGATAAAAGAGAATTAAGAGCATTTACAGCAGTTTGAAGAACTATTTTTGGGTCTTGTAAAATATGATTTGTTGAATCAAACCTCTCTAAAATATCATTCCAAAAAATTGCATAAAATGCCACTTCAAGTTGACACATTGATTCGTAAAGTTTTTTAGATTGAATTTTAACAATGTCTTTTTGATCAAGATCGTTTGAAATTTCTACCAAAGCTTCTTTTATATAATCATAACCAAATACAACAGCTTTTGTTGCGTCTGCCCGACATGACCAACGGGTTTAGTTCAAATTCTTTAAAACGTAAACACGTTTATTTTTATCTATGCAAGCTATTTTTTTTGTTAAAAGTGCATAACGAGTGGGAGTCGCAGTAAAAAACACGTAAAGGTTTTGTATAAAATCAAAGAATCGAATAGCTGCAACACATGAATTGGCTGCTGTTTTCCCTACTAAATTTAAAGAATGACCACAACATGGAATAAATTCTGCCAATTCATTTTTATTTTTAATTAAGGCTTGCATTCCTTGATACTTGCCACTCATGTTTGCCGCATTATCATATGACTGACCACGGCAGTCGTTCAATTCAATTTTATGATGGTCCAAAAATGTTATGAGAGTATTTGCCATTTCAATGCCAGTGTGACCACAATTTGGTACAAATGTTAAGAATCTTTCTACTGGATTAATTCCTTCTATGTAGCGTAATACTATAGTCAATTGATCTATATGTGCTTCATCGGGAGTAGAATCTACAGATACAGAAAAATATTTTGATTTTTTAATTCTTGTAATTATTTCGCTTAATACTTCTTTAGCCATAAGATCAATTAATTCTTCACAAATAGTTGATGAAAGATAATTAGTGTGACCATTTTTTTTATTCGCATGATCTTTTATATGCGTCGAAAGAAATGGATCAAACTCCGCCACTAATTCAAGAATTCCAAGATAATTACCATTTCTTGGTGAACCAATTATTTCGTTATCCCCTCTAAATGCTAAGCCACGTTCTGCAATAAATTTGATTGTGCTAACTACTCGCTTTAGAACTTTACGCCAATAAGAAGATAAGTCTGCAATCTGTTTTTGAAGTTGATGGTCAAGACATCCAATTTCTCTCTCACGATGATTTAATGCAATAATTGCTTCAATATGATGTTTAGATGTTTCATGTTGGGATAACTTTTCAGCTGCATGTTTCCAATCACAAAATCCGTCACTAGATAACTTTCCATTTTTTCCCCCTAATAGTTTGCAAATATAACAATAGATTTTACCAGTAGTTGGAGAGAAACATAACCAATTACGATTAATGAATTCTCTATTTTTAGTTATTCGTTTGAAAAAATTTATAGAACATTTCCTACTATTGTGTGCAGAGCGATCAGCCCGATCTTGTTGGACGGATTTTGTTTCTAATAACTTTTCATCGCAGTTTTGCAAATTTGTAGATCCTTGTTTTATCCAAAATGTTATCATTTCATTGTTACAGATTTGAGGCCAAATACCAACATCATTTTAAAAACCAATAAAAGATTTCGACATATCCGATTCTACGGTGGGTTCATTTTCTATAATATTGGTATTTTCGGTATTTAATTTATGAAGTTCAGAATCATCATTTTTTTCCTTTTCTATAGGTACATTATTCTCCACTTTTGGGTTTGAATGGTTTGATTGTTTGATAATTACATTTTCACAAAGTGTTTCATTTTCTTCGGAGGTTAAAATTTCAACATTGTTATTATTAGTTTCATTTTTTAAAACATTTGCTGATTGTCTCGAGGAAGAAAAATAATTGGTCAGTTTTGGAATTTGGGAAATAACTTCTTCTATTTGTTTATTACGTTCTACCTTTAATTTTCTTTTTTGAGCACCAGAAATATATATACGAGGTGTTTTATGACGATCGTCCATAGTTTTGGTAATTGATGAATTTATGACTATAATAGAGTAAACAATATTTATATTATTTTATTAGTAATTTATTTCAGCAGTTTATTCAAAGACAATTTTTAATTTAGTAGTGACGGCTCGTGCTAAGGTGTAGTCACTCCCTACGTACATTTGAAAATAAAATGATATTTGCAATAATCCTTCTTATAGTACCTAAATAGGAAAAAATTTAGTAGATATTCAATAATATAAAATAATTAATAACATAAAATACCCAATAATAAATCTAAAAAATGCTCATATAATTCAGTGAATGTTTCAATCGGGCAGGAATATTATTTTAAAAATAACAATTAAAAATAAATATTAACTAATATCGTCGGAATAATAAATTGAATAGTGAGAAATAATACATTAAACTAACCTGGATAATTATCACGTTCTAAATAGTACTCCGGTACTCGTGTAGATGTATGGTTGAAGACGAATAAAGAGGGTACTCACTACGACACTACTTACTGTACTCGTCTATATCACATCAATGTTAAATATAATCTTTATCTACGTTATTGCATGTTTTTATATAAAACCAATTCGACACGTATTTATCAACAACAGCGGTCGGGCGGCTTGCTATACAAGTAATATGTGTTTATTTATAACTGATTGTCTCAAAA
This sequence comes from Periphyllus acericola, assembly GCA_949715065.1. Lineage (NCBI taxonomy): Eukaryota > Metazoa > Arthropoda > Insecta > Hemiptera > Aphididae > Periphyllus > Periphyllus acericola. The sequence continues at coordinate 12,516,497 of OX454269.1, forward strand.
TTTAAAACCATACCAAATTAGCAATATTATTTAGTTGGCCTTATCGCTTATCCTACTCTACGAGTCATAATAATCTATTTTAAATTACTTTAATAATTTTACTACATAAAATATGATTGAACAATATTATTCGATTTGTGATTTAAATTTATTTTGCAAACATTATATTGTGTGTTACACTTGGATGCAAAAAAGTCCCATTAAGTGGAGGCCCTCATTTTGTGGAGGCCCGGGGTCCAGGGCCCCCTGGGCCCCCCCCTTAATCCGGCCCAGTGTATTTACCAAACTATTGTCAAAAAAATTCGACTGCCCAGGGATGCTCATAAAAAACAACAGAATATGATTAACCCTATTAACACGGCAGATATCGCTCTGTGTAAATCCCGGTGGGACACCCTGTATACTATACCTATACTATGTATTGTAAGAAAATAACTGACCAAAATCGATATTTTTGTGTTGATCGCTGCAATCGGTTATCATTTATAGGCCGGTACTAGATTGTTATTTATTACCAGTAAGTATTTAGATTTTAGTATTTTTTTCTTTTTTAAAAACACTTAATATTTTTACAACCATCCTTCCCTGCCTACACCTATTATTATTATTACTATCATCATCATCACCACGCGCGTATATTTGATTCACTGAAAAACACATTATACGATTGTTATAGTAATAATAATAATATTATAATTTATTTTTGTAAATGGAAACGCACGATGCGAATGTTTGAGACGTAAACATTGCCCACGCGGTGACTGATACGAAACACGTTATGATATACGATATTTGATGCTAAGGCCGCTCTCGGCATGTATCATATAAACCAATAACGCATAATGTGCACTCGTATAAATGCATATTTGTATATGTTAATATGTTTAAATTCTGAAATGTGTATCATAATCACAAACTGTGTTGTATACCGCCAGGTGGCGGCTGTATTATTATGTCGATTGTCGGTCAAATTTAACGAACGCGTTGACCCGAGGCGCATATCATCGTAATATAATAATAATATGATAATTAGGCAATACCAAAATCGATATTTGTTCTGACTCACTCAGTATCAGTGTAATAGTGTACAGACAGATCCCTCGGCCATAAAAATTAACAATCTTACTCACAAATCAAATAAACATATACGCTTTATATGGAATCCAGGACACAGTAATATAAAGGGGAACGAAGAAGCAGACTAAGCAGTCAGAAGGGCAATTAACAATTCAAATAGCAAATTACTCTATGTGTCATTGGACAGTAATGTTGATAAATACTGTATAAATGCATGGGACTCTTAATGGCATCAAGTAACGGAGAACAAACGAAGAGAAATAAAACATTCTGTCGTGCCCCGGACAAAACCCAATAGTTCAAATAGAAAAGAAGAAATCATACTCAACAGACTCAGAATTGGTCACACGAGGTCACGAGGATCACACACGGATACCTGATAGGAAAATCTGAGCCACCGATATGCCCTTCATGCAACACAAATTTCACAGTAAAACACATAATTATCCACTGTCATTTTTTCTCAGATGCCAGAAGAGCTTGCCAAGTTCCGTACAATTCTTATGAAGACCTTATTCTGACACAAAAAATACTATGTTCATTAAAAAAATCGTAATGTATAAATTAATATAGGATTATCAAAATTAATGTAAATATCATTCTATGTATATAATGTAATGTATTAAAATGTAGGCTAATAACCTTGTTGTTGATGTTGAATAAAGAATATGAAAAAAAAACCTGATAATCCTGGTCACATTATATACGCGCGCTGGGACTGCTGCAGCAGGCGAAGTTTCCGCCCAGCTCCGAAGTGCAGCGCATATGTAACGCCCGTACCGAAATACCATTGCCAATGTTCCAGAATACTTGATGACGTTTCATCTAAAATTAAGTCTTAACAATATGTATGTTCTACTCGCGCTCCGAATTGCTTGTGTCCGTGTCGATAGTATATTATTATATACTATACGAATTTTCGTTCCAAAAGTTTGCGATAAACATTGAGCTGATACTTTTGGTCTTAACTCTTTTGCTTGCCGAATGTCCCCCTCTACTAAATGGTGCATCTATTCCTATTCAGCCTTCGACTAAGTACCTTGGCATAACTTTAGATAAAATATTGACATGGTCACACCACACAAAATTCAAACGAAAATAAGCAAACTTTCGGCTTCACTTACTTCGCCCCATCCTAAAATCTAAAATAAGTCTAGCAAATAAAATGCTCATATACAAAAGCGTAATTAGACCAGTTTGGTCTTACGGTATACAAATATGGGGACCCGCAAAACCGTCCAACATTAGGCCATTACAAGCGTTCCAATCGATAGCTCTGAGAATCATCACTAACGCACCCTGGTACGTAACAAACCTAAATCTTCACAAAGACCTTCAACTACCAACTGTAAAAGAATTATCAAAAACCTACTATAAAAAGTTCCATCAAAAACTAAAAGACCATCCTAACCCACTTATTCAAAATATGTTCTCCATAACAATTCCAAACGATATATCTCGTCGCTTAGATAGGAAATGGCCAAGAGACCTATTAGATCCTGTGTTATTATAATGAGGGTCATTCAACCAAAAAAAAAAAAATGTCTAAAAACTATGTATGATAATTAATATTGTAGGTGAGGTCATTGGGCCTCTTCCTATTCATGTTTTCACGTCATGTATTTATTTTCAATTTTAGTCATCTAAATTTCTTATTGTGTGAGCCACATATTGTACGTAATTTTCTTTTGAATAAAAAAAAAAAAACATTTAAAAAAACTCTTTTGAAAACTTGGCAAAATGGGATATAGTAGGTATATAATATGTCCGTCCGATGCGGATTCACGTACACGGCGGTCAAATTAGAATTATTGTGTTCGATACAATTTTTTATGTCTTTACGAAAAAAAAATATAAACCCTATTCCACGCACATGGAATGAATAAGACAAATCACAAACAATAAAATAAATCGAATGTAACGTTATCGTTTACAAACACGTAGTGCCGTAAAACAATAACGTTTTAACCGTTCGTCACCTTGGCAATATCATAATTTGTTTTCTTTTAGCGGAACCATCGTGCTGTGCGACACACCTGAGCGCGAGCGCATATCATACGGACGTCCCGTTGCGTCCGAGTCAAACTTTACACTGCACAAGCACTATAAGCGTCACGTTAGGCCGAGGGTCTAATGAGAAGCTACGACGCGCCGCGTGCACCTGCAGTGCGTGTTTGTTTGATTATGTTAAATTTAATTCGGCCGGATCGGAGAGAAAGACCGTAACAAAAAAATACGCGCTCGGCAACTCTCTTCGTGGGCATAATAATATCGCGGCCGTGCACGATAGGAAACGTCAATAATCTCCATCGCCGTGTATCGCATGCGCACATCTGGCCGGTCAATTGAATACGCGCGCTGCATCCGTCCGTTCAAAATGACGCGTGCTCGATTACGAGGTTTTATCGCCGTCGTTATTTATACAGGTACACATATCTATATTTTTTGTACAATTTTTAATTTTCAAATTATGTCCGATTTGTTTTCGCGATTTCTCCCGTAGGCCGTATAAAATACTACACCGCGCGCGTTTATAGCCGTCGTCGTATATTAATAAAGGATATTATACCTACCTGTGTATACACTGTCTTAGACGTTCGCCGTGTGGGTAGCTATACATGTTGCACGTATATATAGATTATAGAAGTCATTATTATTACGCGTGTCGCGGGTGGTGGACGTTTATAATGTAAACAACTGCGTGCGGCGTACTACTGTCGGATTGCAAATCGTTAATTAAAAATTGACCGTATCGATAAAACGCGATATTTCACTGATAATGTATTTATGTATCGCTAATTGTGTTTGCGGTGTTTTCACTGTCGAAAAAGTAAAATAAACCATTTAGAAAAACAATTCCTCCTATACACCTATAGGTGCTAGTACTCCCGACGACGTTTGAACAGAAATATGTCGAACAGTGCGTTTTCGGATGAATATTATTACTTTTATATCAAGTACCCACCCCCACAAACCCTCAGGCACGGCGCTAAGGAGGGGGGGCATGATTGTACTTCAGCCTACCCAAGGAAATGATCAGCCCAACCACCTGCCCCCCCCCTAGTAAAAAGTTATATTATGAATGCAACGCGAAGCGACTCGAAAATATCAAATTATGGTTTCCCCGGGTAAGTGGCCTCTACGTGATCAAAATCACGAGGAGGTAAGCGCGAAGCGATTAGCAAACGCCATCAAATGTTTTGATATTTCCACACGTAATACTGTAATAGAACTTTCCAATGCAATAAATACAGTACAAATATGCTGTCTTTAAATATTGTATATTAAATATATATATATATATATATGTTTAGGTATATATAGTTGGCGTTGAAGTATCATAGTTCGAACTACGTTCACGTGCAATATTCGTACTTCTTGCTATATTATATTAATTTATTATAAACTGTATTAATAGGCATATTATACAGGGTGGGGCACTGAAACGGCCGATTTTAAAAATAGATTTTCATATTTTATATTTTAATATAAGAATTCCCGCTAGATATTATTGGTTCAAAGACAACATGCCATTTAGTAATTATTATGGAACAGTGGAGTGGTGTACAACGTGCTTATGCGATAAAATCGTTTTACAAAAATAATGACAGTTACGTAGCCGTACAGCGTTCATATCGTCTTCATTTTTTAATCTTGGACGCCATGATTCGGTACCATCGGCTAGGGCTATTCAAATATGGACGACCAACTTTGAAGAAACGGGTTCAGCATTAAAAAAGAAGCACGCACGAATAAAATCCATTCGCACACCGGAAAACATCGCTGCTGTCAGCGCTGCTCTCATAAATAGCCCAAAACGTTCTGCACGAAAACATGCGTTATAGTTAAACTTAACCAGTAGAAATCTACGTCGGATTTTACACAGTGACCTAAACTTTCACCCATATAAGGTGCATTGGCCACCTCGATCACCTGATTTATCAGTATGTGACTTCTTTTTGTGGGGGGTATTTAAAAGGTAAAGTCTATGCACAGAAACTTCGAAATATTGATGAACTTAAAAACAGAATTAAAGAGTGTTTGAGAATAGATGGCCATCATCTTGAGGACATAATTTTTAAAAAATAAATGGCAAGTTATATACTTCATTATACTAAATAATAATTAATTTAAATTCGTTTTTTTTATTTTATAATTTATCTTTGAAAATCGGCCGTTTCAGTGCCCCACCCTGTACTTAAAAAATATATCGAGATTTATAACACATGTTTATTGTTTATTGTCGAGACCCAAGCCCGTGTACAAATTTATTGTGCCCCACTTCGCACCCCTAAGAAAAATACTCTGGCGCCGTCTCTGCACACCCTCTGCCGCACCGTATAACGTACAGTACATCATATTATGACGATTGAGTTAACGATGACGAACCGTTTCGAAATGTACATATACGCGACGCGTCGATGACAAATCATTCGTTATTCTTGCGGTCGTTTAGCGGTGGTCGTGGTGGCGGCGGGAAGCCGGTTGCGGTTCGAACAATAGTCGGACACGGAATTCCGGCACCATTGTTATGTGTGCTCGCGTGTGTCATCGTCAACCCTCCCGGCGCGGGGGTCGAAAATCCGACGGTCGAAAAGTGTCGAAAATCAACTGACACGTAATAACCGACAATCGCTGTACGGTTTCGGCGAACCGCGTAGTCGATTCGTTAAAGCCGCAGAGAGGCACTCGCACGTACACGCTCGCACGTACACGCACACACGCGTCATTGCACTGATTTGTGGGCAATGAATGTTTCCCGTGTACCATAACGGAAGAGGGTGTGCGTCGGATGTTCACGTGAATGCGATGGAAAAATGTGTGTATAAAACCGTCGCGTACGGTTATTGCGGAGGTTCCCAACGTTTTTTGACTCACGGCACCCTTAGTCATTTTCTAAAAATCCGGAGGCACCCTATGCTCTATGGCCTATAATTGCCCTGTATGGACTACTTCGGTTTTATTTATCAGTGCATAAGCCATAAGTATAAACAAAAGTAGTAAGGTATATACTATATATACACATTACATTTGATAAACAAATTATTACATTGTATTTATTATTTATTTTTATTTATTAATTGATTTACAATATTCATTTATAGTTAAGGAACTTATGGAACTAATGTGACACTTGGGCTTGTTTTTTTTACACAAATCTTTTATTTGTGGTCGAATAGTTGAAAGACATACTCTCATTTCTTCTTCAATGAACTCCATTTTCATTCGTTTATTTGATTTTATGTATACAAGAGTGGAAAATCCTTGTTCACATAAATATAAAGTCGAAAACTGCAGTTATATTTTTTGAGTTAGGTTAGGTTAGGTTAGTTTTCTATGTGAATTTTTTCAACCTGAATCCAAAATTCATTTAATGAATCATTTTTGTATTTTAATAAAAGAGTTCCATTGTTTCGTATTTCAGCGAGCTCTTCTTCTTCTTCAAGACTGAATTCGGTTAAGCTTATATTTTTATCAAATGGGCCATTTATCCAATCATACTCGGAAATATCTAAATCAGGAAAATACTTGTGTATATTTTCTTCTAAGGCAGTTAAATGCTCCATTACAAATGTCATAACTTCGGAACTTTTTTGTGTAATGAAGGAAACATCTCAAATTGATTTGTTTGCACACGTTTTTTCCAGATTTTTAATTTATCTTTAAGAGTAAATAACTTACTACACGATATTAATATATTTTCATTTGATCCTTGCATATTTGAATTTATTTGATTTAAGTATGAAAATATGTCTACTAAGTATGATAATTTTTCCAACCATTTTTCGTTCGTCAATAACTCACAAAATTCGAGTACATTTTCAAGAGTAAAAAGTACGATAAGTTAATTTTTTTATTCATTTACTCTGGACAAAACTTTACCACGAGATAGCTTGTTAGTAGATTATTAAATTAGGGAATTGTCGATATAATATTATGTTTTATAAAAATTAAGATAAGATAAAGTCACAAGACACCGAAGCGATAGCAATCAAACTGGTATGAACATTAAAATAGATTAAACATCGTAATATTTCTACAAAATATATGAAACACAATAGGTTTTATATTATAGTCCGTTTTATTACTCACAGTGCTATATTTTTCATGAAATCGTTTTTAAAAATATATTTCAAATAATTTCACGGTACCCTGGTTGGGAGTCTCTGGGTTATTGTGTTGCGCCCCCCGAACGAATCCGGTTTTCCGCGATTCCATCCGTATTTTTACCACATTCTTACGCGAATGCCTGTATATACTTCTTACACGCGGGCTAGCTGTGCCGTTTCGATAATTATAGCGTGGATCAATGTCATTGGACACGTCATATTGTTTAAAATCTTTAAAAGGTTTTTCGTACGCCAACGTGTTCCGATGTGATATTACGCTGGTCTGGTATGACTTTACGTTGTTTTGGTAAAGTGCGTATTAGTTCTGTGTAATGCCAATGACCGTGATAATTAGATAAATCCACGAGTAAGCTTGTTCAGTTATTTTAAGTTGTGCCCGCAATTATACGCGCGTGTAAGAAGAACGTTAATACGACGAGTATATATTTTAAATACGGCTCGTGTACTATTCTACATTTAACAGTTTAAAATTGATTTCCTGCACAACTAATGTGAGGAGATTACTATACTCGTATCCCCTCCCCCCTCCCCGTTTCGAGAAATAGCAAATTCACTCTCGCACCTCGTGAACGTGAAAAATGCATAATTACTATACGATGATCACGATATGAAGCTTCAACGATCGACGTGGAGCTTCTGAACTGCTATACATAGGACAATCCATCGAAATCAAAGCGGGTTATGCAGATGGCCTCACGGTCGTCTGTCGAACTATACCGCGGTTTTAAATGCGTCGATGGCTACCAGATCGGTTCCGTGGGTTGCGGATGACGGTAACTTAAAATAACCCACAGGTTATGTGCGGCCAATAATACTCTGAATGTCGTACGTCCTGAAGGAGTATTGGCGTCTTAATCGTGTACCTAGGGATTGCTTCGTCGACCATTTTTAATGCGGCCTGCTTCCCGAGCAATTGGGACGGTCACGACCAACGATAATTCCGAATCACCCGAATCGGAAGCCCTGAATGGTGGTGACTACGTCGGATACCATGTGGTCTGTGTCCCGAGGAAGGGTAGCCAGTCGTCTCCCGTAGTTCGCATTGTCAGACCTGCCTCCGATGAGGGCGACACGGCGCGTTGTGATAGCTCTTACATATACCGACGTTTCGTCTTTCGGTAGATCCGGAGCTGACCACAACCCGGGTCGAAGGTTTCACCGGTATGACCTTAAGACTTTCGCTCCAAGCCCTCCGAGTTGCGGCCAGCCATCGGTGTCACGAGGGGATCAGTTAGGTTAGGTTAAAATCGGTCTATCTCAATTTTGCTAAAATGTGGCAGTGGTCTTTCTTGCAGAAATCCACGGATGTACAATATGTGCAGGTACGCGAATATTGTATAAACCCATCCGCGAAGATATCTATAAACATTCTAATATTCTAAAACTCATCGTCAAAAAATCCCCCTATAGCCAAACTAAAAACGTCAGTGTTAGAAATTAAGCATCTGAGAGACCCAGGTCTATAGACCAATCAAATACTAACATCCATACTCACCTGATTCTATCTGACAGGAGCCATACGGCTCGATACAGATTAATTAGACAATGCAAAAGCTATGCAATGAATTAAAATTGTTCTGAAATGGTACATTTTGCCGTCTAATACAATTGTTGCCCTCCGTTCACCGAATTACACTTTAATACACACTATGACGAGCCATGAAATGAACCGTTTGTAGTACAGACACGGATAGTCATAATAATGTTTCCACGCCGTCAAGTCTTCGGACCGATTTGTTATTTATTATGTGCCGCGAAAAACGAATCAAGTCACCTCTGCGTTTACAGGAGCAGATGAAAACGTATTATATTACAATGTTTATTAACGAAGGACGATGCTCATGCCGTGTATTTTATACACGAAAGGTTCGCGTCCGCCGTATACGTGCCGGTTTTAATTTGTTTTCGTCTGTGTGTGATGGTTACCCGTGTATGGAACATGCATATTGTGTGCATGTGTGTGTGTACATATATATATATATATATATACGCGGGCTTTGATATCGTATTAAAACGCGGTAGAACACACACATAATGGACGTTTCGTGAATATTGCGCGTTCGTATTATCATTATTATTATTATTATTAAACAGGAATCTCGGCGCGCTCGGAGCCTTTTACTCGTATTTTATGTACCGGCCGCCTCAATTACACACACGCACTGTTACCCGAGTTACTACGTCCCTCCCTCACACGCACCCGTGTGCGTCCGGCGGTATACATACGCGATGTTATACGTTTAGTATGATAGTATGCACCGTGCACGTATTATAATAATACCTATTTTTTACACTTTTTTTATACTAATAATAATTGTATAATAACGTATCCACGCAAGTCGTGCACGACTCATTCGAGATGGATTGCGGTGGCAGCTCCTGGTTTTGCGCCTTGACGTGTGAAGAGACTCCTCGACAATCACGGAATTTTTTAAAGAGGAAAACCCATCACCGTGGCCCGTGGGAGAAGGCTTTTGTTTTGTTTTTAATCTCGCAGAAGGACAATGATCAGAGGAAGTACAAATCAAAACCAACTCAAAACATATTGCCACAACCGCGTGCAGTGTATGTATGGCGAATACCACGTTATTGTCACGGTAGAATAGGTCCATTTCCGAAGTACCCTACCTCAAAATATCGGGTCAAAACCGATGCTAATCGTTTGTACCTCGTTTGTGCCAGATTTTACCTCTGATCCCCTCGTTTGCGCATCATTGGTTTTTAAGTCATCCCCGTTTTACTTGTGACGGTGCCGAAGAAATTCCACGTCATATACTAATATCGCGTTTATTTATATATTGTACACTTCGAACACCAAGTTTTGCTCGAAGGAGACGTGCGATGTGAAACGTATTTCATGAAAAAATATTCCCGTGATGGAGGTCTCGCAAAGATACGAGTGAAAAATGCAAATACAACGATACGTGTACAACAGAAAAACAGTTTATTAATTGAAAATGTTGTTGGAGACGAAAGAAGAAAAAAATAGAAAAAAATCTGGGAAAAAACTGGTTACGGGGAAAACATTATTCATGACCGATCGGCGATAAACGTACGGGGTTGCGTTTGGCAGCTGGTTACGTGCCTTTGGGCGTAACGGGCCGCGGAAGTCGTCGCCGGCGTAAGTTTCTTGCAGCACGTCGAGGGTCGGCTGTGGCACACTCCGCACATACCGTCGAGGGCGTCCCTGTGCTCCTTGGCCACGTGATCGTTGAACGCGGACGGGTCGGGCGACAGGCGGCCGCAGAACTCGCACGTGTACGGCACAGGACCGCTGCAAGTGGTGTGGTGCGACCGGTGCGCCGAGACCGCGAACACCGTGGAGAATCGCCGACCGGGCAGTTGAGCCGCTGGTCGTCTCCGTGCGCCTCACGCACGTGTCTCCACAGCGCCACCTTGTCGCGGCCGCACTCGAAACACCGTGTGCACTTCTTGGCGGGGCGACCGGGGATCGAGCACGGCACCACCGCGGTCCCTGGAACGTCGAACACCAAATACTGGTCCCCGATGTGCACGGGGAAGCTGGTCAGGAAATCGGTCTGCGAAAAAAAAAAACATCGCTAGTTATAGCGTTTCACCGCGTCGTGGCCCCGGTTCGGTACCTATATCTTGACGTGTAAACGTAAAGTCGAAGCTTATGGGGTAGGTTTTAGGAGAGCCGACGATGGGTTGAAGAACCTTTCCGTACCGCCCACGACCATCATAAGTTGTACTTGTAAAAACTAAAATATCGAGTATCGTAAAGAATATAATAATTATTGCTTACTATGTGTTTAATGATTTTACTGCGGAATGAATCCATTTCATAGAGTTTCGCAAAGTTGTTCGAAGGAAAATCAAAAATATCGTTCGGAATGTTGTTGAGATGGTTGTACATCGAGTCAATGACGGGGAATGAAGAATATTGGAATCGAAGAATTTACATCATCCCTCCTATATTAACACCACGGGTCGTGTCCTCATTTTAATTTTTAATTCCGTTTAAATAAACCGCGGATCGAGCATGGCACCACCGCGGTCCCTGGAACGTCGAACACCAAATACTGGTCCCCGATGTGCACGGGGAAGCTGGTCAGGAAATCGGTCTGCGAAAAAAAAAAACATCGCTAGTTATAGCGTTTCACCCCGCCGTGGACCCGTTTCGGTACCTATATCGTGACGTGTAAACGTCGTCTATATATATACAAGTCGAAGCTTATGGGGTAGGTTTTAGGAGAGCCGACGATGGGTTGAAGAACCTTTCCGTTCCGCCCACGACCATCATAAGTTGTACTTGTAAAAACTAAAATATCGAGTATCGTAAAGAATATAATAATTATTGCTTACTATTTGTGAAATAATCTTGCTGCGTAACGAATCCATTTCACTAGCAGAGTCGTTCAAAGAAAAATCAAAAAATTCGTTCGAAATGTTGTTGTTGGGAAGTTATTATTGACGGGGAGTGAAGAATATTCAAATCGAATAGTTTATAACAAATTTTGTTATTTGGTTGCCAACGAGATTACTAATATTTATTAAAATTATAGCAAGCCACATGATACGTTGCAAAACGACCGGCATTAATCGAAAACAAATTTTAGTACCAATATTATAATAATCATACGACATGGTGATAGCAGTATGTAAACGCCGATCCTAAACCGTTTCAATAAACTTTGAATCCGCTTGCTCAGTAATTATTCTATTATATACATCATCCCTCCTGTATTAACACCACGGGTCGTTTCCTCAGTTTTAATTTTTAATTTGTTTTAACAAATCAAAATATGGAAATCAAAACAAATTCAACGCATTCAGAAACAAAAGTAATATTATTGCGCCTCCCACGAATAAATAAAATAAAATAAGACACTAGTTACAGTAATTATTTCAATCATAATCATTTAAAATTTAAATACTCAAATGGTTTTACTTATAAGACAATGTGGTCCAAAAAAATGCTTCCCCGTTTAGTGCTCGTGCCTCCTTAGAGAGTCTTGCCGCAAGATCCATTTCCCTAGCACCACACCTCAACATTTCGGTTCAAAACCGATGGTAATCATTCGTACCTCGTTTGTACCAAGTTAACAATACGTTTCGTAATCGTCCGATACCAAACCCAGCTCTGGCTTTTATCGGAAGTTATCGTGATATCACGAAAAATATTTTGCATTTTTTTTAAGCAGTGTTCAAGAATTAACCATCGAGATAAAAAAAAATAAGAATACTTTCGGGTAAATTGGTTTGAACATTTTGTAAGAAATATTGTACTTCTTTAAAAACTGGTGTGAACCGAACAAATATAAAGGAAAACAATTGAATTATGATTTATTTATGGAAAACAGTTGTTTTTAATTGAACACGAACAAAATAAATAAAAATTAAATAATAACCATTGGCGAAATACCAGAGATGAAAGGTTATCTGCAATACAGATACTCGGGCGTTTGATATCTTATTAAAACGCGGTAGAACACACACATAATGGACGTTTCGTGAATATTGCGCGTTCGTATTATCATTATTATTATTATTATTAAACAGGAATCTCGGCGCGCTCAGAGCCTCTTACTATTATGTTCCGGCCGCCCCAATTACGCACACGCACTGGTACCAGAGTCCCTCCCTCACGCGCACCCGTATACATACATCGGCCGTATACATACGCGATATTACACATATTATAATAATACCTATTTTTTACACTTTTTTTTTTTTATACTTGTAATGATTGTGTAATAACGCATCCACGCAAGTCGCGCACGACTCATGCGAGATAGATTGCGGGGGCAGCTCCTGGTTTCGCGCCTTGTGTGTATTCCATTTAATATCTCTTTCGGTCTTTTCCTTCGCATGTACGTTTCTCGACCCGCCACATGCGCCCCTGTGTATCACCACTGCCGTCTACCGTTCTAAAATTCGTGAGTGCGTTGACCGACGTTTTGCGTGTGCGGACGGAAGTATACCAGTGTGACCGTCGTGGGTTGAAGCGTATACGTATACATAATATATGTACTGGACCGCGATGCAGAGAACCAGATATGTGACTAAAAATAGTCGAATCGTTTTTCGTGCTATCGCCGACGACGGACGGAAACCGGAAATACCGTCGTCTGCGCACTTCGTCCCGGGCGCCACGGATCACGACCAATATTTCTGTTTCTAGTCGGCTTTCAGATCATCCGCCCCGCAGAAAGCGTCGACAAAGTCATCGATAAAATCTAAATTACGTCCGTTTCCATTGATCGTGGTTGCACGTGGTCCGTTGATATATTATTATGCGTACGCGTTTATCGTGTTAGCACCTATATGTGCGGTACAGTGTAATACGTACGTGCACCGACACGGGCATTTGATCTATCGGACGCGCGGTAATAGGTGTTTTCAATAATATTGTGTGACGACTACGTTAAATATCACGAAAAGAAATAAACAAGTAAACAAGTAACACGGCGTGCTTAGAACGATTTAAATAATTGTTGCGGGTGAAAATACGCGCGCGTGCAGCGTGCGGCGGCCACCCATGTAGTGAATCGCTCGAACGACATCGGATATACTATTATTGTTGTACCTACAATCGAAAGAAAAGAGGGAAAACAGAACCGCGTCAATAATAGACGGAAATATTTCAATAATTTACATCGTGGTGTGGTAATTCAAAACCGAGGTTAATGAAACTCTTTAGGCGTACATACACAACAACAATAATATAATCCCACGGATTACCTTATATAAATACGTTATGTTTATTGTAACCCCATTCGGAGTCGCGCACGATCATCTGAATCACGTGTAGACACATATAATACAAGTATATGTAATGGGTAACGTAATAATAATGTGTATAAAGTATACGTACGATATCTGAGCCGTCGCGGTCGTACTCTGCCTCGGTGACAAGGAAAACCGTGCGAACCGCACTCAAAAAAAAAAAAATATAAACAAACAGTTGTCGTCGTCCGCGTACTCACATATGGGCAGTTATAAAAGCGAAAAACTCGCTTAACATAATATTATATAGGGGAACCCGGGGTAGAATGGGGAACTTAATGTTCAACATCAATTTTACAGTATTCTACTTAAGTAAAGCTCCCAATTCTCATTCAATAAATATGCTTAACAGTACAAATATCAATTCACTTCAAGAGCAAAAAAATTGGAAAAATCAAGTACTTATACTTATACATATTATACTTACCGAATCCTTTCAAACACGTAAGATAATTAAAACGATTCAGTGGCAGAAACGCACGGAACTTATTTCCATCGACGTAAAAACGCGGCAGAGAATCGCAATGAAATCCTTTCTGCGTGTCCCCCATAGCGCGACACAATACGTGTAATGTTACGTATTGTAAGTGTTACAATATTAATATACGAGTGTCTAGTTCCAAGGGCTTACGCAGGCGGGGGGTTAAGGGGCTGAAGCCCACCCCATAGCCCTTAGTATTGTTTTTTACGTATTAAATTAATAAAATTAATGAAAAAGAAGAGTTTTCGGGATTTGAAGTAATACAACAATCTTCAAACATCTCACCCGATCGAATGCAATAAATAGATTGTACGAAATTAAATTTGTATTATAGTTTTTTTTTCGTATACATTTTTAACAGTTTAGTATCAGTTAGATATCAGTAAGAAAAAAGTGAGTAAATATTAATTGTCAAGCCCCCCCCCCACCATTGAAAAACCATGCGTACGCCGCCGTCTCGTTCCGTCGCGAATAGTGTGCGCTATATAGTACGTCGTCTCGGTGAAAATATGACGTCGTCGGTGCTCCGGCACTACACACTTCATTCGCACTATACTACTATATACTATACACCCGCTCACCGACGACGACCGCACGTGAGGATTAAAAACCACTCGGTGCTCGGCGGACCGAACGCGGTGTCAATTCGCGCGTATACGTATAATATAATAAACATGTGATATCCATCCGATGTGAATAGTCAAAGTCGTCGTGGTGGTTTGATGATCGATCACATCGTTATAATATCTCTCCGGCGTTCTCGTATTATCATAATATGTAAATCGGACGAATTAAAAAATATTTTTTGTCGCAAGACGCGCGCGACGAGTATAAAATAATTATATTGAGCGCGCGCGCGCCCGGTATAATCTTTAACGTTTCACATCGTCATCATAATACGCAGCTCGTAACGAATTCCGTCGGCGGCCGCGGAGTTGGGCGAAAACAAATCAAAATGAAACCGTGAATAACCGATTATTTTTCGGGAATAGAAGATAATATTTTATTTTAAATAGTTTGTGCGTAAAAATTATTCTCAAAACATAGTTAGTGAAACAGTTGATTATTCTGAATGAATGATAATTATGATAGCAACGATAATTATAACAAAGCAAATAATAATAATAACAAAAATATTACTGCCACTCGTAATACTCGAATCGTACATGTATCTGTATGATTAATTGTACGCACTTATAGAAAAATCAAAATAATCATAACGAACTGTCGATGCCATACTAAATAAAATGTCAGTACCTGTGATATGGCTACATCGAGTTATGTCAGACTTTATTTTAAATTATTTACAAAAATGTTACCAAACAGCAGTAAAGCCCAATATGCGTAGTAAATAATATGTCGATATCGCGTGTCAAACCAGTTAGATTAGCCCCTAATCAATAACAACATAATTTAGACATTTTTTCTATGGCATTTTCGATAGCAGATTATATGTTGTATAACATACGAAATACACCAATTTTAATTTTCAAGTTGAAATATCTAGTTATCGACGAATCATTTTAGATACGCACAATTGTGTGGAATAATCGATAGCGGATAATTGACTAATGAGTAACCAAATTATGAATAAAAAAATCTGGAATAACCCGTAGAATAATGAATTACGAATAATCGTAAAAATGTAAATGATGTTTAGTAGATAGAAATAGGGGCTTCTAACCCACCCACACCCGTGCCCACACAGCCACCGCCACCGCCGCCGCCGCCGATTTTTTTTTGCGCCGCCCGATCGTTCACGTAACCTATGTATAATATACCCCCCTCCATATTTTCTCCTATTTTCATTTTTCTTCGCGCCGCCCAATCGTTTACGTAACCTTCATATATTAAACCCCCTTCATTTATTTTAGGAAAAAACTAAGGCTTAGGTCGAAATGTCATACTATTATCGCACATGTTGTTCTCCCACTCCTATCCATACATAGATAAATAAACGAGTCTTACTCGGAGGTCACCTCACTACACTTCCCCTTATACTTCCCCTTATTATATGCCGAAGTGGAATTATAAGACTATATTATTTAAAATGTTAAATCAATACGGAAAGATTAGCACGATACAATACGAGTACATAGAGCACTCATTAACATGGCCATTTCCAGGAATGTTAGCGTCTGCACGTGTAGGGCTTCTACTGCCTGTTGTCTGTTGATATAATGTTCGATTATGATTGCGAATGAATACAATACATATATAATATACATAATATACATATAATATGTTTAACGAATATATTTGTAGAAGAACATTAAGTATAATAGTGTGCCGATCGATATATGCTAGGGATCTATATATCTAGAACAATCAAAAACCATTTACAAACGTTAGCGGATCATTAGACGTACCAAATATACAATAGAAAGGTATCCTCTATTCATATTCTTAAAGAAGAACATTAATTAGTATAATAGCATGCCGGTTGAGACATGTTCGAGAACATTGTATACCAATTAATCATCTGATAATTTAGACTTAATGTACACGAATTACTATATTATTAAAGAATAATGGTTTACCACCTCATGGACTTGTAAAAATTTTTCCGAGAATTAGTGATATTGGATAAAAGTATGAGCTCTTACCACATTTGAAATCGAAATGAAATCAATAATCATTGTGTCCTATAGTCTCATACTGTTCACATACACGTCTCTCACCGCTCAGTGTTTTCACAGCTATACTTGTGTGTTATTTTTTTTCTAAGTTTTTTCACATTTATACTTGTGTTTTATACTTGTATTTTATACTTTTCTAAGTATTTTACCATAATATTTTAATATGGCTGGTTCGATCACCAACAATACTGTTAATAAGTTTAAGTATATCGCACCTACACCACCGAACAATCTCATCGATTGCAGAACATATACACTCAACTTCGGTGCACGGAAATTCATAAGCGTTGGATTAGACCCTGTAGATAATTTCAACGTAGTCGTTCATATAATAACGCCATCGCGCCATGTATCCATTTCAATGGAGTTTCTACGGAGGATATTTTCACTTATGGGTAATATACTATCATTTATTCTCGATACCCCTGTAAGATAAAAACGGACCACTTTCCTGGAAACCGATTGTATGCGTGTATCTAGCATGGTATATCAAGGCGAGACCGTGTTAGTGACAGAAGACAAGAATGAAGTTGGATGCCGTGTATTACTAAATCGTTCAGATCTCATTTCATTACAATATTTGGAGTGGTGTTTATTCGAATCAATGGTCCACAAGTCATCATTCATTCGGCCTATGGTTATGAGACAGTTCGATGATATATGCGATTACATAAAAACAATTGTGATCGAGACCAGTGTGTTGAAGATATGGCTGTAACTATCAGAAGTATCGAAGATGATACGATTTCTAATTTTTTCCCGAAAACCACGTCGAACTTCATGAGTCAGCTAAAACTATTGGCGTTTAGACAAATAGCCGAAAAAAGTATTACGGAGATTGAAGACATAAAAATGTTTAAGGTATATATAAAAACACATATTAAAACCTCTTTACATTATTATTAAATATTTTATTTTTATTTTTAGGAGTATGATGATGAGTATGACAGCATGTTAGTCATTCAAACGCCACCCCCCGTATTGCCGAGCTACTCGCCAATGTCTCCACCGAGCTACTCGCCAATGTCTCCACCGAGCTACTCGCCAATGTCTCCACCGAGCTACTCACCAATGTCTCCACCGAGCTACTCACCGATCTCGCCACCGAATAATATTCAGGCTGTCGATCAAAACGATGGGTCCTCATCGTTCAATCAAAGACCGCGTTCAATCAAGCGAAAACTCGAGAAGTCTGAAGTGACAAGACTGAACCCACCGTCTCGTAAAAGGGCAATCGATCAAATAATCAAAAATATATTCAATTAACTCATCCATGTACTTTTTATGTCTTCAATCTCCGTAATACTTTTTTCGGCTATTTGTCTAAACGCCAATAGTTTTAGCTGACTCATGAAGTTCGATGTGGTTTTCGGGAAAAAATTAGAAATCGTATCATCTTCGATACTTCTGATAGTTACAGCCATATCTTACATACGGTTACACGGCATCCAACTTCATTCTTGTCTTCTATCACTAACACGGTCTCGTCTAGATATACCATATGTATACACGCATACAATCGGTTTCCAGGAAAGTGGTCCGTTTGTATCTTACAGGTGTATCGAGAATAAATGATAGTATATTACCCATAAGTGAAAATATCCTCCGTAGAAACTCCATTGAAATGGATACATGGCGTGATGGTGTTATTATATGAACGACTACGTTGAAATTATCTACAAGGTCTAATCCAACGTTTATGAATTTCCGTGCACCGAAGTTGAGTGTATATGTTCTGCAATCGATCAAATAATGGAAAATATATTCAATTAACTGATCCATGTACTTATTATGTGTAACAAGAAGTAGGCATTCGCCTTATTTAAACATTTATATAACTATTTGATATGTGAAATAAAAAAAACAAACTTATATACTTGAAAACATTTTCTATTTATTTACAAAAATTATTTATATATGTACATATATTTTACAATGTTCTTACTTCCCCGTTAAAGGGGTTGTAAGTTATAATTTGATCGTGTAATATTAAGCAGTATGCTGATGTTGAAGCTGGGAATGCCTCTTCTGCTTCGAACTCGATTCTCAGGTCAACGGTAGATGTTTTTATATTATCGTTTTGTCTGCTCATATCTATAACTATGATTGGAGCATGGTTTTTGAAGTCTCCATAATATTTTCGTTATATTTACTTTAACGTCTTTTAGTTTAGACGCATCGGTAACAGATAAATCATCAGATTTAAAAATTTTTATAGCGTTAATATCTAACAAAGATCTGTTTATTATTAGCTGTTGATTACAGTTAATCAGTATGCGTTTATAATCTTAACAGAAACCAAATAAATCAGCAAGGTTAATACATCCATTAAACGTGTTGTTTTCGATAAAATCTGCATTAGGATTTTGAAAACTATTATCCCAAGCAGCGTTATGATGATAATTAACATCTGATTGTGTGTATGAGCAATAACCTTTTAACGTTGTAGTTATACCAGAGTTCACAAGCTTTTGAATTTGAACGCCATTTAACTCGTATTTCATTTCCGAAAAAAGAAATGCTAATCCATTGTTTATATATCGAACGTCTCCGGTAATACTTTCAGGTTTGGTTATTGAACCTTCTATATATATATATATATATATATATATATATATATATATATATATATATATATATATATATATATATATAGCTCTCGCATGGTAGTGTATATGACTCTGTATTATGTTATACAATTCGGACTTCGTCATTATTTGAAAGAGCAGAGGTTGAGCATGGTAGAAATGAATAATAATCAACTTGAGTTATTCTACAGTCATCGATATATTAACCTGTTACATTTAAATACGTTTCATCCATACCTAAATTGTACTTAAAGAATAAAGAAAAGCTAAATTACTTTTACTTAGTTTATATTTTATTGGTGAGATTGTTGTTGACTTCTTGACGCTTTTAATCTGACTGGTCGGTTTAACGCTAGCGACTCTGTTTATATTATAAAATTGCAGGCCCATTATCGGTAAAGTCTTGAATTAATAATCTTATTGAAGTAGGCTCTCCACATAAATCAATCAATTCGTTGTTTTGATCTTTTAAAATTATGCTGACATGACTTATTGTTGTACAGTTTAAAGAATAGAACACTAGATGGGTTGGAACATCTATCTACTATGTTTAAATATAAACTAGAATAATCAAGTGAAAAATAAAGAAGCATTATTTATTCATATAATCGATCGAATAATTTTTTATTCGTCTAATGCCCACCTCTGTCATCGGGAACGTGTTGTCGCGACTCCGACTCCGAAAGCGTCGACCTCGTGTTCATAACATGCATATTATCATTTTTTATTTTGTTTTTTTATTTATGTATATATACTGCGCGCTAATCGGATTTTACAAATAGAACCCAATATAAGTAGCAAGAAAGACTGATATGTCACATTTTGACGAAATCGAGATTATTGAATCAATGTTGTTTTTGAATATTTTTGAATTCCTGAACATATTAAAATATGACATTAGCCTTTCTTACAACAAGCCACCGATATAATGCAACCATCTAAATCACCCGGCTCTGCACCAAACAGCCTTGGAAAAAATCTTTATTGTTAGAGGAACCACTCTTTCAAATGTCAAGTTCATACGTTTGGTTGTTTTTGAGGTTTAGCGATCAGTGAGTATGTAAGTGGTACTTTAATTTTATAGATAACAAATAATATGTGATATAGATTACAGTAATGCACAGAACTTAAAGGCTATGTATCACCATTGCTATCATTTAAGTACCGCGTTGTTCTAACTTCTGACCAAAGGGTCATTCATAAACATTTAAAACATTTGAAAGGGATCATATTATCTACGTACTATATCGTATACCTACTCGGATACCGGATATCGACGGCGAGTCGTACGAGTTTCTGACTGTAAGATAAGCCCAAACCACCTGTCATCATCATTCTTTTACTATTATTTTTATTTTTACGTATAACATTTCGTTGTTCGTATCGTATACACAGGACCTTGTTGCTGATCAAAAATCGTGTCAGACTACTACTCGGACTTGGACGAGAAATGTTGACGGCCAATATTACAGCATGCACACGATTCGAAAATGAGATCACGTGGCCGCAAAAGTTGTAACTTTCGGTCAGCGCGAAACGGTTAGGTTAGACTGCAAATGGAATAATAAATAATACGATCGGTAACTAGTAACGCATTGATCGGCAGAGTACGTTATTAAAAAGATAGACGGTTTATCATTGAAATCGAATACGCGCGGTGCACGTCGTGAAAAGCATATTACGATGCCTATAAACTCGATGGTACAATGTCATTTTTTTTTTTCACTTAATTTTGTTTTCGTTTCGTTTTTTCTTTTTCAACCTGAAAATATAATAATATAATACCGTGTGCGTTGCGCTCTCGCCCGTCCTGAAAAACCAGCGCGGCGTTCCCCGTTCGCCTTGAGGGGAGGAGGTCATCGCGTGTTGGATTTCATTGTTACACCACCGCAACAACGAACGTACACAATAATAATAATAATAATGTAATAACACGAGACGCGCGTGCATCAATCTCCTCGGTCGATTCCGAGTTGTTATTTTGTTTTTTTTACCCCATTCCTCGAGCGCGCGCGCGCGCACACACACGTATTATAATGATATCCTTATTACCGCGCTGAAGTATTATCGATACCCCTCGCGTTCCGTACGCGCTCGCCGGTAATTCGACCATAGCTTCTGGTTTCCGTCCGGAGAACCGGCTTCTGCGTGGAGTAAAATACGTAATGGGTACTCGGGGGCAAATTCGGTTTCCAATGATACCTATAATATCCTCTCCGGCCGTCCGTGTACACGTCATCCCGACGTGCCTATATTTAATTACACGGTTGTTTCCATTTCGACGAATGTGCTATCGCACACAATAATGTAATGCTGTAGCCTCGCAATGTGCGGGGCAACGGGAGGACGAGGACCTTCGAAACGTCGTTGAACAAATAATAGCCGTGCCTAGTACACGGGTGCACGTGGAGGAAAACACGAGCAGTTACCGACTGCCGCGGCTACCATAAAATACCATATAATACCGTGTACGTATATCGTCTGCTATTTACGTAGGTACGTTACTTACGGCTATCGCGGTGCCGCATCATTGGGCCGTTTCGATAGGTTCCACCTACGATGACTTCCGATATAACCGATCCGGAAACGCCACGGCCTCTCGCTACGGCACGCGGTCGTCCGCTCTGCGCGCGTATACGCCGCGCGATAACCTGCATCCGGACGACCGACATGCTCTTGCGTGATAAGGGCAGGCTTCAAGACACGGCCCTGGGGGTATTTTGTCGGGGCTCGCATTTTTATACACTGGTCGTCGATAACGATTGGGACCGCCTCCTTATCGTTGTCATCATCAGGGCTCGGAGGTTCTAGCGAGTGCATATTTTTTTAATTGGTTCGTCCTAGAACATCTAAAGTAAGATACAAATATGTTTCATACTTTCATACTGATGTAGTACACGAAATTTTATTTTGCTTTTTTTTCGCATACATGCGGTCTTTATTGCTATTTTGCTGAATTTAGGGTTTTTAGTGCTATTTTTGGGTATATTTTCGCATAATATAGAATATAATCACATGTTGCTGAAAATAATGAATGGCGAATAATATGTCATATGTTTGTTAACTTTATAATATTATAACAATAAATTTATAATTCATCCAGTCCAGCCAGTCCTAGAGGAACCTAAACATTTTATAAAATTTTATAGTTCGTAATTAGTAAATGCAATTATTGATTACGTTTAATTTTTATTATAATAAATTTATAATTATAATTTTTTCAAGTTAAATGCATATTTTTTGATTTTTAGCGCATATTTTGGAGTTTTTAATTGCATATTTAAGAGCTAAAAAGTAACATTTTTAGTGCTACAACTTCCGAGCCCTGGTCATCATCGTTGAAACTCTGGTCGACGTTCTCTGCTTATATGACCATATCTTGAGAAAATCATTTTCTAGGTCGATCTCTACTCGAAAAAGTTTCGCCATCCCCGTCTTGCACGCGGAGGTTTTTCAAAGTATTACCACGGGTCCCGCACTACACGTATCATACAATAGGACACGTATACGGATATCACGACAGTTATCATCCTTCTTTCGGAGTGCCGTCTACAAATGGTTGCAAACTATATTTTGGTGCGGTAGCAGCAACTGTTCGCGGTTGAAATATTCGTAGATATACCTAACCAAGGTATAATTAATACTACGGTATCTGATCGTCTTGTCGGCTTCGTGCGAACGCTCGCTCTTGGGAAACCGACGAAAACGAAAGTTTACACCGTATTGTTATCGCGATGCGTGTCCACCGTGCGCGAGTGCAACCAAAACGGAAGCGGTATCGCCAAGTTCGTGAGTCGTATGGAAAACGGACGTGCAACCGTTGTACGTGTAGCGTAAGTCGCGTGGTCGACGCGGAACACCGTTGCACGCATTACGTTAGTATTGTTATACCGCGGTTGCATACACGGTAAACGAATATAATACCGCGTGAGAATAACATAATCGTCGTCGTCCTCCCCTACACGACACAATGATGCGCGAACACAATGCCGTGTTAATAATACCGTATACGTAGACGAGTCTCGAAACCACTTTCGTGTCTACAGCGCACGCTTTGAGGTCATTCATCAGCGTTTCGTTGTGACGAAAACGGAATTTGAATATCAATCGCTGGACGTGAGCGGACAATCGGTCGTGCGACTTTGTACACGCACAGCACTGACACTGCGTGCGCGTGTGGACCTAGCGCGTTGTTGTAAACCGGGTGGGCATCATCTCGCATACGTGCGCACAACCGGTCAGACGTGCCGACGATAATAACGTCATCATCGTCCCGGACGAGGACAGGTGACACTATTACTGGACCCGAGCGGCCCGAACAACAGATTAACGTCATCGTGCGCATCTGCCGGATGCGTCTTGGTGCAGTGGTGTCGTCGTCTACATCCATCACGCAGCCGCGTACCGGCGCCTTTGTGTAACGCAGCGCGCGAGTGAGACGGCACCGGAGAGATGACGACGACGATGATTATAATACTAATAACATTATCATCATTTCTATTCCGGAACGAGAAGAGGGATCGTACGGACCGTGTACCGCTCGCGCGCTATTCGTTGTGCGTATTATCCGCTCGGTCTCGACAGTCCACGCAATTAATATACACGCACAGCGTTGCCGTCTGCACATTTTTCTTATTTCTTTTTCGGAAACTTCACGCGCCGTCTTCAAACGAGATTTGTCCCCCACGCCGCGCCATGTACGACCGAGACATAATATTGTAATGTGTTGGTAGAAAAGAAAAAAAAAACTTTACGCACAAAATTGTCTTCGTCGTCTGGGTCGCGTTTTGTTGCGTTTAATCGTATGAATAAACGTTCGCTACATTTTCAACTCGACTTTCAAAGTTTCATCGGTGTGGCCGAATCATTGAGATCACCACTTCTTGCTGCTTATAGTATTATATTATAATACCACCCTCATTCGTCATCCCGAAGGGTCTTATTATTTTTCAGACGGGTGCACACGAAGAACTATTTCTATTGTCCCGGGATGTATTCTAATCGCCAAGGGCGCTTCGAGGGATTGCAAGGGGGTGTACCTATACTTGCACATTCCCCTGATAAAACAAATATTAATAGAATCGAAGAATGAAAAGTTATTCAGTACAGGAAATTGAAGTTAGAGAACGTGTATAAAATGTATTTTACTCATTAATTATTATTGGTGCGTATAAAATTATAATTAAAACAACAATATAATTAAGGTCGCCAAGGTTTTTAGTAGGATTTACTTGAATGGAGA
Source organism: Periphyllus acericola (assembly GCA_949715065.1). NCBI lineage: Eukaryota > Metazoa > Arthropoda > Insecta > Hemiptera > Aphididae > Periphyllus > Periphyllus acericola. The sequence goes on from OX454269.1 coordinate 12,541,405, forward strand.
AATAAACACGATACGAGTGTAAAATGATACTCAAACTAACTTAACCTCTAGCATCACCAAGGTAAAAATCCAGGCGGAGCTTATACGCTACGGTCGTTGCAAAATGTATACGTGCGGGTACATCTGCTGTTTCAGACGTTTCAATGTTTGTACGATTTTTCGAGAACAGACCGAATTCAATCAATTGATGAATCAAACCCGTGCGTTTCGTGGTACCGTAGCATAGACTGACATCAAAGAAATGCGCATACAACGTGAAAGCTTTCAGTCTATAACTGTTTACCTGCGCCGTATATTTTCCTCCTTTGTATCACTAGGTCAGAGTAGTCGTTTTAAAGCAAATTAATTATATATTTAATACAACGAGGGTACTTAAAACAGTTTTTAAAAAAAAAAAAATTATTTTTTTGTCCCATGTCGCGAGAATTCTATTGCGGTCGATTCGATTGTTGTAAAATCAACAATCGTCAACGTCTGCAGTATAGTCTGCAACAATCCAGTAACGTTGGTTTTAACTGTAATATTTAGAATTGCTCGCATTGAAAAAAAAAATTCCACTAAAATAATACATAATTACAACCTCGTACGTAATTTAATACGTAGAAGTACCTATATAACATAGGTTACTATCGGTAAAAACTAATGGTTCGGTTCGATAGTACAATCAACCGAACGATTCCAAGTCGTTCATTTATTAGCAATCAACAATGTTCAAGACAATAACAGAATAGGATAAGGTGCAGTGAATTAATTTTATTACAAACCGTGCACATAAGGCGTATAAAGTTTAAATTTACCACCAACACAATGTTCAACAAACACACTTAATGAGATCTTAGGTTATCGCGTGTAGGTAACCGAATTATTGCAAACATCGATCAACTAGTTCACGTCTGAAGGGAAATTCGGTGAATCTTCGAAATGTACGCGCTGTCGAATTTCTATTTCCGGCTATAAATGAATATGGAAAGTGGGGTTCGACATTTCGATTACGGTTTCATTTTGTCTTGGGAGAGGGTGCAAATACAATAATGTTAGAATAACCATTACTAAATTGCACTACATATATTTTATATGTTCTTTTCATTATTATTTCAACGACGAAATGAATGTGCGATATCCGTTTATGTACACGAGTGTAGAAAAAATGTAATTAATTTTGCTCTTTTCGAAGATTGATTTCGAAAATGTCAGCATACTATACAAAACGGAAAAACAATTTGTAATAACTATGCGGTTAACATATTATGGACGTATCTAATGTGAAAATAACTCGGCGAGTATGCGATAAAATATATTATGTAGAGATTATATTTTAATTTTTATTATCTAGGTTATTATCAATCTCGGGACGAAAAAAAAATAATAACGAATAAATAAATCAGCAAAATATTAAAAAAAAAAAAAATGTTTAACGTAAAGTACGGGTGAAATAATGATTAGAAACCATAAGAAAATTGTGTATTGATACAAATTTTTCCTTAAGATCGAAATGGTGTCACTGGTGAGCAGGGAAAACGAGCGAAAAATCACTGCTCGTGTTTTCTTCGTGGATTGAATACTATACGGTGAAACCGCAGCAAGGGAAAACTATGTATTAGGTACAGTGAAACTGGGGAAACATAATATTACAGAGCGCGTCCTGTGATAAACAAATCGTAAGTCGGACGCGTAGTAATAAATTGCCGTGCTCAAAGATTGTATTGTAATAATTCATTTTTTTTTCATTCCATGCGCAGTCTGTTATTAGATGATATTAGATACCTGCAGGAATCGTAATAGATTCATATTATACATGCATCTTATCGTATATAGAGAAAAGGACGAACTCGAACGAATAAAGAAACGGATAAGAACGAATAATATTTTCAACAAAGGAATCTTGTTATTCCCAATTGGGAAATATGGTTTTAACGTATATAGCGTACAGCAGATGTCCCGTGTAAGTATATATCATATCCACATGAATGTGTTAAGAAATCGTGTCAAACGGCAATAAAACACGACGCGGTCGACGGGTATAAATCGTTAAAATAAAAATCCGTCGGAATCAATAAAATATTAGTTTTAAGTAGGAAAAAACTAAAAGAAAAAAAAAACTCGAATATTATGTACAGTACGCGCGTGCGTGCGTCCATCATAGAAAAACATTTTTCGTACACAATTTAATAACAAACAAGTTTGGAGTATAATGCACGGACGGTTTATACGATTTATGGGAGTCGAGAATTAAAAATTAAAATGTGATACATGTGTACGAACCCGGGTCGCTTGGGATTTCAATTTTAGTCACGCCATCTCCATTTACCTACGACGACGACACGTGTGTTCTATAAATCTAACGTTATTTTCATCACAATCCGCGTTTAATACGTAGTGCACAGTTAATTACGCGCGTATATACGTCCTCGCGGCCATTATTTCTTCGCGCTAACCAGGCGCGTTCTGTTAAAAAAAAAATAAATATAATCTCGTCGACATTTTCTCCGACGGAACATACTATCCATTATCATATTATACGCACGCACGAAGCACGTTTTGAGATTGATCGCTACTGTTTTATATATTCACATACGTATTATGCTCTACCTGATATACAAAATCTTCGGAGTCCCGAGTAACTATCAGTTATGTAACGACGATTTATTTCAGCTGTGCAACTTAGTTGTAGAGCTATATATAGCAGTTAGTGACGGTTCGTTATTGAATTCTCAGATATCGTTTTGAAAGATCCGACGGAGCCCGCGGGAGCATCACTATTGAGTTATTACTATAGGTCTGGGGATTGAATATCCTAATAAATCTCAAAAAAATGCGGATATGACTTGAAAAACGTAGAAATTCGGAGAATAAATTCCTTATTCATTTATTTCAAATAGCTTAAGAAGTTGGAAAAACTTTAAGAAAATAATAACTTCTATAAGGTATAAAGTAAATTAATGTTTTGGTTTTTTAAACTAGTCTTTGAGTCTTTTAAACAAATTTAGTGGGTAGGTATTCTGACTTGATAGTTTTATAATTTATTCTCTAATCATTCATTTTAAAATAATATTTACCAAACTTATACTATTTTTACTTAAACATTATAACTTTTTTACGAACAGAAATCCCTAGTGGTGGTCAGTCATGATAACATTACCTTATCGTACTATACAAATGTGTTCGTGTTGCGTTATTCGTTATGTTAATCAAAACCGTTAACGTTCACTGTACAAACGAACCGTGAGTATCACCCTAAAACAGGGCCGTCCTTAGGATTTGCGAGGCCCAGGGCGAAAATACTTTAAATACCTTTTACATATTAAATCGTCTATAAACATATTATTATGACATTAATAATTCTTATCACACAAAAAATTTGGTAGGTACCTCGAAAATAAAACCAATTTTAATACTTTTTTCAAACGCGAGGCCCCAAATTTAAGCAAAAATCGCGAGGCCCAGGGCCTAGGCCCTGCTCGCCCCCCCTAAGGACGGCCCTGCCCTAAAAGTTAAGAAAATAGCTTTTGTAAAAAAAAAAAATGCGCTAAGAATATCTTTAAACAAGTTAGGTCTGCCATAAAGATCGCAAAAAAAAAAGTAAAGACCTACATTAACATAATCATTAAAAGCGCTTTTTCTCTTCGCCCGGACCTACGAAGTGCTGAAGAAAATGACATCGCATCGAAATCCGAGCCCTAGTTTCGTCGTACGAGCTGCGTCAACAAGCTGGAAACGGTTTAAGGTCGTCGTCCATCCCCCTCCCACCCCTCACCGCCCATCACCTCGCAATCGTGGCGGTTCCGGATCGAACGATGTGCCGACATAATAGCCGATATTATAGGTTACGTACAGGAGGTGGGGTGTGGACGCGCTTGTCGTCGGCGCGTCTTCACTACAACACGCGATTATCGGACCCCGTTCCGCAGTCTACCGGACGAACGTGCACGTATATGTGGGCACCGTGCGCGTGTGGGGTTCTATGGGACTGCCGAGGCGGCTTCGGCTGCAGTACACGGTGTAGTGTACGCAGGACGCAGACAAACGCTGTTGCCGGTGCTGTCGATGTCTTAATTTACGATATACGGCGGCGGCGCGTGATAAATTACACCGGATGGACGCGAAAAGAAAGACGGAGAGAAGAGCGGGCGGCTACGGCTACGGCGTCGGTGGGGAGAGAAGGAGGGGAGGGAAATAATGTAAAATAAAATACGTGTGCCCGCGCGACTAATGCGCGCGCGAGACGAGGACAATCGCACGCGTCCCCTCCCGGCGCAATAATTGCACCGCGCTGAAGCTGAACGAGAAAAGGAAAAAAGCGAATGTAAGAAGAATACGGGGGGAAAAAAAAACGTCCGGAGATAAGGTCTCGGCCCGCCGCCTTCTGTATATGGGTCGGGGCAGGTATAATAATATTACACATTATATGGCTGGATATAGCTGCCGCGCGAACGTACACGTAATGCGTATTATACACACATATAGTTGGTACTCGCATAATGTATGCGTACGCGATATTATAATAAAAATAATAATATAATAACATATGATTTGCGCACCTGCAGCGGCGCGACAATATAATATCGGTAGCGCAGAGTGCAGCGGATAGTTGCAGTGATCGCGCGGGGGTAATGCGTTCGCCTCGTCGTCCTCGTGTAGGCATAATATAGTATACCACCTGCGTGCACGTATCGCGCGCACATACATTATAATAATATCGTACGCATGTTAGGTTAGATGTAAATTCACGTACATATTATATATTATTGTACTAGTGACGCGTGCACTGCACTTGTTATTAAATGTATATATACATACGCGTGTGTGTAAATAATATGCACGTATACGGACGGTCTTCGGGTCCGGTTAATTAATGCGTTTGTAATGGATTTGCAGGTGCAGCGATACGCGCGTGTATTATATTATAGACGTGTTAATATTCGTGTACACTGCGCACAACGGGCGCGCGCGGTGTCGCGAAACGGTCGACAGATATTATAATAGTGATCTGCGAATGGAGGGGTGAGCGGGTAGAGGGTGCAGGGAACGGACGACGTTAGACATTACATACGAGTACGTCGACTATGTACCCCGACGGTGATGTGTAGTATGTGCCAACTAGGCCAACATTTAATTATTATAAAAATGGTCAAATAGACAAAGTTTATTAGTAAGATAGGCTGGTGAAGCGAATGAGCTGAGGTAGCATATTGTAAATTAATATTTAAGACGGCCGGTCGGACGAGACCTGGGCAGAATGTATGTGTTTCGGTTGAAGCACGTATATGTAGAGACTACGACGCCACGCTTTATTTTGTGTTTTATTAATATAGGCTTTTGGTGTGAATTATTGTTTTATTTTGAAAACCCATCAACTCTTAATAATTGAACTAATATCTATTGGTTTTGATTACTAAAGAAAGGTTAGAGCGGTACCCACGAAAATGCGGTACACAACAGTATTTACAATATGCTACCTCAGCTCATTTGCTTCACTGGCCTATCTTACTAATAAACTTTGTCTATTTGAACATTTTTATAATAATTAAATTTTGGCCTAGTTGGCACATACAACAGATGTATATTTTATGTACGCATTATAAGTGTGCTTGTATGCGTGTGTGCCTGTGTGTCTCTGCGTTTATGTGTATGTGTGTGCGAGAGAGAGAGTGTGTGCAAGGACCAAGGAGGCGTGTGTAGGAAAGACGGTGTAACATTTTATCGGCGAGTGTATGTGCGCGCGCGTTTACAATTAAAACGTGTAACAACGCCTTTGCTCTGTCGAGTTTAACGCGCGCGCGTACCTATGTGTATAAGTCGTTTCCATATCATGTCCGATTCGACAGCAGCAGCAGCAACGCACCGGAAATGAGTCTTTCCGCTGTATCGGCAGCAAAAGTCGACGTTTTTATGGGCGTAGTCGGCGTTCAGATGATAATAATAATGCGGTAGCGAGGAGGAATAAATGAATAGTATAAACGCGGACGAAAAATCGATCGGAAGATATTGTTGGTGATACAATAAAACGTCCTGTAGTCAAAATCTTTTATCGATCGGCTGACGACGATTTCTACCGCGGTGTCGTTGTGGCCGAGTACAGTAATTATACCCGCCCTCTAATCGTCACTTTTTTCTTTCTCGCAAAATCGTATTTACCGAAATAACACAATATTTACAGTTCATATTCGGTCATGGAGTATAATAATATAAGGCACTAAATTGCGTCCACTTAATATTACTTTGGTCATACCGACATTTGGTAACCATCAACATATTATTTTCAATAGGTGCCTCTGCATATACGGTGATATACCGTACCGTCGATTCAATACACATCAAATAGATATATTTAAAATGAATACTGTCACGTGTTAGGTATTTCGTCACTGTCGACGCATAGGATATTTTAATATTGTACTTGGTACAGCTAGGGATGTAAATGTGCCACTTGTTCCGAAATCGTACTTGCACGACACTTTTGTCCGATGGGTCGAATAAAATTCGTCGTCCAAAGGCGTTTTTGTACGAGCCGAGAGAAAAATGATTGCAATTAGGTATCAACTTTGATGAAGTTACTCGTATTATTACCGCGGAAGCAGTCTTGATTTTCAGCCGATCAGGTAAACCGTAAACGCGAAATAGTTGAACCTCGATCATTAGCATCGTTGTAGTATTCAAATGTATTTTACACAATACCTTTATGGTATTCTAGTATTTATAATTTTGTAAGCATTAGCGGTATAAAGAGACAGCGCCGTGTTCGAAAAACTAAAGAATGCGTTGACGATGGACAAGTTCATAATTTCAATTTATAAAACGATATGGTAGACTTCTATATACGATTTATTTTGCATCATCCGGTCAGCGATTCAAAACAATACAGAACAATGATTCCGGCGGGCATAGTTGTTGCCGACGAACGAGTTGACAGCGGTACGTAGAGAAACAAAACAAGTAGGTTACAATATTTGGTACGTTTTCAATATTTAATTGATGTATGTAAATTTTAAAAATAAAATACAAAAAAGCTAAATCACAGGTTGCATGCATAATTATGCACGTCTCGCATATATATGTTAATCGGATGTTATCGACTCGAGTTTCTTGTGAAAAAGTTTTCCATATCTGCATAGGTGTAAAACCAGAACTCGGGCCGAACCAAAAACCATGTGTTTTTCAATCGTGTAATGTAACATTGTAATAACATACTGATTTTGTTGAATAATGAACCGATTTCATTGACCTAGGACTTGTAACGTTCACCGATTCTCGGAGTTACTGCGTGTGAATTCCAGATTTATTATCATATTTTTTTTTTATTACCACGTGATATAGGCAATAAATTTTAGTTCAATATTCTCGCGATTATAAACCATTATACTGGTTTACGTTTTAATCATATCAACGCCATTAAACTTTATAATGGACAACCGTTAAATTTGCGCAGCTCACTCGTCACCCGATTTTAATCATAATACATACCTTATAAGTAGGACGCAGGCACATAAAGTGCATAACGTAGTAGAATTTTTTCTTTATTTTTATACCCGTTACACGATATAAAATACGGTGTCTTGCCACGTGTGCGGTGTTTTACAGGTGTGCAAAAAACAATCGTGACCTACTGGATCGGTGTTACTAACCCGAAAGATTTTCATTGTTTGAAAATTATTGGTCTGAAGCAGACACCAAATAGTGGTCATTTCACAGAAGTGAACAAAATCAGAGAAATTCAATAAGTAGCATGCTACTCGATATTATTCCTCTGCATAGGAAAATTGAGTAATCATAGTTAATAAATAAATAATCATATATAATATACAATCATAGATGGAAAATTAATTATGTTTTTGGGTATTAATACCAATTATAATTTATAATAATTGTTATGACCAAGAAACAAATATTGTATCATTGATTTACGATTATATACAGTGATAACAGTTATAACAATTACGCTAAATCGGTAATGCGAGATTCGTCAGGAAGAAAAGATTGTTGCCAGCCTGAAAATATATCTGTGTTAAAATGAACTAAATGCTCATAAAAAATTAAATCGCAACAAGCTCGTCCTCACGATTTTAACATGTCTAAATGAGAACAATGTAGGGCACGTTTAATGAACATTAAAAAAGGTTTTTTGGTTTTAAATTACAATAATATTGTTGTCAATCCCCAAAATCATTTCTATATACATGAAAATACGATTCCACAATTTTCCCCGCAAAGGAAAAATATCGCATAGCATGCTATACTTTATTACATTTAAAAAAAAAAAAAAAATGGCTCACAATTAGACAAACGCCAATCCTGGACAGAACATGTACTAGACAAAAGCGGCTCATGTTATGGTCATAGGTATACTAATACACTCCAAACGTGAATCCCAATTGTCCAATTTCACTAGGCATCGCAGCTTTTCAAACAAAGAGAAAGCGGTCGCGGCACGCTCACTGTGTACCAAAGGATAACAATAAACACAACAAAGGCGGAACCAATTAGTACTGATACAGGTCGGAAACAGGTAAAGCGATCAGTATATGTTCTCATCACCGGCACTGCGGACGTATATACTCCGAAGATGGAACTGCTGCAGTGGACTTTATCCGAAAAAGGAAATATAATAACTGGATCCAATTATGGGACTCTGCGAAAAAAAAAAAAAAAAAAATCAAATATCCACGAAACGCTATAGCCTGTATACCAATCGATTACGTAGCAAACGTGCCAATCCATGTACACCGCAAACGCCTCGCTTCACTGCAGGACATGGAAAACACGAACCGTCCTGGCTGTGGAAGTGTAGTAGGATTGAACTAAAATGTTTAGCTCCCGCATTGCAAACCACTCGAAATCCACTGATCGCCGTCCCCGATCCTCCACACTTATTTTCCACGTGACCCCTACCCCGAGACGAGGCCAAAGAGAAACTGAAAAATCTTTAAAAAAAACATATTACTTAACGTACTTCCGCCCTTTGTGTTTTCTTAAAATGTCAAGTCCTACAGCCTGCGCACATACACTTATGGTCGATAAAAAAAAATATTAGCAGATTATTGGTATACTTCGAGTAAAACGACGATACGTTTGCTCTTCGAATGAAAACGGAATCACGAACTTGTATTGCGAACATAAAATTTACCACGTGCTTACCAGCTGAAACGCATACACGAAACGTTCGACTACGAAAAAGGTTACTGTTGTGGTAGGAATTCGATATTTTCATTTTTTGCTGTCACAGACCACGCGTAAGTTTTTTGCCAACATAGTACTATAATAATGACGCTAAATAAATCACATCCTGGCGCGCCAGGTACACACTTCGCCACTGACTGCAACCGCTGCAGCACGTGGGCCGCCATGGCTCGGAGATTATGCAATTTATTATCATTTTTGTCTCGCATTGATTATCTATACATTATACACGTGTACATGAATACATAAACCGCTAAAATGTCAAAGCTGCATATTATTATACCGCTTGTCGATAGTAAAATTTAAAGCGAACCGATCGGCAGGTGGTTTTAAGCGAAAAAAATAAAAACGGGGAGAGTCTTTTTTTATTGGACTCGCATACGGATGGTGCAAATGCATTTTAAACAGATTTTCCTCGGTACGATCGAACACTGAAAAATGGCAATTCTTTTTTTAATACGTTTAAGCTAAAATCCATTTATGAATTCACAAATTACCACAGTGTTACGAACACGACTTGATCTCGTTCGTGCACTGTACACGAGGTGATCAGAAGTTCATGTTACAACGAGTGTCTCATAAAAATAAGCAAACCACAGAAAAAAAATCATAAAATGTAATTTTTTTTGAAAAGGCCGGACAATCTAAAATTATCGTTTTCTGGTGTTTTCACATACATTTTGTAACACGAAATTCTGATATAGATACGATGACGTACCTATAAACATACTGTTGAAATATCTTCGATACTACAGAATCGTTTCCGCAAAATCATTTTTGCACTTTCGAAGGTGAAAACCTAAGAGAAAAAAAATTGATAATCGAGAAGGGTGTCGTTAAAGTCGCTATTTTGTTCCCACGCTTATTATGTCTTTTTTCTTCGTGGCCCAGAGGTACCGAACAGCGATTAAACGCCCGCCTTAAATTGATATAACTTGATGAATATCAGGTACCTATACGCGAAACTACAAACACGCAAGGCTGGGCAAGTCAAGTAGACCAATTCAAATTAATTGATTTACCTCCATACGAGAATACGTGATGGGCACACAGATTAAACATGCAACAATTATTAACGTATACGAAACACTAAAAAAGTTAATAACGAACAAATTGATTGTAAAGTGAGCATTCAAAATTTTTTTCACTCGAATAAGTTATAATAACTGTACACGAAACGTATATGAACTTGTACGAGTAAATCAGTGAGCACAGATATATTTTGCGGTTCTTATAAGAAATTTTTGGATGCTTCTCGCCGCTATTTTGATTGGCAAATAACCGTTTGGATATTTCTCATTTCTACGACGCGTTTTGTAATATTAATTGCTTCTTCGCAGAATTCGAATGAACTCGACTGTAGTCCTTCGTTTTAATTTTTTACATTTACATAAGCCAAACGCGATGAATATATCGATTATTGTACTGTACGTTGCTTACGAAAAATGCATATTATGCTCCAAACGTTCATTTAATGGACACATTCGTTTTCCGTCAATAGCAAAAAATTATAAATTATATTGTGACCGTATCCGCAGGGGGTCTCGTCGAGTGGAAAAAAGAAATTTTTTCGTATGAAACGCGTTCCGCGATCGCGGGTGAGCAAATGGATTTCTACGTTTTCTTCCGCGCATTCGTCGCGCGCGCAAATCGAACGTCGAAAACACGTTTGTTATTATGACTAATAATTCTTTTTTCTTTCTCTCCGTACGGGTGGTAATGATGATTAAATGCCGTTTTAGCTGTTAAATTGACATAATGAATACGCGCGATACTCTGAAACATTAATATAATATAATCATACACATTACATGTGTATCATTACTGCTATATTATAGTAGCTTGTTAAACTGGGCCATGTCGAAGTCCGAATAATAATTCGTAATGGCCCATAAATCAAATGTATTGGGTTTTAAATTAGTGCTCTACAATGTCTCTCTCTCTCTATCTCTCCCTCGCATCGATGTCTACCGGTTCCTCGATAATCGTAGTGATCCGATTTTCGGACTTGTACTCGGACGGTTTTCGAGCGAGCCGGTATACCGTTCCGCCACGAGTGCGTAAAGTATAATCAGCAGAACTGTTTGTAATATCGATATTTCGGTAAAATATCAAGTATATGCGGTTATCACATTTTCTACCGTTAAAAAAATTTTCATTCTCAAAATCGCGTTCATTATTATTTGCAGATAATTTTTTCCACTCGGAAAAGTGTTTCATTTACACATATAAGAACTAAATATTCTAACGTTTGATTTTATGTTAATCTATTCATTTGTAAATAGCGAAATATTAATTGGTTTCACAACTACATTGAAAGTATTGAAAGTCAGGAGTACTGTTTAAATTCTGGCGCGTACACTCGGCCGGGCGAGAGCAGGGTATGAGATGATGGAATCCCCATGGCTTCTATTTTTATCTTGTTTCAAATCAGGTTCAATGTAGGTAACTACTCGTATAAGTGTAGAGGGTCCATCTGACGATAATTATTACAGAATATGTGTGTTGTTGTAAGATACATTTAAAATATTCGGTTCGTTCAACATTAGATTGTTGGCAATAAAGAATAAACATTATGACGTATAGGACATAATATTCTATCGAATGGAAGTTTTTCTTTTATAGACTTTAAAATACAGTATACAGATGTAAGTGGGGAAAAAATCATGTTTATTTGGCAATCATAATTCCGAATTTCATTAGTGTTATTTTTTATGCGTGTAAGAATCGAAAAAAAAAACATATTTACACTTCACTTGTAAAAAATAGGTTAGAGCTGAGGAGAGTTATATATATATATATCTGTATCGCTATGCATACATTTACATACATCGGATTAGGTTGTAAATTATTTTACTACACAACGTATTCGTGTAAAACTCGTTTATAAACAATGTATTATATTTTATTATTTTTTCTTCTATTAGGATATTATTATTATTATTATTATTATTTGAAGAATATCATCAAGCGTGTTGCGAGTTTGCGAAAACACGCGATCGAATAGCATGTTGGGCAAAAGAGCTTATGCCGTGTACACACCACCAGATGGCTGTTTATTCAAATGTTCAGCGGATTCGGACATATATGTACAATTTATTGTTTCTCAGCTATTCACAAATGAAATAAAAGTATGCGCTGAAAACTCACAACGTTGTAAACTATTTGATTTGATACATTCGTCTATTATTCTATTGAAACGATAATACTGCTTTAACGCGGAAAAAAACGCGTATAAAACGTGGGCAAATACACCCGTACAATAAAATGAGAAAACCGAAGAATTTAATTATTATGTTTGGTTATATTTTGAACGAAAAATAGTAAAAGTCACATTATGGCGTCAAGAAAAAGGATCGTAGTCTCCGGTAAAGATTGCACGCGTACAGCTTACTATGCAGCAGCCCCGAACTCGTTGCATGACTCGGTCTGGCCATCCAGGTTGGGAGTTTCGCGGTAAACCTGCCTGAAAAAACGAACACCGCAAAAGTTCAGAATAAAAACGGAAAAGACAGCAAAAATCCTTCAGGTTCTAGACGTTTTGAAAAAAGAAAAGTTTGAGGTAACCTGCATAATGTCATTGATTCTAGAATTCATTTTGGACATTTGGGATTTACGTTTTAGAGTGTATTAGTATATATGTATACCTAATACCTATGTACATAACATGAGTCGCTTTTATCTAGTACATGTTCTGTCCAGGATTGACGTTTGTCTAATTTAAAACCATAATATTTCTTTAAAAAATTAATAGAGTATATGTATTGCATGCTATTCGATATTTTTCCTCGGCAGGGAAGATTGTGGAACCGTTTATTCATATATATAAATATGTTTTTGGGTATCAATACCAATTATTATCATAACTATTGTTTTAACTATTATAATCAAGAAACAATTTGTATTATTCATTTTGGTTTCCATAGTGATAATAGCGTTGCGCTTATTATTATAAAAAAACACGCCCTACATTGTTCTCATTTAAATATGGTAGAATCGTGAGGACGAGCTTATTGTGATTTCATTTTTGATTGAACATTTAGTACATTTTAACGTAGATATATTTTCAGGCTAGCTACAACCTATTTTTCCTGACCAATCTCGCGTAACCGATTTAACTACGTTATTTTCAAATGATATGTAGGTAAGTGACTTGCACTCGACTGTCTCGGCTGCACACACCGTCAATATAGGTTGCAATATTTTTCTGATTATTGTTCGACTTTCTCCGACTGTCCAAGTCATCTGCAAGCGGCTACGAAAATGCATTCTTCGCGATCTCATCTCGAAGGAACCAGTATGGTGCGTAAACCGTTTTGTAGTAGTGTCTTGTGCAGCGTAATAGCGAAAGTCGGATAATATAACACCCCTATAGGGTTGAATATTATTGACAATTTATTCAAGGTTATCAAATCGTCGTAATCGTTTATGAGTTTATGATGTACGGTGTACATTATCGATTTCAATCGACCAAAATTGAAAGCTTAAAATCGGTAATAAAACCAAATAGACATATGATGTCCTTGATGATCACTTTTGGAGGTGAAGAACTACACACTAGCAATAATAATATAGAACCGTGGTTTGGTTCCGATTCATGGGCATCAATGATACGAAACTGTCGTATACCTACGTCACGATCAGAGGCTTAGCCAAAGGGGTGCACCCCCCCTCCCCCATTGACCGTATTTATTGAAGCCAACAGCCGTAATACTTGATCAGTGGCAGCTCGTGGGTTTTTAATGAAGTAGTGCACATAAAAAAAAAAATACAACCAATATTTTGAATATATTATAGATTGTATTGAATGATTTTTTACTTATTTTAGTAATCAACCTATTTTTTTCTTTAATTAATCATTTTTTATATTTGCAGGAATAAGCCCTATCCATACGAAATTCCTGGATACGCTACTGGTCACGATGCAGAAAAGATCGCGTACAGAGATATTGATTACGTAGAGCGAAGATCTTCTCTGCACCGTAGTGGTGTACGTGAATCGGTTTCCGACTCTTTTACCAATATCCCCGCGTGCTCGCATCCGGTGTTATCATCGGCTGTGCCGTCGTTTCCGCTTCACGCACTTCCGTACACCCGTTCGTTGGTGATGATAATAGTAATTCGACGAGCGCTCCGATCTTCTGCGGTACACAGCGCCACCCCCTCGCATCTTTTCATATTTTTATTATTGTTACGAGCGCGCGCCGAGTTGATCGTCGTCGTCGTCCTCTCCTGTGGAATTTTATTCGAATCTCCCGTCCGTCACGGGCGTTTCATTTTCCTTGCAAGTATACGAAACAGACGTAGTCGGACAGCAGATGGTTGCCATCGGGCGAGAGGGGAAATCGGAAAAGAAAAACATCGCGAGACCGTATCGTACGTAATAGTATTTGTTGTACACGTGTACGCGCCTCGTGGACACGCGGTGGTCGTCTTGGGTGGCGGCGAACAACAATATATACATAACATTATAATGTGCACACGTATACGATATACGATGTGTAATGTGCGCGCGCACGAGTGAAATATCTACTATATATGTATAAATTATTATTATTATTCGTTCGCGCAAGTGTGCGTCTCTCTCTCTCTCTCTCTCTCTCTGTCTCTCCATGTCCGGGGCCGAAGAGGATTAAATGAGATACGGCCGGTCCGGGGCAACTGGTTTTGGATTATTTCGTATCACCGACCCGTGCACCTACACCGGCTACATTATATTATTTACAATATTATACCGTACTACAATGCGTATCCTATCGGCGCGAAGAGTTATTATTACGCGCGCAGCCCGTTATTTATTCATTTCGTTTTCTCTTCGTCATCGTATCCCCGCGAATGCACCTTTATACACCAATTTAGCATCTCCGCGGAGGTGAAATGTTCGCTTCTCGACCGTTATCGTTTTCGCGCGATTCACACTTGTAACGTGGTCGGGGATGACCCGTTAAATATAAGATATTCAGGGAAGAAGTTAGGTTCTTTTGAATATAATTAACCGTAGCTCTGGAGCATAAATGGTTTATAGGATCTTAATATTACAAATAAATGCGTATTGGTACAGATAATTATTAATATATAAAGGTTTATTAGGACTTACTGACATACTTAACAATCATAGGGCTGTTTCGTAGTTACACGGAGTTCAAGTTAGCGTGATGGTAATCGCGGGGAACTGGCGTTCTCTTACATACCGATTGTCGACCATAGGCCTTACAATATAAACTGTGAGTGGGGGGAACTTAATGTATAGCCAGCTTATATTATGTTTCTATAATAGTAATACTAAAAGTAATATATATATAGTAGTAACGATTGTTACACACTCGCACACAAATACACTTGTACGAGAACGATGTATAGGATGTTTCTTATACAAATTATACAAGTTATGCACATCGATCGCGCACGTGTTTCTTGGTTCACGGTATCACTTTTCACCCGGATCGACGTGTTTTCCGTTTTCGCAAATAATCAAACGCACATGTGTTATCCCGAGTTTTGTCTTTCTCTTCTACCCATAATAAATATAACTCTAAAAAAGATTGCTAATTGGTTTGTTACAACAATTTAAGAATTAATTATAAACGTGCATAGTTTGACTCGACGGACGTTTACTTCCCGATTCATTAACTTTATAACAATATCGAAATTCAATAAAAATACGTTAGTATTCCGTGGTATTTCGGTAAAGCAAGAAGATCTGCGCAACTTAATTATATTCCTTGTTTCACTCGGAAACCATAGGATTAGATCGGAAAACAGTAATTACAACGCGGCAAATCACTATGTACATTCCTAAAGCTGTTTCCGTGACCTGCCGGTTCTCGTAACGCGAAACGGAGTTACCATAAGCGTGCGTGCAAATTGTGCCAATCTCTCCAAGGCGCTTTTAAAAGGACCGCGCCGAGAGTAAAACGATCGAGTGACGCTAATTGATGTATATTATGTATATTATAATATCGTACACGCACGTGCTTCGTCACATACCGCCGGACCGATCGATTTCCGCGATTAAATCCCCGAGCCGACGATTTCGTTGACGTGGACGTGTAAG
The DNA here is from genome assembly GCA_949715065.1 of Periphyllus acericola. Lineage (NCBI taxonomy): Eukaryota > Metazoa > Arthropoda > Insecta > Hemiptera > Aphididae > Periphyllus > Periphyllus acericola. Next base: position 12,557,633 of record OX454269.1, read on the forward strand.
TTCGTAGGTTAATTTCTTACAAGCACATTAATCGCGCCCAGCAACGATCGGCTCGCTGTACCCGACTCGTATATAATAAATATACCTCGACATAACCTGTACGATTGTATGACAACGGAGAATTTGTATATAGCAATGCGGTATTACAGCGGCTAAACAATATATAACAGTTAGTCGCGTTATCCGTAATGTACAGTCGAGAGAGTGGTGGGGGGGGGGGGGGGAGCGACGGAAAAGTAAAACGCGAAACGTTATACGCACAATGTTGTTAAACTGTGCGTGCTACAACTGAACCCGTGTCTATAGTAAACAGGAGTGCTACAACATTTTCATGTACATCAACTTTTTAGACGAAAAAAATCCATTGAAATCTCTACCACGCCCGACTCGTGTAAAAAGTAATTTTGCGAAATTCCTAATACACAGTATTAAACAAACGGAAAACTAAACATTGTCTATCGCAGTGTTATTTTGTGGCGACTTGATTGATTATATTTTATCAACGGACTAAATATAAATTTATTACACGTGCACTGTATAATATATAGAGTGTCTCGGGGACTCGCATCACGTGCGGCCGCTAAAAAAAACGCGGACTTTTTTGTTCTAACCAACATCTGCTCGAAAACGTGTTGTAAACGTTTCGGAACTGATTGCAATCCGTTTTAATGGTTTTTGTTACATATATGTATATATTTATAACACGCATATATAATAACTGCTATGTTTAATGTACACAGTAGACATACCTACTCACTTGGTAGGTGTACAACAGTAACATTGTAGCGGAAACATTCTCGTTTCTAAAAAAACACACACGCACACACACATACGAACATACGCACAACGCAGACACTTACGCGCTCACACACTTATTCCACATAGGTATTGCGGTGCACTAGCCGACGGCGGAATTTAGGTCTCTCTAATCAATAGTATATAATATTACGTTGAATGCGGTCTGTGTCCACAGCATACTATACACGTGATACAGGTATACGCGATTTTATTCGACGTCGAGTGTAATATTTATAACAAAGTATATGACCGTCAGGTATGATTCCATAACGGTTTACGTATTACATATAGGTATATACGTCAGGCCCGTGCGCAAGGGGGGGGGGGTTTGGTGTTCAAACCCCCCCCATGGTCGAAAAAATCGTGTTTTTTATTGTTGATCTATCACCTATATGTAATATTTTCTAATCTTATTTGTAATAAATAATAATGCATAGCATAATAGTACAATATTATAATAATATTTAAAATAGTGTTTTCTTCACGTTTGCTGTTTATCGACTTTCATCATAGTTGCCGTTATCGATAAAATATAATGACAATAAAATTTGTATTTTATAGTATTGTTAAAAAATATTTTTAATATAGATACTTACAACATTAATAATAAATATAAATATGTTATAATACTATTTGCTAATTATTGATGTATCTGTATTATAGATTTTTTTTTCAAAACACCCCCCTTCTGAAATCCTGCGCACGGGCCTGATATACGTACACGTGGCTTGAGTAAGCCAAAATGTTTAACGGCCGTAATACAATGTAAAAACGTACACACACACACACACATATATGTAGAAATATAGGATTGCGATTTATCCAACCTGTTCCTGTGTTATTACCTATAAAACGACACGGACATTATTATTATTATGCCTCAATCTCTTGTGTTCACTGCATTGCCTATATACATGTACGCATTTTAGTCGCTGCGACTTATTCCGGATCTTCAAGATGGTATACGTCGTAAGGACGAATAAATGCTATAGTTGATAAGTCCGATTATGATTTCAAATTCAACGTATAAAAAGAAAGCGCGTAGCGATACGTACATATATTTACGTAAATAGTTAAGAATAATAGAATATATAATACATTTAACAAGTGCGTTCACTGTTATGTTGTACAGTGTACAGTGTACACTTTATTATAGATTCTTTATACGCACACTCTATCAGTAAATAATATCGTATATCATGGTGTATTATATGTATAATATTCAGATGGCCGCCCATAGTTTTTCGCCACCCCTGGTCAATAGTTGTCTGAGGATAGGGGAACGTTGGAAAATAAATGCAATAACACAAATACAAGACTTATATACTTCTCGTTATTTCGATGTATTATATTTTTATCTTTATCGGGTGTTTTATAACAGACACTATACACTAGTATACATTAGAACAATTATATGAAATGAATACTTTTTACGTGGAAAACAATATACAATTACAATGATCACAATACACCAAATAATATTTATTTTTTCAGCTTTTTCTCGCACAAAATCAGCCAATAAATAATTAAACCAATTTGGTTCATTCGACGTTTGCCACCCCTGTGCTTGCCCTGTGCATTCATTGAAATATTCGATCGTTCTTTATGTAGTTTTTTTTTTCGGAATAACAATTATCATAACACAATTCTGCCGCAAATCATTACCACCCTGTAATATATGGTTCTCTCACGGCGGTGGTGGTTCTGAAATATATTACCCTTGTCTGCGGCGCGCATTGTGTGCGCATCTCGAACGCTCACGTGTATGTGGAAGAGGTGGAGTAAAATGCTAAAAAGTTCCTCCCCTGCAGAAGCGCGGTTATGATATGCATATCATATGTGTGTGCGTACGTACGTGTGTAAGTGTGTGTTTATGCGTGTGTGTGTGTGTGTGTGTATTATTATTATTATTATTATTATTATATCGTTTGACTATTAGCGGACTTTAACGGCCATCAGAATCAATTATTTTTTCGATAATACTATTTATTATTATATTATTATTATTATTATACCTATATACATATATATGTGTGTGCGTAATATAATATACCTGTACCTATGTATTACGTGCAGTGTATTACATGCATATACCCTGAGCACCGTTATTATAATAGGATTTTTTTTTCAATTAAAATCACGGCGCGCCGGCTTATCGCCAAACGTCACGTGTGGGACGACGTTGGTGCTGCGCGGGTCCGTGTATCGAGAAAATCGTTAAAAATAATAATAATGAATACGTAAAACATCGGCATCCGAGGGGAAAGAACTATATTACGCAAATCGATATCGATATCGTGCAGCTCGTGGATAAATGCGCCTTCGCCACCGATCGACGATTCGCTGCTGTAGATCGTCCGTCCAGCGCGGGTCGGTTGGTGCAGGTTACAGGTATAATATTATAATTGAATCGTTGGCAATCGATTTCCTTGTCTGGAATAATAATAATAATAATAATAATAATACTTTGCGAATCGCGTCGAATAACTACGCATCTTGTCGGCGCTTCGGCAGTACGCTGATACTTATTTGTCCTCCGAGCACGGTCTCAATTAGTGCGGAAGGGTTTGTTCACTTAGCCCTGAGTTATTAAACCAACAATCCAAAATGTTCTCGAATTTTTCACTTATGCGCTTTAAAGATAATTAATCTTTTTTCATAATATTACGTAGTATTATGTATTCCTTACACGATGTCCGGAAATCGGTATTCTGATATCGATATCGGGTGAATTTAATCGTAATATTACTATCATCATTGATGGATCACGATTCTACGGATTCGACGATGTTAACTGTCCAAGAACATTATGTTTAAACGATCCAGGCCGTCGTGATCGTGTTTTTTCTTTCGGAAAAGTACATCAGGTATATGTAAGCGATTCGATTTGAAATTTAATGAAATGTAGAACTTTACGAGTAGAAGTACCTTCAACTTTCATCAAATTGTGATTCGTACGATTAAGGTGATAATGTACTCGTAATATGTATACAATACATACCAAGTTTATATTTGAAACCATTAAAAGATTTTTCATTTGACCTCGGAGTAAAACGAACTATTTCAATAACCATGTACACGTACAGGTACCATAATCAATTTAACTCTATAATATTATATTTTTACTGATAAGCGATTTACGAACAATGGTAATACTATAAAATTAAAAACGTGAAAATGTTTTCAATAAATTAATACATCATGTACGCAATAAATCACAATAAATTAATTCGACGGACCCAGTTTGGTTTTCTCTTACTCAAACAACCCCGTTTGCTTTAATATAAGTTCTCGCCTGCAGAATATGAACACGTTTTCTACTCAAATACGGATACACCGTTATGCCAAAATGAATTCATATTGTTACGGCGACCGGTAGCTATTCGGAAAGCATATAGTACTACATCTATCATATTTGCTACAAATACTGTACGTCTGTGTGCACATGTATATTATATATCTATTATCATTGATTATTGACTATATATTAAAAAATCAATGGCACCTATTATTATTTATTAAATAATATGATTAAGCTGATAAATAATTCACGTTTTGAGCTAATTACTCATATTATACAGTTCGACCTTCATACATCGTAATACATTATATTGTTCTTTCAATTAATCAATATACCGATAATCGCTGAATTATACATGCGACTTAAAGGTATTCAATCAACACACTTCACGTAATGATCTAGAACAGTTTATACATTTTTTCTTTTTTTGCACAGAATTTTAAACTGATTTGGTATATTTAGATATGAGATTTAGTGGTCCTATGTATCACGATGATTCGATCGTGTATTTTACAAGTTGTAATGATATTATAGTATATTATTACATTACATCAGAAAATAATAGTAAAATCGCCACGGTTCAAAGGTGCGTAACATTCCGAATTGTTTAACCGTTCACGCGCGTCTAATTAAAATTATAAATCATTTTTTTTTTTTCGCACAATATCTATAGATTGAAAACTGCGACGCGAATATGTACAGGTATATAGGTACGTTATTATGTATAATTACGACCGAAACGTTTAGATAAAGAGAGGACGAAACATAATACTCGATAATGGTTACCGTGCATTTATGCCGCGGCTATTACAATCTTGTCTGCACGTACAACAGTACGCGTGTACCTACGCATGCATACCGCGGGTAACTGTATTCTCACGACGTATTATTATAATACTCGTACTTACATATTATATTATAAATATTGTAATACCGTTTCTGATTCATCCGGACCTATGCGAATTCGGTGTGTTCCCACGGTGCAAGCAGCACACACCGTGTTCAGAAAGAAAAAAACTTTTTCCCGTCTCGTCCGTAGTAAACCTACACCCGAATAATAATAATCGTCCGACCGCAATTTCGACGGATTTCGGGAAAAACTGCTGCTTCCATATTACGTTCCGTCTGTTAACCTATTCACGAGTAACCTAATCACAAAACCTACCGCATGCACGGAACGGACGTTGTTTCCAAAAATATCGTAACACAATAACCGATTGCTTTTCACCGGCGCCGAATCGTTATCCTCCATCGTCTTCGGTTAACCGAGAGAAATGTCGTTCCGGCGGTCCACGGTAATAATATTGTAATTGCAAGCACTGTACACGTATTACGCCTCTTGGACACTGCTCCCGCGCGCGCTGGGGGTCGATCGGCTTCGAATATAATATCGAATACATTATCATAATACGTGTATGACGTGTACGTTGTCGAATTTTAATCGAAATACTGTCTGCACGTTACACCCGAGTCCCGGTCCATTATAACATATTGTTTAAGAAAAAAAAAAAAAAAACGCGCTCATACGGACGTAACATACGTAAATACGTGCGCGCACCGCAGCGCGTACTCGTTTAATAAGTAATTTTTTTTCCCTATCGTCCTGTACACGCACGCGGGCACACATTATGTAATAATAACAATATTCAAAATGTTTATTATACCGTGATAATTCCGATTGGAGAAAAAGTCCATCGCGGACGGACGAAAACAATACGCTTATACTGCGCAGGGGGGAAAAAAACATTAAAAATTAATTTGATTTGTGTGTACGCCGCACCGTGTGCGTGTGTGCGAGTGTACGTGGTACGTCGTCGTGTAATTTATAATATTAATTCGCCGCGTCCGATGTATTATAATAAGCGTCTCGTATCTGTTATTCGCACAGACACAATCCAGTTGAAACCCGTAAAATTAAAACGAAACCGCGATGAGAGAAAAAAAAAACATAATAATAATAGCAGGTTCTCTCTTGCACGCGTTGCTGCTGATATTCCGTCATGTCTCGAATCTCGTGCGAGTCCGAGACCTCGTCGTTTGTACATATAGGTACGTGACGCGTAAGAATGATTTGTTTTAAAAACGCTGTTGCCACAAATACGTGTTTCGGCTTGTCAAAAAATAAATAAAAAAAATTAAAAAAAAAAACAAGCCCAACGGTACATTTGTTGTACCAGAAATACCAGATTTAAATCTTAAGAAAATAATATATTAATAATAATAATAATAATAATAATAATATCCCTGCTATTGTAGCGTGCGCGTACGCGAAATGTCGAAGGTCTAAAATGTGTATTTAATAATATAAATTATATTACTTTTTGCAGTATACTAGATTTACTTGAAAAAATGTAATAATTTGTTTGTATAAATATTAATGCGAACATTAACTTAACTCATCCCTGTGAAGTTGACCCACCACTCCAGGCAAATCGTTCCAAGCGAAATGTTAGTTGTTTTTCAAATGTGTTTTTCACGTTTACAAAGATACCTTTTGTTTCACATGCTTGATTTGAAAATAAAAGTAACTTTTGAGCTAAGAAAACCTTATCAATTGAACGAGAAAATGAGTATCGAACTTTGAAAATTACACTCGTTACATGATATACATTATATTATACTATATAATATATATACACAACACAAGTCACCTATAATAATAATTTTATATAATTTTATTATAATGCATAGTAATATTTTTAATAGGTTTTAGGATTTTTCATTGCAGCATTGCGCAGTTAAGGTATAGTCTGTATAGGCGAAGAAAACGTCAATTGCACAGACCTGCGTTATATTGCATATCATTGTAAACGCGCAAAAGGATATTTGGAAATACATAATGGGGATAAACAAGGAGACTCAACTGTACTCCCACAGATATAAATATTTATCAAATTGTATACACTTCACAATAAATCATATCTATAATAGTTCTATACGAATTTAAGTAAAAATTGATGATTTTAAGTTCTTCATCGGGTAAGATACCTTGTTGTTTAAATTTTAAAACTAAAAGACGATTATTAAAATTTTTAGAAAGTTATAGAAAATGGAAAGAAATTTAAAAAAATCTCGAACAGAGGATACGGCAAGTAATGCCTGTTTGTTTCGCTTTGATCGCTAAAGCTATTCAGAGTATCTGCAGTAGGTATAATATAATAAGTGTTCTCAATTATACAACCGAAAGCAATGATAAATAATCGCGTTGAAAAAAAAAGCAAAACACACGTATTCTCATATCAGATTTTTTAAAAACGAAAGCGGTTCTATGTATAATTATTTGGTGGACTATATATAAAATATGAAATTTATAATCCCATTAAAATATGTTTATATAATATATATTTATTTGCTATACGGAGTATGTTGAACAATCCATTCGTTTATTATAACACAATTCGAAATTGAAAAATTCAAAAACATTTACAATCGATTGACTGTACCTAGCTGATATTTTTTAATTTTTGGTAAATAATCATATTATCCGTATGAAAACTTACGCTCTAGTATTTATTAATTTTAAGACTATCGGGGGGGGGGGGGGTTGAATAAAACTTTTAGTGACTATAAAAATTCTATACTTAAAAAGTAGTTATACACTATGAATCTATACAGTAGGTACATCGGTACACGGTAAAAATAAATGACTCAGTTATATCGGTATATATATTGCTCATCGTGTTCAGAATATGGAAATATTAAATTAGTCATAGTAAACATATTGATTTCAATCGTAGAAATATAAAGCACAGAAAATGGAATCAACTATTTTCTTCGATTAAAACAGCGGATTTCTACTTTTTACCCGGTGGTGCCCTTTTTTTGGGACCAATGTTAGTCGCGGTGTCCTGCAGGAGTACCACGAGTAGCGTACAACTTGCATAGAAAATGAGAATTTGTTCACCTAACAAACACTAGTTATATTTTCAAGATGCAAAATAGGATCGTGGTGCCCAAGTTAATATTTTAATCTTTCACAGGTGGAAGTGCAGACTGTATGAGTATAGGCAATTGACGCCGCTTGCGAAATAATTATGACGTTTCAAAAATTGCCTGTCGGCCGAGTGAAAATAAGTACGACACAATACGGTGAAAATCCCGTACGCGGACAATTTCCTCGAGTTGTATAAAATATTTTCCACCAATCGAAAGACTGCGTTTCTGGTTTTTATTTATTTTATTTTTTTACACCGCATAATACGAGTACATGGTGAGGCGGGTATACAACCATGTACAGTATATTTACGAGTTATTTAAAGATAAATAAAATATTTTATAACATGTCAAATAGTTGTTTCACTATTTTAGAGTGTACACAACATATTATCGAATATACTTTACGACGTCTGTTCACCGGTTATCTTGTGCTATCTTGTCCGGCGATTATTTTATAATATGCAGTCGATGCGTATCGGTGCGCAGCGCTGTGTGGTGAGTGTGCAAACAAAACGGATACATTATGCTCATTTAATTATTAACATAATAATAGTCGCACCGATGATTACAGTTACGGCGCTCAACGGAGTGGAAACAAGTTTACGTTTTCAGTTTTATGATTAAAGTTTTCATTAGTACGATAGGTACGCGGTGTGTAATGAACTAAATCTACATCATTTAAAATTTTAAACAGTATACTTTAGGCTACACACAATTATAGCGTTATCTTTTGATGGCCCTTAACCCTTTGACTTTATTTATTTATGGGAAAAAGTTATTAATGTTTTTATTAGTTTACCGATAATGATACGGCAATTAATTAAAATTCTGAAAATGTTTCAATTTTTTTTTTTCTTCCATTCGAAACGGTACGTACGTGCATATCGTGTAGGTATAATAATAACGTACAACGCACGCATTTCACGTCGACGCTATACGGAAGGCGTACCTCACTAATATACATACACTGTTCGCTATTATCATGATTATATAATATTACATTTTACCCGTCGGTGTATTGAGGATATTAATTCAATGCTGAAAATTAAACGATCGGATTTGATAGTTATCACGACTGGTAACCGCGCGTGTATACGATGTATTTACCCGGTAAATGCATTGACACAGACTTCAATAACGAATGGCCGTTTTGTAAATGTATATTATCACTACGGTTGCTGTATCGGAAATGTATATTATTATTGCGATTATTACGATTATTATCATTATGATTGCGAGCACTAGACTAACAGGATATCATAGGGGCGCACGGACGGACGGGGTGGTATGTCCCGGAGGCGCCGAAGTATGGTGTAAACATCGCTCATATTATTACGTTGCTGTTTTTTTCATTTACAATCGGAACGTGAACGTATATCCGCGGCAGCGCTTTCGCTAGCTCGGTGTTTTCAATAATATTTGTGTTTCCCAGTTTACCGCGTACATCCGATCGGGATCGGCTGACCGACGTGACTGTTTGAAAAGCTTGGTCAAATCTTTTTATCACGTGCGCACAGGCGAGCGAGGCGTTTGGCTAAAGAATACGTTGTATTTTCAAAATACGAAATGAACGGGAGGATGGTCGAACTGCAACTCCTCGTACCGGAACCAAAACGTTCGAATCGCGCTACTCCGGGTTCAAGAGAGTTAACGTTCCACGTTGCCCCGCGCTCAAAAACAGGCAACAAAACGTACTCAACACCAGATCAAAATATATTTTTGTGCCTATCTTCTCATGCGCGTTATCCTTATGAAAAACAAGGGCACTGGACACAAACTAGTAATCACTCGCAGTGGATAACAGAAAAATAATTGAAAGCATATTGCAATATTATTTTAAACATTTATTCTGAAAAAAATAGCTCATCCGTTTTATTACTGTTTGCTCATTATGAAATATTTAAACTGTAGCTATTTACTTATTTTTCAAGACCCGAGTGCCTATGCAATTCGAACACAACCTTTTTCCGACCATGAGCGCGACAATTATTCGGACCTGCCCACGAATCGGAACACACGTTATCAGCCGTATATAGCGGGGATGAACAACTGGCGACCCTTTTTATCTATGTATTTAATATGTTAGGATTTTTCTGTGTTTTATTATTTAATTATTATATCGATATAACGTTTATCGTAAAACGTAGATATGAATTCTTATCTAATATTGAACAATGATTAAATATAAAAAATAAATGTCAATTGTGAAAATTTGATTGACTTTTTTTTTCTTTCCAAGTTCTCTGGCCCGCTAGATTTTCATTTTGAAAAAATTGGCCCTCTATCAGCATTAAGTTGCCCATCCCCCTGGCATATAGTACCATCCCCCTGGTACACACACGACGTAGCGTTCGAAGCGCTTTTGCCACTTGAAACTTCAGCCGACGGAGCGCGCTCTTTACCTGCACGGTTTCACGCTCGTCCGCGGCGGCGGTCCGTCATAAAAAATATTGACAGTTTTCCACAACAAAGCATTTCGAGTACCGCCGTCGTCGTCCGGAGTGGGGAATGTGTTTTAATTTTCACCACAAAATGCGAGTTTTCGTCGTATACATTACACCGTACATTATAATGTTTATTGTACGCCCGCTGCAGTACTCGTGTTAATGTGCAATAATATATTACTTACGTTGTTATGCTTGTCTCCAACGTTCCGTGACGATTTATTATAGTTTTCGTACGACTATTTCGGTCCGTGCATAGCGGCGTATTTTATTTAAATCATTTTTATCGCTGCAGGTATATTTAATATAATACGCGCGCGTAATATAACTTACGTACACCGCGGCGGCAATACCCATACATCATAGTATACGCGACCACGGTATTTTATTTTTTTCCTTCTTCGTCGTATTCTTCTTTTTCTAATCTCGTTTGTAATTTATCGAAATTTACCGGTGTACCGTCGTCGTGAACCGCGGCATCATGATCTGGTACCGGGTGCAATGCGACGTGGGAAAAAAAAAAAAAAAAAAAACAGAAAATCCAAATAATCGCGCGACTACCGTGTGCGCACACCGAACGACGTGCGTATTATTAATGCGTGCTCAGCGTCTAAACATATAATACGTATATAATAGCCTATGATCAAACGGCGGACAGCGTACACGACGTACCTAAGTATATTTAGTACACGTCGTCTGTACTCGACTGTACCATGATATTACACGTGCACAACTGTACCGACGAGATCATTTCGTTTGACTCTCACACGTTACGGCGTGCGGCGAGTTGTGCTGCAGCCTATACATTATAATATATAGGTTATACCAGTGCAGCAGCAGCAGCAGCAGTAGCAGCGTGCGTGCGGGTACCGATTAAATGTTTTACACACGTATTGCCGGCTGTACGTAGCTTATACGGTTATTCGCTCAAATCGTTTCGCGAGTTTCTGCAGCGGGCCGCACGTCACCCGGCCCCTCAGCACGAAAACGCGATAATCATACGTATGATTATTATTACACTCTAAGGACGTATAATGTGTACCTTGACGATGACCGTTTATCCGCGGGAAAAACATTTGAACGGAACGCGTTCGGAGAGACTATACACTCACCCTCGAGCCGGCCCTTCTCGTTAATTGCGAGAAAATCTCTCTCGAAAATGGTCTCGCTAAACTACATCAATGGTACGCATGGTATTGTACGAATGTTTTCCGCTCTTCGCATGCGTCTCCGTCGTGTTACCAGTCATTTAATCTGCGGGGTACGCAGCTATCAGCTATACACCCTGCAAACCATTTTGCCTAGGCGTGCTTTAAGTTTTAGATTTATTCATCAACATTTATATACAAAACCATGAAACATCACACATTGAATTACGACCGTTGCTCACCAACCGAAAGATAAATGGGTGCAGAGACGACGGACACCGAGAGGCGCTCGTTGACCCGATATTGCTGTGCGTTCGAAGTAATTAGAATATTGGTCTCGTAAACTTTTCTTGTTTTATTATTGTTTCCTTATCAGATAATTTTACGTGTGTGATTTATTATGTATTTTATTGAATCGCACTAATAATATTTATATTAAAATACTGATATCAATACGCACACGCGTGAACACCCTAAAAATATATGTGTACTTAAATTCACGTGCCCCATGGGGGAGGGTAAATGACGGCCGCGATGGGTAAAATATGTACACGTAGTGTGCACTAAAAAACACACGTGGTAGTAACTATTTCCTATTGCTGTGATTATTATTATTATTGAATAATTTTACTTAATTCGCTATATATAATCATATTGTTATTTTATTATTATTCTGATTCTTTTTTGTCGACTTCTATGCTGTTCGAGCTTTCTCGCCATTACACATTAATTTAATCTAATTTTTCTTGTATACTTTCCATTGCACTTATCACGTTTGTTTTTTCTTCCTAGATGTAAGTGTGTAGTTCCACAGGTCTCGGCCACAAATTGGTGACCCTCCCTTCAGCAGGTGCGTCTCACGGCGCTCTGACTGTTATTGTCGCGATACGTCACAGTATCAAAATATGCTACAGTCTATAATATACAAATAAGTTGCAAGTAAATTAATAAATGTTCTCGAGTTATAAATAAATAGTATATTAACTATTTAATAATAATAAATTGCAAACAAAAGTTTTAAACAATAATATTAAACTATATAGAATTTTTATTTTCATTATCATTTATATGACTGTGTCTTAAAAATAATAATTACAAACTGCATAGAGGGAAAGTTTACCCAATTGCAGGGTTGTAGAAGCAGACACACGGAATCCCAATTAAAATCTTTCTGCACATCCTGTGAAAAATGTCTGCCCAGTGCTCACGCCACCCATATGCTTTATCGCAGTAAGACATAAGGATTTAATTTTCGAAAGAGTTTCATACGTATACCAAAGTCTTATTAATATATAACATTGTATATGCGTACGACGTATAGCACGTTACGATTCATATCGATATCCGCCATCTCGCACGAGACTTAAGGTTAATTACACAGATCACAGTCGATTGTTGTTCATATGAAGAACACGTCGGTCAAGTGGTGGTACAATGTCAGTCGTTATATTACATATTACACGGCCGGAAGTCGGGAATGCGCGCGATTTCGATTTCGCTATTTTCTTTTCGATTACCTTCGTGTACAGCGTGGTGGCGTTGTTTCCAGTAAATCATCCGCAAACCGAGAATTGCATAATAATACAATAATTATAACTCATTACTCGCGGTTCACGCGTCGAAATGTGCCGTACGAGCAATAGCGCACATCCGTAACGCGCGTACCATAATATAATATATCATTATACATAATTTTTTTCATATATGTACTGGTATAATATGACTTCGCGTGCGGTAGCTTCGTCGCCGCGTCCGCGGTCATCGGTGAAAATGCCTCGTGCGTCTCCGGGATCACAACAACACGATGATTTACGCGCGTATATATTATCGCAGCAACCCGTCCCGGAGCAGTCCTCAGCGTGCGAGCGATCCGCATGACCATTAACGTATTAGCATTATTATTTATTTTCATTTAATTTATAATTTTTTCATTCCATTATTTTATCGTCTAAAACGAGCAAATACGCGACATCGCGCCGCCGACCTGTTAGAATGTAGACGCGTCGTATAGAGTTAAACGGCGTGTCCCACCGGGACCTACACGCATCGATATCTCCCGTGTGAACAGGGGCAATCGAATCCGGATCGATTTTCTTACGAGCATCCCCGGGAAAAGGCGATTTTGCTGACAACAGTTTGGTAAATATAAGTGAATTGTTATAGAAGTTAAAAATTATAATTTTTGTGGAATTCAAAGATTGCCATTTATTTTGTTTTACTGAAAATGTTCAACTTTCAATTTTCATTAACTACTTGATTTTTAATCATTACTCTGGTTCACAAGAAAATTGTGTGCTATTTACACAATTTTAATAACGATAACGTTATCGGAAAAATGACGAGGATAATTTTCATTATTTCTTTGTAACCAAAAAAAAACAAGAAATATTAAAATCCCGAACGGGTCCCGGTGGGACATTCTGTGTGACAATGCGATGCCGGTGCGATGTACGGCCGCGAAGGTTGCTTACGACCCTAGGGGGACACCGGTCCGAATACCCTGTGAATTGGATATCGACCAAGAAACGAAGGGAAACTTATAATATTATATGTTACGCGCGCATTATAGTACTACACGCGTACGACGTTGCACTCGGCTGTTTTGCGAATAAAAATTATGCGCGTACGGAGAAAAAATCGTCGTTTCGTGTTATGCGTACATACCTACGTACGGAGAGCGGCAAAAAGGTCAGGACGGGGTTGGTCGGCGGGGAAACTAGTAATAATAAATCGCGTGTGTTCGGGATTAATAAAGAAAAATCACTCTCCGCGCTCACAACATTCACAAAGTTATAAAAAAAAGACGAAGAAAAAAAAGTCATTTATTATAGTTTTTTTTTTTTATTTATACAACATTTTATTGCCAATAAACGTCAAATTTCGTTAACGCTACGTGTGGGAAAATTTACCGTATTCCGAGAAACTTTTATTTTTATACATTTATAATAAATAGGTATATACATAGGGCTTATCTGCGCGCATATAATATTTTAGGAGGGAATACGGCGGACAACGGTAAAAATGCGTTCGCGCCCGCGATTCGTTCGGATACACTATGATATTATATTATTAAACTCGTTACGCCCATAAAAGTGTACATTGTTAATCTGTTATAACGCGGTCTAAGAGTAACGATTAGCATGCGTGCATTATAGTTATAATACATGTAATAATACGTTGCGGTAACGAAGATTATATTTTAATACGCGCGTTCATTAGCGCGACGATGCTGCTTTAGATTAGTCAATTTTTTTTTCTTTTTTTTTTATCATTCATTAGACATTGTAAACGAACGCAGCGAATCGAACGCGCGATCTTCATATTTTATGTTTATTCTGTTTTTTCCAATATTTTTCATGGGATTTTTCGAATCGATTTGCGCGCAACACATTATAATATAATGTACAGTTAACCATAACCAGCTGCATGCTGTTAACGATATCATCTACTCGTGTCGCTGCAGTTCCATACTCTCGACCGGAGTTCTTAGGTATTATGCGCAACTATAATGTGCTGTATCGTTTCATCGATCTACATATTTTGCACTGCAGTCCCTCAAAACTGCAACACTGCTATTGCGTGTACGCGCCGAACTAAAGTTTCTCAATTAAAGGATCCCGTCATTCGTCCTTAAGAATTTCACGATGAACCGACGGGAAGGGACGAAATGCGTTTTTATCTGAAATATTTCATGTTACACTGTGTTACACTGCAGTTGGCGTAGTACGCTATAGAATTCTTGAGATAAAAGAGTGATGTGTGAAAGGGGATAAGCGCGGAAAAGGACGAACGTGAAGATTACGTCATAATACACCTTTCGAAACGGACAAGAGTCAGAAAACGTATAGCGAAGGAACTAGTTTCAGATTTTACCCGCAGTAATTATGTATATTGCATATAGGAACATTGTTATTATTTCACCGCGGAGGAGGCTATCGCATGCACATGTATTATAATAACACGTGTATACTTGGCCGCGCGCTCGTATATCATCATCATCATCATCATCATCGATGCGTATTTACGTATAATTATACGTCTCGGACACTCAATGATATTGTACACGCGGCGGAGGCACTGCAAAAGGGATCGCGTCGCGCGCTGCGGCAAAGGACTGCATGCCGCCACCGACGATGAAAGCCGGGCTCGGAACGCAAAACACACAAAACCGCGGGAGATTGTTACTTAAATAAATACGGTTGGATCGTAATAGTAGATGTATGTATAGCGCGCGCGTATATAAAGGCGGAGAAAAGGTCGTTGTGCCGTTGTACAAAGGTACCTTGTGTATATATACACGTATATGTATATGATAATATGTACACGCAGTCGGGACGACCACGAAGGCCGTGCGGGGCGTGTGCGAGGCGAATTATCTGTTTGTACCCATTCTCCCGGTGCGCTTCTGATGCCACTGTTGTACTTGTACACTAACCGTGGTATATACAAACCCTCAGTCCGCCAAACAAAATTCAACTACCCTCCGCCGCCACCGCGATCGTCGACCTATCCGCCGTCGCCGCGGTCGTCGCAGTCGTCGTCGTCGTCGTCGTCGTGCGCACAAAGCAGTTTCTTTGAGCCCAATGCAAATTACCATTACCCTGCGTTCGCCGTCATCACCGGCTGCTATTGTAAATACGCATTTTCTCTCCGCCGCCGGTTCGCCACTAAGTAATTATCGTGCGCGTATTTATACGTATATAAGTCGTTTCGCAAAAACCCAAAACCTTTGCGCGTCGTGCACATGTGTATAGGGATGATGAGCCGCCCCCTCCGTGGCTGCGTTTTGATCTCTGCGCCGCGGCTCCGCTGCCGCCACCGCCGTCGGTTCGCTTTCTTTTTTTCACCC
Organism: Periphyllus acericola; assembly: GCA_949715065.1. Classification (NCBI taxonomy): domain Eukaryota; kingdom Metazoa; phylum Arthropoda; class Insecta; order Hemiptera; family Aphididae; genus Periphyllus; species Periphyllus acericola. The sequence goes on from OX454269.1 coordinate 12,574,109, forward strand.
TCACCTCCATCCCCCCACCTCCATACGAGTATTATTTGGCTTTACGCCCTCGGAAATTTCCAAATGTAAATACACTCACCGACTCACCCGCGGAGATGGAGAAAAATAATAATAATACGCTCTCGCAGAATAATACGAGGAGCACGACGAGGAAAAGCGATCCACGGGGCGGTGGCAGTGTACATAACGTTTTATATATATAATACCGTACGCGTATACTGTATTATGTACCTACCGTGCGCGCATTGTGCGTTATTATTAATGATTTTTACCGGCCGAGTGATGCGTTTGTAGTGCTGCTGCCGGTCCTTTTGTGCGCGCCGAGAACGTTTTTCCGTCTTCCCGTACTGCACCCTCCTCTTGTATAATAGGTCAACGAGAATAAGAGGAAAAGAATACCAAAGGAAAAAAAATGAAACAACGAACAAGAACAAAAATCACACCACCGATCCATTTCTCTTGCGGGATTCACTAGCAGCAAGCCACGTATCCCACAGCCTGTCAACGATCAGCACTTCTCTCTCTCTCTCTCTCTCTCAATGTATGCACTGCACTTGGCTTTTCTACACATCATTGTCGCGCTGAGTATAATCCTTTTATGCCGACAGTGGAGAGAGAGAAAAAAAAAATGTCACCTTTTGTACAATAATACCCGAGGTGTACCCGCGTCGTCCTCCCTCCACGCCGTCATGACCATCGTGCACGATTTATCACTGTTTCCGAGATTAATGAATCGGCCGATAAGCCGCCACGCCCGAGAAAATAAAATAAAATATAGTTAAGTATACAATATAACAATATGTAGAGGATACCTCCACCGTCACAATAATGTAGAATATAAAATCCATAGAATATATAGGTTGTTGTGTTGCTTACTTTTCCGCGCGGAAAACGCATATTTTCCAAGACAATTGAGTTTGTTTGTTTTCCGCAGAAATTCCCCATGATTAATATGATGGGCGGAAAACGGTGATATAGCATTATAATAATATTATACGCGCGATGAAGATGTTGTCTTATTAATATACCAAATATTATGTCGCCAGCGTGTTTATGTATATCTCATTCGTTGTACGCACACTACGGTTTCATAAATGAATAAAAAAACGAGCCTTTTCATTATTTAAACGCGTACCATCGCAATAATCAAATATACAACTATTTGATGCGCATACTTATGGCAAAAGCTTTTGAAACGTTAAACTTTCCATGCTCGCTCAAACAATTCCTCTCCTGCCCCGCCCCTCCTCTCGCTCTATTTATCTCTCTGTCCCGCCTTTTCAGCTCCCCGCGGACACTCCGCCCGAGTTTTGTTTACACGAGAGTACCGGAGCTCCTCCTCCGCTTAGGTCTCAGTTTTGTAAGTAAACTAATCCTCAACAGACCCGTCTGCTTTCTTCGTCGAGCCAAGTCTTCCAGCCGTCTTCGGTCTAATCACCGAGAAATCCTTCTCTTTGAAGTGCACGAATCGCTGTAATTGATATGAAAACACACACGCACGCGTTTTCGCTCTCTCTCCCTCTCTCTCTCTCTTTTTCTTGTTTAATTATTTCCAATAATACTCGTCTTGTATATCTATACAATGTACACACGTAATGGCCGTAATGATGATTATATTCGAGTACAATGTATTCGTGGCGTTTCAACATTTCACGAAGAAAAAATACATTTTCCTATCATTTGACGGAGCCGGAAATCTGTCGTCCCTGCCGCGGTTATAACGAACTGAGATCAAAGCCGTCGAGACTCTATATTTTATTATATTAGACATTTCCGCGGCCGCGTTATGGTACACACTACATGTATTCACGGTGGGCTAAAAGCGTGTGTACAATGGTTCCAAAGCACGCGTGGAAAGAGAAAAAAATATCGTTTCACGGCTTCTCTTTTAAGAGAGATTTTCTGAATCAGTGCCCGCAGGACGTGCGCGCGTACGTTTTTTTTTCCCCGATACTCAATTATGTTTGAACAAGACGAAGTGTAAACACTTGTACAGTCGTTGTGTTCTGCGGGATCACCGCATAGATCGAATAATAAGCACACGGTACATTAGATTAATATAAACGGGGACTTGGTAATTTGTATAATAGGTGAGGTTTTCCTAATTCGAACCGTGTAATAGCTACGAAATGAGAAACGTGAAAACTGGTTTTCTCGTACACTGGCAGTGCACTCGTGTGTAATACGTGGTACACGAAACGGACAGCAAAATATGCGCTTCTCCGATATTATCTTGAAACCGTGGTAATTAAAATATACATATATATATATAATATATATACGTACATACCGGTACCGCGGTATCATATGTTTAGGACCATATACATGTATAATATATTATATTATGCGCGGTGAACTCTGACGCGGTCGTAGTTATATTGTTGCACGCGAACAACACGCGTCTTTTCTACTTCATAATGTATGTATGTTATGCGTATTATGTATAATATTATACACGGTCGTCGTCGTCGGAGCAGCTAATCGCAAAAGAGCGAACTTTAAGTCATTAATCAACTGTTAACGACCCGCTGCACGGCGTAAAATAAACGAAAATCGATTACGCGTCTTCTTGTAAGTCGTCGTCGTTTTTTTCTCTCTTCGTTTTTACTTTTCACCCGTCAACGATGCAGTCGGTCCGACGAGCCGAGGCAACCGTACGCGCATACTATTAATAAAATATATTATAACGCATATAAAATCCCGTTTTTCGGAAACTCACAGATTTTTTATCAGTTGCAAAAATGCAACGCGTATAATATTATATTGTAACGACGTAGTGAGGACTGTTAATCGTTTATTTTTCCACCCGATAACAATAACAACACGGTGAAGTTATTTCATTCGACGGGCGTTCCATCATGTTTTTTTTTTTATTCCTCTCTCGTTTTCGGGTCCTAGCCGATGCGCTGCTGCCGCTGCATCTGTGCATATCACGCTGTACACACGTTTTTAGAGGACAATCATCATAAATCAGTTTGGTGGAAAATGATATAATACGCGAGCGCATATCAAAAAAACAGGTATTATGTACCGTGAAAATAATAGCGATCGATCATATATGTATATACTACATATTAAAGCGTATAATTTTATAAAGGTATCCTGAGCGGCGGCGACGGAGCAGGGGGGGGGGGTAAACACTACGTTATGAACTTTTTCGATTGTATTTTATCATATGTATTATATTATTATTATTATATTATTATAATTTTCGGCCATCTCCGTGCTGCGGGTGGGCAAGTGGTGGTGGCGGTTGTGTCGGGATCCGGTTTTCGACCAACAGGTTGCCAATCCGCGGCGATGCGCGCGTTCTCCGGGAAAACAACAAAAATATAATTAACCTTTCTCGCGGGACAACAACAATAATAATAATAATAATAATAACCTCAATCATAATTATACACGCAAGCGACAATACTTGACCCCGTTCTCGAATATTTGGCACGTTATTATCATTATTACTATTACCATTACAATAATAATTGTGACCGCGGCCGAACAAGGGATCCGATCCGCGTTGTAGCCGACGTGTTACAAAACCTCCGCGATGGGTTAGAAAGTAGAATAGTTAATTATCCGAGCACATAATTTAATAATATATGTATATGGCGGCGGTGATTAGAACTGGTTTTCTTAAGTATGCGCGCGCGTTTTACCTATCCGTTTATTAATTTATACACACGCACGCAGCGGTGTGCACGTCGTCGTCGTCGTCGTCGTCGTATAATGTAGTATTTATAAATGTTTTGTTCGCGAGGTACGTGCGAGTGCGTGCGCGCGTGTAAAGTTACGAGGTCGACCTGTTCGAACAGTGTAGTGCGAGTGCAGTGTTTTACGACGACGACATTACAATCGGACGGGCGTCAAAATAACACCGCGAGGAAATAATACATACATGTATAGAGAGAGAAACGGATCTTTACGCTTGCGCAATACACATTTTACATATTACTATTATTATTGTAACGTTTACCGTATTATACGTCCGAACCGGCCACGTATTATTATTATTGTTATTATTATCATCATTATCATCGTCGCCGTGTACAGTGCGTATACCGCACTCTCGGTATAATTGCTTATTTGCTTCTGTCTCTTTACACAAACGGTAGCCGCGCGTTCGACCGGAGGAGATATCTGTCGGACGGACGGACGCGACGTTTCAGGACGCGGTAATGGTAATAACGAAACGGAAATCGACGCAATGCGCGCGTATAACAAGTAGTAATAATAATGTAAGAACAACACGGCTAGAACAGCGAGATGAAGACGACGTGAAATAATTGACCAGCCGACACATGCCAATCCGTGTGTACGATAATAACAAGCACAAGGTATACGGTAGTATTTGATGTGCACGTTATGTACTGCACGCGCAGGAAATTATACACGAAAAGACTTCTAGTGTTGGAGGGTTTTTTTTATCACCTATATACTATACGTATTATTATTATTATCATCGCATGGCCGTCGGAGAATTTCCATTATGTGAAGCACGCGGCTCTTACCTACATGTGCACACCGAACCAGTGACGTATGTAACATTATAACCGCGCTATATTGCGGTTTATTAGCGGTGCAGGAGAAGGGGTGCGCATAGTCGGGGAACTTATAATTTTTAAGAACAATTCTCCTGCAGCCGCGTGGTCGTCCTGTATCCTTCGGTACGGTATAATAACAAAAATGTTCTCGACAGTACACCGCGGAATATGCAACATCAGCAAACGGTTAACGGTAATTCAAGTCTAGTCGTGTATCCGGAATTCTAGACATTTTTTTCCGCATTTTCATATGAATGGTAAAAAAATGGAGATTTTCAGTACTAAAGTTTTAATAATATACATACATGAATGAGATTTGGATCTCTTTTAATAAGATCAATGTAGTGTCATAGTTAGTTATGTATAACTTTTTTTTTATTATTATTTTATTAGAATTATTCACAGTGTGTAATAGAATATATTATAATTAGTAAAACTGCTAATTTAAATACTAGACTGGACTGTGGTTTCCATAGACGCCACTTCAAGAATTAGATGGTGGGGTTATTGAATTAGTTAATATTTTTATTTTTATTAGCTGTTGAGTGGATATTTTGGCCATTTCCTCTTAAGGCTGTGGAGAGGATTTTTGGGTAGAATAATGGATGAGAGTTTGGATACGAGTGGGTTAATTTGTGATTGTGGGCGTGACTGTGGAATCTTTATACATGTTAAAGGCTATAGAGAAAGTATTGTTGGTATTTATAGATCGATATGTAGCGAATGGTTACTTCCATACCATGAAGATTGGAGATGAGATAACAACTTATGAATTGGATAGGCTAGAGAATTTTGATATTAGAAGATTTGGCTGATCCCCATAATGGCATGGAGTAAGTCATTATTGAGCGATTGAGTTGGTATTATAAAAGAGTTTTAGTGTTGAGAGATCAATTTATAGATTTTAAAAGTTGTAGAAGTTGACAGAGTCTGAGATTAAGTGCTTGTTTTTTTAGTTTAAAGTGGGTTGGTCAAATTTAATTTGAACTCTTTGTCTAGAGGAAAATGCCTATGTGTATCTCACGACATTTGAGTCGTAAAACTTATAGATTGTTTAAATCATTCATCATTTGTTTTCACTGACAAATGAGAGTTTGAACTGTCAATGCGATGACCCATGCGATATGATGTGAGTATTGGTCTTTGAATTTCTGTGAACATGCTTTGCAAACATTTGACTGTAACAAATATCGACTCGATACAATACCAACGTACATATGTACAAGTTTAAGGTCTAATGGATGTCGAAAAATAAATAAAAGTAGTGAGTAGAGCGATTCATATTTTCCTTTGCTATGAAATACTATTAAATCTGAGAAGCTGTACATCACTCCACCGATCATTCGGCAAATAAAGTGCGTTGCAAACTATATATGACTATATTGACTCATGTATCCCGGTTTGGATTCACAAAACAGGACGTATATTATTTTATGCGTCAAACGAGTATTTTGTAACCTTTTCTTGCACGAGCTGCTGTTCTCTTGCGTTTTCAAGCGGTCCGCAAAATGTTCACATCGCTAAAAAAATGTAAAAAAACCTTCTAGCCGCAGTATTACAATAATAACAGTATAATCGTTTACCGCGATAACAACACGCCATTTTGCAGGAGCGGTCGTGTACGTAAAATTTGCATTCGTAATGGATCTCTCATAGGCTAACGACTGCTTAATAAATGGCCAGCCGTCATGTCTCTTTTACGGACCGGGACGCTTGTTTTTCGTTCATTTTCTCACGCCCCTCGCGTATACATATTCTGGGTGCCCACCCACCGGCATTTACACGTAGCGATATCTACCGTGTTTATAGAGATAATGAAATTCTGTTTATTTTTTTATGAGCGTCCCTGGGCAAAGGCAATTTTGTTAACAACAACTTGTTAAACATGAGTGTATTATTCAAGAAGTTAAAAAATTAACTTTTTATCTTATAACTTTTATACATTTTGAAGATAGTCATTTTGTAGGACTCATTTTTCTGAAAATGTTGATGGTTTAAATTTCACTTTTTATTACTACTCGATCCTTAAAAGTTTTTCTAGTCTTCAAGAAAATAGTGTAACCACTATTAACACAATTTTAAATAATAATACCATTGTCAGCAACCTCATCGGAAAACTTACGAGGTGATAATAGTTTACATTATTTCTTTATAAACTAAAAAAAATATTAGAAATAATGAATCCAATGAGAACTGGAAGTTTAACCACTTTCAGAAAAATAAGCCCTTTGAAAAAATTGCCTTGGACCACCAGGGATGCACATAAAAAAAAAAAAAACATAACTTGATTATCTCCAATAAGATATCGCTCCGTGTAAATCTTCGTGCGACACCCTGTACAATTATCACTGTATAATGTAACCAATAATTAATAATGATAGTAATTACTACATTATGCAGAGACGGTGTGTGTGTATGTAAAGAAATTAATAAATTACTTTAATAAATTGATTGCATATAATAATATACTATATAGTCTGACTATACATATTTTTTCTGCACCTAGATGGCCAGACATATTACACTAAAACGTGGTTTGCACTTTGCCACGACGATGGCGTGCGTATCTGGCTCCGATGATTAGTCGTGATGTGCATGATATCCGAGAGTACACATTATACATTATATACAGATCGACTGCGCCTATTCCGGGGCAATTGATATTGTTGTACCGCAGCGATGGAAATCGTCGATTTCTGTAAGAATCACACGCACCTATATGTATTAAGCGCGTGTAAATATAATTGATACGTATATAACACGACGGAATTCGACGCAGAAATATTATCGTACGCGTATTAAATTATTAAACCCATTCGCATAGGTATTATTATATTCGGACGAGGAACTGCGCGCGCACCGTTACACGCGGAACAACTATATGTACGTATGTGCGCGCAGTCACGTAGACAGCAATTTATTTTGAAGAGGACCGAAAAAATTTAAATTTCCTTCCGTCCACCCGAAATTAGAACCTATATTATTGTACGGTTATAAATGGTTGTTTGACACAATTTTCGTACGTTTCAAATAAAACGCTATGTATACACGCGTTACGCATGCGCACGACACGTTACGTCCAATGCTCCGTTTTCCCGACGACGATTTGGCTTAAAGTCACAGTCAAAATCGTAGTAACAGTACCGATTGTGCTTCTGTACACGCCATACGATTTTGACAATGATTGTATCACGACCCATTATTATGACAACCGAATCGTTGTCGTACAGGTTAGAACGGTGTATATTACTCGTTTGCGTCGTGCAAATTGTGTATTGTGTATAAATATGGTGTGGAATACTCTTTATTTATTTATTGATTACCTTCCGAACGAAGTGTATTTGATTTGAATTTAAATTGTATAGAATAACGATTCATACACAGGTACGAAACCATTTTCCGGGGGGGGGGAGGTCTAGGCAACATTGATATGTCCTTTACTGTTGGGTCGTGCGCAGGAATCCCAACGAAAGCTTCGACGACCGCGATTGTTATTGTTATCCTCGGACGCGCTTTCGCCTTGTGCCTCAACATTTCAGCGACACACACATATTATTATTATTATTCTTGTACAAGTAAAACGTACCCGCGTGTGTAGCCCACAGACGCACGTGTCACGCGTCCAACGTAGTACATAATAAATTAAACATTATAATATCGTTGTGGGAACTGAGAAGACGTCGTTTTGACCTAATGTAAGCCGACATCGGGTTACAAGGTCGTTTATAATACGCACCGCGTATATACATATGTATTATCTACTTTATACGCAGTACCGCTCCGATCGAACTAGAACGAAACGTGCAGCTTTCGAAATATATGTACAAAGGTCGCGACCATCACGTTTACACAAGTCTAAAGCTAACGGGTGGCCGGGGCGGATCCAGCTAGACCAAGACTCTTTTTTAAATTTAAAGGCCACACATTTAAGATGACGCATCACACGGTTCATATTGTACCGAGCAGGTTTAAATATCTTTTCATTATTTGCACTGTCTTAGATATCATCCACATCTAGTTAATCTTAAACATATTTTGTACCGTGTCTGGTAGGTAGATACGTCTAAAAATCCTTGAGTTCTAACGGTTTTTTTTTTTTTCATTTTTTCAGTACGAGGGAAGGATTTCCCCGATCTCTCCCCCGTGGGTCCCGCGGACCGCGGTAGAGTTTTCCGCGAGCAATATCTTACTTGATCGCGGTACAGGAGCTAACGTCGTCATCTTTTCTGGGTCTCTGACGATTTTTGGACGTATTTTTTCAACCGCATATACAATAATATGTACGTAGGGAGTAGTGACCAGTAAACATGTTATCGTATACCTATGTGTACCGACGGTAAATAGCTATGTCACATTTTAAACAGCTCACCGCGGTTGTGCCACGCGTGTACAGTGATTATTTAAACACTACACAGCGAGTCTTTAGTTCAGACAGTCTGTAATCATTGTACATATTTCGTCGTCTACTCGAACGAATATTATTGTTCAACGTAATGATAAACGATAGTTCAATAATGTTAAATTGACGCTTAGTTTAACGGTCGACGGCGTCTTATCGGTTATCGAAATCGTCATGCGCGATCGTACAGTATATTCTAAACTTTCTAGACACATTGCAACTATTGCAGGTGGTGTTCTATTATCGCGGTGTATAACGGAGTTCGGTTTTTTTTTTATTCTAATCGTACAACCTCTTCGTCTTACCCGTTTCGCTCCGCCTGGTGAATTATCACGATGGTAACACTATACTCTGACGCGCCGTACACATCGCAGTGATGTACGGCCGAGACGGCGGTCGTGTGTATACCGCGCGAGCACGTGCTATTTTCAAGCGATATATTACGAGTAATTTTAAGTGTCAAATTTAAGTTGTAATCGCCGGTGAAAAAATCTACATATCCGTAATAGCGCACATACAACACAAATATAATCAGTGTATCTATATATCTACTGTTCATTAAATTAGAAAGTCAACACTCGTATTATACACGTATCGCATAGGTATGTTGGTATGGTATGTAGTATTCTGCAGTAATTATCTTCACATCATTCGGGCCACAACTATATATATATATATATAATAATAAATTATGGATTATGGGTAAATCGTGAAAAAAATTTAACTAATATATGGGAAAATAGAGCATATGACACAAAAATTAAGTACTCTAAAAAAGCATTTGGTCAAAAATATGTTGATTATTCAGGACCCAAGTCCGTCAATTTGATGCCAGCAAATGTAAATATAAATATTCTTATACTGGAAATTTTAAAATTACTCACACTAAAAAAAACAATTGAGAATTGGTTATTCGCATCAATTGACCAATTCCGAATACAGCAGTGAACAAAATCTATTAATTATATTATCTTTGTCTTATCTATTACCAATAATAACTAACTCTATAATTAGTTAATTATAGTATAGTATTATATTATATGCATGTTATCTGTTACCTAATACTTCTTAACGATATTTGTTCAAAAAACACTTGGTTTTCTCGCCTTTATTTGATGTAACTCTCTACCTCTACCACGAGCATTGCTCATAGGAAGTAGATAGTTAACAAAATATTATGTACTATTTGTATTTTATATTTTATACTATGTTATTTTCATTACAATAAAAATTAGTGAGAAAAAAAATATATATTTATATAGCTGCGGTAAATCATATTGTTTTGCGTAGATATTAGTTTAGTAACATAAAGTAATGCGCGTGATATAGTAGCGTGCGAAGGAAATTGGATTATATCGTTTACGAACGAAAAATAGAAAATCATCGTCTCTCAGTTGTCGGGGCGGAGCACGGCCGGTGCCTACTAAACGTCACTGTGTTATTACACGAACACACAGGGCTTAACATCGACAATAGGACGCGACATATAGCGCACGTGCCGTGCATATACGGTCTGACGCACTGACGTATGTCCAAGTCGGTGGCGTTCGATATGGTTTTGTGACAGGTTACGATCAGCAGCTGAGATAAGTGACATTTTTCGCTTTGACTTCGCTCCAGCGACGTTATTACGTTCGGTTGGTTTTAGACGAAAAGCCCGCGGTCCGTGAGGATTTAAAACCGTTTTTGCGTTCTCCGTGTTTTGTCGACGACCGACGTATTGTACAATTTAATTCGAGGTACCACCATAGCCGCAACGTGCTACCATAATTATTATGTACATCGATGCGGTGCGCATTGAACGCTAACATAAAACGGCTGTACACACGTAATTAGCAGATGATAAAAATTAAATGTTTTTCGAGTACACGCGAGAAAAATAAACGTTGTGTTGACTTCGTTTGGAAGTCAAAAAATAAAAATTATAGCACAATGTGCAATCGTTAATGGTCGTACGGTTCCGTTTGACTTACGGTTGATTGCGATTTGCCTATTATTCCGCCTAAAAGTGTGCATTGTTGATTGCGATTTGCCTATTATTCCGCCTAAAAGTGTGCATTGGTCGAGTTAAAAGTGCGTAGAGTTTCCAAAAGCATTAATTCTACTCTTTGACAGTTGATATCATGTTTGTTTTATTAATGATTTCAATATTATTTTATCTATAAATTCATTAATTTCAATATTTTTTTTTAAACGCAACACGACGTTATAGGATATGATAATTTTTCTTTTGACTTCAAAACATGTTCGGGGTGTAATAGTCGTTTGAAGACCACCGCGTGTGTCCTGGTACACAGATTTACAGCAAGTTTTATAACATATCACTACGCTAATCGGTCGGTTATGGACGCAATTCGTTTCTCGAAAACAGCTATTCGCATATTACGGCGTGCTTAGGGAAACTGAGAAAAAAAATCGCGATTTCTCGAATAGCGGAACGAACGAGTTCTCGCAAACCCGAACCACGGGGTGCGCATAGAGCTTTGGGATCGTTACAAATTACCGTGTCCTAAGCGTTATCACGGAACAGCTGATATTATTGTTTGTGGTACGAGTTACGAAGGACACAGGTACGATACGTGCACGCGCACGTTAATTACACGCGACTATACGGACCTCTGCTGAACTCCGTACATTATTTTATTTAGTGGCGACGTGAACATTTTTCATTGATGAGACAAAACAATTTTCAGGAACCACCTGCCGTTTTAACCACCCAAATTTTTTTCGCCAAAATCGAAAATATACAAATGTTTAGAGTATATTTTTTCTGAATTACTAGTTCTTATTATAGTAAATTACACCGAAACCGATGTTTTTATAAAAATAGAATGGAAAATACTATCGCTAGCTTTTGTCATCATCTCCATTCCTATCCAATATAATTCATAAATACCTATAATAATATGCAATGTTTTTATAACAGCTATCCAGTTAATAACCGTCGTTGTTCGTTTCATTATCATGTATTATATATTAATAATATATTACACAATAATTAAAAAACAAAACTTACCAACACTATAGGTATACCCACCAATCCAGCACCTAAATAGCCACGAGACACGTGTCTCGTAGAACCCTTGTCACGCCGCCACTGATGTTGTATAAAACGTTGTAAAGTTATCTCGCGCGGCATTAACCGGTGGCGTGTACAATGTAATATAGTGCGTTCTATTATTTGATTAGTATACAATACGTTTATGATGTGGTCACCGAGATAATTGGGTCCGATTTTAGTATACGTGCTCGGCCGTGGAAATCCTTCGTCCGACTATACGCATGTTATAAATCTGCCCGATCGTCGCCGATAATGCGGCTCGTCCTGCGCGAGTACCTCCGACGAAGACGAAGGACTCGCGTTGGTCGTATACTGTACACACATACATTATACGCGTCTCCGCGGCTTTGTGTGTATGATGTATAGTATGCACGCACACTAGCGTGCACGTATACGAACACGTGTTGCGCTCGGACGTAGGAGACGGGAAACAATGAGACGGAATGCCGGTGACCGGGGCCGAGGAGATAATAATGGTCAGGTGACGGGTCCGGCGCGCGGGGGGCAAATCTATGAATAAATAATCGGACTTCTCCGCGTGCGTACATATTCTTACAGGCGCGCACACGTCGTAAGTCTACCCGCGCTCGCTAATTTATACCTATATACACGCGAGTGACGCACAAAAGACGAGTGGTGAATTAAACAAAACTCGCGTCGACGACAAAAGGCGTAACACGTGCGTGTGTGCTGTGTCTAGAAACTTGTTTATTAGACGCTCGTGTCGAATAAATGATCACCTGCCGGAAAATCGTTTCGTCCGACGGTAAAGGACGGAGAGAAAACCGCACGCTTGCACCACCGGCCGCGAAGCGCGGCGGGTCATCAGCCGTCCGCATATCCTCGACAGGCGCGAAATACCGGTCGAAGAACTCAATCGATCGTCGGGACCCTTTTGTAATGCCCGTTCATTTTTCTCTACGTACGCGTGTTCCGTTATATAATGTCACGCGAATAACATAACGTATAATATGCTATAGGACTGCGGAGAACTCCGAGTTTTCGAACAATACGTTAAAACGTCTAGAACGGCCGTAGCGTATGGAAGCAACCATAGAAATGCGCACTTAAATGTTACACAAAATGTTATGAGACCCAACTACATGCGCCAGTTGCGGTACACCCCTTTCGATCAAACACATCATATCCGAATGCCTTTCATATGAATCGGAGAAACGGGAAGCAGGGGTTTCAAACATCCTATTTGAAGCACTTCACCCAAACAACATAAACCGCATGATCACCTTTATAACTAAGACCAATCTTATTAATAGTTTATAATCTTTAAATTGTATTTGTAAATAATGTAGCTTAAGAAAATATGAACCAATAAATTATTTGTATGCCAATGGCCATAGATGCCGAGGCTTAAATCAATAAAAAAAAAAAATGTTATGATGCCAATTTTAATCAATTTTAGAGTATTTATATGTCAATTTATTGTCACGTGTAATAATATTTATAGAATTTATTATTTCGTACGTTGTTATACGATGGTGAGATATATACACTTCAATATATTATTATAATATAATACATGATAAATACGCAGATCCACAGAGTGTCCCACCGGAATTTACACACAGCGATATCTCCCGTGTTAATAGGGCTGGTCGAATTCTGTGTGATTTTACGATCATCCTTGGGAAAAGGCAATTTTGCGAACAATAATTTGGTAAATATAAGTGAATTATTATAGAAGTTTTAACTTTTTATTACAGAATTTTTGTGAAACTCGAAGATGCCCATTTATAGGGCTTATTTTTCATACAATGTTGACGGTTAAACTTTCTGTTTTCATTGGACTCATGACTCTTAATATTATATGTTTTTAGGTTACATAGAAATAATCCAAATTATTATCACCTCGTCATCTTTTCGGTAAGGTTTGCGTATAACGTTATTATTATTCAAAATGTTGCGAGCAGTGCACTATTTTTTTGTAAACAAGAAAAATAATTAAAATCAAGATATGCATGAAAACGGAAAGTTGAACCGTCGAAATGTTCAGAAAAATAAGCCCTATAAATGGATTTCTTCGAATTTTACAAAATGTATGAAATCAAAAGTTAATTGAGGAGTCATGGTCAATGGCGCGGAGATTAAACAAAAGGCCTAGAACAATAAACTTTATATAGATTACCCCGATCCATAAAAATAATGTAAAACTCATGCTACGTGTTTGTAACTGAATATAACTTTTTTTTCCCCCACCAAGTTTCTGTACTTTCATTCATATTTTAGTGTTTTTGAAAAACGCACACCTTCGTGATACGCATAGTTTTTTTACACGAAATTTGAATATGCCCATGGAACATACGGAGCGCAATACGGGCCATAGTGTGTGGTGCGGTGTACGCGTTCGGATCGCAGTACCATCACGTCTTCACGAGTGCTCGGAGGGGAAAAAAACAAGTTTAAATTTATCGCGCTCAACTTTTTTACTTTTCATTATAATTATTATAATCAATTTCAAAACCGCAGTCGAGGAAGTACAATTTATCGTCGCCCGCGACCCGAAACTCGACGATAAATCCAACTGGAAAATATGTATACGCAACTCGTCGGTGGTGGCATTCGGTGCGAGATACTCAAAACCTTATCGAGTCGTGTTTTTTCAAGTCCGAGTTCCTCGTGCGAGCTACAGTCCACGCACGCGCACATACATTAAATGCCGTGTAAATTATTGCGGTGCGCAAGTGTTGTAATTGCTGTACGGGACAACATAAAAATAACCATTTGTGTGCCGCTTTACGGTATGCACCGCGAGGAATTACCATATTTTGCCCATTGGGCGCGGTGCGGTGAACCTGTGCACCAGCTCCGATTAGGCGTATGAACAGACGTACATATAATATATTATGACACATTGTACGTAACACGTACAATAATAATTCGCGTCGTATTATTAAATCGTCGCTCGCGACCGGTGCGCTACGATTGTGTAAAAGTTCTCTTTCCGCGGGTACGATTGTTGTAACGCAATGTCTTGCATTATATTATGTACCAACGCGTGTAGTAGGTACAACGGTCATCTGCAGGACCACGTAGGTATATAGTACACGTGTACGCAATACGGTTTGACCACGCGTCAGTAGGGGAGGGGGGGCGAAATTTCAATTCTCATCGTACTTACAAAAGTACATGTCTATTGTCTATAAACGAAAGCCTGTTTCCCCTCTTCATCGAAGCCATTATTTCGTGTGATCAAGTAGTGAAAACCGTAATCTGCTGCAATACCGTACCAACACAGAATACTACTGAAGAACTACTGTTCTACGCCGTACAAGCTAATTAATTTTTGTTAGAGTATTTTTAATTTGTATCATATTATTAACATTATGCTCTGTAGTATCAACTATCGTTCCCGATTCCCCCGAAAACCGGAAATGTTAATTACACAGCTGCAGAGTGCTCAGTGCAAAATATGTCCAATATCTGACAATTATTATAGGCGCTATATCTCTAATATTTTTTCTACATCTATTATAGTAGCAACTCTATCCCTATTAACTACAAAAAAATGTAATAAATGTGATATTGTTGTATGATATTGGTTAATAATTGGTTAATATTGGTAACAACAGCATGTTTCTTTTTCGATTTTTTTTTTTCTTAATACATTTGATAACCATTTCATTATTATTAAAAATAATAAAATAAGGATGTAATAAGTATACATGAAACAAATGTCCAGGGGGGTGCGATCGCCACTACCCCCCCCGCGCTTTGTATACGCCAATGCCTGTGTTTGCCTCGTATTTTACGAACGCGTATACTACTATTATAATATATTGTATGCGCCAACAAGACCAAAATTTAAATTTAATAAACATAGTTGAATAGACAATGTTTTATACGCGTAATATGCCAATGAAACAAATGAGATGAGGTGATAGAACATTGTAAATTAATATTTAAGACGGTCGGTCGGACGAGACCTGGGCAGAGTGTGTGTGTTTTGGTCGAAGTACAGAGATGTGCAGAGACCGCGACGCCACGCTTGATTTTTGTGTTTTTTTACAGTAGGCTTTTGGCGTGAGTTATTGTTTTATTTTTAAAACCCATAAACTCCTAAGAATCGAACTAATACTTATTAGTTTTGATTTCTAAAGAGAGTATAGAGCGATGCTCTCGAAAGAGCGGTTTACGACAAGTAATAGTAATAATAATTATAATACGAAACGTACAACGGAACGATGGCGTGTAATACGTGAATAATAATGTTCACGAAACGCTGTAAACATTTAATCCGACAATCGTCGTTCAGCGCGCGCGTTAACACGACGTGATTACGGGCGAGAGAATATATTATTTTCCCTCGATATTTGGTTTCGAAACGACGACTCGGCTACACGTAATACACACACGTGTGCATAATCTTTTTACGTTTATGTACTGCGCAACATCGTTTGAAACGCGAACGCGGAGGAAAAATCGCCGTTTAACGCGATTTATTAATGTGAACAAATTAGTTGTAAATTTAAATGATACTGAAAAAATACTTGGCACAGTTAAATTAATAACAAAAAAAAAGAATCGAAGCGGTTGGTGCTCGCGAACACGAATCATGATAATAGGATGAAACGATGGAGTGTTCGTGGGCTTTCAAGTCGCGGATAGTGCGCGAACCCTCTGTTCTGTGTACGTAGTACACGTAATAACATTATATAGGTAGTGATCTCGAAATCGCGTTGAACATTGGTCGTGGGCGATCGCGCCTCCGAAAAGTAAATTATGTTTTTGTTTTTTTTTTTTTATCAAAATTCGTACGGTGCACGAAACGGTGGTTTGAACTGGTTCGTTTAATATTCAATCGGTGCGGTGAAAATTAACTAACCGCGGTAAGATAAACTGATACTTTAAATGCATCCGAATGACCGCATAGAACGAAATGGCTGTTAAAGTCACCGTTTGAAACGTCGAAGACGAAAATGTATACGAAATGTCTTTGATATCGTTTAAACGCTTTCGCGCGCGGCAATAATAAACCGTACCTGCAGCGCGAGAACGAAACCAACTGATCGGGGAAAACGACTCGAACCAATACGTATCCGACACGTGCAGGTAACCTATATGCAACTGAACCACGTGACCGTCCGCATAATAATATGTAAGTATGTAACAGGAATAGCGTTCCAATATTGGGGTTATCGACACACGGTCCGTGCTTATAATAATGATATGTAAATGATTACACTCGTATATTATTTACCCGTTTGGTGCAATAATATTATATGTTTCACGTGCACCGTACGTGTGCGTTCGGGCGTTCCTATTAAATATTTTTTATTATTATTTTTGTTTTTATTATCACGCATAAATTATTTATTTATACGCGGTTCCGTGTTGGCGCGAGCACTGTGAGTCGCGTGAAACAGTCACGCCGCCCTGCAGCGGTTATCTCACCGTAAATGCGTTGAGAATGCAATTTTTCAATCGCACTCTCCCGAGCCCCGCAGACGGGTCGGAGCAAATCGACACGGAATGAAAATTAAGTCATTTACCCCTTATAAAGGGATGAGGAGGAATGACCACCATACCTACCGGTTGGTCGACGATAGAATAGAGAGAATAGAGTGGCATTTTTAAGTTTTAACCATAGCATATACTGCAGGATGAAACGTGCGTGCTATTTACGAAAACTCTTAGTTAAATCTGACGACGAGTTTTTGGCAACAATTACGGTACATTTTATAATCTAATTAAAAAAAATTTAGCCTGATTGATTTGGTTAGTTGTTTATAATTTCGTTTGATAATCTGAACTTTGGAAGAAAAAACAATTTCATAAACACAATGGTTAAAGAGATTATCAGTTTATCTAATATGTGTAGTATCTTATACGACAAACAGTCTAATTATTCCTGGGAAACGCAATTAATAGCTGTCATTATTAAATCGCCTTAAATATAGATGTCTGAATCAGTGCCAAGTTTTTTATATTTAACACTGAAATTTTCCTTTTTTTTCCAGGCTCGTCATGAAATTATATTGGTGGAAAACTTTTACTTTTTCATTTCTCCCACTGATAGTTCCTCGAAACGAAAAAATCGCGAAGAGTTTCCAAAAGGCTTCTGCGAGGTAATCCTTTATAATATGTATACGTATGTTACACCCTGTCGTTGAACCAATACGTTTAAGGAACAATCGTACTTTTTCGTCTTCACCGAGCTCCGAGGCGAGCGGACACGTACAAATGGGCACGACAAACGCGCGCGCACAACGCATGGAACTCTCTCGGACGGACGGTCGCCACTGATTGGCAGTGGCGTGCGTACGTATGACAACAACAATGTGTACGGACGACGAGATGATAAGGGGCGATAAAATATTTAGAATGTGGACCGACCGCGTGTGTATAAGCACGGCAAGCCGTTATCGACCGGCCGCGTACGCGCAGGGGAGAGAGACCGCCGCGTCACATTGTTCGTCCTTCGGGCCAACAGCGTTAGGTTAGGTTACCTTTATGTTATAATGTTATGCGCGTTACGCAGTCGGCGATATTATATTGCGATCGTTCGATTTCTAAACGAGGAAATCGGTACGATCCGCGAAAACCGTATCGGCATCACCGGTGCACGCCGATCGCTTTCTTTTCCCCTATTTCCCCCCCCCCCCCCCGCGTATCGGTCCGATCAATCTGCCCGGGTGCAGCTGCGGTATATACTATGGGCACCTAGCCGCCCGGTGCTCCACGAGGCTGAGTCCTGCCGGTGTTTCATAACATTGTGTTCGCCGGGCGCGCGCGTGTGCAGTACGAGACTACCTTGTACACGGGGTTCCGTTACAACATGCGTGTATCTAGTCGCGCGCATCTGTACGATAGGTCGAATGTAGAAAGGTGCGGGTTTTCGCTAGCCGGCACATCTATCGAAGCGCAGTTGGCGAAACGAGAATGTCATTATCATGTTATCATCGGAGCGCTGCACTTATTCGATCGAGTGATACACAACTAACGTTCCTCCCATAATTATTGAAAACCACACTATGCACTGGTCTAAACACGCCGAATATCTCGGCGTTACCGTAGGTCCTAAACTTAACTTCGGCGTACACATCTCAAACATCACTAAAAAAGCAACCTGCACTCGCGGATTGCTTTAACCCCACCCTCAACAAAACTGGCCCTGTCCCACTGACAACAAACTCCAAGTTTCTCCGATCCTCACTTACGCTGGCTCCTTACGGGCTCCCTATAGTTCTTCTTCTCAATGGTGACAAATTGAATCCGTCCAAAACAGCAGCATCCGGACAGTAACGGGCATGCCCACTTTTTTCAAAAACTCGGTCCTCTTAAAATCCACAAATTTCAAATCTATACAAATTGCAATACGGTCCCAATCCAAAACTATGTTCTATAAAAACTCCTTCTCCGACCACAATCACATTAGACTTCTAGCCAAAACATGCTCTCCTCCATCAACAAAACAATTACTTAAACCTTACCCTCTAACCTAGTTGAGTCAACAACCCCAATAATCAGAATTCTTTTCAAATCATCCATCTACAAATAAAATCGGTAGCCTGGTATAGTTAACGGACTAGTCCGACCCCACAAAGAAAATCAAAAACATGTGACCAAGTATTGAGACGAAATGTGATGACGCGTGTCGTACGGTGACACAAACACGGAATGAGTACACACCGGCACACGGATATGTCGTACGCTTTCGCACAGACGAGTAAAGCGCACCGTTTACCTACGCAACGGCGATCGGTCGAATATAAAGTGCATGCGCGTACAATGCACATACACCCGCCTCGTCAGTATTCGGTATAGTAATTACTGATTATTTCACGTCTACGGTGAGTGTGAGGTGTGCCGACGTCCGGCTTGACTACGTTTCGGACAACGTTTCAACGCAGTTTTAGCGATAAAACGAAATGACAAAAAAAAAATTTCAAAAAATGATCGATTTCCGCACGAGTAAACAACATAGCGTCGATGGGCGACTAATACTTTGTATCTCAAAAAAAAAAAAATTGTTTTTGCGATTTATACGTCAAAAAAATAATACATTTATTGTTAAAATAATATCTTACGATTAGCTATCTTCAAAGAGGTTAGAGACTAAATTGGTAAGTTTGTCGTCATTCGGTTATAAACTTTTTGAGCGCAAAATATCTCGTACTTAATTTAGGATAAACTATAATCTTATCGTAACTTATCTAAATAGTACATACAAATTATTGTCAAAGTACCACAGTGTTTCAATCTAGGATCATTTTTGTCATGATTTGAAAAAAAAAGTATAACTTTTCAGTAAAACTCGATTTTAGAAACGCATTTCGGTCCCTCCTGAGATACGCGCGGTATTATAGTCGCCCGTCGACGATAGGTGTTATTTTACTTTATAGATCACACGTCCCGTGGAAATATTCGACGGCGGTCAGCGGCCATTCCGTTTCGACGTGGACATGTTGCTTATCGCCGGGGATCATGCTAATTTCATGCGAAACGTCGCGGCCGGTTGTCACGTTCTGTCGTCGAGCGAAAAGTATTATATCAGCACCGCTGCGAACGAGTAAACCGCACCTGCTCCCCGTGATAACGATTCGGTTGTATGGTGAAAATCATAATACTGTACGTTTCGCGTAAACGTTCTCACTAAAGTATAATCTGCTGACGCTGATCTTGACGACGATCTTGCTATGAACTTACCACGATCAACCGGATCAACGGGATCGGCAGGATCAATAGATCTATTGTGTGCTACAACCAGTGCTATTATCTATTCGGATCGCGCGAACGCACGCCTCGCGAGTGCTGTAACAATAATAATGCAATATGTAATACAATCGTGCTATAGTCGTCGGTTGTGTATTATTATGCTCAAACGCGATCGGCTTGCTGCAGCAGTGATAATCGGATTTTCACGTTTACGCGCGTACAATAATCAAAATAATATTTTGAATAAACGTTATGCCTGTCGATTAAATCTTGAATACCAAATTTGCTCATTATAATTGCTTTTTTTTTTTTGTACAGATTGTAAGTTTTCTATTGAAAAGAAAGAAAAAAAACTGATCAGCGAATAACCACTGCGTCACACCATGGCACATGATTTATATTTATGTATTACGAATTATTTTATGAAAATTCGAATTCTACTATAGTAAATACTTCGGTTGTAGTACGTTAAAAAGTCGTTGTCTTAAGGTTAAGCAATACATTTAATTACATCATATTCGTGTATAAAACCGAGTTCTAAAATCTATAACATAAACGATTGCATTCAGCAGGTACAGTATGCAGGATACATAGTATGTTTATTGTAAGACAAAAATTACATTGTTCTTATTTCATTTAATGTAATTAAAATAATAACTGTGCTAAGTTGAAACGAAGAAATTATTCAAATAAACTGAAGTGTACTAACTAAGTGTACTTAATTTTCAGAAAACGATTTACTTTTAAATTAATGTACATCGGAATTGAAACGACTTACCCCAAATAATACCTGATATTATAACGATAACATTAAAACTAAATATTGTAATATATTTTAAAAAACTCCCGGACGATCGCAGTGATGACCCTCATTTCTCATGGCAATATTTAGCAGTTCACGGCGTTACTTATGATGTTCACCACGGCGACGCACTCTTGATTCGCAGCCGTGAAATTTTTTCGTTCCAAATATGCGGTTCTAAAAGTTAAATTTGTACTTAATTATAGTGTTCTCCCAACGAAAAAGCTGACGAGGCCGCAAAACTCTCACACATATCACCTAAAGCAATCGCTATATCAAATTTCTCCTATACCGACGCAAGAAAATATATAAAAAATAACACAATCGATATGTGGCAACAATATTGGTCTAATCAAACAACTTAACTCAATTAAATCAAAAAATCAATTATCCCATGGCCCCCTCCTCCCGGATGTTCCAGAAGACAAGAAACAATAATAAACAGACTTAGAATTGGTCATACTTCATGTACCCACCGACATCTTATGAATAAAGAGAACCCTCCCAACTGCACCACCTGTGGGGTCCAACTCACAGTTAAACATATACTTACTGAGTGCAGAAACTACCAGCAAGCCCGAATACAAAACCTTAGCACCACCCATCTATTTGAAATACTCAGCCCGGAAGCAACCACAACACGCAAATTATTTATGTTTTTAAAAAAAACCAACTTATATAAAGTAATATAACCTCTATAGTCTATGCATATATATGTATAAATGGTAATACTTATGTCTATTTATAATGTTAATAATGTAATAATAATAATATTGTAATATTGTAATGTAATGTAGACCAATGGCCAGAGTCGCCGCGGTCTTTTGAGATCAATAAAAAAAAAAAAATATATAGTGTTCTCCGTTCGTTTAAAACTAATGCGCAAGCGAGTGACAATTAATCGCCTACTGAAATTACCGCCGTGGGTATAACTCATTAGTCACTACTATTGTCATACGTATTGCGATTACCTGTTATTAGGTCTTGACGTTATAGTTTTAGGAGTTTTTCGAAGAGAACTACGAAATTGTACAAAAATTACGTCTGACTCGCAGTTCATCGATTGTGCATGAGAGATGCAACCGGGCGCGTCCAATGGCAGCACGATGTGCATAATATGCAGTAGAAAACGCGTTTTGGGTTTGACAATAATTGCACAACCGTCTGAAAAATAAATACACGAGCTTTGATTCGTGGAGTAAAAAAAAAAACTAAAAAACAAAAAAAAAAACTTAAAAAGTCTTACGGGCGGCTCGCGCTTGTGTTTATAATAATAATGCGTATAACAGACGTGTGTATATCGAGGTATACGTCGATGACCCGGTCCGGTCCGTCGTTTATTATAATGTTTACTGCGCGGACTGTCACCGAAACGGGTTATTTTTCTCTTACACGAGATTACAATACTTTTTCATTAACTCTTAATGGACTTTACGCGATGGTTTCCATAAGAAAAAAATAAATAAAAAATAATACGTTCACCACTCGGTTTTTTTTAAACAATTTTTTTTCTCCTTCTCGTACATTATACGGCGTGTAGATTTGTATTATTTTTTTTTCTCCCATGTCCGCGAGGTCCTGCAGCCGCCGCCGATCGTGAGAGAGTGCGCGCGCGAAACTAATTAAGCCGATAATACCTTTTGACAGATATGTGTGTACACACAATGCTGTCGTGTGCGTGTGTAAGGTATTTTTTTCTTCATTTTTTATTTTTATCACCCGTTCATCTCTATCTGTGCACGAGCATATATTAATATGAACGGCAGCTGTACGGGGAGACTAACGAACGCGTCCCCGTCGTCGTTTCGGGAGGCGATTTTTCTCCAAAGATGTGTGTCCACAGATAACAATGCGTATTAAATGCGATCACAATGTAATATCGTGGAAAACAAGTATAGTATACGCGGCTTATACGTTTCACTAAAATGTACGACTGGTTTACGTTTTGTTATTGCACTACAATGCAGACGTTCTGCGTATATTGCGGCAGTGGAAAACCACCGAGTGTTGCCGAGAGAAGGAAAAATACAATTTGTACCCGAGCACGGGGTGTCGGCACGGGACGGTTTGAAAACACACTTATCGAAATCGGTATTATTTACTGTTACATTTAAACTTATTTACGGTAGCACAATTACGTATATTACGCGCGCATAGATTGAATTATAATTCATTTTTTTCTCTTGCAGAAAGTGAAGTGAAACTGTAAACCATGTTTAAATCAGCGTGTCGTGGGCTGTCACCGTCCTTATGCAAAATTGTAGTAAATAAAGAAAAAAAAGGTTCAAATGGAGTTTAAAGTCATTGTGCCATAATAAATTATTAATATATCTCAATAAAATAGGCATTAATGGAAAAGCTTTATTATTATTTAAATCTTACTTAGACGGCAGGCACCACAGAGTTAAAATAGATGATATCTTAGGTGAGAGTAAAGCTATGACCTGTGGCGTTCCACAAGGCACAGTATTATCACCGTCACTATATATAATTTATGTTCTGGAATTGTCTAACCTAAAACTTGATGGAAGTATATATTCGTATGCAGACGATACAGCATTAGTTGTGACAGGTGAAACATGGCAGTCAGTAGCTAAAATAGCAGAAAATTCCTTAAGCAAAATAATCGAATGGTTCTCTAATAATAATTTATCACTAAACTATAATAAAACTGTTTGCATCACATTTTCAAATTCAATAAAAACATCACCCAATATGTCTAGTATAAAAGCACATGACAAAAAATGTACATCCATTTCACAGTGTAGCTGTATAAGTATAAACAAAGTTGATAAAACCAAATATTTAGGCGTCACATTTGATCAACACTTAAGATGGAACTCTCATATATCGGAGCTTAATATGAAACTGCACAAATTATACACATTTTACAATATGTCAAAACACTTTTTAAATATTCACTGGCTAAAAAATACTTACTATAATTTAACACAATCCCTGATAGAATATGGTATAGTAGTTTGGGGTAACGCGGCACAAACCCATATAAATTGTTTACAAATAGCACAAAACACCTCCTTAAAAATAATCTTTCACAAACCTAGGCTTTACTCATCCAAAAATGTATACTCCAAAGCCAAAATATTAACAATAAAACAATTATATTATAAAAAAACTATTTATTACATGTCAAAAAAAAATTTAATACAACCGGTCGTTCATACTTATAACACAAGAACTGAAAAGTTAATTTACCCAAAAATGAACACAACTAAATACTACAATAGCTTATATGATAACTGGGTTGAAACTCTATGAAAATAAACCTATTTCTATAAAAAACTATCATAACTTTAATACCTTCAAATTATTAATTAAGAAATGGATATTGACAAATGAAGTAAATCTTTAGGTCAATACACAAATTTATTACATAATATTATTTTTAATTTAATTTTTATTTTTGCTCTTTTTATTCATTTATGTTACTCGTATATTCAAAATCTATGTAAAAACTCGCGATTGTTCTTTATATATAGATAAGTAACAGCAAGGTACCTGGTTATTATTATTTATTTATTTATTTTAATTAATTTATTATTATCTATCTTATCATTTTAATTATATTCTTTTAGAGACTTACGTCTATCAATACAAGGAAACATCCTTAGTGATAGACGTTGCAGTGTAATAACAAATATTAAGTATGTACATATTATCTAAAAAAAACTGCTAAATAAACATTCATTATTATTATTAATGGTATAAGTTGCCGAGGTCCTCCTAAAACAAAAATAAAAGATAAAAAAAATACGTTGAACTGCACACGAGAAACATAGCCGCACATCGAATACTGCACAAGTAATACTGCACCAAGGCCCGGTCGAGAGACGATAATAGTTAATAAATTGACCAACGAATACGACGATGACATGACCAGCCAAGGATAAGTGCCCCTCCAAGAGGTGCAAGAAGCACACCTGTCAACCCACCCCATGCGGAACCATTTTTATTAATAAGTTATTTTACGGCCGCACAGCTTTTTTGGAAATTATCTAGATCAAAAAATGTAATCGGTATCGCAGTTCAGTATCGGATGTACATGGACTCGGATTTATCTGTTTTCGCTCACGAGCTGAGCTTGCAAATCCTTGTACGTTGTCAAAAGCTAGAATACGCGGGAAACGCCAGTTTTTAATTTCTCAATACGAGTATTTAAACCCAGAGGCGCGCGATATAGGACTATTTGCAACGAGTACACTATTATTCGCATAATCATCGACCGTGTATACTTATCGCGGGAACTTGTAGGAGCGGCGTCCCCGCATTCTTGCGTCCTCGACGCGTTCAATCGGCATCACACGACGCCAGAGCTAAGGCGACGAAACCCTGATGATCTATGCTCGCGGGACGTGCGCAGCGAAAATCATTGCGGAGTTCGCGTATCGCAGTACGTATACACTGCACTTCCAACAGGAGTGGACGGCGCATGAATATAATGTGCACAATGCAAGGCGACGAGAAACAATGACGTTTTACACAATGCACAATGGCATCAGTTTACAGTTTTTGTAATAATAATAATTCAATTCGTCGGCTAACTATCCCCCGTACAAAGGAACGCGCGCCGCTTTCGAAAAGGTTGGGCGTTTGTCGCGTACACACACACACACACACGCACAAACGTACGCACACACGCGCACGCGTAATGTACACAATATTATTTGCACGGACGGCTTCTGTTCCGACGACGGCGGGGTCAAAATATTCTAGTAGACTCAAAGTTATGCATTAGACCCAAAAGTCCCGAAAGCTCCTAACATGTAAGACACGTCGTGTGGTCACTCTGCTTTTTCGCGGGAGACGTACGTAGGCCGGTAAGTCGCACGTTAAAGTTATTACTATTTTTATTTAAAACTACATTTTGAACCCGCCTAAAGTCGAAAATTATAGCTTCAGCGTTACACTCGTTAAGCAGAGGTCCCTCCGGCCTTTTTTCACACGCGGCTTCCTAAACGATTCGGAGGCACCCTGTAGTAGTATATACCGTGTTCATAATTTATATTTATATTTTGTAAATTCGGTTTTCTTTGGCTAGGTATAGCCAAACATATTATACGCACGTGTAATATTTTTTTATAAAAAATGTAATTAAATTTATTAAAAATGTACATTAACTATAAATCACTTGAAAATCAAAAACATTTAACTAGTTGAACGGAAATGTGAATGGATTAAATACTACAGTTTCACCCCACATAAGTTATATAAAATACAATAGGTTTTATATAATCGCTGGAATTACTTATGAGTTATAACATTAAGATATTAAACACGTACGCAAATCATGTATTTTTTTTTAATTGTGAAAATATTTAAGATACATATGTAATATGTAGGGAACGGATTTTAATTTAAATAAATATTTTTATGTAATAATAACATCAGAAAGTTTTCGATATATGTATACGTTTCATTTAATTTCAAGTAATCTGATGCTGATTTTATTTTAAATATTTTTAAATATTTTAGAATAATTAAATTTTTTTACAAATAAATACATAAATTATATAATATTGTAGAATTTCCGTGTATATTTTAATTATTTTACAAATAAATATACGTATTCTGTATTATTGAAGAATTTCCATTTATTATTTTAGTATTTTGCGATACGATTAGGTCTCTGTACTGTACACCTTTGACATCAAACGACAACGATTCGATATCTTATCTAGTTATCTAGTTATCTAAGTAGTAGATAGTAATTTCAGTATACGAGTATATGCGTTCACTTTTCGATCAGTATTCGTATGAGCGTTATTCGATCGCGTTATTTTCGTTTTGTGTCCGTGTATTCGTATTGTGCGTAGTTTGTATAATATAATATTGTCAACTATTTAAATATGCCCAAAGTAGCTCGCACAAAAAGGTCAAAAGTTAGTATTTATTTAGAAGAATTTCCGAATGAAACTTTTAGGAGTGATAGACAAATTTTATATTGTCAGTCTTGTGATAAATCAGTATCTATCGACCAACGTGGTCAAGTTATTCAGCACATCAATACCTAAGCTATATGTTGTTTCTAACTGTTTCCCACATGAAGACTATGATGAATCAGAATAGATTTTTAATTTTTTTATATTTTTTAATTAATTATTTAATAATTCTATGTTATTTCAATATTTAAATATTATACATTTATAAATAACTATTTATAAAGTAATAAACAAATATATATTTAAATATTTTTAATTTTATACTAAATTAAAATCCGTTCCCTAGTAATATGTATACATTATACATGTACACCGTAGGCTTCTCTTCCGACGACGCGACATATTCTAGCACAGCGGTTCTCAACCTTTGTGTAGTGGCGACCTAATATATATTCCAAATTTTTCATGCGACCTTTTTATAATTAATGTTCAATGGAGGAATAAAAAATAACTATTGGGTACTCTTAATTTAATAATTTTTTTTACTCATATTACTTACGCTAATAACAGGTCATAATATTAATTACATTATATTTAAAAATAAACATTTATATTAACAATTGTACTGTACATCATTTTTTTAAAAAAATAATGAAACATTTAATGACTTCCTTGGTCTTGATGCTGCTTCACCAATGAATCAATTTGAGCTTCTATGGAATTAGTAAGTGAAACACGCATCGTGGGTTCAACATCAAGTTTATTTCTTGGTTTGGTTTTGATTGCAGTTAATTTCGAAAATCCGGATTCACATAAATATGTTGTTGCAAAAGGAATTAATTTCTTTCATGCTTATTCGTAAAGATTAGAATACTCATTGCTTAAAGATATCCAAAATTAGTATGATAGTATGGTGATCCAATAATAATAGTGTGATCCAAGCCTTAGTACCAATTATCAATATTTTGAATGACTCGTAATGGTTACTCTAAGAAGAATTTACGAAAACTGTTTCATTTATTATTTATAAGACTCAAAAATAAAATAAAAATATCAACGTTTTAAATTTTAGCCGACCCATTAAAAATTATTGGTGACCCACAATAGGGTCGCGACCCTAAGGTTGAGAATCGGTTGATTCTAGCAGACGCATAGTTTTATACTGCACCCGAATGTATCGAAAAAGCCTAACATAAACGGTTCATATGTTTTCCGTGGACTTACATCGGCCACTCGTACGGGTTAACTGTAATTAAATATTTAAAAATTTATACTTGAACTCGCCAAAGTCGAAAATAACACTCGTACGGTGTTGACAGGTTGTAAAGTTGAAGACGACCAAAAGCTAAGTCTGATATTCCAATGCGATTACGACGATTATTGCAAACGCGGTTCGCATCATAGGACGCCGTGCGTCGATAACGCGAAATAATGGGATCAGCCGGACGCCGCGCGCGCGCCTGTGCATACATGTGTGGATGTGTGTGTATATACGTGTGTATAGGTGTGCGTGTGCGTGTGTGTTTGTGTTTGTGTGTGTGTGTACTTGCGCGCCCCGGTATATATATTGTGTTATTGTTCTACTCGGTAACAACGGCGCGGCGGCTTGTTTTTGCAAGAAACCCGACGACGACGACGGATTCTTTATACAATGCCGCGGCCAGTAATAGTTGTCCGCACCTGTAAAGAAAAAGAAAAAAAGCCTTTACATGTCGCCGGCCGTATCGTTTGTAGACGATCGATGAACCGTTAAGATTCTATACACGTTGATGTTGTACGTCGATGTAACGGTGGAAAAACAATCGTCACTCGTGCTGCGTAATTGTTTTAAATTACTCGAGGTCATAGGCGTGATTTAAAATTTTTATTTGGTAGGCTAACATTTTTCAAGCGCAATATTGATTAATATTTTATGTTGGAAAAAATAGCGAAAAAAAACGTTTAAAATATACACCTTTATTAGATGTATTTATCAATTAAATTATTCAATACTTTTAACATATCCTTTAGATTTTAGAATGAGAACCAATTTGGCAAATTAATTTCAAATATTTTCTGTTGATGTTTTATTGGAAATATCTCCACGTGTGTTCAAAAAGGATACATTCAAAAATCTATAAACTCGATTGAAAACAAAAGAAAATAACCGTCGATATAAATGACAAAAATATAATTCGTATCAGATTATACGTGTCATGAGATAACCGCAAAGCAAAAGAGAGACGGTTTAATTGTTAAAATTCAAAGCTCAAATCACGATGTGAACGTATGATTATAACTGTCATATAATAATATCGTATAGGTACAATGTGTACCATGCCAAATGTGTTTTTGAAGTTTGTAATCAAAAGTCGATGGTTTACGTACATATTATTCAAGTACAAAAAATAATTTAACTTATTATATTTTAAACAACTTCAAATCCAGTGCGTTTTACGCCAAAACGAGTTTCCTCCAAAATTACTTACCGTCAAATTTACTTGCGTCGAAACGACCGTGCCAAAGTGCCTATTTGTGGTTTTATGTAACAAGAAGAATTCGTACCGAAAGTATATACTGTGAAGAATCAGATTCAGATTGGAAATCGGTGGTCTAGGACGTCTTGGCGTCACAGTTTTAAAAAAATTGTGTATTCGATAAATATACATTGGACGTGTACGTATAGAAATATAAAATATAAATAATTAATCATAAAAAATAAAAATGACTCTTTGTAAAAATAACTTCACTTTATTTAACAGACTAAAAAAATTATAAAAAGAAAAAAATATTCATTCATATTTATAAAAAAAAATTGTATTTTGTATTAAACTTTAGTATTATAATTTGATATTGAACAACATTTAAAATTAAACTTCATATATTTTAAGATTTTTTTTATTCAATTAATTATTATTATTAATAATTTATTAATAAGTTAGAGGACTTATATTGATATATATATATATATATATATATATATATATATATATATATATATATATATATATATATATATATAATTATACACCTCTCACTTAGTTGAAAACAAAATACAATTTTTTTATAAATGATACAAATGTATAATTTTATATACTATTATATTATAAAATAAATAAGTGTACTCATATTTATATAAAAATGAGCTTATTTTTATTTCTAATGGTTTATTATTTATATCTTATACGCACAGAGTGTCCTATATATAAATTTAAATTCACAATTTTTTTTAAAACGGTGGCGCTTAAAAAGGTCAGCGCCTAACCGGTCCAGCGCCAAAACGTCGGTGTTTGCTAAATCGGACTCACTCGCAGAGTTCTAAAGATGCTTTTTTTCGGAGTTCCGACATTAATTACACAATGCTTCTTGTGATTATATAGTTTATGTAGTTTGTACCTGAAAATCTTTAAGATATATATCTGTATTAAAAAATCAAGACTTTTTTATGCTTACTAATAAAATTCTTTTTTTTAACTTTTTTTTAATTATTATCTGGACTGTATCAAAAAATTACACGGACTTAACGTCACCAGGGAGACGTTTAATTCGAGTGTTAACGAGACGGGAGAAGTAGTAAAAAATGCGAGTGCATTATTATTATCATCATTCGTTTTATTGGTCCGGAGTGAAAATAAATAAATCGCGTAATATATATTATGTATATTTTATAACGCGCGTTCGGACGCGTCGAAGCAGATATCGCGATGATCCGACCAAATTACGTATGGAATAAATGGGTTCGATCTACGTATAGTAATTATACGTATAAACGAGACCCAATTATAATTGCCCGCGGACTGCTGCGGCGTACGGTTTTACGCGTGAAATCCGAATGATCGTTTCTCACGCTAAAGACGTATTATACGCGTGTTGAAGAATGCAGATCGTGGGGGAAAGACAAAATAGTGCTCAGTGTATGGAAGTTGAAACGGTATATAATTGCGTGAATAATGTGTACTGTAAGCAGGGTGATGAGAATTTCACGTAGAAACGATCAAACCGTAGAAGGGTTGGTCTAGAAATCGTTGTTTTCCGCGTTTTCGCACGCACGTCTTCTTGTACAACAACACGGAACACTACTGATCACTGTTTACTGCAATATATTACGATCCGTACGTTGACAAAGGTTTATTGTTTTCCCGTCACGCGACTGTTGTTTTTCAAAGAAACATTCCTGGAAGAAAGCGACCGTCGGAACTATAATATTGTAAGAGCCCTTGATAGTGCGTGATCCGGATGGCATAAGTCAATAACGTGATTTTGAAATGAAAATTAAAAGTATTATTCAGAAACAAATTATTGTTATATAAGTTTTATTATATTTGAAACATTTTCTTTGTAATTCATTATGTTAAAGTTAGATATTCATTTTTTTTTTTCTGGAATTTAAAGTGCAATAAAAATAAAGGTGGTGGGATTAGAAATAAAAATGTTAGTCGTTTGATTAGATGATCTTGAAAAACCTCCGATAATCCGGCCGACGCTCGGTCTGAATTCGTCCGGAATATCAAGGCTCTACAGTACATTTATACTTCAGCGCACCACACGTGGATTTTCCACGCAAACAGATTTTACTATGTTAACGAATGTACGCTGTATACACATTTTGAGAATAGTCGTAGTCGTGACTTGTTTCGGAGGATGCGCGCGTCTAAGATAAGCGCGTAACAGTTTATAATATACATTTTGGGTATGACGTTGGGCAAAGTACTAATTACTATTACAGGAATATTAATCTCACGTGTGCAATGTATATTACGGTCTGCGCGTATAATACGTTTCTGCTATGTACGCATTGTTGCGTAAGACCGTATGATACAGGGTACGCGGCCCACATAAATCAATCGATCTCGCGCGCACCGGCCAAACGTAATCGATGTGTATTACAATATTATCCTATCGTCGTCATCGCAACAACCATAATAATTGAATACGCGCACACACGTACACGTCTGTCGGTCGTAATGATTATAATTACACACACACACACACACACACACAACGTACAACGTTAATGTTGCACGCGTTTGATGATATTGAAAAGAGTTTATTTTTGCGTCCATGCGCCGCGTACTTGAGACACCGCAGCTGCCAGTGCGTACGTAAGTACGTCACGTAACGTTAACGTCACGTGGATAATACAGGGTATATCAAGGGGGATGCTGTTGGACCTGGAGTACAGGGGTCCGGCTGTTTTGGGGGCCCGTGTGCCCGTTTAAATTGATTTTTGAAATTTTAATAAAAAAAAAATATATAATATATTTCATATAAATTTAAAAGTTTTTCTTTTATTCATTATTTCTTGCGACAGAAAAATAAAAAGGACTATTATTATCAAAATGCTTATGAATCTTGATTCTTAATAATTTATGGTAATTTGTAATAAGACGTCTTACAAACGGCCCAGACAAACATTTAATACAGGTCCCATAATTTGATGTGGGGGCCTTGGGCTTATGTTTCCTTTTTGTAGCTTTGACGGTTGTTTAATAATAAATAATTAATTTGACTCCAATTTCACCGATACGATATTATATCTCAGTGGTGAATTGAGCTAAATACTTCTTACACATGGTTACATTTGTTAAGTATTATTTTAGTATTTTTATGTTACATTATTACTATTTTAAACATGTCAAGCTGTTTTTCTGGCCGAATAAATTATTATTATTATATAAGCCGTACACAGGTTATCACGAGCACGACGAATATTTTAACGAATTTTGTCGTTTCGCGTTGATGCGCATCATCACCGTATTGCATTATGTTCAGGTTTTACCTCGATACAGTTTTTGATCATTATTTTGTCAACATTTTCACCATACGTGGGTCGTGGGTGTATAGCTCTGCGCACATCAATTATTATTCCACTATCCCATTATATTTTTCCGGTGAACCATCGATCAATAATAATAATAATAATAATAATAATAATAACAAGACCTATTTACATATTATATAGTTTTACCGACACGGAAAACCGATTTAAAATTTGTGAAATATTTACGAATACGCGACATAAGCTAAACATGTCTGGAGTAGTTGTACGAAGAAGTCTAATTCTTTCGTAACGAACGGCGTCTGATCGATTAGGTCCATTTTCTTAAATTATAATTATAATACGCAGTGGTTTTTTGATTTTGATTGTTTAAAACTCATCATTTTAGTTTCAGAGCTAAATCTAGTTATCTTCGAAAAGATTCCTCTCATACGATGACTATTGCAGTCACTTATGACAGTGCGACGATTGTACTAAAAATAACTGGTTCTGCATTTTGGCGTATAAATAATACAATTAGAAAATATATTTTGTGTCGTATGTTTTCTGTCGGTGTACAAATTTCCATCGTAATTCGAATTTCGAAGATTTATTCAAAATCATTGTTAGAAGCCATTTCCGAACTGTACCCCTCGGAACCTAGGGGTTGCACTCTCGTGAAACACAAGAGTCACGCGGATTTAGTGTTAAAATGTTAAAGTTTTTAGAAAAATAACTCAATAAAATAGCATTCTTCAAAAATAATAATATAAAAAATTATTTTCTTAACTCTTTATCAAAGTGTTAAATTAATTTAATATATGTTATATTTGTAATCCTGTGACACTGTGAGTCTTATAAAAAACAGAATGTGAATATCTTTACTATCTCAAGAGATATCGCAATGGGTCAACCCTCGGCGGGTCACCCTGGTGTAAGAGGCACGCAGTGATTATTCCCTAATGAATCTATATTTAGTAGCGAAAATTAGTCCATATGGTTTTATTTTAAAAAAAAAATTTCAAAATTTTTTTTGTGGCATGGGTATGTTTTTGCTACGGGTACAGCCGATGATTTTTATCAACGATTTTACGTTACCACAGTAAATAAAACATGTTAAAGTTACTCAGTTACCATAGAAACCGGCAAGAACATGTCCATTTTCTGTAAAGCGGAAAATTTTTAGTTAATTACCGTTACTCTCAGTCGGTTGTTGATTTCCATTTATTTTTGTTTTTTGGATTACTGGAATTTTTTTAACGGTCTCTCATCTTTGAGTTAACCACGTCTGACAAATATTATATGTTGAATTGTAATTTTACATCATATCTATCTTTAAGTTAGTTTTCACTGTATTTATTTTGTTGTATTTGTTATTTATACGTACACACTACACAGCTTATATGCACGTGTTCAGGGCGCATGACCGTATATTAACTACATTAAATAAATAAATAAATAATTGTATGTACTACTGTTAATTTCCTTCTCCGGAAAGCATATACATGTACTTGTCGAACAAAAAGATTAGAATATTTGTGTAATTTTTTTTTATACAAAGGCCACTGAATACTATTAAAGTTACTACCCTGACTGTCCGATACTTGAATTCGGTTAACACTACCATATCTCTCTGTACGCGGTTCGAAAAACGACAAAAGTGATATTTACGGTGGCGCATAATATAGTTTGTTGTTATTTTATGTACAGGGTGTCCCATCGGGATTAACACCATATATCTCCATAGTTAAAATAGATAATAGAATTCTGTTTTTTTTTTTGTAAGACTCATGGGGCTAAATATATTTAGTCGACATTGGCAATGTAAATTTAAATGTGTTATCAGAACTTTTGAAAAATTAACTTTTTATTTTATAACTTATACGAATTTCGAAGATAGTCATTTTGTAGTGCTTATATTTCTGGATATAACTAACTTCTCGATTTATAATCATTTTTCTAGTTTACAATAAAATATTGTACTATTTATACAATTTTAAATTATAATAACGTTATCGGCAACTAAATTATCGGAAAAATGAATAATAATTTCTTTGTAAACTAAAAAAAATTATTAAAAATCATGAATCCAATGAAAACTGAAAGTTGAACGGTCGACATTTTCAGAAAAAGAAACCCTATATAATAAAATGGCTATACTCGAATTTCACAAGAATTATAAGAATAAAAATTTAATTTTATAACTTTTTTGATTATACATTTTGTGTTTACCAAACGATATCGTCAACAGAATTGCCTTTGCCCGGGGGATGCTCGTAAAAACAAAAAAAAACGTGAACCCGACTATCTCCCACAACGCGAGAGTTATAGCTCTGTGTAAATCCCGGTGGGACACCCTGTACACGTGGCTTTTCGAAAACGGTCGCGCTCACGGTGCGTTTAACGAGATACTTCGCAGCGGTCGCGGTCCGTGTGCAGCGGGGCGCGCGTGTTGCGTAACAGACATTATTTACGACGACGCGTCACGAAACGATCGCGCACCGCATCCGCTGTTGACCGCGAGGACCGGCGCGACGCGTGGAAGATTTGTACGGCACAATGTATATATTATAGTATACATTATGGTGCGTATAATAATAATAGTAATAATAATATTCCGTTCCGTTGTTGTATGCACTGTAATATCTCCGATGCGCATTGTTGTGCTCGCGGTGGTCCGGTTTCAGAGTCCGGAGAACAGGGCGCACACACGCGTCGCTCGGCAAAAGCGGCTTCAGCTGCAGGTCACATCATCCATTCAGTCCATTAACCCTTTCGGCTCTTTCTCCGTCTCGCGCGCGGCCACTCCGCGTCTCGTCCTTGTCCTGTCCCCCCCCCCCCACCCAGGAGTCCTCTAAACCACGGCAGCGGTACGCACGCACGCATGCGCGCAAACTATCCGATCGAAGAGTAGTAGTACTAGTAGTAGTAGTAGTAGTAGTAGTAATAATAGTAGTTAGTAGTTGGTAGTAGTTGGTAGTAGTTGTTAGTAGTTGGGTGACCTCTACTACCAAACCTGCCCTGCCATCACCGCCACACGTGACCCACATGCGTTTTCCTCCTCTTCGACGTACGACGCCAAAGTCATTATTTATCGTCATACAGATATAAGACTACATACCATACAGACATACAGTGTGTAGATATAGCTATTGTGTTTTGATGTTACACGCACTTTTTCTCTGTATACGTGCATGTGTGTACGAGGAAACCACCGTATCCTTTGCAAGTGAAAACTTGTGCATCGCGTGCTATATAATATGATGACGCTCAGTCTCATTCCGTAATGCATTTCGGAGTGCATTTTTGGGTGCAATTTTTCCGGATAACATTGAAACCATCGACAATCGCGACGAGTACTTGACGCGCAAAACTTTTCGATTCATCCGGAGGGATTTTTGCGACGTGGGTCCTTAATATGCCCTTGGAACCAGAAGCGTGGCTATATAGTATAGTATAGCCCCCCCCCCACATTAACCGTATTTATTTAAGCCAACAATTGTTATACTTGATCAGTGACGGCTCGTGGGCTTTTAATTAAGTAGTGCACACCCAAAAAAATATACATAATATTATAAATATGTTATATATTGTATTAAATAATTGTTTACTAATTTTAGTTATTCATCTATTTTATTTTTTTTAAATTATTTTTATGGGAATTAACCCCTTCCCCCCTATACAAAATTCCTGGCTACGCCACTGCTTGGAACATTTCGTTTTCACGTACCCACAGTCGAAACGACCGTATCCTCGGACGCTACGAGAGAGAGAGTTATTGATCCTGATCTCACGATGGTCATCGCGCGCGAGCTTTTCGACGATGTGCACGTGACAAGCTTTCGGGCGAGGACTATCCGTCCGGTTCTTCTGGGCAGCGGCGGGTAATCTCACCGATTCGCTCTCCTCTATCGTACACTATATAGGTACACTGCAGTGCCTTGCGGTACAGGCGCGTAAGTCGTGCTACTTGTGACCCCCTCCCCTCGAGCGCGCGTACAATAGTCCTGCTGCAACACGTTACACCTTGGCGAGAAATCTCGAGGTCGGGAATCGCTTTGTACGCTTTTATATACTTTTAAATACATCGCGTATGACGTACATTACGTGCGTGTATAGGCACTGCGAGCGAAAGTATCCATAAAAGGGGAAAAGGGGAAGATGTATTATTATCTTCCACATAATGACGCGCGAACGTATTGTACATGAATATATTTCTGTTATGACCGGTTCCTAGAATACACAGTCGACGTGAGATAACGTACACACACGTAACTTTCGGTACACTCGCACATCTTGTTCCAAGTTCCAGTCTTGCGATCCCTGCAGGTCAAGAGACTAGAGGCTAGCGACATGGGAGCTTGCCAAGGGCGCAGTAAAGTAAGGGGCGCATTTGAGTTCAATTAAAATTGGTTTTTTTTTATATACATTTTTTTTTCATAAACTATTTAGAGTTTTATTAATATTCAGCGTAAATGTGTAATGCCCAAAAATTACATACTGGATTGCGCCTTGATGGTGTTTATTTACTATAGTGTTTACTACTTTTACATTTATATTATACACCGATATATATTATTTTACTTTTGGGTGTATGAAATGTACTCGTATAGACATATTATGGGCACGAACGACAAACAGCTATAATAATAATGAGTATCACTACAATGAGTATTATAAGACTTATATATTATTATATATTAACAAACTATTATAACTTATTAACAATAAAGAATCAATTATTTTAAAATATAGCGTTATTTTGATACGTAAGAATGTTATATTATTACATATATATAAAAATTATACCTATAAAATAAAACAAAAATAAGCGCCAAAATAAAATTCGCCAAGGGCACCACGAAGGGTGGTTACGGCACTGCTGCAGGTGTCTACGTTTTTAACGCGTGTTACTAAAACACTAATGTGACCAGAGACAATGGACGGTTGACGTATTTTCCGAGTTAAATGTCGGCGTTTTCCTCCGAGTAATCTTGCGACTTTTCCACGTACATCCACGTTACCGTCATAATATTCTCTCGGTGTCCCCGCAATATTCGTCAGCGCACGTTGCGGACGCGCGGTTTTTGTGAGCGGTTGGGTTCGCGGCTCGGTTTTTTTTCTTCTTTTCGAAACGCGAACGCGATATCATAACAGACGCGACCGTACACATATATCGTATGCGTGCAGTGTAACGTTATGTGAAATATTAGTGCACCGGTGATTTTTATGTGTATCTCGCGTTTCGTGTGGGAACGAGAGCATTAAAAACAGCACCGACACACGCACACAATTAGCCGAAAACACTTAACTGTGTTGGCGGCGGACAAACATGTAGATTGGTCGATCTAAGTTTTATGTGCGTTACAAATTATCGTTACTCCGAGATGATGCGCATGCGTTGTATTTTCGTTTGGGCGAATACGACTGTGCGACGACGACATAAACCAACAAACAGTTTCAACCGACGGAGTTATATACATTATATTATCATGTATATTTATACTTATGCACTGTACTGCACATACACACACGCGCACGCAAACGCACATTAAACGGTCAACTTGGACGTTTTACAATCGAACGAAAACCAATAATAACATCGCGTAGATAATATTTTTTTTAATTTTTTTGTTTTTTTTCTTATAATATTCCGTGGCATTTTGTCCGTGCGTGCTGCGCGATCAGTTGCCGTCGATTGCCGCGAAACGTTCGCCGAACACGCGATACGCGGATATCCCCTCGAGGGTGTTTTTCTTTTTTAGAAACACGTATACTGCTATTCGTATACCGTTTCATCGATGGAGTCATAACCCAATACATCGTATGTCCGGCGACGAGACACGACGAGTGTTAGTCGCGACAAATTATTTTACACACGTCCTATCCAGGGATCGATTTTTCGAACATTTCATAACGTTAGAACAACGAAAAACAACATTTCATAATGAATCAACATTTAATTAAATATTACAGTTTTTTTTTTTTTATTAGATTTTGTAAAACAATTAATTTCAACAATTAAAAGGGAGGGTGACATTGATTGGGGGTGGAAATTAATTTAAATAAGGAAGACGGAATGGCTGAAGAAAGATAAGATTGGAAGTATTAGGTTTGGTTGAGGTGAAGATAGAATGTGCTGGATATTGAATGGTATTTTGAGGGAGTTGAAAAGAGAAATTAGAGGGCTTGAGGGCTAGTTTTGGACAGTCAAAGAGGATGTGCGAGATATCGCAGATCGCGGGATTATTGTGGAGTGTGCAGAGGTTGGAGTCGTTAAGTGAAAGTTTGTAGGAGTGAGAAGGAAGTAGGGTATGGCATGGACGAAGTCGAGAGAAGGAGCTTATTGGGGAGATAGATTTATACCATGAGGCAAAATTAGGAGGGAGAGATTCCCAATATTTTTGCCATAGTTTATCTATGCATAAACTGAGATAGGGATTGAAGTCGGACCAAGGGATTTTGGTGCAGGGTGGGCATCTAAGTGAGGCTGTGGATTTGGCTAGGTGAAATATTACCATTAGTATAATATTAATGGTAGTTAGAGAGAGCTTATCAAATAAACAAAATCAATAATCGTGAACAAAAATACAAAAATACAATCGTTTTATGTATGAATAAAGATGATCCACGATAAAAGTAAGAACCAATAAAGCCGTTATGTGCTTCTCGGAAAACACAATTTTTTATTAGTGTCACTTTTACTCTAGAAAAAACGCTTTGCCCCTATACATTTTTTTTTAAATGTCTGTTCGTAAAGGTCGCTTATACCGACGTTTTTAAGTTAAATATATCATTACTAAACGGTCGGAGCCCGGAGGAACAGTAAGCGCGAATGGGATCGAATACTGTTTCAACCGTCCGCAGTTGTCCCGTACGGCGTGTGTACCACGTCACTCTTAGCGCCAAAATGTTACTTTTAGATCCTTTAGCATTTTACCTGTCGAATCGCTGTGATCGCACGTGGCCAGTTTCCGAGCAGTACCGAGCCGTACAAACGCGTGGAAAAATATCTCACTTGTAAAGTATCGGCTGCGCTTTGGCGTAACGAAGTGGAAAAAAACATAAACGATTTCGTATTCCGCGGAGAGGTTGGGTGAAGGAAAAAACACTTGTCGTTTTCGACGACGAGCCGCGCGCATGCGCTATAGTTACAATTATTTCATATTTGTACAGTGCACAGACACGCGTACGACAACAATGTGCACGTACGTATACATATTATGCGTACCTACACTCCACTAGTATAAGGAATAACGTATTTAGCCGTATGGAAATGTAATGTTTACAACCGGTGATTACGTTTTAATGTCGGTGTTGCGCTAACCGCCGACGCCGCGCACGAGAGCAATTATCATCATCATCATCGAGTGCGCGCGCGCGCGCCAGTCGGTGCTTTGGGTGGGTAACACCGCACACACGCCACGCGTTAGGTACACGTATAATACTTTATATTGTTTTTCGTTTTTTTTTTTTTTTTCACGTATCCGCCGTACGCACCGCCGGGCCGGTTAATTGTTTTTCGTGTTCAAGTCTCGAAGAAAACAAAGCGCCACGTCACGCGTCGTGTACAGCGTATAAAAACGACGAACACATGTCGCTGGTGTACACGCCCGGTAACACACCCCTCTTCTTCATAACTTCCGCGTCCAGACGATCTTCGACGGTTGGGCGGTCACGTGCACGGCGTGTAAATAGTTCTTGTGCGGATCCTTCGGAAAAGATTTTATCCCCGGGTCGACGGATGGATGATGGTCGAGTGTTTTTCAGCAGCGCGCAGGACAACAATTACGTAGGCATACCTCGCTATTATGCGCATGGGCGCCCGCAGAAATGTGTTCAGGGAGGGGCAAAATGAAATCAAATACCAAAAATTATGTTAAAAAAAAAGTTCATATCGTATCATTATATTTATGAATACGATCTATAAGTTATTATTTATCGATTTATTTTAGTGACACACGTGGTCGTCAACCAAATGGATGTTAGGGAAATTATTCATTTTACTCGTTCGCGTTGTATATCTATGTGTGCCAATGTATCCGTGTATAATGTGGATACTCTTTTAGTTTTTTTTCAAAAGAAGGGTTCAAGCGGCGTTTATTATACGGATACGGCACTGATGTTGGCAGCTATCCTAACGCATCAAACCTGGTGATTGACACTTTGAGGAAAATACCAAGAATTTACCGCATGGAGTTTGTTGTCGACGACTGCAAATCTGTGAGCGGTTACAGTCGCGCGTTCGATGTTATAAGTAGTTATTACATTGTTTCACTGTTGCACCATGTGGGTCGCTCTTGTTTTTCGGCCGAAACGATTTTAAAGAAATAACTCATACTACCGCACTGTTCGAATCATTGTTGTAAGTCATTATTATTATCGTTATATTAGTATTGCGATTTAAAGACTGGACGAAAAAAAAACGTACTTGATTGTGAAAATGCGACCGAAAGAAACGCAATGTAACGATAATGCTCGGAATGCGCGAACGAGATCGGTCACCGATGTGAGATCAGCTGTAGCGCAGGGTAACACTTGACGGTTGTCACAGAACCGTAGGTCAGTGTTTTCGCCCTTGTTTTTGCACATACATATGCGCGTATGTGCGTCTTGTGCACGTACATCATTGTTCACGTTTGAGCTTATTGTTCAAAAGATGCATTGTTTCTAATGCATTATGATGCACGCGCTGCAAGTGCACAACAATTGACGTTACTCTTGATACGCGCGTTCTTATCGAGATTACAATACATGTGGTAAGTAGCAATAATGTTGCGCGTCGATGCGTCGAATACATTTTCTCTAAATAAGTTCGTCTTTCGTCTACAGCGCGGTGGTGTGTATCTATATACAACGGCGTACGCAGGATTTTTCAATGTCGGGGGGGGGGGGTTGAAAATAAATATTTACTCAGTTCTGACGTTTGGTTTGAAAAATAAAGTAGATACTTTCATACTGATATGATGATACTAAACTGTTAAAAATATAATATATGGAAAAAAAAACTTTAGTTAATAGACAAAAAATACAAATTTTATTTTGTCCAATTTATTAATTGCATTCGCGTGGGGGGAGATATTTGAACACTTTTGTCTGTCTTCAAATTCCGAATAATCTTTTTTTCTATTAATATTGCTAATTTAATATATAAAAAAAAATACTACGAGCCATGGGAGGGGATTAAACCCCTCGCCCCCCCCCTCTTGAGTTATATTTTCGAGTGAAGTTCCATAATGTTGTACCGGTCATGTGTCCTTTGCCGCGTCGACCCGCAGGATATAGGTAAAACGTGACGGGACGGTGACCGAGCGAATCGTTATAACCATCGTATACGCGTCTAATTAATACTTCCTCGCCGCGTCCCGCAGGAACGCATAATATTGTGTATGATAATATAATGCGGTGACGGCGCTTGACGGACGCGACAATAACGGAATTACACGCGTAATTAAAATCGTGCGCGGACAGGACAATCCGCGGTGCTCGCCGT
Organism: Periphyllus acericola; assembly: GCA_949715065.1. NCBI lineage: Eukaryota > Metazoa > Arthropoda > Insecta > Hemiptera > Aphididae > Periphyllus > Periphyllus acericola. The sequence goes on from OX454269.1 coordinate 12,616,715, forward strand.
GTACCGCGCGTTTGAAAGGAATCCGTGCGCGTTCCTCTTCCTCGTGCGTCCTTTGTGGTCGCGACCGCGAGGAAGTCCGCCAGTCGTGTTTTACATCGATATATACGAGATGGTATGTACAGTAATAAACGAATATCGGAAAACTAGTCGCAATAATTGCTTTTATCGTCTTACAGAGTATAGTAATACGTGTGGGGAAACGCGAACCTATTCTGCGCGGCGAATCCCGTTGAAAATACCAAGAATGTAATAATTACTTATACGAGTAAATGTACAGCGGTGGGTCTTCTCCGGCTACGTGTATATACATACACAGGGCTTGAAGTGGAGGGGGACGCATGGGGACTGAGTCTCGCTACCACCTGTCGCAACGGCGTCCCCTTAAACATATCTCCGAAAAGTTTTTGCTGAAACGCTCAACCGTTTGTTAAAAATAATCATCCGCATTGAAATTATTTAAAATTTATAATGAAATTTCGAGAAAAATATGTTCAATTATTTTTATAATTACTACCGTCGTTTCGTCGGCGGTAGCCTTCAGATAATGCCTACAGTAGTTCTGAGAACATTATGTATACATTATAATATTGAAATATTCTAACTTTATTGTATTTATTATACTTTTATAAAAAATTCTATAGAAAATATAATTCATGTTACTGTTGATGAAATTGGTTTTATTATGTCATTTTTATTATTACCCATGTAAAATTTAATTTCTTGTGCTTCAACTTTAATTTACATACATTTAAAAAAATTTGTTTATTTTTTATGATTTATAAATAACATAACATTAATAACATTTTTGAAGTAAGTAACATTTAGTAAAAGTGTTAAACAGTATTTTAATAAACTAACTAATATTAAATATAAATTATAAGCTATATAGTAGTATATACCTATAATCTATGTGTAATACACTAATACCTAGGAATTGTATGGGGCTATATCGGACACTTAAAATTTCCCCGCTGGCTTTTTTTGCCAGTTAAAACCCTGTACATACTGGTGTTTTAGACGTGCTCACCCCTTTTTGAAAACCTTTTTTTTAATGTTCAAGTTACCATAAAAACTATTTTTTCACGTCACCTTGAATATGTCTTGTGGCGATACAAACTTTTGTTATTCCAATGGGAACACCATATTTTTACACAAAATACTATTCGATTATTTTTTCTGGAATTTTTGATGTAACGTAATCAAAATTCGGACTAATACTTTCGGAGTTTTTTAAATTTAAAATTGCGTAGGTGAAAAGTGTAGAATTCGCGTAGTCCCGAATTATATTAGTAATTGCCAGTTAGCGATGACATGTAATTATAAGTTAGTTCACAATGTTATCGGTATTATACTGCTATTTACCTTAATACTTAAATTAGAATAAAAATAATCGATAACTACTCATTCGGATTTTTGATTTTGGTTCATTAAAATGTACAGAAAAATTACCCAGATAATATACCGCACGTATAAAAAATCACCCTGTATTCGTATACGGAATATTACGGTATGTAAATGATCGCATTTACATACCAATGTCGATATAAATACTATACTGATCAATGGAAGAATTAGGAATATTTTTTTTAAGACCGTATTATTGGATTATTATTCAGATATGTGAACAACGCGATGGTGCGCATATTTCTCCCTACTTATAGATCTTGACTTTTAGGACGATGTTTATATGTTTGAGCGGGGAAAATAAAAACAGATTTATAATATGATTCCCGTTATGTCGGATTGACATTGATTCCTTAAACCCACAATTCGCATCTAGATTAAAGACCACTAAAAATAGGTTTACATTATTCGTGCGCATACGAATGATATCCAGGGCAGCTGCAGCACCGGCTTGAAATACAAGTTTCTTATCGGACCGAGTATGATTTTTTTGTTAAATTTCAAAGTTAATTTACATATATTATATAGTGTTATAGTTTATTTGTTAGCAATATAAATGTGCGCATGTTAATGAAAATTGTTCGACGCACAGATTTACGAGCGTCAATAATTTATCGCGGCGCAGCTTTTGAATAGATTTTAAACTTGTTTAAAGCCACAATTTTCGCCGCAGGTTCCGCGGTTGCGTATTGTAATAATTATAAATACAAAATATATAAGTTAATTTTTTGTTCCTCAATACACTTTTCGTGGAATTGTTTTCACTAAATCGTATTAATGCATTTAAATCCATGTATTCGACGTACAAAATGTCAAGATGTCTAAAAAATCTAACAATAATGTATCAAATAAGGGTATCTTACATCTTAATGTTCCTTCTTTCGTTAGCCGTTCGGTTTCTCATTTTTATAATTCGTCTAAAAACGATGTCACTAACTCTCCCTCTTTCCAAGAGCATTATTGTCATTTTGCGACGAGAACCCCATCGACCTCATCGTACTCTAAACCAACCGGATTAATATCAAGTTGTTATCGTACCCATTAATCGCGTGTTCATTTTGTTTTTGTAAGTATATAAAGTTATTAGTGTTATCACTCTATGTAGGTACGCTATATTACATTGATTAAGGATTATTTATTAATTAAAAATTGCACATTAGTATAGCTTTTGAATTTGTATCATCTGTACTCACGTATCTGCAGTGGCGAAACAAACCTAAAATTACTCATAAGCAACCTTAAATGTACATACCCACCCACCCACCATCTATAAGTACCTATTATAATACACGTATACGAATAACGAATTAATCCACTAGTGCTATTACCCAACACCCTTATACAGTTTTACCCATACTATATCTGAATATCTCTATAAATTGTAACAAATACTTATACTAATACTTAGTTATGGTTTGTCACTTTTATATTTTCACCCACGATCCAGTGACCCACCCACCCCTAGACCTAAAAAATCGAGAAGCGACTGCTTCTCAAAGACCACGTTCGTTTCGCCACTGCGTATCTGTATAAAACACGCTATGCAACTATATCGTTATCATCGTTGTTAACTATTTCCAAATATCGCATCGTTCTCTCGTATAACGTTTCGGTATAGTGCAGGGGTGGCCACTAACTTTAACTTTGGGAGCCGCAAATTTATAAAGCTAATTTGAGGTGAGCCACATTGTAAAGCGATGTTTATGAAAAGAAGACACATATTTATTTTAAATCAAACGAAGGAACATTTGTTTTTTAAATTTGCAAAACATTATTATTGACATAATTATTAACATTATTGTTGATTTATTTATTAGAAGTGCTTTTTCGAGCATTCATTTTTTCTGTAAGCTTTTTGAAATCTGGCTGATAATTTGTTCGCGCAGTTCGCACAAGTTCACTTAAATGTTCATCAGTTAATTCAGATCGATATTTAGATTTAATGAATTTAAGCATTGAGTACAATTATTCACACACATAAGTAGAGCCAAAGATTGAAATAAGTCTCATAGCACACTCTTTTTCAATTCGTTTTAGTTTAAATTTAGTTCGCGAGCCGCATGCGGCTCGCGAGCCTCGTTGTGACCACCCCTGGTATAGTGTATCGCGATGTTATATTTCGCGGGAGGTTTCCCGAGAAAAAGAAAAAATCCCATTAAAAAAACGGCAGCTACCTATTACGTACGCGGTCGAGCCTGGTAATATGCATGACCATAGGCTCGCCGTCCGTGCTCTCACCGTCTCGCCGACACTCGTGGTGTAGTCCGTGTCGTAACCGTATTATGGCGTACATCACCACGGTTGCGGTAAGTCGCGTGGGCGAATTTTATACCGTACACACTGATTAGCGGTCGCGTGGAGTCGATTCGATTACGATAATAGTATGTACAGGATACATTGTGTGTTCGGGAGGATGTCCGATATGAATCTGTGCACAAGACGCGCGCGCTCGGGTCGGCCACCCGGGCTGCCGTGCGCCGCGGCCGTTTCGTTATTACACGTCCAGTTTTTAGCCTACTCTAAATCACGGTCGCCTCCTTATTAGCGATTGTTTCGTAAACGGTTTTTCGTCTTACACGGCTCTACCCCGCCTCCCTCCCCGTACTTCCCCTCGGGTGTACTCGCCGCTTCCGTGCCGCGTCGTACCGTGTTATAAGACTGTTATCATGTACACCGCGCCGCCGCCGTGCGCCAACGGGCCGAGGTACAACAGGCGGTATAATAATAGTTTTTTTTTTTACAATGCGCGCACACGTGGCGGCGTCCGAGATGAAGTTCGTAATATTGTAACGTAGTATACAGTACGCGTGCACGGGGCCCGCCGATGCCAATCACTAAATGGAAAATTTTTCCACTGAATTCTTCGGAACAGGTTTACTCGCGCTTATGGCACGCACCCGAGCAGCAGTTGTGTGCGCGGCCCGACCATGTTGTTGACCGCATAATAATAGCCGAATTAATATTAATATTTTAATTAATACATTACAATATTACATGTTAAAAAACGCGTGCGTGTACGGGCTGAGGATAATACGATCGCTCGGAAACGGAGAAATCGCGTTATTGACGCGAACGCGTATTCTACCTTATTTTTTTTTCCATTTTTTTTCCTTCCCTCCACCTCCGTCAATCAATTATGTTTCGAAAAATAACATCCGTACGGTTATATATTATATTACGTGTCGTTAATTTACATCGACACGTTTATTAATTAACTCGATTTTACGGTCTTTATATTTCCATACATTTAGAGGCCGATCAGGTCGTTACACTCGCAAGTTTTTACCCGTAATAATATGCGCGGTTTTATGTGCCCGGCTGCAACGCTTTATGTGAGTGGTTCCCACTGTGTGTATATAGGTACGCGCACAACATTATTAGTCCAATGACTAATTCAAAAGGTACATCGTCGCAGGTGCGCGTTGCAATATAACGTATCGAGTGTTTTTTTTTTTTTTATTTCCCAAAACAAGTATACGATCTGTTCAGCGACTCACTGGTGGTATTTCAAGCGAACCACTTATTGCGCTATTTGGTAGACCACGCTGGCTGGAACCTATGTGTACCGGTACCGGTGACCCGCGCCAGGAGTAACCGTCGTAAGCCCAATTCGTCGCACTAAACGTACGTCAATAATTAATATTGTAAATATAACTGTTTGATTGTTAACGTATTGTCGATGTATTTCAAGTGAAACATTAACGCGCGGAATCCAAAAAAAAAAAAAAATACGTATTATATGATATATATATATATACATATATTGTATATAGTCAACGGACACACAACCCGGTCGACAACTGTTCAACAAATTCAAAAACCAACTCTGTACGGCGGTTTATGCGTTTATTGTGTTAATCGAACGAAAACGATATGCCGATATTATATGGAAAAAACTTGACTTTGGCTTACCTGACATTTGCGGTGCAGAAACTATGTATATAGACACGTGAGAAAAAATTCATTGCAGGTAAACGACGGTCACCATATTATAGGTGAATCGGAACCAGGTATGTACAGGTATAGTTATCCTTATCACTGTACGGTTACTACCTATGTAGGACCATCTTGGGTCGTTTGGTAACAATGACGAGCTATACAATATACGTATGCGAGAACACAATAATATTTTGGATCGAATAGCGGTATAATAACCCCGGTCAGTCGGCTAAATCATATTCTATGCGCTCACGGTGTACTTTGCCCATTACTTTGTCAACATTAACATATTACGTATACAATCGCTGCGCTAATGTGCAGAAGTACTTTATGTGCACACACAATTCGTGTAAATAATATATATATATATATATATATATATTATATTGTATACAAGTTAACAACACGGCGTCCGACGAGCGAATAGGGTTCAAAAGGTTGTGTGAACACACACGCACACACACATACCTATACGCGGATCGTATACGTGAAACAAACGGCAAACTAAGTTATTGCACGCTTCGCATAAGTATACACGCACACGGTCGGTCGTGCAGTGTTCTATAGGTATATACCGCGGAAGCAGCAAGTTTTCGTAAGTCCGTCCCCCCCCCCGCCGACGCCCGGAGACAGGGGTAAAACTCGAGAAAACCGTGTGCGTACGACTCGGCACACGGAGTTAAAGTTTATACGTACTTGACCGTCGGTCGTCGAGACTGCAGCGGCCAACACCGAAATCATAAAACTCGTCTGCACCGAACGCAATCGTAACGTACCCGCGTTCGCGTGCAGTCAAACGATGCGTGTTTACTATGACATTATTGCGCGTTTACACGAAAACCATGCGTCGTATTGGTCGTAGTCATCACGTAGGTACGCGAACGCTCGCGAACGCGATTTCGTACGCGGAACATGAGTAATGTTACAAAATAGCCGATGCGAGTTTTTAATCGTATGCGCGGAAAAACAATCGGTTTTTGATTAACGTTGTTTTCGGGATATTGTACCACACGAACTGAACACGCCTTGATCGTTTGTGTTCGCATGTTCCGTTTCTCAACGGTATTGTATATTATATAATGCGCGCGTATAAACTCTGTAGTACATGCTGTACACAAAGTAGATATGTTATTATACATTATACGTTTATTTATATCTTTATATCCGTGGTACCTTGTATACGTATCAGATATTTAATTAAAAAACGATAGTTTTGGCAGTTAACGAAAAAAAAAAAAAAAAAACCTATTTAGTTTAATAACCTATCGCGCGGCGAGTGTGCGTACATACTATACGTATAGGTACGAGTTATTGATTGAAAAAATATTTCGATATTATTTTCGCCGTGTAATACACGCGAAGCAACTTTATATTATCTACCGCTGGTAAAGGTCAATATAATATTATACGGTACGAGTCTGTATAATTTCGTATAATACATGTATATAATGTGGTCATTGATCAACAAATCGTATTACGCGGGTTGAGGTCGATTGCGATGGTTCATTAAGAGTTTTGAAGATGTTTGTTTTGAATCGTTCAACAAATAGGTATATACGTCCGATAGTCTTTTGGGATTTCGTAAAAACTTTCTGCTGCGTATTTTTTTCTTCAGTTACTCGTGCGGGTACAATTTGAATTATAGCGAACATCCGGCGTTGAAATTTTAAAGTGAAAAAAAATATATTAAAAATTGATCTTTCAGAATGTTTGCTTTTAATGTTAAAACGTGAATCAACCTAGCTTGAAACATACTAGTGTACGCTATCCGACGGGTCAAAAATGTTATCATTGCACTAGAACATTATACAATTATTTTTGCGACATATCTTACATATTTTTCTCTATTTCTTCTCTTTTGACTCTCCTATCGCTGGCCACCCATAGTCTGTCGCGCAAAGCACACGTTGCGACGATAGTAATACGTTTGCACTGTACATTTACGAGCCGTGTAAGTTTATACGTACGAAACGACGTGCGCGAACCTTTCTCTAATGGTGCGTACGATCCCCCACCCCCCCCCCCCGCCACACGACAATGATTGCTTTTTAAGTATAGTATTATTTCGCTTTCCGCCGTCTCGCCGTTTTCCTAAGTACATATATTGTACATATATAGTATATACATTATACCTATATCATGGATTGTCGTCACAGCTGCGGCGCGAACGGTCCGAAACGTAATAAAAATATTTAATACCTTATAATTATGCGTGTTATACGCGAACATGACCGCGATGAGTGCGTCACGGTCGAAAATCAAATCACGTTTTTTTTTGAGGGGTGGGGGGAGGGACCGGGGACCGGGAATAAACGGAAAAAACTGACTCTGCGTCGTTCGACACAACACGTATGTTATTATATTAGGGCTAGGGACTTCATGATCTAAAAATCCTTAAAATGTGCATGCGTTTATGCCCTTAAAAATTATCTAAGAATATGCAAAAATGGTCAAATACGCTCTTAAAAATAGTTGTAACTACCTTTATATATATATAGCTGCGTTAAACATCAAGTATGGATCGTCATGAAAGATTAACGGCTCGTGTTTTTAACATTATGTTTGAATTCGTTTATGCGAATTAATGTCGAAGGAATTTAATTGGATTTTAAGATTTTATTTCATAAATAATTGATCATGTTGGTTGATAACAACTGCAGCTAAAAGTGTTCTAATCCACTTAATGTTATTATTAGTTGGGCAGAGTATTTGAACTTTGTACGCAGTATTCGATGTGTTTTTTGTGATATATAAAAAAAATTAAAAATATTCGTACCCCCAGTATAGGCTGCATGTTCGGCGCGTGATGACTGCAGATAAGAAATATTGATTCCAAATATTAATTTTTCTTTTTCTGATTAGTTCGTATTAAACGTCGTTTAGAGAACATATTATATTGTTTCCTTTTTTTTCTGTGTTTACTCAAAATGTTTTTTCTCGTCGACCGTATAATTATATATGTTATTAAACGACATATTAATCAATATTGTCAGAGCGTTTCGCCCTTGAACTACACGGCCGCGGAGGACTAACTGCAATTTATTTTCTTTCTCATCAATAAAGCTGCAACTGTTGCCCTCGAAGGTGTATAATATACTATTATTCACACAATGTTATACAGAAATAAATAATGTAACGTGTAACGGCCAATGGACCCCACCGAGCAATATAGCTCACAAATAATGAACTTAGAAATATTGAAATATGTACAAATAAATGGCTACAACAAGATTTGTTCGAAATGATTCGGTCGTGGTGGTGGGTAGGAGGGCTGCTGCCCGAAAACTTATTCATCCAATAACTTCAAAATGGTTAACTTACAGATTCCGGGATCAAACTTACGAATATTTACAAGTAAAGAACTACAACTCACAACCCGTTCAAAACGTTTTTGCCGGGGGGGGAGGGTGGGTTATACATCATAATAATATAAAATACTTAAATCACTCGTGTCACGCGTGCGCTCGCGATAAATCCATCAAGCAAGTCCGTGCTGGCGTAAGAGAAATGCGCGTGTAATTGCATATAATATTTTCGATGCGCGTGATTACTCGAAAGCCGATATCAATCGGACGGGACAGGGCTGACGGCTCTTCGCTCGGTGCGCTGTCCGTTCGGATTTTCTCGGACGTTCGAAATAATAATAATATCGTGTATTATATATCCGCGTCGGCGTCGCGTCCAAACGAATTCCAACGAGGTGTGTACGCGCAGAGCAGCGAGTGCGAGATTACTGCAGCTCACCCCTCCTCCTGCTCCTGCTCCTGCAGCAGCTCGTCTCGTCGTCCTAACCGGCCAATTAAAATAATAATAATAACAACACATCAACTGAAATGTTTTTTTTCCCCCTCCACTCGCCGTCACCGCCGCCGTGGACTTGATTGAATCGGACGGAGAGAGAGAGAGAAAATCGTACGCCACGTATCGAAAGTGCGAGGTTTCCCCGCGAATATTCATATGTACATTCGTGATCGGATTATAGGATGTGTTGTGAAAAAAAAAAAAAAATGAAAAAATAAGCCCGAACGGATAGGCGTGTTAAAACAGAGATCAACGCGCGTTTTAATGGAACGTCATATGCTATGTTATATTATCATGTTACGTACGAGATCCGTAAGCATTTCGTACAAATCGTATATACCTATATGGTTGGTGCACAGGTACTCGCCTGCGAGTGTCGTCGCCCCGGCAGACCTCAAGTGTTGGTACATACATGTATGGCGAGAAGTAATTAATGATCGATCATTGTTGAATTGTCAAAAACATTTTCTGGTCCTCGTACCGAATTATATTACGGTTACGAGTCCGCGTTATCCCGTTTAATACACCGTCGTGGTGTAATGTTACAAGTGACATCCTGTGAAAAAAAAAATAAGATAAAAAAATATGCAACATTAACACACCGTTGGTTCTAGCAGGAAAATTGTTCCCTATTATAATATAGTCGGTTCAACAAGAGAGTTACGGGACCGCTCAGAAACCTGCGAAACTCGTCGTATCCAACCGCGGTTCCCTCCGTTTTCCGACAAGTTTCCGATACCACGCATGCGCCGCGTCACAGTCTCGCATTTAGCCTACTACATTATATACTACGTACAAAGCGTAATACGTTAATACTATATCGAATGAGAACCGTGTACGGTACGTCGTGCGCTTTGGGGGGCTGATGTTCGCAGCTGCAGCGGTGCTCTCGCCGCGTGTGCGGAGTCTATAAACGAGTGAAATATTGCGCGATGTAATGCGAAATATTGACCATAAATCACGTGTGGGCAAGATTGAAAGTCGGACGGGGCGATACCGCAATCACGCGACTATAGCATTACATATAGGCACCGATCATAATAATTATTAACGGGCGACCGAGGAATGTTCGCGTACTGCGCTTTCGAAAATTTGACTTCGGGTTAAACGCACCCCCTCCGTTCCATCCGGTCGGCGAGTGGTACCGGGCTCGAGAATTATCCACATCAATGTTTCGTACACGCACATCCGCAACACCTCCCCCTGGGCCGCCAGACTTTCTAAACAATATAATACATTCATATTGTAAATTGTGATAGGTATACAAATGCGTATTTGAAAGTCATTAAACCGAGACTTTGCGCTCACAGAATATACTATTATTATCGAATTGTTTTCGCACCAACTACACAGACATCATTCACGCACCCCGTCCGGATCATGGCTGATTCGTTGTTAACTCCACTAGGTGATGATTTTGATCTTGCGATCCTTTCGTCCAGTGTGATATACATGTATATTGTATAGTATACGCACGAATAATACGTAGAGAGCTAACTATATATCGTGCAGATTATTATATTGTATATTGTTCAACTGTTGTATAATTTTAATAAACCGTCGGCTGTTATTGAAAACATTGCACGCGAACGTCTTTGAGGGTGACTTGAAGACGGTATAGCGATTCAATAGGTCGTTTAAAAAAAAGCAAAATCAGCGGACAGTGATTTGTTGGATTCGGGATACCCAACGGTCTTTTTTTTCGTAGCTTTTTCATCTTGATTTTTCGTCATAAAAATCAAAAAAATCGATTGCCCAGGTGACGGTGCTAAGGGTTTCGTTGTCGTACAATCCGTGAAGTATCGTGTTCAAAACCGTAGCTGGAATAAACATTTGAATGGGTTAAGTAAACCAATGTATTCATTTCTAAGATATTTAAAACGTAAAATACTTCCAAAAAAGTACGTACACAAAAACTAATGACGTCCTACTTATTTAATTATTTTGTTAGATACTTATGCTGTATTCTATCAAAAAATTAAATTCTCACAAAAAGAAATATTTTCGTTTTTTCTGTACCTGGGTTTTTGTAAAATGCGTTAGATAGTGCACTTTCAACGTGACATTTAAAATCCAAATTATCCGTTTTCATGAATTGCTTGCGTAAAATTGTACGAATATTACAGTAATTTATGATTCAATTTCTAACTCGTCATCTGTATAGTTGTAAACCGGCAAAATCTTAAGTATAATGAATTACTAAATAATATGCTTTAATTGCATAATATGCACTAATATTCTTTAATTTTGCCTACCCATAAGTATATTATATTATATAGCCATTTTTAAAACAATGTACTAACCTAACAATAAACAGTTTACTGAAGCATACATGCTTACTAGCTATTTTAGTAACTAGAACAATTATTTATCAACACTTAACGATATTGTGTGCAGTAAAAAGTTCTTTACTTTACCTGTTAATACTAACTTGAGAGTCCCAAGTTCCAAAAAAAAAAATGGAGAAAATAATTATATTACAGTTTAACTTTGCACTTTATTTGTTCATACAAGCGTTGGAAATGCATGAAATATTTTCTCCAAAATGATTTTATACGAAAACTCGGTCGAACGATACCGCACATACAAGATCACATACATTTCGCCCAGATGATACGTATAAGTTCACCCAAATGAGAGCCGTCCGATGTGCAGTCGGGATCTCGGTGGTTTGCTACTACTACTTCGTGTAATATGTGCTACAACACAGTATGTTCATCGATTGCCTCGTGATCGAATATCGTAGGTATTCGTAAATCGTAATCACCCGCCGATCGTGCGTTTTAATTTGAAATCGTTCGATGCATAGTAGGCGGTTGCGGCGGCGGCGGCCGTCGTGTAATTACGCGTCTAATATTGACATAAACGCGTGTAATTTATCACTGCAGTTCTCCGCCCGGCACTGTTATTATACGCACACACAAACACGCACAAACACAAGCACTGTAATAACTAGAGCTCAGATTTTACAGCATTAAAAAGTACTGGGATATGCGCTGTTTCTTGAACTAAAAAATCTTAAAATAAACGCTCACAATAAATGATAAAAAACATTTTTTTTTCTTCTATTGGATTCAATATTAAAAAAGATATATTCATTAATAAATTATTTATGAATTAATACATTTATAAAAAATGAAAAAAAAATATGATGGTTTTTCTTTCATCTAGTCTCACTGCAGCTATTGTCTAAAACTCTAAAATTTAAATTTTAAATTTTAAACCAAACGAAATTTATGAAATACATTTTTTTTTCTAGCATATGGTGAATTATGAAATACATAAAATACATTTTATGTAAAAAATCATGAGCAAAAAGTAGCACAAAAACGGGAATGATCAAAACAATGCTGTTTTCCGCGATTACCATCACGCGCACCCAAACCAAACTCCGTACAACTACGAGACAGTTGCTGGCCCTATATCTATAATATGGTACACACTATACTTGTTAACTTTATTAGTAAGTCATAATAAACATTTATATATTAATAATAATTATCTGTGTGGCAATTCACATTTATTTGTAATATTAAAGATCCTATTAACCGTTTACGCTTCAGAGCTACGGTTAATTATATGTTCAAAAGAATCTAACATCTCCCTTGAATATTTTATATTTAACTGTTCATCCCCAACCTCATTACATATTGGTAGAACACATGGGCGGAGGCCGGAGATCCTATGATTTTAGGGGGGTTTAGGTATTTCTAAATTTGGTAGCAATACACATAGTAGTTATGTTTATTATATTCACCTCCCACCACTTACCAGTCAATAGAAACATAAATAATAACTTATTATCGCAACTTTAACGATTTGGTACACCGGATTACGAACACGGTTTTTACATTTCGGCTCAAAGGTTTACCCATACACGGCAATAATAATAATTAGGGCTAGGATAGTTTAGGATTTTGCTTTTTTTTCATGATTTCCATGAAATTGCTTTTCAAGCACAAAATATGATTTAGTCATCAACGAGTTCAAATATATGGTTTTAATTTTGCATTTTTTTTATGCTTTAAGGTCACTTTTTACACTTTTATGAAATCTGAGTAATATTTTTGTTATTTTAATTTCATTAACATTTAACATTCAATGATTTTGATGATAGCTAAAAATTTGTAACAAATATAATTTCTTAATTAATTTGTATAAATATAGATTACATACACAGTTTTTTCTTTTAGCTCTTTTTCGGTCATTTTTTACCATTCGGATATTCCTAGGTCATTTTAAGGTGTCATATTTTTAGATCATTTTTTACCCTTAAGTTAGGTTAGTTTTTAGTGTTTTTACCCCTCTATTAGGTTATTTTTAGGTTGTATTAAGGTCAATTTTTTGGGTTTTTTAGGTCTTTAATATCCTAGCCCTAATAATAATACAATGTTGTGCCGACGGTTTTTACGAAAAATTACAGATCGTCATGATAACACAGACGATGATGATGCGAGTACGTGCAGACGCGCGCGGTATACGCGATAACTCGTTCCGGGGTTTCCGCAAACGGGTCGCCCCCCCCCCCCCCCCGAACGCACTATTATGATGTAAAAAATATCCCGATGGGTTTTTTACCCGGCTTATATTTATTACACCCGGTTTCCAACGGCTACATGTACTACCAGGAGGAGGAGGAGAAGGGTGCGTGGTGTAATATATTATTCGGAGCAACTTAATTAGAAACGAAAAAATGTAATTTACCGTGTGTTTGAACCGGGCCAACCGCGGTATACACCATATACACATTATATATATATATATATATTATTACACTATTATAATGGGTATTATAATAACAACAATAATAGTAATGATAGTAATAATAATAAATAATAATAATAATAATGGTTCTGAATCGTTACAATAGTGTTCCGAACGAATTTATATGATATTTATCTTGTAGCTGTGCTGTCGGGCGGCGCGCAGAAGATCGTAGCGGTAAGAAATATATTATACACACGATAGGTAGGTACCTACCGGACGCGCCCAAATTTGATCGATAAACGCGCACGCGGTTTCCCTCGGCCACGTCTGGTGCACGCGTTTTTTACGCGGACGTTCTCCACCACGTGCACTGCGGAAATGCAGTCGCTCGCTGCAGTCGGATGCCCTGCACTTCTACACAGCTGATTTCTACGTACGATCACCAACTGCAAGATCTGATTTGAACCATTTTCAAAAAATAATATCTCGCGGCCGTGGTACACGTGCGTGGTTATTATTATTTTATAACACTTTATGGTCCCACGGATATATCTTCGTTAACACGCTGCTACCGCGTTGAGATCTTTTAAAACTGCATATCGCAAATTCGAGCGAAAAACTTGAACTACACTGTCGCCTCATTTCGGCACGTCGACTTTAATGGAACTCAGGATTTATTTTGACTTACCTGCCGTTATTTCTAGCGTTATGCTTATTGTACACGTATTATAATACCAAGGCTTTTGAAGTTTATTTCTATAGCAATGCATATTTTATAAAAAAAGAAAAAAATTATATAATTTACGGCATATTTAAGCTTTTTTCAGTGCATATAGGTAAGCACACGGTTCATCGCTTTTTACGCATAAGGTTCCGAACCAAAAATGTATCACGAATACGACGAGACACGATCGTAAACTTATAACGGATCGTTCAGTCGAGTGCACGGTTCTGAACAGCGTCGAATGTCAATAGGAGAATAGTCGAGTTGCACTTCTTACCTAAATTAATGTGATCGAACTGCACTTGGTTCAAATACAAGTGATGATATTCGTACCGCACTTAGATCAGAAAAGGTGATACTTATATTATGGTATTTTGGTTTTAAAAACTAATCATTATTGAATCCGGAAGTGTTAGAAAAACATTTTTGCATTTTTCGATAAAATCTCTAACCAGCCCCCAATAATGTCAAGGTTATGACTTTAGGTACAGGTATAAGGTTAGTAAGTACTATTTCTATCTCACCTCGGGGTATCATCTCCACAAGAGTATAGCGCAGTGTTGCGTTCGAGGCTGTTCTTGGCGAATGGTTTTCCACGTAAAATTCAAACGAAAAATTTTCAAATATATCCTGCACAGTTATTCATTCAAAATACAATATATCATTAGATTTTTCTTCTTCGAAATTAGCAATTATCCAGATTTTTAAATGTACTCGTATAGTTTATTTTTTCGAACATTTATCTTATTGAACCGAGAGTACAGTTCGACCGTTGCATGTTCTAGAGTTCTAGACCGCATAGCTCTTTTTTAACGTGAGCGCAATGTGACCTTACCGCCGTCATTATGTCCTTAACGTTCATTCGCATCGCAACGATTCCCGCGTTGCAACTGTGCGCGGGCTCAGGGGATCTTTTGAATTTTGCGCGATCGCCGCTGCGTTATAATATTATGTACCGTTCGGCGTTGCCTGTTGTGTATCGAGTCGGTAATTTAACTGCGCATTAATTTCAAACTCAGAGGTTATCACACCTCTTAAAAATATTCTAATTATAAAAAAAAAATAAAACTCTTCGTTATCACCGATTCGTGAGTGAACTTTGAAAGTTCACTCGTTTGACTGACATTTTGATCATGTTCGACATCAATGTACAACGTTTGCGATCGGTTATGGTACGAACAACGTATAAATATAGAACTGTATTCTGCGGAAATAGCTGTCGGTGCACATCTCACGGTCAGCCACAAAAATCAGGTGTACCGCACGAATGGCGGACTCGGAATGAAACGGAAATCTGCAGCTATCGCTTGGACGACATTTTCACGCGATCTCCGCGGAACAATATTCGAGGGTTTCCTAACGATCAGGAATCATTGCGTCATAGACAGGACAAAAATAGTCCTTACTATTGCTATTACGTCTTCGGCATATTTTCCGGGCGATAATATTAAAAAAAAATTGTCACGTCTTCCATGACCTAGCGATACTCTGCGGTTCGTATCAAGAACGATACGTACGCGTGCGGCGTGTGGGATCCGTGGACACCAGCAATATGGTAATAATAATTATATCGTTTAAAAAGATGTCATTGTTTTCTATGTCGCTCCTGTGCCGCTAAACCGATTATTATAATACGTTGTTGGCGCACTTCTGTACACGAACCGTGCTGCGACCGTGTTTCTCATAATCTAGGATTACGGACAGAGCCCGTGAATAATTTATTTCAGTACCGACACCGAGTCACGCCTTGGATAGCGAAGTCCACACTCGCGAGCCGTGCGCACGGGTTATTGCGATGGGATCGGGAAAAACAATAATAATTGTGTAAAAATAAAATTTGGAAAAAAAAAACAACTGCCCTCTACGAGAAACGATTAAAACTGAATCTAATTAATATCATATTACTGCGCAATGTCGTCGGTCGTTCGGCCGTACCTTACAGGTGTACAACGATAGTCACTCATCGGTCGGGGGCAAAGGTTTTCGTGCGTCCGCACACGCATTTTCTCGCTGAAATTGTGTAATACGCTCACGAAGCACAATACACATTATATTATTATTTTCGTCGCAATAATATTAAAAGAAATGACCCGTTGCACGTTTATTTTGCGAGCGTACCTATATCGGTTTTTTTTGGAACTCAATTTCATTGGTTTCGCTACCAATCACTATTCCGCAGAACAACAAGAATGTTTGCGGTATTTCAGCATTATATTTTCATTCTGATGTTTCTGTTCGGTCATATGACTGACCTTTAACTAAAAAACGTATTGTAAATTATGATCCTCGAATGGTTCATTAGTTAGAACTATGTATAGCTATTTTAGGAGTCGGTTTATCAATAAACAGATTCGGAATAATTGATATTGTTATTGATGGACATAAACGTTCTGTATCACGTGTTTCCATACATCGAAATACACCTTTCGTCGATACAACAATATACCGTTTTCTGTTGATTACAAAATGCTGTGGATTGCACAACAACGATAGTACATTGTCAGATAATAACTGGAAAGTAGAATTTATAGTTTCTATATACCATGTGATGCGCACTGTATTATGTAGTCATATTACATACACGTACACGATTCATCATTAATGTTTAACTTTATCGAACGATTTTTCTGGTCAAGTGCACCGTTTCTCTAATATATTATAATACTTTACCATGTTAAGTATAATACTGTAAAATACTAAACACTAAAACTTCTAACATCAAGAAAAAGTTCATCTCAGACAACGGCAAAACGTACTGAAAAAATGGAGAAGATTTTTAAAACATAAGATAAAAAAAAATGCTTTGATTCTAATTGAATTTATTTTTATTTAAATCTTAAATGAAAATATTAGTAATACGTAAAGTCCGGGTATTGATGCCCTTAGAACTATATAAAAATTAAATGCATTTAGGACACAATAACAAAAAGAAAATGTTTAACTAGGTATCTAAAAAGATAAAAAGTGCATAAAAGTATAGTTAGATAAATTATTTATACATTTTTTAAATGAATAAGTTTAATTGAAATGTTTAATAAGTATTATATAAAAAAATAAATATAAAAAAAATGTATAATATAATAAACAAAAATAATATAAATATTAATAAATGTTAAAGTCAATTTACATAAAAAAAACAATCTGGAACAATGACGGTTGAACAATGATAATATATAAGGTGGAAATAACATGAAGAGGAGACCGTCCAGTCACAAAACAGTCATATCATTTATAACTAGAAAAACGTCGTATTGAATAAAAAATACAAACATTGAAACATATCAACATCCTGGGCCTATATATTAATTAGTAATAGGTAATTCACAATTATTAACAACTCGTTTGTTAAGTTTTAATAAAAAATTAAAAATATTGAAAAACAAAAAAATATAATGAATCATACATTTTTTTTTTATTATCATTAGATATGTGTCAGCATATCGTATACTGCTCTTACTTGTATAACATTTAAATAATAAATCATAATATTTTATTATGTATGCGATTTGAATCAGTCGAGCAGAATTGTCTAAAACTATGGTTGCGTTGCATTCATTCGTCGTCCTCACTGTCATCCGATAAGAGTAAGCTCTGCGTGTTGGAATCGCCGGGCTCCCGGGTTGAATAACCGTGGTTCCTCGGTGGATTGGCGTGGAAATATTTTAATTTTTCTTTTTATCCGGTCTTCGAAGAACAGGTATGCCGGTGCCACCGTGGCTTTGTCTGTTCCTCGCGAATCATGGCATTTTTAAGCAATACTCGAGAAGTAGTACTATTATCATTGAATATACGAGTAAAATATTGTTCCGACCGTGTATAATATGTAGTACGTTAATGAAGAGTTCGTAAAAGTTATCAATTTTAATAAAATATTTAGAGAGTAGAGTATATTATGTGATGAGTAAGTTGTACTACAAAATGACATTGGACAAGACATTTTTTAAATGTTTCAGCATACCACATGCTCGTGCTAGTCTAATGAATCACATTATTTTGTTTTACATATCATTTGAACGGCCACAAACAATTTTACGGAAAAAGCTCGTTGCGTTTATAATTTGCTCCGGGACTCGCATTTCGCCCTGTTTATGAGGTACCACGTATACACGTATAAGATACTTATCCGAAATTCAAAAAATGGTTAGTAATGTAGTACTGACGAAAGCGTATATCATATTATACTTTTATATTTTTATTGAACAATACATACAGTTAGGTACTTACTACAGTTTTTGAAACTTTTTAGAAAAACCAGTATTTCAATCTATACTTTTAATCCGTTATCATGTTATTAGATGAATAAATACAAATTAAATATATTTGAATTCGTTTTGTTGTTATAAGCGTATATTTGTACACAGATATACTCGTACTATTTACAAAACTCGTGTACAACATTTTGCTTGTCGTGATGATAGATCTGTAGTTATAAGCATAATGTTGTACCGTTCACGTCGACGTTTTATTTACGCGTTATGTTTCCCGTTTAATAAAAAAAAATTGTCATTGTGGTCTGCGTTCTTTTTCTAATAAAATCGCAATTCCGATCGACAATGTATACGTTTTAGTGTCAATTATATAAATTTACTTATTGACTTTAATTTGTTTTTTTACGTATGAATGCGCGTATGGAAATGCATCGATTTGTGTACGGACCGACGACGTCTGGCGGTTATGTGCCCGCGGTCGAACGTTTCTAGACAAAACAAACAACGTGAACGAAAAAAAAATACAAACGGTGGCGGGGAACCTTTTGACGTTAAAACCACACGCGTTGGTAAGTTATTATTGGTGTTTTACACAACAAATAATAGTCTTATTATATGTTATTATAATTCTTATTGTAATGTTCAACATTATTTTTTAAGACACTTGTCACATAAGTTTGGATTTGACGTTTCGGTTTGCATCGTCTTTCGTCTAGACAAAAATCCGACGATATATCGTTAATTTATAAACTATGAAATAATAAAATATGTTGTCCCGAAATACTCGAAAAAGTAGGCTAGCCTTTAATGCTCGCTCTATGTCTACTTATTACGGATCTTTTCACTCTCAACATTACAGTTTTAACGAGCATCTAAGTCGTATGTTAAGTGAATGCAACAGCGTTGACTTTAATTTTGGAAATTTACATAAGCTTCGATGTTTGTGTCTAGATTTCGGATAAATAATTGCTATGTATATCAAATTTAAATTTAATATTCTATCATTGTTTCAGAGTATTCCTTAATTACTGTTAATTTTCTATGTTTTATATACTATAATTTACGTACACTCTTTGCCCGAATGGGCGTTAATAAATAATAATAATTTACTCATCGTGCATAGCATGTACTGATGTATACGTACGTTACGGGCAATGTAAAAAATTTGGACGTTGTTACACAATTTGGGAAATGTAATGATAATTGTTGCCTTAATGCACGAGGTGGCAATGCTTTTTACAGGAAATCGTACGAGAGTGCCCGGGAAAAATGTACCCAGCCCTGATTCGAGTGGGCAAAGTGAATTAAACACAGTGCGCTGCGCACATTTATTGCGAATAGCATTTGTACGTAACAGTACCTATTGTTACATGTTTCATTCGGTTGAACCCATTCATGATGTGCAGAGATGTATTTATGTATGCTAATAAAGTACCCCATCCGCACGAATCTCTTTGGGAGAAGCGGCATGAAAATGTTGTTCTAACTTGGACGGCCAAGGGTATGATAGGTGTACTTTCAATTAATTATGTAAGACCAACCGGTGAAAATGCATAAGTTCTGGTCGAAACGAGTACCATAATTGAGGTGCATGTGATAATAAATAAAAAACCATATGCATCTGTGTACCCAACATTACTTTTTAGCAATAATGTATTAACATAAAACTATTAATATGCCTACAGTTTAACAGTAATAATAGTATTCATTTTATCTATCTCCAACTACGTTTAGAATTTTAGATAATAATATCAATACCTCAACAGTAGATACCAAAATGGATAGTAAATTTAAATATTACCCAATGGGTAACTAATATTCGAGGCATTTATTTGGGTTTTGTTAGTGCCCAGTTAGATGTTTTATTAAATTTCATATTTTCAACGTATAACCCAAATGTAATCGAGCACTGCGTACAGTGTCCGGACAGTGTAAAATTAATCCTACATTGCTCTGGAAAATGGGACATTGTGCACGGTGCACTAAGTCCGACCTACCGCTTTGCCCGTAACGCAAATAAACGATTTAACATTGCGCGTAAAACAATATCACTGTACAACATGGCCGTTTACGGGAACCGAATTAAAAATAACACATTCGAATACGTGTTTCAGGAATCGATTGGATTTCCATATTCGTTGCACAGCGATGGTTAATTGAAAAATTGTAGTGTTATCATGTGTACGCGGGTGCAGTAACATTTTAGACGTTTTATTTTAGACGCACTGCTGTTAGACGTTTGTCCCCCGTCCCTCCCCACGTACGGTACGCGTTTCCGTCGAACCGTGCATAAGGTTATAGAACACGAGCGTAAAACCGGAGATAAGGGAAATCGAGACGGTAACAATGAAATAATAATAATAATAATAATAATAATAATCCCCATCCGCGAGTGATCTGTGCGCGCGGAAACTGAGATTACGAGCCGAATAAATAAGCCACGGAGTGTCGGACTAGCCTCTAGTCATCGATTAGACGCGGAACACGAGCAGCCGATAGCGAGATAACGTTTTACGGTTTTAGTACGTTTTACTATTCTTCTCCTCGCGTACGAACCGCGATCGCGCACGCAGTCAGAAAACGAGCTTGCGAAAATGTCCGAAGACTCCTTCATCGTGACGCCGACCAGAAAACACACGGGCACTGTGAGTACAAAAAGCATGGAAACGTGGGAATCGCGCGGCATTGTAATCACGTGTTTTCGTCCTGATTTCAGGTGATCTTCTTGCACGGGCTCGGCGAAAATGGGTACGTAAACCGCGCGTTCATAACTTTTACCGGTGTTCACATTCGCGTTTCACAGGACACGGCACTCGAAACGCGTCAAATAATAACTCGTCGCCGCCGTGGGGTTTTACACATTTTTCCCCTCACGGTCGCGCTCGTATGATCATTTTTTTATTTCTAAAACGTGTTTGTTCAGTCACCGGAAAATTTTCATCAACAAAGAGGTTATAATGTGTGTTACAAATTGAGACCGCTTACCGGAATTCATTTGCGCGGTGAAATAAATCTCCGTAATTATTATAACATGTATTACGGTTACAAGTGTTTATAATATTATGATTACAAGTGAAGGGATTAACGCGCGCGCTTGCATGTGTGCATTTTTTTTTTCTAAGCGCTTTACTTTTATATTCGTTTTAATTGGGTCCAAGAGTTTTTTACCGGAAGTATGCGCGTGTACCCTGTATAGGTAATAATGAGATATTCCGTTCGACGGTTTGGGAACGCGGATCCGAGCGAGAAGAAAAATATATTTATTCGAGCTGTGTCGTAATCAACCCTTGAACCCCCGGACACAATATATTATTACTAAAAGACAAAAACCGAAACATTTTCTCAACTCGTGTACACGCAGTAATAACGTTTGTCAAAACAAAAATCTGGAGAAAAAAAAATTTTTTACTAGGTTTTATTAATTTTCTACGTAAACATTTCAGCTATTTTGCTAACCGACCGATACGGTAAACACAAAAAACAAACAAGAAAAACCGTTCACCATTATTGATAAGATAAACAGATAAACACTTGATAGGTGTATTTAACATATTAATGTTTTAAAATAATATTTAATCAATATAATCTAAAATAATCTAATCTATGTTGTATTTCATGCGTGAAGGTTTTACAATGTCGTTTTAACTTTCGCTGTACACACATTTTCGTACGTGTAGTATATAATATAATATTGGTCCAAATGTTTAAATTTGATCAAGAACTAGACCAATAAGTATTTTTATTTTCTTTTGTCGATAAATATCGATTTTTTTTCTAGCCATTTCGGTTTCCTGGTGTAATAGATTTACGACTATGATATGCTCGTGTTAAATTATTTTCATTCACTAACACCTCCAGAGCTTTGACCGGGATCGTTTTTCTCGTGAAATGGTTTTAAACAGTTGTTTACGAATCACAAGGCATACTTTAAAAACTAAACATTAATATTGGAACCTAGCCGGACCGTTCAAACGCATTTGTTATGTGTTCGAGCGGTGTTCGTTGAATGTGTATTAATGTTCTCAAGTAACGTAACGTACAGCACGTTTGTGCAAGTTAATTTTACAGTAACTTAACCACCGAAAAAACGTACAATGAAAACGCTTTGTTCTAACGGTGTGTTTAAACAATCATTACTATTTAACAATTTGTCGGGAGCGAAACGAACAACGAAAATATATTGTTAACCCGTTCGCACTTTTACGTCGGTAGGTAAACGTAAGTCAATCTCCATAATTCAGCACAAATTTTATCGCACTCTGGTACCGATACGAAATTTTCCTTTTAGTTTTATTGACGTATTGTAATCGAATGTGCTGTTATAACTTACAAACCATATAATAAACTATAACCAATTTTTCTAATAACATTATGAGATTGACTTTGATTTATCCTTGATCTATACATTTTAATCGTTTCAGTTATTTTTGCTCCTACCATAAGTTTTTTCGTGTCATATATAGCTGCCGATTAATCAATGCAATTTACCGATATCACTGTTTTATTATTGATGTTGTAAAATATTGCGCGCGCATTTATCTAATTTTAAATCGAACTCGTTTAAATACTTCGCGGAGATTTAGACTCGTAAACTATTACTTTTTTCAAATGCTAATAAACCTTGATTTATCATATAACAATAATGTGCAAGGCAGTTTTTAAATCGGGTGCATGATAAAAACACCTCTGATGCTATTGCTATGAAAATGTATTAATAATTAATTATAACCTATTCATACTTCTACCGCTTCTACAGACAGTACTGCTGCTGATTTTTAAAATGTAAAATACATCTGTGGTTTTAATGAGTTTGATTTTTACTTTTTAATCGTATGTGCGTTAAAAAAATCATTTTGAAACCTAACTTGGGAATACGCGTACAATCGTGAATTTATTATTTTGAAATTTCAACGTTGGCTACTCGAATCAAGAAACTTTATGATTACTAAAACATGAACTTAATTAATTTTATGGTACACGTAATATTTGCCCGCACCGAGTAAACAACTGAATGAGTGACAAAAGTGGTGTAAGCCAATACAAACATGTTATGACATGTTATATTATTGCTTGAACAGAAAGAAAATATGACGATTTTCCGTACGGGGTTTTCGTGCATCGTGATTCATGATAATAAAAAAATAATAATAATAGAAATCAATTTACGTTGAAGGACATTTCAAAGCTCAAATTTCGCCGCGCATACCGCATAGGATCTAAAATATATTAGACTAGGTCTTCGTACGCTGCTATGTGACACGAATGCAATACGGTGTATGGTCGTGCGCAACGTTCATAAATGTATACGTGGTTTACCTCGGATTGCGTAGGTTCGGGCACAGGGAAAATATTCGAGCTCTCGGCTTCTGCGCTGGTCGGTCGGCCGGTAGCTCGTCAGGGTTCAACGGTTCGTTCGGTACACGGACGGGGTGACCACGTAGGTTAAGCATGAACGAAATGTGCTGTGGTGCCTGTAATCGCTAAACATAAAAAATAAATAAATACAAATCATGTGATCCGGTACGGGAAAACGGACTTTATTTAACGCATTGATTGTATCCGACACGAAACCGACGCAAGTGTAATTATTCAATGTCATATACGGTTTTCAATATCAATCACTAAACTTTGCGGTCTCGTTTCGAGTGTTATCGCTGCAGACTGTATTATTATTATTGATAACTCGCGGTCTTAATAAAAAACGGTTTAATCTGATCGTATGGCTTCGATGCAAATGTACCGCGACGATAGCATTATTTCACGGTAGTTTTTTTTTCTAACCGATATCGTGAGCCTAAATTATTATAATTAAGCGTATGACTTTGAATCTCGCGGGGTTAACGGTGAGGAAAATGTACTACGCACCGCGGACCGTGTGTTCAATTATTACCGCACCGAACAATTATAATAATGATTATCATTATTACGATTGTACGAGTTGGTCACGAAACGACTGCGCGAAATGCCAAAATGTTTTTCGCGCAATAATTTATTATTTAACATAACCACGACAAGCTGCTGAGCATTCACCGATATTGTAAAATTTATAAATCATCAATGTGTAAATCGTTTTAACTCTAGATTCCATATACGAGTAGCTTGCAAATCAATTCAATTAACGTACTATAGTAAGACCTATGATTTGTTATAGTTGAGAATCGTGGGCCCCCACACGAGCTTCCTCGGTGTGGCCTATTATACACTATATAATTATGTATCTACGAGTAATATTTTGTATTAGATTCATAATAATAATAATAAGATTTTATAGTAACGATATCGTATGTTATTATTAGGGCTAGGATTTTGTAGCATTTGCATTTTCTTTCTTAGTACTCCAGGACATAGCTAATTAAAAACAAAATTCGATTCATACATCACAGAGTTCAAATTTACAATTTTGATTTTGCTTTTTTTGCATTTTCTTATGATATTCGTAAATAAATGCTTTTTTGGTACTTTAGTGTCAGTTTATTAGCTTTTCATTTAGTTTTTGTTAATTATACGCATATTTGATATTTTTATAACATTTACGTACTTATTTATCTAAATTATTCTTTATCAATTTATTTTCATAACTATATATATTTCGTGGCTTCACCTTATCGGAAAATATTTCTGAAAATAAATTCTTAGATTTTGTCAAAGTGATTACCGAGTGGGGAGTGAGAACGATATTTATTGACTTGTTTACTATGTCTATAAAAAAAATTTACGAAAATATTATTTAGCATTCACTAATTATAGGAATTTCCATGGGGGTTTATATTCGCGTGCTAACGTACGGAGTATTGTTATTTATCGCGGAGCCATGGCCCATGAGTAACGTGACCATATTTTTTTTTCTTCAAAGCGGGACACCTGTACATTTTAATAAGGAAACCACATCATTTTGCGAAAAATAACAATTTTTTTATTGAAATAAAAACATAAACTGTTTGTATAAAAAAAGTGTTTTACGTAATACATATATATATATATATATATATATATTACGTAGTTATACTATACGTCTATACGGTATAAATGTATAAATAATGTATGATTGTGATTTGTGATCAATAAATACTTACCACAAGTCGACTTTTCTTAAAGCGGGACATTTTTAGGTTCTTTGGGGACAGCGGGACACTTAGCTCGAAAGCGGGACGTATGGTCACGTTACCCATGAGTCACATCAGTTGTCGTTAATACGTTATGCCGACAATTCTTTAATCGTTTGTTACATTTTCCTGGTTAAAATGCTTTTTTTGGAGCATTATTGGCAATTTTTTAATGTCTTTATCGTAGGTTTTTAGTGCATCATTTTCCTAGCCCTAGACTTATTATTAATATTTTGTTTCGTTCGTTTGTGATTACAGAGAGAACTGGAAACAAGTGCTGGCCAAAATGGTCAAGCCCAACATCAAAGTGATTTGTCTTAACGCGTAAGTATGCAATATACCATTATTATCCGCAGCGCACACGTAATCGTAAATTTATATATTCCATCCCATTAGGGGTGTGATGGAAGGGAGGCGTGATCGGAACCCTCCGGTAAGGGGAATGTTATACACCATATTATATGCTAAGCTGTATATTATTATACATTCAGTTGTGCGGAAAAATATTGAAATTTTTTCGTTTATTTTTTCTCCATCCGGTTCGATGTCGTCCTCGTCCTAACGTTTCGGACCCCGGTTGCATCATAGAGGTGCCTATATATATATATATATATATATACCTTTACTGCCGTTAGGTCGTTGCGAGTCGTTTTTCTCGTCGAAACGCAGTGAGAAAAACATAATCGCGTACGCGGGACAATACGTCATGTGAAAACTGGTTTTGGCACGTTTATATAAAGCCGCGTCCACACTATATAGTGAATGGTAACGATTGCTAGCGAAGGCAAATATGCCCGAACGTTCGGTAACATTTTTAATCTTTGTCTACACTATTCAACGAATTCTGACGAAGAGCATTCGTTTGCGTTCGGTCATATGTGTTGTTTATATTATCGTTAGTGTCTTAATATCTTTTCGAGGAGTTAGATGTTTTTAACAAGTTTAATTTCAATATCGTTATTTTCTTTTTAAGTTTACAAATTTGTACAATGTCAAGTGACGAAGACGATTTATTACTCGCGAGTGCAATCATATTTTAGTTTTGTCAGTTTGAATTTTGGATGCTTTGGATCCCATAATATAGGGTGCTTTTGATAAAGTTGAATAAGTTTCAAACAATTTGCATCAGTCCAGTTGCACTTCTCTATTTTTTCCATTATTAAAATACAAAAAAGGTTAGAAACTGAAAAAATAAAATGACGTAGGTATTGTATCGTACGTCAAATCGTATCGAACGTTCGTGAACAACTAAATCAGACCAAATTTCGTCCACACTATAAATAGAATTCCTTTGATTT
Organism: Periphyllus acericola; assembly: GCA_949715065.1. Lineage (NCBI taxonomy): Eukaryota > Metazoa > Arthropoda > Insecta > Hemiptera > Aphididae > Periphyllus > Periphyllus acericola. Next base: position 12,643,899 of record OX454269.1, read on the forward strand.
ACCGCTTTCTTATCGAACGTGAACGAACATTCGATAAGGTTCGACGAAGCTTCGCGGACCTGTCTACACTACAACAAACGATGCCGAACATGTCGTCACATGTGCCTTCGCTAACGTTCGTTGTATAGTGTGGACGCGGCTTAAGACACATTGTCGTCGCCGGTTTTTTTATTTTTATTTTTTCGCAACAAGCCTGGTAAGGTTTCTTATCACACGGTTACAGTTAGACGTGATACATAACTCGTACACGAGGTGTGCGTAAATCGAAAACGAAGTCACCGCGGCGACTTGTTCGCTGAAACGTTTTTTTTTTTTTTTCATTCAAAACATGTAATTCAAAGGCAAGCTATCACCGGGAAAGGCCCGAAGGCGTCGAACCGAATCAAACTTATCATCTTCTCGTAGTTTACGTTCGAACGGTGTATAGTTTACGAGAGTATAATACAACTATAGTCTGTATACATTATACGTATTACATTATAGCGTTCTTGTCCAAAGCCGCCTAGAAGAGCTAGAACGAGAGGAACGAGTAGACAGGAAGGAGCGTACATACTCTAGATCGGTGTTTTCAGACCGGAGGGCAATTTCTGGGGAGGTATTTGGATAGAGCGCGGGAGGATAACATAATATTGGGAAGATGAGATTGCGTGAACTTGTTAATTGTTTTTTTAAATATGCAAATTAACAACACTTGTATATGTAGCCTTTAAGAAGTTGCTTATAAAAAAATATATGTAAAATTAAATTTGAGGTTGAGATGAGCGAAATGAAAAACTAACATAATCGTACTATTATTTATTGGCCCGTCAAAACCATTACATTAACAGTTAAAGCCACAATCTGACGTTTGTTAAACTATCCTATTATTGTTGATTAAAAACACTGCATTAGATCAGTGGTTCTCGTTCTTTATGTATGTTAGCGATCTAAGATATTTACTATACTCGTATATCTTTTATAGATTTCTCAAAATAGTAAACTCTCCTGAATGATCATTATCGTTGTATTGTAAATTCTTCTGGATTTTAAAACTAGTAAACTCTTCCGAGTCAATATTACATTTTATATTTTCAAACCAAAGTGTACATCAAAATATTCAATTTCCGATAAATAAAATAAGTAAAAACTCTAATTCTAAGAATAAATAAAAGTTCATGTCGTAAAAAATTACGAATGATAAAGAATGAAATATAGACCACATAGGTTTTTCCAAAAAGCGAATGTTCGCATTATTATAAAATTTAAATTTAAATCTACGTTCTTTGTTAAATTTAATTTAATTATTTATTATCGATTTATATTGTCAATTTTTGTTATTTTCTATAATTTGTAAATAAATACAATACAATACTTTTTCTTAATTTGTACACGGTCATAAAAGTATGAGCATTCAATTTTAATGTGTTTCCGATTTGACTAACGTTTTTTTTTAAATTTTTTCGATACCTATTACTATAGACTTAAATTATTATTTAATTAGTTAACTTTAAAGTTTAGACGAAGTTATTACGCACTCGGAAAAGTTTACGCATACACACCATTCAGGTATAGTGCTTGAGTGGGGACCGGGGAGAGTTTCCGCATAACATATCCTTCCGGTAGTTCTGAAGTAGACCGGGGAGAGCTTGCCGCGGGGAGGGTCAAGCGGGTCGATTAAGTCGGGGTGGTTTTCACAACGGCCCCCGCAGAGGGCGGATGATAGGATGCGCGTTAACCTTTATCGTGTTTGCATGTAATGCTTGTCGCGCGCAGGCAGAAGATACCGCTGACGTTGAACAAGGGCTTCCCGACGGCCGCGTGGTTCGACCTGGCGTCGCTGGACGAGAACAAGCTGGAGGACGAGACGAGCATCATCCGGGCCATGGACAAGCTGCACGACATCCTGGACGAGGAGATCGCGTCGTCCAAGGTGGCCTCGACCAAGACGGTGCTGGCCGGTTTCTCGCAGGGCGGCGCGCTGGCCATGTACTCAGCGCTCACCTACCACAAGCGGCTGGCCGGCGTCGCGGTCATGTCCAGCTGGCCGGTGCTCCGGCACACCATGCCCGAAGTGAGTAGAGCTGAACAGAGCGGTGGGGTTCAAAAATTGTTTTTTTTTCTTCCCTCCCCTTTATGGGTCTTATCGATTATTCCCAGGGCCATAATACCATTGTCCGGTTACAGGCGCTAGAATATAAAATGTTGACGAAATCGGATATTGAAACGAATTTTGATTACATCACGATATACTTTAATTAGCTATTCGGTCGTTATAATATAAACATTATTCGTAGCGATTCGAAACATTTGCTGAGTACTTATAGTAGCATTTAACGGAGATTTCACAGATTTTAAACATTTTTTTTTTCACATAACTGAGAACAGTGGTTCTCAATCTTTTTAGGACCGCGACCCAAATTTTCTCCCAAAAATCTGTCGCGACCCCCATAGTTTTACATTTACAGAATCATAAAAGTAATTTCAAAAACAAATTTAACAAAAATTTTTAAAAATACCCGTCGTAATAATTCCCGTAATAATTCTTATATAACTTTATACTTCTATTGTTGTTCCATAGTCTATACTTTTAGAGTGTTTACAATTTAAAAAACATACATTTCATACAACCTGTATAGTTAAAACACTTCTCGCGACCCCCCAAAAATTGACTCGTGACCCACCAGGGAGTCGCGACCCACAGTTTGAGAAACGCTGAGTTAGAACATCTAAAGTTTAACCTACCTTATAAAGATATTTGGTACTGGTATATTTTTAGAAATATAAACTCATGGGTAGAACTCTTTCTCTTAGAATCGTTAGTTTTTCGGAGCGATTGGTGATATTCATTTCAAATTTAATGGACTCATCTCCGAGTGATCTGTATCACGTTAGTTTCTTTTTTTTTAATTTTTCTTTTTTCTTTGCTTTTTCAAGGCGGCCGTCAGCAACACAAACACTCCGATGTTGCAGTGCCACGGCACCGCCGATCCGGTCATCTATTACAAATGGGGCACAATTCTGGCCGATCAAATGAAGGCGATGAACCCAAAGTACGAGTACAAGACCTACGAGGGTTTGATGCACGCGGTCAATGACCAGGTAACGTGTCTTGTAAACTCTTGTTGTGTAACCGTGGTCCGTGTAAACAGTATACAATATTGTCGTACAACGATTGAACGATGTGAATATTATATATGTTACTAAGTACAAGTACGTTGTGCGTGCTGTGCGAGGCTCGTCGTTCGCTGGGAAGATGAAACGAAGAAACCTGTCGCTTCTGGTATACATACGGGGAGTCGATATTTTCTAGGATCACAAAAGTTGAGCGAAACTCTTAATTTTTAAACGTCAAAATTGAAAGAAACCCATACAAACATCTAAGAAAAAATAACACGAATCATGAATAGTATACAATTATCGTTGTCATCGATATATTATAGATATATTGACGTAATATATATGATAATTATAGCGTTGCGAAAAAATGCAGTCATACATTTTCTTGTTTAATTTGATAAATAATGTATGTCAAACGAAATTATATAACCAAATATTATAAAAATAATCAAAACTTAAATTACTGAGCAAACAAAAAATTTTTCTCAAATTTCTCAAAGAAAAAATACTGTTTTTCGGTATTTTTATTCAAACGTCAATACACCTACGTATCATTAAAATATACGAATGGATATTATTCATTTTATCGTTAATCTATTATTTCACGATCCGTCGATTACAATAAATTATTTCGTTTGAAATTAAACACAAATTATCAATCTATCGAGACACAGTTCGTGTAGAGGTAACTTCAAAGAATACAAGGAATCGGAGGATTACGCATATCACACTAAACGAGACTTTGTCTTCTTCGGTGGCATATCCGAGATTTGACCATCGCGTCACTCACCTAACTGTCTACATGGGAATGGTCAATGACCGAAAAACCTTTCCCCTCCCTCTCTCACGCCATAAATATATTTGTCAAATTAAAATTGTACATTGTTTATATTACAGAAATTATTGTTGGCCAAAACTATTATATGTTTGTTCTGTTGTAGGAATTGGCTGACCTCAAAACTTTCCTCAACAAAGTACTGCCGTGAGAAGAAAAAATACTATTAGAATTATTACGGTTCGCCACGAAAATCGCAGTGAATTCAATTAGTTTTTCACCACACAGGCCGTGTATGGAAAAAAAATCATAATTTATTAGTTGTACAATTTTTTATTATATGTGTAAGGATACGATCGTGTGTTCATGTATTATATTATATATTATTATATTGTTGTCGTCGACACTCGTATTTTGACTCGGTACCGACGTTGCTGTGACGTAGGTACATCTGACAGTTGGTGTAACGATGAAATAAAAATGTTAAAAAAAAAAATGATTATGTAAAAATGTAGGTTTTAATCGGATTATTATACATAACGATATGTTAATAATATATTATTATATTTTATTTCGTTTTAATTAAAAATAAATTAATGCGTGCACATTCAACTTTTGTACGCTACTGATTTATCCACCACCTTCACCTTAACCCGGACTTGTGTATTGTGTCGGCTCGTGCGGTAAAAACAATATACATAAATGTGTGTGTTTGTGTGCGGTGCATACGGCATGTGTGCGCGAGTGGGCCTAGACATTGAACCAGTCTTATCGCAGCCTTATTTTCGTTTTTTTTTTGTTTTAATACGTTCGCTTTAAAACCGCTACGCCGCACACACGGCGTCGGTGTGTACCTATCGCTGTTCGCCGGGATTTATTAACCTCTTGTCCAAAGTCACCAAGTCTTAATTAACGGCGTACACTCGTATACCTATAATGTTGGTACGGTCAATATTATTATTATAACGGGTATCAGCTACACGCGCTTCGGACGTGCCGGGTCATCCAGGTTTCCGCGGCCGGTTGTAGGTATTATTATTATTATTATTATTATTATTGTACATTATAATGGAAATATCAATATTTATATATATATATATGTACATAACATACGCGAACGGACGGGAGGGGGGGGATAATAATAATAAATAACACATCGGATAAATTCCAAAGTCCAAATCACACAGAGTCTCACGTAGAGCGACGGGGAAAAATGTTCTTAGGTCCGCGCCACACTATAGAGCGGTTTTGACGCGCGGTGAAAACGCTTCATTTCGACGCGGCAAAAAACGCAAAACCGTGGCATACAGCGGTGTCACGCGGCAACGCGCGGTAAAATCGCGCTAGTCTGATGCACTCCATTACATGGTGTGCGTTTTCATCTCGCGTTTTTGACGCGCGGTGCTCGCGCGTTTCCACCGCGCGTCAAAACCGCTCTAGTGTGGCGCGGACCTAAGGTATCTGTATAATATTACTTAACCGCTTTATCGTATGCACATAAGTTATAACTAGGGCTAGGAAAATGATGCACTAAAAACCTACAATAAAGACATTAAATAATTGCCAATAATGCTCCAAAAAAAGCATTTTAACCAGTTAGATGCAACAAACAATTAAATACTTGTCGGCATAACGTATTAACAACAACTAATGTGACTCATGGGCCATAGCTCCACGATAAATAACAATACTCCGTACGTTAGCACGCGAATATAAACCCCCATGAAAATTCCTATAATTAGTGAATGCTAAATAATATTATTGTAATTTTAGACATAGTAAACAAGTGAATAAATATCGTTCTCATTGCGTCTGAAGTCCAGATAGTCAACGTAACCACAACTCTCCACTCGGTAATCACTTTGACAAAATTTAAAAAAAGAATAAAAAAAGAATTTATTTTCAGAAATATTTTCCTATAAGGTGAAGCCACGAAATATATAGTAATGAAAATAAATTGATAAAGAATAATTTAGATAACTAAGTACGTAAATGTTCTAAATATGTCAAATATGCGTATAACTAACAAAAACTAAATAAAAAGCTAACAAACTGACACTAAAGTACCAAAAATGCATTTATTTACGAATATCATAAGAAAATGCAAAAAAAGCAAAATCAAAATTGTAAATTTGAACTCTGTGATGTATGAATCGAATTTTGTTTTTGATTAGCTATGTCCTGGTGTACTAAGAAAGAAAATGCAAATGCTACAAAATCCTAGCCCTAGTTATAACACATGCATCGTACTATTATTATGTTATACTGACAATGCGATATTTATACAAAAAAAAAATTAAAAACCTCCAAAACCCTGGTGAAGTACATAACGCGCGCGTCTTTCGTAATATTATGTAGCCTACAAAATGTCGGTACGAGAATAAGCAAACGGTAAAAAACATAAAAAACAATAATAGTTCGTAATATGCGATTCACGTTATTTCAATAATATGTACTTCTTGTGGATCGAGCTGTATGTAGGCATGTTGGGATCCGGTTCGTTCACCCACGTATAAAACGATTGATGCCCGTAAAAACCTAATTGAGAAATGAAAAAAAAACAAAACAACAACACAAGAGTTTTCAATTTCAAAAAAAGATAATTTCTCGTGACACCATATATGCGTACCGTAAAGTTTAAAAACACTGCTGAATAAAATACTGTGCACGTGCTGTTTGACATGGTATACTATTATGCATGTTGATTAATAATATTGTTGTTCGCCGTGCACACGTTTAAATTTGCTATCACGTGTCCATCCTTCCGCCAACTTAAACAGACTTTATTAACCGCAGAGACCGCGTGACAATATGATAGCGACTAGTTACCGATCATTTTCTGTGCCTATACTATATAGTATATACTCTTCGTCTTTGACGTTCAGCACGAGTCCGGACACGCGGTGCGAACGCGCTCTGTTTGTCATTCGACGAAAATCTTTCACTCGACATAGGTACTAGAACTAGATGGTCTATGCTAAGCAGTATTGTAATAATCCAAAAGTAAAATAAAAGAAATAAGGTAATAATGGTAGTTAGAATGGATATGGAGATGGTAAAACGGGGAGTTACGGATGTTTATTACCTTCCTTCTCGTTTAAGGGAGGGCACTTGGGGTTACAAAGATTTGAGGGTAGATATGGGTGACCGTACCGAAATCAAATTTCGAACGAAATGTTTTTGAATTATTACCCATAAAGTATTGAGGAAAATAGCTTTTTAATAACTAATATTATAATATAATTTTTAGTTAAATGTTATCGGTAATTACTACTAATTCGAGATGACGCGAATTTTTCACTTTCATTCGCAAATAAATTAAATAACTCCGAAAGTATTATTCCGAATTTTGACTACTTTACATCAAAAATTCCGAAAAAATTAATTGAATAGTATTTTGCGTAGAAATGTTGTGTTGCCATTTAAAAAACAAAAGTTTATATTGCCACAGGACATACTCAAGGTGGCATGAAAAAAAAAAACAATATGGAAAGCATAGTTTTTATGGTAAAATTTCAAATTAAAGCATTTTTACGGCCGATAAAGGGGGGGTGAGCACGTCTAAAAAATCACCTTGTATATAGTATCTCGCGTACGTTGGAGCCATTTATAAAGTATACAGCATACACTCATTTGATGCATTCTGTGCGATAACCGTGTGTGTTTTAATAACGGATTTAATACAGTTGGAGCCGTGATGTCATATGTTATGTCACTATTTGCTCGATAGATTTCTCTAATTTGTAGTCATTTCTAGATCCCTCGAATCCTTCTTCTCGAATCTTATAGCATGGATTTCCGCGATTTTATAATACCCGGCGCGTTTTATTCGTGATTATTGGAAGTTTTCGACGCGCGCATCGATCCGATAAATCAAAGTCAAAAGTAGCTATATCATCACATTATAACAAATAAGATTATTCGGCTATTTTTGTTGTGTAATATACTACATTCGGGTTTCGGGATGGAGGGAGAAAGCTTTATCAAAATGCATAGCTGTATAATAACGTCGGAGCGAAGTTCATTAACTATTAATTTCTAGAATGTGATTATTTTACGAATTTATTTTGCGGTCATATTGTGGAGTATAATCAATTATACTGTTGTAAATTATATGATTTGGAAATAAAATTCACCGAGCAGTCGTGATTTACAAATAGTTTCCGATCTCACTAAAACGGTGAAAACGACATTTATGTACAAATTGCATAGTACACCACAATACCACAATATGTACAAGCATGCACTCAATTTATGCGTACACGGTACGAGTAAACACTCAAAAAACGGTTTTGAACAGTGAAGGTCGAAACGAATTTAAAACTTTTGCTTTTCGGATCCAAAAAACTGGTAATCTTTTTTACCGGTTTTGGTATTGTTTCCGTTCAAAACGGTTAATGGTTCGACTATTTCCTGGTTTCAAGTCGACAAGAAAAAAGAAAGGCTTCACATCGTTACTGGGCTATTGAAAGATATAATAATCATGAATAATTAATTTTCCGTGAACAATCACTTTTCACAACAGATATTATAATAACTAATAAGTATACGGCAGATCCATTTCGCTCATATGATCGCGACCACTCGGTTCATTCGTGATTTCTTGATTATCCTTTGTCCCACCATTTGGTACAGGACTCGGACGAAGGACTTAAAAATCTATGAGGATGGACCTCGACGGACGCGGTCATTGGCATCAAAGTCGATGCGAGTAAAACGATGTAAACAGACAAAATCCGACAACTATAATATGTAGGTAATACAATAGCTATATGTATATTATAACACTCTGCAAGTGCGGATATCATTTTCGCGGCGATATCATACGATCCCTTCTTGCGGCTCTAGCAGAACAGTCGGAGAATATAGATACGTTATGTGCAGCCTCACCGATGGAAAAAATCATGTGTGTCATCACGTTGTCGAAAATCGGCGCAACAAATTTTTCGACCACGTCAACCGAAAACCCGTTGGGTTAGGCTCCGTGGGTTACGCATATTATACTACATGTAATCGACGTGTTCAAGGTCAGACGTTTAATGAATACATTTTTTCCCCAACTAAGCTCGTCGTTGTATTGTGCACAATACGACGTTATTATAATAACATTATGAATAGGGCTAAGATTTTAACGCCCTGAAAAATCTTAAAAAATGCCCCTAAAAAAAATGCTAAAATAACTTTAAAAACTTTACAAATGCATTATAAAATATACTTGAAATAATTTATTAATTATTAAAAAAATCAATATTAAAAGTGTATTTTTAGTCTTTTAAATAGTGTTTTACGCATCAAGTATTAGAGCAATAGTATTAGAATTTTATTAAATTAACATTTTACAAAGGCACACTGCGGTTACGACGTCAAAAATCAAACGTCGATTTTACCGATTTAAATTATCTGTAGGTTTTGAAATTTCAATTATTGTCCGATAATAATAAATACGAATTACGAGTGTCTACCTGCTTTGTAATTTGTTATATTTATATAAAAATCTTAAAATAAAATGTCAATAATATACGCGTCTCGCGCTCGCACCGGACACGAGAAAACACGTTAAGACACCGAAAACTGCTTCGATATTTACATGTTATGTAACGTATATGTACCACTAGACTGTACCGTAATAAGTCGAGTACGAGATAACCAGGCCTCGTTCGTGTTCATGTTTTTTCGACAAACTTGTATTCGGCCTTCGCGAAAACAGTCGTGAAAATGTGTTTAGTAAACGGTTAACATAAGGTTTTCACCGGATCTTAAGACTATATTTTTCAATAGCTGATCCTCGAATATTATTTAAAATATGATAGAGTGTACAAACTCATCGTCGTCGTCGTCGAGTATCTACAGTTTACCGAGGCACATGCGGTTACGTCTTGCGCACAACTTAAACAAGTAAAATGCATCGTTACAACGGTTTGGTCGTCGTAGTGAATTCATATGGTAAAATCATTGCGAAAGCCATTTAGAGTCAACAGATTCTGCTTTTGTTGAAATATTTACACGAAATATTACGCTGAGATCTTACTATAACAACCAGATCGTTGTCAGGGAACCGGTGCATCCTACTCGTTTGTATAGGTTACTTGACACTCGACCAGTATGATATCCTGTGTGACATTTTGGACGAAATGTTGACACGACCGATAGCGATAAGACACGTTCACATGACAATAATGGTGTAATAAATGTTAAAATCGTCCCGCGACACGTATAGGAGGTTGGTTATGTTATTCACATCGCGACGTATCGCAGCGCCTCAGTGGTTACTCGTTAAGTCATCACCTGCAGATGGTATGATTATGGCTGGGAATGCATTGCCGTAATAAACCCAAAAACATAGTTTAAAAAATTGCTTTTTATCCTTACAATTTATAAACAACACACTAAAAGAGTGATGTTAAATTTTCTTATGTTTAATAATTTTGGCATGTATCTTAAATGATATATTTGATAAAATGAAATAAATTGAAAGAAAAAGTAATATGGCTAGAACTGCAGGGGACATATTCGACTAGAATTCTATCGATCTGGAAAAACAATTTTATCACCGTATACGTTTTAACTATTTTACTAGGTTTGAAACATATATTGATTTATATTGCACACGATTTTATTGCACTAACATATTATTATTAAACAGTGTATCTAGTGATTCTAATGATACCACATTCATTTCGCTGTAGGTGCCGCCACTCGCGTTATCGAGGAACACATACTTTATTTAGAGTTTGTAATATCCATATAAAAATCACTTGAGGTTGTAAAATAAAATTACAGAGTTTGAATATTGAATCCAAAATCTCAAATTATTCCCTCGGAACCCTAAAATGATGTAAAGGATGAAGAAAATGACTTTCATTAAAAAATAAGAAACTACCAAAAGAATGTAAGATAATATATTATCGTCTTCTTCCCATCCAGATGTGGTTGATGCACGTGTAACGAATTCGTGACCATACGAGCATCGGAAAGGAAGCTTTGGAAAAAATTGCAAATGCCGTCGAAATCTCAGTCCCGTGTGCGTTACCGTGTGCATTTTTAACGGCCGCATCGAGAGGACAAAGAGAGGAAGGGGAAAAAAATCGTAGAAATCCTCAACCTCGGCGACGAAGAAGTGACGTGCTGCGGGAGTGGAAAACAAAAAAAAATTGAAATAATACATTATAAAAACAACTGCCGAGTCCCGTTGACCGGTCGCGTCGGCGTCGTTACTTTATAGACACATGCGTATATTATATACATATATTGTTCGCGAAGACGACGCTTCTTCTTCCTCTTGTTCTCCAGTTTGCCTCGCGTTAGTCGTTGCCATTTGCATTTTCCCTCGTACATCTGCTGCGGTACGTGCGTGCTACTATACACATCATTATGCCGCACTCGACCACGCCGTCGAGACAACTCAATAACACGCCGTCCGATAATGATAATTCTCCTAATGAATTTTAATACGCACGTCTCGACCACCTTTTCTTTTCGGTATCCGCGCGGTCTCGCGTTCTCCGCGACGACACAATAATACAAATAATACAAATAATAATAATAATAATAGTACACGGTTGTCGCGTACGCTCACACGCAGTGTCATCCTCCGCACGACGGGGACGCGACAAATTTACAAAGTCGCGTGTGACGAGAACTCGATCACGAGCGCGCGCGCGGCACCGTACGATATACCCACGCGGCCGTACCAGCCGTGTCATCGCGTCGTGTATTGCGATATATTCCGAAGCCGCGCGTTAACACGGTACGTGACCGTATGCTATTATGTCCCCGGGCGTTTGTACGGATCGACGGCGGACGAGGGAGGAAAACGGTCTTCGCGAAACGTCCCGTCCGATGGTTTCTTTGCTTTGCTTTAATATTACTTTAATCTGTTCCCAGCTTGGGCTCCTATCGCGACAGTGTGAAGTGACTAGGGATGTGAATTAGGTGGTTGTTTGTTTAGAATTGTGTAGGTCTTATATTAAATCTCTCGGACGTGCATTTTCTTAGGCTAATATTTTTTATTTGACTGAACGGCGAATTTAGAATTTTTTGTTCAAGACTCGTGGTTGAATTGATGATTTCTTCGCGAACGGTTGAGATATTTGTTGATTGGCGCACAGTGTGATTGCTTACGAACCAAGGTAATGATCTGAGTATATTCAATTGTAAAGCTTCAAGTTTTGTCCAGTTTGATTTTGAGATGTTAAGAGCCCAAATTGGTGCTGCGTAAAGGAGAATAGGACGGATGTATGTTTTGTATATGTAGATTCTGGTTGTTGGCGGGAGAGAACTTCTGTTGTTTAGTAACGGATAGAGCAAGAATTTTACACGTTTTGCTTTGTTTATAGTTGATTGGGCGTGTCTAGAAAAATTTAGGTTTCTATCTATTTGAACTCCAAGGTATTTAATATGATTTGACCAGTTAATTTTTATTGTTTTTTCATTTAATTTCTTGAGAGTTTATCATGGATTTGTTTGAAAATAATATGGCTGAGGTTTTCGATGGATTGATTGAGATTTTCCATTCTTGGAACCAAGGTTTTACAAGGTTCATCTAATTTTAGAGGTTTTTAATTGAGTCATTGTTGGAATAACCGGTGGCATAAAAAAGAGTGTCATCCGCAAATAAAGCGACTTTGGATTTTCCATGTCGTTGACGTAAATTGCGAATAGGTGAGGTGATAGACAGGAACCTTGAGGAACACCGGCTTGAATGTGTCTGATTGGTTTCATATGGGTACCTACTAATATAGGTATCGCATAATGTATGTGCACAGGGTGTCCCACCGGGACTTACACGGAGCGATATCTCCCGTGTTGTTGGACATTATCGAATCCTGTTGTTTTTTTTTTCAAACCAGCGACCCTGGGGTTAAAGGCGGTTCTGTTGACAACAGTTTGGTAAATGTAAGCGTACAACATTCCGAAGGAAGTTAAACAATTAACTTTTTATTTTACAATTTTTGTGGAATTCGAAGTAACCCATTTTATAGGGATTATTTGTACGTTAGTGTCGACGGTTCAACTTTCAGTTTTCATCGGATTCATGATTTTTAAGGTTTTTTTTTTTTTTGGTTTACAAAGAAATAATGTATATTATTATCACCTCGTCATTGTTCCAATAAAGTTTATTGCTTATAATGTTATTATTATTTAAAATTGTGTAAATAGTACGTAATTTTCTTGTAAACTAGAAAAATTAATAAAAATCAAGAAGTTAACAAAAATTGAAAGTTGAACCATCAATATTTTCAGAAAATAAGTCTATAAAGTGGCCATCTTCGAAATTTATGAAAGTTTTAAAATAAAAAGTTTACCTTTTAAATTTTTTAATAATACACTTACGTATATATACCAAACTATTATCAACAAAATAAAGTTATATATGTTTTTTATTCTTAAGACGCCATATGAAAGAAAAATATATATAAATAAATAACAATTGTTGTATGTGCCAACTAGACCAAAATTTAAATTTAATAAACATAGTCAATTAGAGCGATGCCCTAGAAAGAGCGGTACGCGACACAATGTGTATTGTTTCTCATATAAAACGTAAAATGTCTCAATATTTGTAAATACCTAATGTGATTGCGGTCTGGCGTTTACTAATGAAACGAATAAATACTTTACGCGTATCACAAAGTTTTGAGTATTTTGTTAAAAAGTCACCGTCGTTTGAGTAATTATATTATTGTTGGTGTACACGGCCAATCGGTCGGATGAGAAAAATACTCCCCTTCGTTAGGAAAAAAATCAAGAGCATACTAATATTATAGTGACTGCAATCTCACTTGGGGAAACGGCTGGCCCGTCTTAAACGTTGATCCTGGACACGCCTCGTGGATACACGCCGTACAGTCTTGGTACTTTTTTGTAATAAACCGCGGGCAGATTTATACGCGCACGTAACAATATATTATAGTAACTCTACGGGTAGCCGCTGCGAAAATATCCACGTCGGCACATAATAATATAGCGCGCAACTTTAACGGTTATGATGTACGTACACATTTACGCATATTTCAAGACGCGCCGTTTCCGTTCGATTGTTACGACTTAATTACTCGCCCTTATACGGCCTTGTGTGTACGCGTAAAGCGTTCGTAAAAGTTTTTATGTCTGAAACTTTTATTGGTCGCAAATCTTAAACACTTATAAATCAATTTTCCAAACGACTGTTAACTACATTAGGTTATCGTTTGCTTTCGAACGTCCGATGCTCACGTATACAATACCGAGCAGCGGATCACTCTGCGACACGTTGGAGTACAATTTATTTATTTATTTATTTATTTATTTAATTACATTTCATATACATATGAATACTGGGCCCCACTGAGAAGACTCTACAATGCAATTATATCTGCGAAAAATCGCGTCTTTCAAAAGATTCGAAAAAAAGCCGCACGTGTGCCCGGGCTAAAAAGGTTGATGGGTCGGCAAAGGTACGTCACTATGCGGCGCTAGGACGATACGTGTACGTAAGCGGACGAGACGCAGGTGAAAGGCCGTGGTGAAATTCGCGCGACCGTGTAAGCTCCGTAAGTATGATATCTCGTCGGATATATCTGCACGTGTGCGTTACGTAACGGGTGTGTAAGTTAGGGTGACCATTTGTATGTATAAAAAAAAGGGACTTACAATTTTTGGATGACTTATAAAATTCTTATGAATTGTCATTTATAACATTTATAAATTATTATAGAAAAGAAAAGAATGTCTTCATCCACATCGGAATCGGTTTATTTTGTATTCTTTCGCAAAACTGGATGGTTTGTTCTTTTAATTTTTTGTCCTTAATTCTAAGAGTAGTTAGTTTACACTAAGAGCTAAAAATATATTTTTGTTATTCTATTTGTTATTTTCCTCGCAGTATTTCTAATTCTTCTGATATTTGAAATAAAACCACATCGTTGAAACATGGTCACTGAAAAATTATTTAAAAACGACTGGACATTTATACTGAGAGTCAAAGTACGATATTAAAACTGAATACATTTTAATACTTCTGGATACTGCTGGTTGTAGTATACTATTTATTTATTGATAATTCAACAGTATGAAAATAACGGGATTAAAAAGGGACCATATTCTAAAAACCGGATGGAAAGCGTCCCGTTCGAAGTTATTCGAAGTGTAAGTATGCGTGTATATGCACGTACGTACGTGTACAAGTATATATTACAGAGATGCACCCGGCGGCGGCGTCGCCGGCCATTATAAATTCAATTTGTGCAATGCATTTTTCATCAAACTCTGTGCACAACCTGTTGTGAATACCTACAAAGTCAACGTCCCCCGTGGGCACATTGATGTTGCGGACGTGGTGGAGCATTTTTTTACGCAGCGTTTTAATAATAATTTCTCTCACATACACGCGCTCTTGAGCGGGCGGACGGACAGATTAATTACGTCCTCTCCGGACTCCGGTGATCATTTTTAACTGACGCGCGCGCGAAATAATGGTCAACGATGAAACGTATACACACATGTATAATATATATATATATATTACAATATAATAAGAATAATAGTGTATGCGACGGACACACCACGAGTATAACATAAAATATATAATACGTACAATACTGTACACATACGCGAGACAGCAGCGGAGAATAAATATATTATATTATCCACTCTCCACACGCGTTACACTATGCACAGTGATATTATTTTTTTTCTCGTCGACGTTATAAACGCTCTTTTTACATATTTTCTCTTTTATCCTAATACTTTTCGTCGTCCCCACAAAAATATGAGCGATTTATACCTTTTTGTTACACCTGGAAATAATTTTAAGCCTGACAGTTTGGATTTATTTAAAAATAAACGCTCAGTATATGATGCATCCAAATAACTATAACTATTAAGTTTAAAAAAAATAATGTTGTTTGTAAAATCGAAGCAGTCATCCAACTCTTGGAGTCCAACTCAAATGAGTATACTTTTGAGCTACGTGTATAGAGGCAACTTAATGGATTCGATTGTCTAAAATACGTCTAAAATACTCAGACGCATATATTTTCAGCTGTAAATCTGCCCGTGACTGGTAATCGTCACAAAGCTATATCAGTTACCAATATTGTTTATTACAAACATTATATTTTCGATTTGATAATTATATGTAAAAATTACTTAATGAATGACCTTGTGCTGCGAGGAAACACTATTAATATATTTCGATCCAATCTTCCGGCCTAAACCATATCCATATTTAGTAATTGAATAAAACGTGATTTTGGTTGAAAATACAATGACACTTATTATTATAATTTTATTGCATGGCAGGAAAAATTTTTGTTTGATTTTGAAAATAATTCACCTTGTGTAACATAATATGTAATATCGATGCGAGATAAAACGTTGAACCCCAGACAACGACCGTAACGATAATAATATTAAGGTCCCGCGTACCTATGTATTGCATTCGACAAATTGTAGACGACGCGACGTCGGTGACTTCGTTTCAATTGTTATTATAACGCGTTTTCCTCGGCCAATCATAATTATATCACTCGAGTGTTCGAACAACACAAGTAATAGGATTACTCGAGCTGTTAGGTTTTCAGTTTTAGTTTTTTTAATTATAAATATATTAAGTTACATAATATAATTGTGTTTTGACCTGTGCCACTACTCGTATGTGTATATTGCAGTTAATAATGCAGCGAACACGGACCTACTAGTCTCGCACTCCACGCGTTTGGAATAAATTCAAATTTCGATTTTTTCTCTCTCGTAGGTACATCGTGTAACCGCGAAGAAAATTTCAAATTCGATGGACATATATATCGCTGTATAGTAATTCGGTGAAGAAAAAAAACCAGTATCAACGTTCCGCCGTGGACAATGATGAGTATACCTTAATACCTTATGTGATATAAAATAATACGCCAAACACGGGAACGAACGTTTCATTTTCGCAGTCAAAATGTTTTTAAAAAATTATCAAAACGCCATCTGGCATTATCCCAACGCTGATGGCCCAGCGTGTTCTAAATAAATACGAGAACGTCGTGAGGAGAACGCGATCTGAAAAAAATTACGTGTAGGTATCTTACATTATTAAAGATATATTAGTTTGCCGAAATGCATCATTACTCAGCCGCGCAGCTTGATAGTACAAACATGAAATACTATTTGGATAAAAAAAAAACTAAACGAAACAAGTATAATATTAATTCATATGATCATTTGATAAGTATTAAATACGGGTAATTTAATTTAGCGCGTTACGATTTTAGCGTGTCGTGTATACCCAATGAAATGAAAACATTTTTCTTTCATTTGCGATCGAATAATACATGTTATATTATGCACGCGCGTAGGCAATGATTGTGACAATAAACGTGATGTGTTTTTCCCCTTTGATATCGAACCGGTAGGTCAACGGTCGATTGTATAAGGTGATAATAATCTTGAAAATAATCTATAGTTCCGTTAGACGGAAGAGCGGGATTATGATATTTCAGTAGAACTCGCGGTTATTGCGAAACAGTAAGTTCAAATCTCAAAGGACACCAAACGAACGTGCCGGGATGCGAACGGAATACACGCATCGGCATTGATCTCATTGTATTACTTGACTATTATTTGAATTTCGAGAGGGCATGTCGTTCTTAAAAGTTCACGTACCGGTGCACCGCAGCAGATAGGGTTGTTAGTTGACATCGACGAACTATATATTCACACGACATACGGCGCACCCAGGCCGCGACCGTATACCCTCGAACATTCGTGTGCATCACAATTAAGATTATACAATATATGTACACGCAGATTATTTTCGAACGAACAACCATTTTGTACGCGCGTTTAATCCGATAATACTAATGTTACGAATTTATACACATATGTACGGACGACGATCAAAGCGTTTGTTGTCGCGCAATACTGGACGAGCATACAGTTCGATGCATGTAACTCTGCACTTAAGTTCTTCGAAAATCTCCGTATCGTGGGTTTGTATAAACATTACCATAGACGTTCGCGTGATACACGTGTACGGAGCGCACGCATCGGGTTCAACGATTGTGCTTGTGACCGCGACGTTTATATTATATACGAGCGACTGCCAAACTGTGAGGCGCGAGCTGTGTGGTAAACAATGATATTTTTAAAACGATAATTATTTCGCACACAGTTATGTTGTAAATTTATACTTAATTCGGGCATTTTCGGGAAAGTCGCTACATCTAACATTTAATGAATTGTACACCCGCTATTCTTCTACGCTCAGCCAACGAAGTTAAATTGAGTAAACTAGACACAGGAGTGTAAACATGTGGTTCACAGTGGATTTTCAGCAAATAACTGACGAACCTTGTTTGGGAAACTCGCTCGTTCGCGTTGTGCGTAAGACACAAAGTGCCCGTAACGTATAGCGTGCGTACGCTCTTTCACGGCGCTTTTTCGTTACGTTACGTGTAATTGACCAGAAAAAAAATGTCAGGACGCTCGACTGCTGCAGTATCGTACGTACGATGACGCGTATATATTTGTAGACACTTCCAGGGCACACGCACTCGACCCTGCGGCGCCTGACGAAAACGTCATGTGCTACGATATGGGTGCGCATGGTATACGTTAAAATAATATATACTTATACGTATATATAGATGATTTCTGGGTTAGACCGCGGCCGGTGTGCGTATCGCGTGCGATCGGCGCAGCGGGGCGTGGTATTGTCGGGCGGAATCGGCGAGGTGAAGGATATCGTTGCCGTACGTTCGACGGGGTCGAAAAGGACACGCGCGCACATGTTGTGGAAAAAAAAGCGTCGGTCGAGTGGAACCGGGGAAAAGACGATAAATTAAAAAACATAGAAAAAAAAACCAAACGAATATTACACGCGGAGTCGAGGATGAATGTAGGAAGAAGAAATAAAAAAATAATATCCGTTTAATAAATAATATAATACGCTGGCGCGCGCGCGGAGATAGAGATAGAGAGAGAGAGTGAGAGAGGACTCGGTCGATTCCCCTGGCATGCCAATAATTCATACGATACGCGCGCGAGTAACTAGTTATTCCTTCGTTCGTCCCTCATCGTCACACACACACACACACGCGCGCGCGCACTGTGATTGCTTTTTGGATTTCTCAGTCATGTGCGTGTGTACGCGGTATTCTACACAACACACTCTTTGACTATTTTTATAATTATCACACAATATTATTGTATATTATACTCGGCTGCATCGTCCGCTGTTGCGCGCCTGCACTAAGTCGTCTCGACCGTTACGATTTACGACTGACCGCGTACACGTATTGCACGCGTATGTATGATGCAGCTGTACCACCGATCGTCATTATAATATTACATTATTGTGTCGTTTGTACATTTGCACATCCCCCTTTTCGGTCGACCACGTGACGTTCCAGAAATGCCGTTTTTTACGCGCGTGCCATCGTAATAACAGTGCCCATGAGGCCATGAAGACGTATCGCCGGTCGAGTGGATAAGGCGGCTGTGCTTTGACGCACGGTCGCCGGTTCGAATCCCTACGCCGGTGGCTTACGATTTTGGGGCGGCACAGCCGTATGGAGAGAACAAGCCGCCATCGACCCCTCCCAAACACTGACACATAATTGAATCTTCCAAATTAATCGTCACGATAATGGCCACGATGCCGTCTTAATCTTATAAAAAAAATAATAATAGTACCCGGCGCGCACCTGCAGCAGTTATGTTTAGAAGTACGTCGAGCGCGCGGAACCAATTGCCGTCGTGTCGTGTCGTCGGTCGGCGACCGGCCGGAGCGGTTTTAATAATATTCATAACACATTTTTATACTTTTTTTTTTCTTTTTCCGAATTTATTGCCTCGTTTAAGGCCGATATTTCACGTGTGAAAAACAACCGCCGCTACTGCTACCCGTGTGGCCCGCCACCGTGAACATTTTGTATTTTAATAGGATCGACGTAAACGATGGAAGAAAATACCACCTACCTACGTTTCAGCACGGCGGTGATTCCGGGAGCGGGTCGCACGTTTTCCCGTCTTCGGAACTGCAACAACTTCCGAGCCCCCTACTGCAGATAACGCTGAATAGCTAAAGCAGGAGCTTAAGTGAGCAGAGCTTAAAACTATCTTCGACGTGAAGAGAACTTTTCAAAATATTCTTTACGTTATTTTGTCGTAACACCTCGAGTTCGGGTGGCGTATATTGTCCGTTGCGTTTTCTGTGTCCTGCGTAATACGAACGTAATATGCATACGGAACGGTAGAACCGATGCAACGTGTTGAATATGTTTTTCCTCGCACGGTACAATAGTGTATATGTTACGGGTAGATTACGAAAATGGGTACTCTATACCCATTACCCGGGTAATGTACCTTATCAATATGAACAGTTTAATATGTACATTATCTACCTTAATACACTTATTTGTCAAGCGTTTGTTTTACACAGAAATTTTCTAAAACCTTGACCACCGGAAAAGGATTGTGCATTAGAGATTAAACAATATCAGTGCGCTCGTTCTATCATAATATACTTAAATATTATATCTACCGAGTTCAATTGATATTTTATCGTGTTTTATTTTATCAAACCACTTTATCCACTCAATGGTACATAATGTACAAATTACCCGGTTAACGTACAAAATAAACATTTTAGAAATAATATTTTTACTGCATCCGATAGGCATGGGTAGTGTTCACGTTACACGTAACATATATTGTAGCATAATAATATTTTGCAGACCACAAGCGGTCGTCAATCGTATTTGCAAACGATGCAATAACGATGGATAAGATGTACGGTGTGTACAGAAAGTGACGTAACGTTTTTATTGGGATCCGAGAATACGTATGGCGTAAAAACCTCGCTAGAAAGTGTACGATAACAGTACGACGTACGATCGTATGCGCTGCGATGTCTGCAGATCTAGCGGAGAAAGGGTTACGCGGCACGCAGGATATACAACGATAAATATAGCATCGGGCCGCGTAGTGATATAGCCGCGTGAACGGATTTCTACGTGTTTTCGCGCCACGGACGTACGTACTATTACCACGGTGTACTGTATGTGCGTACCGACCGTGCATTGCACTTACCGTGATATAACCTGTTGATATATATTATTATGTGTTTACACCGGAGTACGGTAACACTGCTGACCGTCGCGGTCGTCGTCGTCGTATTCATTTCCCCGAGAAAAGTGGAATTAAAACATGTTACTAGCCGTATGATTTATCTGCCATCATTAGAACCTGCGGGATCATTTTATATTCAACGTGTACAGTATATTTTATTATAATGTGTTCTATTCGTTACTTCTCCGTCGAGAAGGCGGTTCATAATGGATTAAAAATGATATCCAGTGACGAATACCTTTCAACTCTCCATTCGAAATCAATAGCAGATTCACGCCTCCACGATTTCACCGTAACTTCTTAGTACATGGACTTGGAGATATCGTCATGAAAATCACTCGCCCATTTCTCGTTATATGGTATTTGGTGAATCGGTCGCCAGGTTAACTTATCGCCGAATAAAAACTTTTAACTGATACAACAAATTCGTATTTTTAAATCGTTTTATACGATCTGCAATGTTTAAATGTATCAACGTTTAATGTACCATGGAAATGTATAATATATATTTATAATAAGCTCCGTACAGGGACGAAGGGCAATTCGTAACGCTGTAACCAATTGCGATTACCAGTGATGAAATTATAATAACTATTACTTATTATTGGGCTTTTTCACAATCACACGACTATTGTCACCTATAACTAACCTACTGAAATTACTCGGCACGGCGATGAATCCTGATGTGAAAGGTTATTACACTTCGTGCCCGGTAAAAATGCTATTACGCTTTGGACGTTAGTTGTACTTTCTGCAGCGTAATGTTTCGCCTTTCGTGCAGTGTTGAGCAGTTGTCCTTTTTGCTATTTAACTTTTTTTTATCGTGTAATAATGGAATTTTTTTTTTATTAAATTCAATCCGCAGCTTCTGAGGCCATTGGACGTTACAGACTTACAGTGCATTACTTAATATTGAATATACAAATGGAGTAGAGTAAGTATTATACAGATAAGTACATTAAGAGGACGTTACACCCGTATGTGTTGTCTTCTTCTTACAAATGTAAGACATACCAAAAACTGTTTTGCACGGGAAAGAACCAAAAAGGCTACAGTCATAACTAAGAAACGACATTTTCACCACATATAAATGACAACTTTAGCTGTTTTTAATATTTCGGTATCAAAACTACGAAAAAAGTGATTCAAGTTTAAAATAAATTGATTTTGAAATAATAATTACTTTTTTGGTATAAGTGATAAAAAAAAAAACGATATTTCACACCTCAAGTTATCCTAAACATGTGGTGAAAATTTCGTTTCTTAGTTATTACTGGCCTTCTCGGTTCTTTCCCGTGCAAAACAGTTTTCGCTTTGTTTTACATTTGTGTAGTGTCCTCTTAATACATTCATACTAGAACAATTAAGTTATAATAGGTAATAATAATGGTTGTTTACGAGGATGTGGTCGGGCAGCTGTTGTGTCCCCGTCAAACAACGTTAATTAGTTGTGTTACTGATATAGGAACTGGCATAGCTCGACGGTATTCATATGGAATTGATAGAGAGCGAAAAAAAGATAATATAGAAAAAGGTTGACGTTTCAGATACGCGCGTCCTCCCAAACCGGATTCGTTGTCCATCGCGCACAGCAGCGTCCACACACGGGTACGAAAAAGTGGTAACAGCCGAGAGGAAAAATCGCGAGATCCGAAGAATCGCGGGTGGGCGGCCGGAGCGGGTGATGTCGTCATAAAGACGATGACGGTGTAGCGCGAACGGCTGCGGTGGTGTTACGACAACGACGGCGACGACCGTGTTTCCCGTCCGGATACGCCGTGAGGCGTGTGGGCAAGAGTGAGCGAAAGACGCCGGCGGACGGGCAAACAAACGAAACGGCGAAAAGTGAAATAAAACAAACGCCGCGTGTACGCGGGGACGACGACGGCGAGAATGTAGAGAATACGTTTCAATTGTTCTGCGTCGCGGTCCCGCGGCTTCGAGAACAATGCACGTGCGGAGTCGGAGCAGTCGCCGCTGAAAACGCGCTTTCCGCGGTGTTACCGTCATCGTTTCCGATAAATAATAATATCGTTATACCGTGGACCGCGACCGTGTTTACGTGCGCACAATGTAATACATAATAATACCCATACCCGCTTCTACGAACAGAACAGTATATTATTATTATTATTATTGCTATGCGCGTTCCGCGGTGGCGCGCGTTCAACGGTCGGCCAAGTCAGTGGATCATAAATAAACGGATAGGCCATCGCCATGTGTATTATGCCCGCACGATCATTTTTTCAACAAGAGAGAATAGTGACTGTTAGACCGTTTATAACTCTTTCTCGCTTAGGGTCATACCTTAAGGCTCAAGTACACCCCATATAACTTCAAACGGGCGATTTTAAGCTCAGTCTGGGGGGAAAAAAATGTCCAAAAGGTCTCGTCGTGTACCGCTCTTTCTTGAGGGTTTCGCTCTCTTTAGCAATCAAAACAAATAAATATTAGTTCGATTCTTAAGAACTGATGGGTTTTCAAAATAAAACAGTAATTCACACCAATAACCTACGTTAATAAAACACAAAAAATTGAGCGTCGTAATATCTATTATTGTCTTTATTGTCTATTTGACGATGTTTATTCAATTTACATTTTGGTTTTGTCCGCGCACATTTCTGTTGTAAACTCGGTTGGATTTTTTTTCCGGTAAAAATTATTCACGTGTAAACTCGACCCGTCTTAAAATAATGTTCTCTCATCTTCTCATACCTAATTAATAATATTATCTTACAACACTTTTGAGAAATATTTAGCATTGACCAGAGGACACCACAAGAAGGCAATTCTTGTTATCCTTCAAAAACTATTACTTTTTTGTTTCATTTTCATATTTACATTATTGTTTATTCTATTCAATATCGTTATATAAATGTTAAATTTAAGTAAAATTGATTTATGTTCAATTACAATTATAATATATTTTTTTAAATAAAAAGCCATGCGTTTGTCATATGTTCACTGATCGACAGAGATTAAATTATGTCGTGTCTATTATATTTCATCATTGAAAATGATCAGGCTGAGTTTACAACCGCTCTAATTTATGACCTTAAATTATCGGGCCGAGTTTATAATATCAACGTATTATATAGTCTGAAATGTCTGGACCGAGCTTACAAAAAAAGGTAATCGCGGGATCAGTTTACATTTCCCTCTCAAACTGTACCGAAAAAATTCTTGTGTGATAAGACAATATGAAATCTATCGAGTTATTTACCATCTGTAGGTGGGAAAGTCGAACATGGGGGGGGCCTTGACCACGTAACAAAAGTGTTAAAAAATAGTATAATCCGTGGCGCAAGGGCAGGAAGTGAGCGATTTCAGTGCCACGACTGTAATTTCCGTTCCGCTCGAGCCACACATACACTATTCTTCGTCACGCCTCTTATCTTTAAATTAGTTAGTAGTAACGCGACCGCCATGACACCAAGTAAATTAAAACGAAAAGCATGTGCACGTGTAAATAGTCCTCTTTGGGCGTTTAACTTTTTGCAAAGCGTGGGAAATCGACACGACAGTCGGGAAAGTAGTCTTTTCCACCCACTGGACGGAAAACGGACACTTCCCATCGCGTCTACTCGTGTCGAAAATTGAACTTTCCGCGCATGTGTGACAAAAAAAAAACTATTCCATTTACCGAATCGAAATAATCACACTAAGTAGTTCCGCACTAGACCTTCCAAATACTTGACTCCTATGAGCAGCTCATAGTTCTAATCCATTATTTCCCACCCAGAAGTCCGTGGGCCAGTCAAAGGTGGTCCGTGGTCCCACAGATTTTTTCTTCGATTTCCATTAGAAATTATTATTATTATATTTTTTTAAAACTGAAAATAGTAAATTTATACAGTGAATATTTTTGAACACTATAACCTTCATTTGCAACCTCAAGGTTCGGGAAACGAAACCTCGAATGGTAGAGCAAATGTTTTTATTTTTGTTGAGATTTAGCTATGAGCAACATTCATACGAGAATTGAAAAACTGGTCAAA
Source organism: Periphyllus acericola (assembly GCA_949715065.1). Lineage (NCBI taxonomy): Eukaryota > Metazoa > Arthropoda > Insecta > Hemiptera > Aphididae > Periphyllus > Periphyllus acericola. The sequence continues at coordinate 12,668,865 of OX454269.1, forward strand.
GAAAGCAGTCAAAAAAATCACATTAAGTAAATTATTTAGTGTAGTTAAGTATTATTATATATTTGTTAAGTATAGTAATAAAATGCAACATGCAGTAAAGTAATATAACTTAACATTTTTTTATTTAATTTTGTGTATTCTTGTTAATGAGCAAAAAAATTGGTCTTCCTAGTTTTCGTAAAATTGTAGTGGTCCCGCGACCTATAACATTTTATCGAAGTGGTCCGTGGTGATAAAAAGTTTGAAAAAAACTGTTCTAATCAATCCAATTTGGACCTACGGCATAAAGCTGTAGGATTGTGCCAGCAAATCTTTAACATCCAATGCATTCAACTGTGCGAAAATATTGCCCTTCGGACTATTGTCGCAGCATACCGGTTTCATAGGAATTACGTCATCTATCGTGATCTCAAAATATCATCTATTCAGGACGAATCCAGAAGAGTTCACTAACAAACATGTGAATAGACTGGGAAAAAAAATGAAAGGAATTGATTTTGTATTATTATTTTGTATTAACGTAACAGCAGATTGTATTTCCCTTGTGCTTAGATTTCAATCGAAATGTCATGACAGATGTCACACTCGTCGTTGTCGTCTAATATTCACGCCATAATACATATGGATACAATAATGTCACATGGTTATGTCTTGCAACACAAATGCGTATAATTAACCGTTTCCCTCACAACGATTTGGATGACTATATACGACGAACAGTGTGACATCCGGCGACTGGCGTGACGTTTTGGTCAACATATTAGAATGACATACCACTAAGCCCTAAGGCATGTGCCAAACAATTAAGATGAATACAGGCGATACATTAGGTACCTGGTATAATATATAATTTAATCATTTTCGAATGCCTTGGGCCCCAAGACTAAAAGTCCCATCGGGCCTATTTTCTTTCAACCCGCCATTGATGACTAATCCCGAAAACCAACCGCTTTTTTACACCGGTGGTGGCGAGGAGTACTATTTGCCTAAGAGGCTAAAGCGATAACATAATATAAAACTTAAGTACTGGCACATTGTCGTAACCGTGGTTATGGTGTGACGTGATAGGGTGGGCTGGACTACGTGACGCGTGACGTATTAGGTGTCGGCAGTGGCGTATATAGGATTTAATTTCGGAGGGGGCCGATTATGTATTTAGAGTTTAGGGAGAAATGACGGAGGAGGCACAATGACAAATATTGCTTAAACGCTAAAAGACCTTTGGACTATTTGGACTGTCATCATTACTTCACCAGAGAAAAAATAAACTCATTTTTTTATTTTTTATGAAATGTAATGTAAAAAATGTATAAAAACTCTTCATTGCAGTAAACAATTTTTTTACTACAGTCACTCAAAATTAATTAAGTACATATTTTCTTACAAGAATAAACGAATATTATACATTTTGAATACGAGGTTTTGAATCGACATTTGTCTCTTCATTATGACGAAGCTGTCGTACCCACAAAACTTTAAAGCATATGGCTAAACGACAAACTGTGATACGATATAAATACTCGGAAACACGAAAATACACGTGTCTAAAGCACGAAAGCCTCGAACTTGAGTCTCGGAGATACCGCACACAACTGATGTCTGATCAACGATAATAAATAACAAAATGTTACGGTCACAGAATATATTAATGTTATGGTATAGCAGTGATGGAATGGCCCCGGTGCAGAGTGGGACAAATCAAATATTAATAGAATATACTATCTATTATTATCTATTATCTATTATTATTAGCTAATTTTACAAATACCGATAATTCCTATCTATCTATTTCTATCCGACTACACAGACTACAGGCTATACAATTTTTATTATCTTATCGCATAGGTATAATTAGTTCTTACCCCATCGGCCCCCCCCCATATATACGCCCCTGGGTGTCGGCATGTCCGGCCATATCAGGTTTATGACACGCGAACACAATTTCAGTGACTCGCAGAGTTAAATATAATTCAAAATTTATACTTCATTTGCCCCTCAAAAAAAAAAATTAAATTAAAAATCATTTCATAGATAATTTTTCTGATTACGTGTTTATCTAAATAATATGCAATTGCAAACAAAGTAAAGTATACAACGTTGAACAGGAACAATAATAACAAATTATTATGGAATATATAAATAATTTATTAAAAACAATGACATTTTCAATAATATAAATATGCATAATAATGAAGAAAAATAAAATAAAATATAAACATTGCCTTGAGTATTATATTATAATAAAGTGCTAAAAAATACGACCGGTTTCGATTTTAAGACCATCGCCGGGTATAAAAGCGCACTCTTTTTTTTCCTTAATTTTATTTTGTTTTTTATTTTAAGAATAAACAGCAGATTTTGATTTTTGATACGAGCGTATTTTAAAATTATTTCTCACAGCAGATACGCCTGTGATTTGATAAGGAACTTGATTTTTTTGACACTTAACGAACAACTCTAGGTGTACCATCCCTGGGCTATATCATTAGCGCGCGAGGCGGTGGTTCTGGCGAGCCGACCAACCGGTGAAGATTCCGGGAAAAGTACGAGGCTTTGGAATTCTCCGCGGACGCTGGCGCGTTAACCGTTATTTATTTTTTATCGCCGCGCGCGTCACACGGTATTGCTGTCGAGCGAATCATATTAGATGGCGGCAATATTATCGTATTATTTATATGGAAGACGTTCGGAGCGAAACGATAATAAAGAGAGAAAATGCACGAAAGGGTCGACCGTTCTCTACGCGTATAAATAATTAGTACGCGATGATATTATGGTTTCGCGAAAGTCGTCATTTCGCAAACGTTCGCGTTTCAAAACGTATACTGTTATTGTCGTCGTCGAAATGATGTAATATTATTCATAATATCTACGTATACAACCGGTACCCGACCGCGACTCTCGAATCGGTCGGGCAACACAGCGGCACGGCGCGCCCGTGTGAACCGCGGTTACAATATTATTATTACTATTATTACAAGGCGAGGTCCTGGATAGCAATGAAGCCGAGATCGCATGGCGAACCCATGCTTTTTTACATGGAGGGTCGCCAACCCATGGCCGAGATGCGAGACCGGAGCGCATGGGATTTTTGTACTTAAAACTAAGAGATAACGATAAAAGAAAACATATCTAATATGTTTCTTTTCGACCGAGGTGAGCCATTGGACCACTCGGCCGCAAACAGCTGATTTCAATTTAATTATGTTACCGGCCAAGTAATATTTAATATGGTACATTATACATTACCACGTGTGTGGACGAATACCACGCACGTTGTCGTTAAAGGTACCCCAACGACGATTTACCTGGCGGGAAGGGTGGTTGGGTCCACTGCTCCATGGCCGGTCTTGAAAACATCTTTCAATAATAAATATAAATCCGATTTAAGTCAAATGAAATAAAGAAAAAATGAAGAAACTGCGGAAGAAAACTGCAGACCGTGCACAAAGGACAACGGAAAACAAGTGCCATGATTGACGACCGTTCACATCGGACGACGGAAAAGCAAGTGTCCCGGTCTGGGGCCTTTACTCGACCTGATAAACGTCGCCAATTCTGGAACCTGTATCGACATTTATCGGTATCCGTGTACCGTTATAAAAATGCGAGCGTTTAATCGATTAGCGGCATCCTGTTACATTTCAACTATTATTATTATTATTCTATTCGATTATACGAAGACATGAAGGGGCGTGACCGGGTAAACTTTTCCAAAACGAATCCCCAAAGACGACGCGCACGTCAAACAATAATAATCGTTGACGATTTGACCGGCGCACGTAGTGGCATCTTCCACATGTATAAAATTACATCTATCTCTTTACGGGGCACCCATTATACACGATATTATTATTGTGAGTGATGACGCGACGACTGGCTGTCACCGATCCGACGACGACGACGACTGGTAATCCGCGCGAAAAAAAACTTTTATTTCTTCGATCCATATGTGATCGCGCGCGAGCGTTTTACATAAAAACATCGTTAAAGTTTTTTTTTTTTTTTTTGTTTTCGCCCCGTCGCGTCTTCGTCATAACCGTTAATCGAATCCACCCGCTAGCGGCGTGTACAATATGCGCGCGTAAACGTATGATAATAATAATGGTAATAATATTATTATTACGAGTTACAACCGCTAACGCGAGGCCGACAAATGACAGATTATCAGCGTCTCGGCAAACACGTTCGCCCCTCGGTATACATAATACCATATAATTATTACGCGGCGACGACAATATTTTTCGTTCAAGGGACGCCTTTACCGCGGGGCTCATCGGCACGCCACCCCCTCGCCCCGCCGACCGTGAACGACGCGTCGTCGTTTCATCACTCATCCGGCCGGACGTAAATCGCGCGTACCCATCCGTCTCTGCTCACTAATCCGCGGCCGTCCGCGCGACGATCGCAGCACATTACGCCCGCGGGGTTAACGTTTAAGCACGTAATCAGATTTCGAGGGTTGTACGTCGAGTCGCGGTAGCGTTTCTTCGGGGCGGGTGACCCTAAATAATAATTCGCCTTCCCGGTGTTACTTCTTTCTGTACGTTTTCCCACCTCCCCCCCAGGGCCTGATTCACCATTTTGTGGGCCCAGTACATTTTACAATTTTGGGCCCCAAGTTGTCCACCTTTATTTTCTTCGATGCTAAGATAAAAATGTACGCATAATATATTTTTAAATTAATGTTGTATATAATTAGTACGAGTATATGTGTAGTTGGATCATGGAATAAATATTAGGTATATTATATAGGTATCAAATTAAATGTTTTTACGTTTAATGTTGTAATTCTAATTTCATTTCAGTTTTCACAAACATTTCCTTGCTTTTTGCTTAGAAAAGTGGTCAATAACATCATCAACATTTAGGTTTGCTGTGATATAACGTTCAATAGATAATATTCCCAGAGCGTCTATATTTTCTTGACTCAATGTAGATCGTAGTCTATTTTTAATTCTTTTTAATGAAGAAAATGATCGTTTACTGGAACAATTTGTAACAGGCATTGTAAGAAAAATTTGTAGACACGTTTCCACGTTTTGAAATGCATGTGATATTTGCATATGTTTAATGAATTTAAGTTATCGTCAATGTTGATTAGAGCCATCGTTTTCGCGAAATCTCCATTATACTTTATACCCACAAAAATATCCAAGTAAAATTGTGTTTTCCAAAAATATGATAAAAATGGTATATAATTAATTTTATAAGGCTGAAGTCAGTGGGCCCAGTGCAAATGTCCCATTTGTCCTTGCATAAATATGGCCCTGCTCCCCCCCCTCTTTGAACAATCGTTCGTTCGCCGCGGACGCGCTCGTCGCGCTTGTTGAAATCTATACCTACGCGATAATACTCGTATTTTACGCCCAACGCTCTCACGACCCGAGGAAATGCGACTAGCCCAAATGAACTGTTATACGTTCGAGTAGCGGGTACGGGAATGAAAAATCGTATTACCTTTCTCGCCCCTCCCCCCCCCTCCGCCATTAGCGCGTACGTTCAAGTCGTAATGACCGCGATCTCGACGGGATAAGATACAAAATGTATATATCGTCTCGTACGGCATCAATCACGGGGCGGCGTCGTCGGCGAGAAAAATATATCGTTTACCCGTGGACATTAGCGCACATCTGATTGTAGTGCACGCGCTATAATATGATGCCATGTGCGTGAACTTAGATTTTCGTCTAAATTCCTAAAATTCCGATCGCGCGCACGGACGACATTCCGTTCGACAGCAGCGCGCGCTGTACGGCCGCGGTCCGATAAATAAAATGTGTCTTTTCGTGTGAAACAAACGATGTGTCCGACTAAAGGTGTAAACCAGTTATTAGGCGAGAAGAGAGAGCACGAGATGGATTGTTGCACGGTAAAGGGTGGTGTGGTTTTCCGAAGAAACAGTCCTTTCGGTTATGTCCGAGCTGTGCGAACACGTATGTACGTAGGTAGTGAACATTATTTTGTTTTATTGCTTTAAGCTTCGGAAACCATAAGGTAACCATTAGCTTCGACGCTAAAAATACTGGTGGTCACCCATCCGGGAGCTACCGACGCCGGACGGTGCAAAATCTCACCACTGATCAGCGACTGCGGCTATCCATTGCGTCACGCCGTGCCCCAATTCCATTATTATATCGATGTTTTCGATTCTATAAGAATATTTTTGTCTTTTGAAAAATTATATTTTGTGTCATTTTTTTGCCTAACCAAATCAAATGTTCTTATTAAAAGCAATTACATGAGTTATTTTCTGTTTTAAAACATAGCGACTAGATGATAACATTGAGGCTATATAGAAGAGGTATATTCTACTTACCCATGCTTTTAGTAATTCTTGCACCGGAAACGATTTACTATGAGGATAATTGGCATAAGTTTCCCAGTGTTGCTCGTGAATTTGGGGCGTTCAGTGAATCGGTGGAGGTAATATTTTCAAGAATAACAAATATTTGTTCAAAAAATATTAAACAGAAATTAAACAAGATAATGATTTTTAGATTCTGAGTGAATCGAGGAATGTTTTGATATTACAATAATAATTTGTGTTTTTATGCCTACACGATTTCAATCAGAAGGATTGATCCGATCATCGCAGACATCGGAGGTTTCTGACAGGAAATGTTGTCTAACTAGTACTATTTGGAATCAGGGCCTTTAGTCATTTCATAATATTTGTAATAGTCTCATTAATAATTGCGAAAAGCTGACAAAATGTAAAGAAAAATAACGGCAAAATGTACGGCACACAGGTTTTTAACAAGATCGATTTCATTTTTTTGCCTAAATCAAGAAATAATAATCTTAAAGACTTGCAGTGTTCGCTGGATACTCATATTGAACCGTTTGCTTCATAAAAATCTTAACCAAATCCGTTTTAATATTAATTAAAGTAGCACGTTCAGTGAGCAACATTTTTCGGAAACAGTGCGATGTCATCGTGAACGACGATCAGACGTACAAACGAAAATCTAAATAACCATAGAGCGCGTGCGGTAGAACCGTATGTCAGAACTCTAGAACGTCCCCGTAACAATTGCTGAAGGACATAAAAATCAATTAATAAATTACAATTAATAAATTATTAAGGAACGGATATTAATGACATAAAAAATAAGAAAAATGTCCTTAAAAAATACGACTTAATGCCTTAAAAAAATGGTTTAATATAAAAAAATGTCCTAAAAAACTTTAAAAATGTATTTAAAATCAATAAAAACACAATTTTGAATTTAAAACTTATAAAAAAACACATTATTATGAACAATTTATCTTATAAAAAATATTTAAGTACCATAAAACCTCTTGTCTTCTCAATTATCTTTTTGTGGAGTACACAAAACTTAACTAAATAAATCTACGAAAATAACTCGAAAACATTAACGACGAGGCTATATGCGATACTAAACGATAAAGTCGACTCAACTCAACAGTGCAATACAAAATTACAATTTAGATAAATAGATTATTGCGGGTAATAATATGTTGTAACTTTTATGTATGTACATACGTGTGATTTCACGTATCAACAATAATTTCGTAATTTCGTAACATAATAAATATTAATTTTTATTTTTTGAGAATGAATGTTCATACATTTTTATTGAATTTTATCCATGCCTATATAAAAATGACTTAAAAACATAAAAATGCACTTAAAATGTCGAAAAATGCTCTAAAAATTTAACAAAGTCTTAAAAATGCAAAAAAATGCAAAATAAAAGTTACATTTTTTAATTCCTTGATGTATGAAACGAACTTTGTGCTTGGAAAGTAATGTTTTCGGACATTCAGAAAAAAATGCAATTTACAATAAAATCCGTTCCCTAATAATTATAAATAATTCCCATTCTCCGTGGTAACGAATTCGTGGGAATCAAGAATTGAATTAACTGTTACTTCCAGCTATTTTGTTCAGTTCTGTAATCAGTTTCATATTTCCCGTATTGAAAACTTGAAAAGCGATCATTAGAGTGCGAGTAAACACACACATTTTGAGATTAACTGGTAGGCTAATCATTGTGGCGAAACCTATCCTCTCATATGATCCTTTTGGTTTTCAAAATTAAGTTTATAAAACATTGCATACATTTTTTTTTTAATTTTTTCAATTTAAAATAAGAAAACGACGGTTGGCAAATGTTCTTATAGTTTGAAATTATACTGTTTTTGAGAGTTGAGAACATTATAAGATTAATGATAGAGCCAATATAAAGCAGCGTATGTATGGCGGTGAAATGAGAAAAACTGATGACGGGGCGGGTAAAGTATCTTGTATGAAACAACGGTATTGGTAAATTATTTTCCTTTGTTTTTTTCTTTTGTATAATGTACAAAGGTAACACAATATATACCTTCCTTTCGCGGTCGGTAGACGTCTTCAGCTCTACTACCCCCCCCCCCCCGATTCGCCTTCTCTTCCATTTAGGTACTTACTCTGCATGCGTGTGTGTGTGTGTGTGTCATGTCGTTCCGGGCAAACACGAGAAATGCGGCGAAGATGTGTCGTAGATAGACTGGCACTGGGCCAACGCGCTGTGTTCGTTTAGCGCTTGCCCGACACATTATATGTGTGTGTAATGTGTAATGTGTGAGTGTGAGTGTGTGTGTGTTTGCGCGTGTGTATGTGTGGCTCGAAGGAATGCTAAAGGCGGACAAGTCACCTCGGCGTCTTACAAGTACACTCAAAAACCGTCTAAAAGGCTGCGATTTCGCTTCGTATATCCGTGTTGTCCACCACACGAGTCCTCCATTCTTTTCAATACGGTTTTTTATTTTCTCCCCGGCCGCGATCTAGTTAATCTGTCTCGGGAAAATATGTTATACATTATCGTCCGCGTTTCAAGCGATTATCATTATACTATCATATTATATGTATACAATATAAGGTACTTTCTATGCGCAGAAAAAATAATAAACGATATAAATCAGTTTTCTTTTCTCGACGTCTATACGCACCGCGTTTCGCCGATCGGCAACGGTTAACATAGTTTTTTTTTTTTTTTACTCAGTCGCCTCATTACAGGACCCAGGTCATTCAAGGGTGATTCTCTTATTCCAATTGCAAGTAGTGGTTTTTCGAACCGCGGAACCTCGCTGTGTTCCTCTACTAAGATAACTGCCGATGTCGCCACTATATTATACTGACAGAAGAAGCACGTGCAGGTTTCTTTCCGAGAAATATAATAGACAAAGTTAGATAGATATAAATATATACGCTTATATATGGATGCGCTTGTACTTATTTTTCCTCTCACCCCGATCATGATAACATTTCGTTCAAGGAAATTTGAATCAATAATCGTATTCCGCAGTTTAATCACGCGGCTTATATATGGGTTTTCAGGGGTTCGGTATGTGACACTCGACAGCATTGTTATGTCTTCATATAGTCTTACTTTCCTAGGACATCTTTTGCATTTCTTGTTTTATAACGTTTTCAATCGAAATGTCCGAAATGAAGATGTCAACAATGATCCAACTGTACATTTTAATTATGATTATAAATATGTTGCCGTTTTACCAGCCACTGAAAAGTTATTATTTGTACATTTTTTGTTGTACGAATCACGCAAACGATTAAGTTAAGTGTTTTTCAACTCGAGAGAATAATAATGTTTAATATAATACTGTGCTCGCTAGCGATTTGTTTGTACAAGTACCTATAATGTATACATAAGCCATCTAGAGCGTTTCGTAAGTATAATGTAACATGATTTTTAAAATTTTTTTTTTAGTTTACAATGCAATAATGTGAATTGTTATCACCATTATTCCGATTAAGGGTTGACTGCTGATAATGTTACAATTAGTTAAAATTGTTTAAACAGTACAATATTTTCTTGTAAGCTAGAAAAATGATTAAAAATCAAGTAGTTAATGAAAATTGAAAGTTAAACCATGGACATTTTCAGAAGAAGAAGTCCTATAAAATGGCTTTTTTCGAGTTTCACAAAAATTATAAAATAAAAAAACAAGTTTTTAACATCTTTAATAATTAATAATACACTTCTATTTACCAGTCAACAAATTTGTCTTTGCCCGGTGATGCTCATGAAAGAAAAAAACGGTATTTGATCATCTCTATTAACACGGATATATCTGCGTGAATGCCGGTGGGACACCATGTAAGTACGACTCGTACGAGTATCCGAATGAAGGTTGGTAACCGCGGTAACTTATACAGCTCGGGTGCAACCACAACACCGTACGTATAGGTGCACTGTCAACATAATGGTCGGCGTACACATTTGCGATTTATCAATTATATTTACTCAAACGCGGCTGCGCGGATCCGATCGAGAACGTTTTACGCATTATTGCGATAATATATGCGGAACCGCTGCCGTTACGATATTTCGCTGCGGGCCTTTTTGCCGTTCGACAAGACCCATTTGCGCACGCCGAGGCACCGGTACAGCCGTTCAAATGAAATAATGCGCGTTATCGTATCGAAATTATTGAGACTGCCCGTTTTTAAATAATTACGCGCGATTTGAATACGCACCGCGCGTAATGGAATATATAATATTTAAATAGCAGCGGATCGTCCGCCGTCCGCTGGTAATGAGTCAATTACACATTTTATAATTCACCCGTAGTCCGTCGCGGGTGCAATAATAATAATTACCGCCGCGCGCGATCTCGTCTGATTTTTCTCCGTTTCCCAGAGTAGCTCTCGCGCGCGCGCGCGCGCCTATCTGATGGAATAAAACGTGTAATTGACAATTCGATATGCGCATGTGTTATAATAGAATACATTATTATTGTATATTGGTAATTGAAACGGAAAAAAGAATCGTACATTATACGTACACGACCTTATGACGCTTCGCATGGTGGAGTTTTTAAAAGTTTTCTCGACTCGTGCGACTGCACCGCGCCGTAATTAAATCCATTCCGTTAATTGTATCTGCAGCGGCGGGTGCAGCGTGATATCTTCGTCGTATTGCTTTTAGATTTTTTTTTTATTTTATAGTGCAAATGCATTTACCCTACGAACCATTAAATGATTAACTAGAAAATAAAAACGAACCGGTTTTTCTCACAAACAACATTAAAAATGCTTTGATACAAATCTGTTTTATTATTATTTTTTTTTATAATCCGCGCGCCGGACACTTATTATAATACGCATCTAACGCATTATTCAACGCGTCTAATACAAATCATGTATTATACACATTCGCGCGCACATAATTTATACAATATAAAATTATTATACGCGCAGGAGATAGATGTACGTCAGAGGGCAATATAATAATTTTAAAACTTTACAATATACTAGACAAGCCGGGGAAATCGTCGGATTGCTCGGTTGTCTGGTCCCGGTTACTTATATACGTACACGTGTTTATAGGTACGAGTGTTTAATGATAAAATTATGAAAAAAAAAATAATAAAAATGAATACGTCGCCTTTATATCATTATAATAATTGTATTATTTCACGTCGTTGCACATTAACGCTGCAAGTACGAAATCTTATAATAAATTATTGCATTACCTACCACGGTGTTACGGGTATAATAATAATACATATTACTTATGGCGAGTATGTTTTGTAGAAAATTAAAATAAATAATATAATGTGCCATTTGAATGCGAGATTGTTGATTTTTTTTTTCTTTATTATTATTACCTTTATAAACTATTATACTGTTAAGGCTGCATACGCGCGCCGCGGCACAAAGTATTAAATGTTTTATTATAATATATTATTTATACCGCGTTTATGTAAAGTAATAACGCGACGGTCTTGCAAAAGTTCAAACGTGTTGTTATTGTGCGCACCCGAGTTGCATAATGGAATATTACTGCAGTTGACGTGCGCGGAAAGTGTTTCGAACGTCCAAACACCACGATAATATTATCATTATACTATATACAGCTGTAGGTATAATAAGAATATGAACGTGCACATTATAAACGGTCACGAATCGCAGTGCTCAGTCTCACGGGCACTTCGGGGTCGAACACTGCGATATAGTCTCGAGGGAATGGTTGTGTGTGTGCGCGTGTAAAATCTTCCCTTTCTTCGGACGCATAACTGTATACTTAGATTTTTACACTGTCGACGACGCATATCAGATCAGGGATGTTTTCAACAGTTTGCCGCTTCGGGGAAAACACCCCCGATTTAGAAAAAAATAAATATAATAACTAGTCAAACTGTTATATTAAAACGATCATAATACTGCACCACATGAACGCGCGTTAAACAATTACTTCAAAACATTTAAATTTTAATATTAAATGTAGGAAATAATAATAATAATAATAATAATTCCAAAATCTTTGACTCGGGCGTCATTTACAAAACGATGCACCGCGTGAGCCGTGTACACGAACGAGCCTCGCATTCGGAATAATGCGTGTTTTACAATCATTTGACGTGATACCATTACCGCACGCGAGTATTCAAACATTTTGTCAAATCGCTTATAAGAAATGTGACCGATTATTGAGATGACATGACGTGATGACGCGTAGTATAGTGACACGAACAAATAAAGTACGTAATGCACGCCACACGCCTCGGGTACATTGGCACACGGATATGTCTTACACACGACACAATAAACGAGTAAAATGCACCGTTCACCCGACATCGGTTTGGTCGTCATTCATAAAATGCATAGTATCGTGTTCACAATAAAATGCACCACGCGCATACAATTCACGCGCGCCCACATGTCAGTATGCTCAGTATGATTACTAATTTCACGTCGACGCACGAGTGTGACATAACGGTGTGACGTTTCGGACAAAGTTTTAGCGATAAGATATATCCATGGAAAAAAAATGTTCGACGATGGCAAAACTTCATTTTGACAAGGATACGTCTTATCGCTGTGGATCGTGTTGATTTAGACCGGAAAGCCACCGCGCAGGATGTCACATTATATCCGTCGAGTGAAAAGTACAGACGAATAAAATGCACAGTTTCCTTAACAACGATTCGGTTGTAAATGTCGTCATAGTATCTCGTGGTAAAATCATTGTCAAAGTTTACGAGTATACACTACATATTGCGTAAATATCTTAACGAAAGCGGAATCGGTTGTTACTAAATACATATCGACAGCTACGTGCCAAAATCTTGCCAAAACTTGAAATTTTATAAATTTCACTTTTTGTTAAAAATAATTTTGGTAGAGTAAGTACACACTGTAAAAATTATTGTATAGTTTATAGTACAATGTGATATGATTAAATGGTTATTACAAAACCTCGTAACTAGAAGTTGAAGAAAAAAACCCTTAAGTTAAGTTATGAGGTTTTGTTATAATCGAAATATCGTATCATTTAAAATGAAAAAAATGTATCTCTGTTACTCATTAGTCATAACCGATATTCATATTAAGTCATCAAATTCACAGCTGTATGAATTTATTATTTTAAGGGTAATTTATTCGAACATTGTTTTGACTGAAATGAACAAACACATATAATATTGTTATTATTCTTAATAATATTTTAACACAAAAACTCATTGCGCCGATTAGAGCAATGGTTCTTAAACTGTGTTCCGCGGAACCTCGGGGTTCCGCGAAGCTTAAGTATTTTTTTTAAAATTTGCAAGAAAATTACTTTAAAATTTCCAACTAAAGATTAGTAGTGGGGAAAAAAGTATGCATCATAGATGTAGTCGTCATTTAAAATTTGTTCATGGTGAGCTTAAAGAAAAAAATGTAGAATTCTTGCTCGAAAGCGTGATGAACTATAAAAATCAACTGTATGGTTCAAACTACAAAAAACGTAAATGAAAAAGCAACCGAGGCCGAGGCTTCTTATTTTGTTGGCTAAACACCTTTAACACAATATCATTATATAATTATAATTTATTTGCAAATAATCGTAAAAAAAGCTAAAAAGCTAGAAAAAAAGGTGGGGGTTCCACGTAAAAAGTTCAAGAAACGCTGGACTATAGAGTGTACAAGGATTTACCGAGACTAGATTTGCGTTTTGAATTCTCAACCTTTTCTCACACCCCTTGACGAGTGAAACGTGAACGTCAGTGCGTGCGCGCGTGCGTGTAGGTCGTCGGCCGAAGGACCTTCCCCAAAGCGGTCCGTCGGGTTGCTGCCAATGAGTCGCACAAACAATACGCGCGCAGAGACGTATTATTATTATTTATGTACGCCCAACACGCGAAATAGAGAATAATTCGCGGGCGCGCGCGTGAATAATTATATTATTTTCGCTCGACGCGCGCCCGCGGCGGGAGAGCGGGAGATGACGGCGGTAGAGTATAGTAGTCGCACAGTCGAAATAATTATAGCGCGCGCGCGTACCACGTAGGTAGCGCGTACAGGATATAACAGCATAATATTTTACAAACGGTCGCGGACAGTTCGAAATGTCGCCAAACCCTGTAAGCACGTCGATTAGTTTTAAACGCGTGTCGCGGCCCCGCCGACCTCGACCAGCCAATTATGAAATACATTTTATCCAGCCGCATGTGCACTGTAATATATTTAAATATGAAAATATGGAATATATTATCGTTCGCGTATTCGGAAATTTGATAATGTGTGATGTTATATAGCAGTGGTCACCAAATGGCGGCCCGCGGGCCATATCCGGCCCGTGAACACACTTTATCTGGCCCGCGGACAAGGAAAAAAAAGTAAAAACCGATAAAAAAATTCGAATAAACTTCGATCGCAAACTTACTTGCCATTTTTCCCACTAATTTTACCCTGACCTTCTATTTATATTATAATATTGCTGTTAATTTGTATTTTATTTTATTTTATTTTTTTCAATTTATTATTTATTATTTGTGTTATACTTTTGCTTCATTACATAAAATATTTGTTTGGCTATTTTGACGGCCCCGAAAATTTTCAAAATCTCCGATTCGGCCCTCCAAAAATATTAATTGGTGACCCCAGTTATATAGTAATAAAATAATACTAATAATCATACGAAATACGCGAACCCCGGCGAGACTTGACGGTGTACGCTGCACCGTAACCTGACGATACGCGATGACGATGATGATAATATAAATAATAATAGTAATAATAGTAATGATGATGATAATAATACGATGACGTGCAACGCGTAAAAGCAATAAACACGTATATTTATTACGACGAGAGGGCCCAATGTCATTTCGTGCGTACGAAAACAAGTACTCATTATAGACAATATTCTAGATTTTTTTTAACGTTCGTGGCATTTTTTACAGTCGGTGCATATTAGCCGTGTTGTTTTTTTCTCTTATTTTATTTTTTTCTTCTCGCGTACGAGACGTATCGTTTCGTCAAGGTTTTTTTTTTCAAATAAACTCGACGGCGGTATATTATTATTATATTTTACATATTACACGTATACCGAGTGCAACGCTTAATGTAATGTACAATAAAATGATAAAATGTACGCGCGCTTAAAACGACCGTCTTTATAAACAATGTACGTAGAAACGCGAATCGCTGCTGCTGCTGCTGCTGCTGCTCCTGCATCGTGTTTATACGAAACATAGGATTTCATAGGTATTATCAATTATCGTCGATAAAAAATAAAAAAAAAAACACGACGACCGCGTTTCGATTTACGCGCGCAGCCGTTACGTTGAATATTTTAAGAGATTTTTCTCGATTTCAGACTTCGGTACGGTGGTATTATTTATAATGCGCGCGCGCGTGGCTGTAATTTATTCATTTATTCGTACTTGCAGAGCGAAAAACATAATATAATAATTCGATATTCGAACACGCGTAAAATCGGTTAACATTATACTAAATATAATATACGGCTGACTTGGCGAAATACAGGAATAATCGCGACATTATTGTACACACCTAATTGGACGCATATAATTGGTAGGAAAAAAACTTACTCGAAAATAAAAATGTTGAAAATAATTTAATGGAAAATAATAAACTGGAAATAACTAAATGGAAAATATATGTTGAGATAATAATGAAATGGACCACCAATTGAGTGTTGAGTTATCATTTGCAAGATAAAAATCTGGAATTCTTGTTTTCCAATTTCCATTTATCTATTATATCTTAACAAATTATTTTCATAGTCATATCTGATTCCCGTACCTAATGACTAAGCGAGTATTATGGCTATCTAATTAAAAAAGTGCTTCGATGGCAACGGATGATGCATAGCACTACAAGTCCTCGGGAATTCTGCATAACTTCCTCGTGGAAAATTCGAGAAACCCATCCATCGTGCGCGAGACACCCTGACTCGCAGGGCTTACTCGTAAGTTGAGCTAGGAATTTTAAGTAGATTATTATAAATTAATAAATTAATAAAAAGCAAAGTATTATTAAATATACAAAATACGGTTTGTTAAGAATTATTGAATGTTTCTTATAATATCAATAATCAATATGTTATATGGTACGGTAAATCTATGCATGGCGGTTAAACATAGGAGTTACTGGTATTGGCCTCGGTAAGTTCTAGATCTAGGATATAGTGTGTTACGTGGTAAAACTTCGAATGATTATTGCGATTCGGACTTTTACAAACGAGGTATGGTAAACCTTGGGATATGCAACAACCAACAAGTTTCGGTAAAAGCTCGAAAGATAAAAGTATAATAATTGATAAAATACATGATTTTAATACGATAGTACTATTTTAATTTGAATGTAATGTATTTACCGTACAACTAGCTACGAACTACGACCGATCAAACATGATGTAAGCAGTATGTCTGTTTCGCATTTAGGTTTCTCCAGCCTTTTCAACATGAACTTGCTGACCTGGACGACTGTACACACGCCCTGTTTGCAGGTATTCGAGCAAACGTCTAAATTTAATATGTTCTAGCCGACCGCGTCTTACGCAGCGCGAGCGTGTACACAACTACGGTCAAGGGTAGCCCATTATTTTAGGGTGCATATTTTAAACCCGATGGTTCTGCTGCTTGGCACTTTAGACATCGTTATATTTAACTCTGGTTCGAAAATTCCCATTCGACGCGGTTGTAGTTTAAATCGTACACGTATCGGCGATTGTGCATGGCGATTATTGTGTAGCTCGAATCCAAGGGATCCCGAGACGGTTTTTGCACAGGGATCAATGGGCAGTGCGGCAGAGTGCATATTATATTAGGGTGGGAATTGATTCAACTTCACTGATAAAATCGTGTACTCTTCGACGGAATCGTCTCCTAACATTCGAGTTATGAAACCGAAAGAATCCACCTATCGCTTAGATATACTCGAATCGTTGTCATTTCAAAACCACTGTCGAGAAATCGTTCCAAGAAGTATGGAATCTGTAAAGAATCGTCGTCGATACACATATTGACGTGAAATTAAAACGAATTTAAAAATTTAAGCCCGTGCGACGGTGAGACCGTGAAAAAAAAACCGTTCAAAAACCTCTATTTTGGCACGGGTCTTAATCTACACGGTCGACGGACGGACGTGCGTTTTGTAGACGTATAAAATAAAGTAACTAACCAACCTATAACCAGTCTTCGAAAACAATGTAATAACAGTAACTCATCAGGAGCGTCGTCGAGTTACTACTATAGCTATGTTGTGTATATATTATATAGGACTGCGAGTGGAGAGACAAATAATATCGACGAAAAACGAACACTTATTATAATAATACGACTATATTATTATTTTATGCTAAAAACACAAACACACATCACACGAGCCATCGGATCTGTTTATCGTATGCGCAGTCAAGCCCATTATTGCCGTGTTTCTGTATAATACATATTATTATCATTATATTCGACGAAAGAATAATAATATAAGATGAGAGAATGTGTCTCCTTCCCCCCCCCTCCCCGCTATCATAGCTGCATTTCGAAAACGAGTTTCGCCACCATTTAGATTACGTATATATATATATTATACGTACCTACGCTGTACAGCGGCGCCAATGATTTAGCCTGTTTATTGCCCGTCGTGTGATGTCGTCGACGACGGGCATAATAATAATAACAACCGTGTCCGAGCCGGTGATGATGCTCTCTGCAGTTTCTTCGCCGGCTGCAAACGTCGTTAAAATAGGATTTAACTTTTGTTCGAGGACGATATTATCGTTTATTTTATTTTTTAATCTTAAATCCAATAAGCTTATACGATGCAATACATCATTATTATCGCGTTTACACAATGCGCTCGGAACGGTGTACGATTCATCCGCGATTTTCGATTGTTTTAATATTTCTTGTACATTTCACGTGTTAAACCAAGTACGGGGAAACATTATTCTGTTAAACACCGTAAAAGAAAGAAGTGGAAGAATGTTCGGTCACCTACTTAGGCACAATTCGCTCATGACAAATATATTTGAAGGACGAATTAATGGATACAAAGGCAGAGGCAGACCGAGGAAGGCATGTACAGAAGAAACGATAAAACACTTTAGTAGAGAAGAAGATAATATTTTTATATCCGTTACAGTATTCTCCTCGTATTGTTTATTACACGACGACGAGCGTATTTTCGACGGTGGTCCGATTTATTCAGAACTCGTAACCGCTGTCAAACCGTCCGCCAAACACGTTGTGCGTGCGCTAACGATCGAATACAATAATATTTACTATGTAATACGTTTGTGCAGGTGCCGGAGCGAAAAAACGAATCGAAAATAAAAGTCACGACGGAACGCGCGAGTAGGCACCTATAACTCTCACGTACGAAAAAGCAGTTTTACCGATTTTGTTGTTCAACAGCATCCAAATACTCGTTACGTTCCGTAATCGGTTTTGGATATCAGACCAATGGTTTTTGCACTTTTTTTTTGCCCGAAATCAAAAAAATTTTCGAAAAGTTAAACAAAGTTTTTGATTTACAGACACGCGCCGCTCATACACTTTACGTGTGTTTCGTGCTACACTGCTTACGTACGTATATAGTCGTAAACCGATCATTGTACAGCACAAGTGGTTGTATATTACTATAATCAACTTGACCGTGCAGTCTACTCACATGCAGGGGCGTATATATGGGGGGGCCGATGGGGCCCGGGCCCCCCCGAAATGAAAAATCGCTTATGCGATAAGATAATAAAAATTGTATAGCCTGTAGTCTGTGTAGTCGGATAGAAATAGATAGATAGGAATTATCGGTATTTGTAATTTTAGCTTATAATAATAGATAATAGATAATAATAGATAGTATATTCTATTAATATTTGATTTGTCCCACTCTGCACCGGGGCCATTCCATCACTGCTATACCATAACGTTAATATATTCTGTGACCGTAACATTTTGTTATTTATTATCGTTGATCAGACATCAGTTGTGTGCGGTATCTCCGAGACTCAAGTTCGAGGCTTTCGTGCTTTAGACACGTGTATTTTCGTGTTTCCGAGTATTTATATCGTATCACAGTTTGTCGTTTAGCCATATGCTTTAAAGTTTTGTGGGTACGACAGCTTCGTCATAATGAAGAGACAAATGTCGATTCAAAACCTCGTATTCAAAATGTATAATATTCGTTTATTCTTGTAAGAAAATATGTACTTAATTAATTTTGAGTGACTGTAGTAAAAAAATTGTTTACTGCAATGAAGAGTTTTTATACATTTTTTACATTACATTTCATAAAAAATAAAAAAATGAGTTTATTTTTTCTCTGGTGAAGTAATGATGACAGTCCAAATAGTCCAAAGGTCTTTTAGCGTTTAAGCAATATTTGTCATTGTGCCTCCTCCGTCATTTCTCCCTAAACCCTAAATACATAATCGGCCCCCTCCGAAATTAAATCCTATATACGCCACTGCTCACATGTACGTATTTTTCGATTACCATAAGTATTGTGATAGTATTTTTCGAACCATCGCGTTTTTCTAAGATTGGTAGTAAGCAAAAAACTTTTCTCGGACACCGTTTTTGTACGACTGAAACATTGTTTTCGGTCGAATCAACTTTGATCACTTGCGCCAAATGCCAAAACCGACTTGTACCCGGGAACGCCCGGAAACCCAAAACCCGTTGCCTAGAACGACGTATTGCCACAATTAAACTTCGAATGACTTTTTTGTATCATTTAAAATGTTACGACGCCGAATTCGCCAGTCGTATGTGTATACGTGTACCTATATATTATATATGCGTACACAACCGATCGGTCGACCGGACACGCGGACGTAATGCGATTTCCAAAGATTGTATTCTCGTCGGCGCTCGTAAATTTATGCAAATTGGCCGTACGCGTGTATATTGTGTGCTTACGGTGACACAAAAGAATCGACGTGCGGGCGGACGGGGTGAGGATGACGGGAGAGACGACTGCGTACATTTTGACTTAACGCGATTTCGGTCCGTATTCGGACGACAATAGGCTGACGATAGCGAGTGAAAAAAATTACACCGTTAAGTGCTCTTTCGGGACTACTAGCTGCAGCCACCGTTAATTCGCGCCCGTGGCGAGGCAGCAGCAGCAGCAGAGAGAGATAGAGAGAGAGAGAGAGCGAAAAAAACTCTATTCGATAAATCGTTTTCGCACCCCGTTTTGGAGCTTCTACAACACACAAACACACATGCACACACATATATATATATATATATATATATATATATATATTTAAACGCGACCGCATTGTATGACGATTTAAACACGTCTCTGCTTGAGTGCGAGAGACCGTTTCGAGTAAGTAGTGCGTACATTCTAATAGGTTATGTATAACAGCAGTTTGAGTAGATGGCCCATTCAACCGGGTTCGACAGAGCACCCACGTAAACGAGACTCTTAAGTGTTATAGAAAAATAAAAGTAAGTTCTATATAAGACGTATTAAAACTCGAATATAAGTTACTAATCGACCTGCGAACGAAAGCCGTCTGTGTCGGAAAATGTGTGTGAAACGTACAGAAATATCGAGGTTTGACATTAATTATTTGAATGAGTTGGAAAACTGCAAAAGCCCGAGTATTTCGTCGGTCTTTCTTTATTATCTCTTAAACATATTTCACTGCAAGAGCATGTATTATAATATTGTTATTATGTAAACAAACTTAACAAACCGTGATCGCGTGGTGTAATAGAGATTGACGGAATTATTTTGTTGTGAATTTGGCGGGAGGGGGGTGGTTCTGCCTAACGCGTGTAATAAACTATGTATACAAAAACGTTTTACTACCGTAAGTAAAGCCACATTGTAATTTTGTGTCGCAGTCGTTTTTCAAAACCCAAAGGACGACTTTAACGGGGAAACGGAGAATAAAGGACGTCCAGATCCTTATTAATAGGGGTTAAGCGAACGCATGTACGTGTATCCATAATATTTCCTCACTCTCTCTTCATAAATTTCTCTGCGCACAATGTAGGTGAAAAGAGGTCCTGGTCGTGTATACTATAGCATAATGCAATCGGGGGCGTAATCCCCGGTCCAGCGCTGACGTCAGGATCGCCTGGGCACACAGTACATGCCGCACGCCTGCGCACAATGGAGCTTAAACGACGCGTCCAGGTCATTAGTATTATTATTATTATTATTTTTTTTTATTTTTTTTTATTATCACGCGTTGTATTATCATTGTCGTTTATGTATCACATTATTTTCTTCAATGGACTTGTATAAGGAGCACGTAGATCGGTGCTGGAATCGTTCGGCTATGCTATACAGGTACGTTTTCAGTCTTCACGTATTCACACGCGTGCGCTCGAAAAGTGTGAAAAGAAAAATCCCTAATAGAATAGAACTATTGAAACCGACGACGACGACGACGACGGTGGTGGACAAAAGTCGCTACGTTACATTACATTATGCCGGCTGCAGCGCGTAAAGCTGCACAAGCTGGTGGAATTATAAGGGTGCACCGGGACGCGTGGAATTACGCCATCCCTTTTGTTTCCAAAGTCATAGTACTACAATAATATGGCATACCCCCGCATTAATTAAACGAAGTACACCTCATTTGTTTTTTTCCATCACAAACATTATACGCAAATGATATTCAAACTGTCAATACGGCCCTATAAAAGACTAAAACGATTACTCTATATCGCTTGACAAAAGATCGTGTATCGTTAATGTCAAAAGTTTTCGCATCGCTCTTATCCCTCTGTGTAAACCGCACACGATTTAACCCCGGTCGGCACCCATTGTGCGTGTATACAGTCTCTCCGGCGCACCGCTCGTTCCCCCGAAACGCGAATGGTTTGTTGATTCCTTATTATTTGTCTCGTTTGACAATTCCGATTGACAACGCTTTGTTGATTTTTTATTTTTTTTTTTAGAAACAAACGTGAACACAACATTATAGTATTACGAAAAATCCGTACAGCGAACGCGCCAAAATCCTTTAGTTTCCAGCTTGTCTTTTTAATTTATCGTTTTCAAATTAAATATCATATATTATTATAATGTGTAAACAACGTCACCTCGCTTAATGGAATTTATTACGTTCGAATTTACATTACTAAAACAGTAAACACATCATGACTTTACGTATACGACGTGATAAACGCGCGATGTTATTCGAAATATATATATATATATATATATATATATATATATATACATAACTACCTAGGCAATAGAAATTAAAGTACCTGTATAAAACATAATGATGCCTAGATTTAATGAATTTAATTTGTCACTGCACACGTCACTGATACGTTACACACTGCAGCTGTCTTATTATATATGAATATAATATATTGTGGTATTTTAGTTTAAGCGATACGTTATCCCGAGAGTGCGGTGGCAAAGAATTAATACATACGTGTTCGAATCGTATAATTATTATAAGAAGTAAAAAATCAGTAGTGCCGGTAGAAATCATGTGAAAACGGCGGACGCGAGACACCACGGCCGATTAAAAACTGTTTTAGAATAGTTGTTTAAAACGCGATGCACTGCGAAACGCATTTCGCTAGACAATATAACAGTGTCGTATAATACACCTACACGGAAATTTAATATCTGTTTTCGTCGCGGCAGTTTTCGAAACGTTTTCTATAATTTTGAAACGCGAAAACGGAAATCCGATCGGCACGATAGAAATGTACGTGAACTGTAAGATAATGGTGTCACCCACCGAGCGGGTGAGTTAGTGCTGTTCGTCGTCGCGATATTATCTGATGATGAAAAAATAGCTTTTTCGGTAGGACCACAGCTAGAGGACAATGTTTTAACATGATGAATGCGAATTAAAAAAAAAAAAAACCACTGTATTTTATATTTTTCCTCTGTAAATAAAATGGAGGAATCATAGTAACTTAGCGTTACTTTGGTGATGACAACGAAATGCTATAATTTTAAATCGATCACGCCAGATTGGTCAGAAATAAAAAGTTGGGCCCAGCTCAAAAACATGTCTACGTTAAAAACCAGCGCAAAGACCGCGGTTCACTATACCATTGAGCTTTTTAACATAGACATGTATTTGGGCTGGATACAACTTTTTTTCCTGACTAATCTCGCCTAACCTATATACCATCACTAGGCAGGACGGAAACGCAAATGAATAATGGACAAGTTCTAATCTTTTCTGCGCATACCCAAGAACGTGCTTATGATTCCGTCAATTTTCCTTGCGGGGAAAAAATACCTATCGAATAGCATTATACTTACTTCGTGAGTTTTTTTTTTTTTTAGAAAAGCCAATAGCGCCCCTCTCAAAAGTATAAGACGGCCGTAGTAAGAATAATCGTTGGACGTAGAAAAAACGACGAACCAAAATCCGTATAATTTTCGTATTAATATTTTTATTTATTTTCTCTCCCCGCGTCGCCCGACGATGACTGCGGTACATAATATATGTATAGTACCTAAACACACACGTGTTTTTTTTTTTTTTTTTCGAGGAATTTTATCGCGACGATGTATAAAAACTACGGATACCTACTCGTATATTTTAATCGAGCTCGATTTAGCGTGCATGTACCGTCATCGTCGTGAAATAAAAAAAAACTCATTATTATTATACATTTTGCTCCTCGCACGCGGTCGTTTTGTTTTCTGATTGCTCCGGACCGTGAAAGCCGTTCTGACGTGGTCGTCGCGCGCTGCCTCCGCCGATCGCAACAATGGTCGTGTGTGTGTGTGTGTGTGAACAAAATATAGCATATTATATATATATATATAACAGTGTCTGTAGGTAAACACTTAACATATGTACCGCACTACCGCCAGTCTATCGCGCACAGGACAGTGGCTTCGCGGACGTATTATGTATTATGTACTATAGCCAGGCCCAGATTTACCTAAAAGGTGTCCCTAGGCTAATGAGGAACAATGCGACCCTACTTCTTAGATCATATAGGCGGAATAAAAGCAGAGCACCCCCCATATCACGCTTCCAATTTACTGACCGAAATTATGAATCCATTTAAAAGTACTCCAAAGTTAAGTAGGTATTGATATTTTGTAGTATTAGCTAACTAGAATAGCTGAAAAATACATTTTATCAATACGACAGAAAACAATTATTTTTAACGTGTTACGTAGGTATTATATTTAATATAATATTACAATATAGTATTTATAAAATGAAGAAATTATATAATTTTTCAGTAAATGCGTTTCTAGTTGGTACGATTAATTTGTTAAGAACAACTACAAAATAGTATAACAACGTGCAGATAGCCTAGTCCTGTACCCATACCTGATTATAGCCGACGTGCAGATCAGGGTCGTAGGTCTTTTCTACAAATTTACATAAATCTTATCTAATTCTTCGACACCCGTAAAAATGAAATGACAATAATAATGTGAAAGAGATGAAAATAAATCCATGTCCGATGAACAATTTTATGATTAATCTAGGACCTGCGCCCCGGTGCGTTGCACCCGCGGTAATTCCGGTATTGGTGCAAATGTATACATGCACATCGTTGATATGCGCACGTCATAATAATAAAATCGTGTACGAATCGCCCGGTGTCATTTATACATGTTTTACGTAGTTTGGATGTCGTCTGATCCGGTCAGTGACGCCACGACGGTTGCCGTTAAGACGGAGGGAGTGTGAGAGTGAGAGAGAGAGAGAACAAGAGAGAAAAGACAAAGAGTGTGTGCACGGCTGGTACATACGCGAGCTGTGGTTCGATGGGTTAGCCTCTGGGCGCCGCCAGGGAGTTACCGCGGGCGAAAAGGAATATATATGGGGGGGAAAAAAAAAAAATTAAAAATTACAAAAATAACATCACACGACATAACACGATTTATCAAAACGGTAGGAGGTAATACGTATGTAGGGAAAAAAATCGTAATACGTTTTAATAGGATTTCTTCGTCCTCCTCCTCCTCTTCCCACTTCTCCTCGTCCGCCACATCGTTCTCCTTTTGACAGTTCCATTCGTACGTATACACGCGCACTACGTGTATTCCCACGTCCGCCTTTTTCTCCGAGCGCGCGATTTTAACGCGTCGTTATATTATTATTATTTTATTAATCTCGCGAGTGAAAAATCCGAACGTTGAATGATCGCGGTCGCCATCTTCCGGTCGCGGCGAAACACAATTTTTTATAACATATTACACCGGCTGCATTACGATTTCAACATTTTATTGTTGCGCGTATCGTTAATATAATATGTATGGTGTTCGAGTTTTTAATTTTTTTCTTCTCGAGACACGGAGACTTGTACTATCTATTCCGACCGGACGGGTGTATGTAGGACGTACACTATATTATATGTACGACACGCGTCCGATGAGATAAGTCTAATACGCGGCAGTAACGGCCGAAGATCGTTTATTTTTATTATAATCAAGTATGTGCATGCGCGCTCGTTCCGGAACCCGATGGACCGACCGGGCGCGTACAATAATAGTAATACATGTGATCGGATGAAAATTATTGCAATCCAATAAATTCTAGTCGGCAGTAGTCTATACGTTATTGTAATTTGCATTCCACTACGCCGTGACAACGTATAAATAGTACAATGTATCCTATACCTACTACCTAGGTGCGGAGACCGAATCGCGTTATAGTTTACAATCGCCGTGTTATTGTTAAAAGCAAAAACTGACCAAACTCCTGGGTCGGGTGAGATAGAGGGATGGGTATTTTACGATTGAAACCAACGTCGCTAGCTCTCGAAGAAATGATCCCGAGCGAAAGAGGTCGGTTGGATCAGTTTATATATATTAAAGTAGAACCGAATATCTTAACGAGGTTGGTTGAACTTTAAAACGTTCTAACTTTTGCAAAAAAAACCACCATCATCACGCGCACCCGAACTCCGCACGACCACGATACAGCCCTTTAGTTGTTAACAGTGTAAGTCTTGATAAATATTTACATCTTAATAACTGTACCAATCCACATTTATTTGGAATATTAGATCCTACACACACCATTTACGTTGCAGCGAGCTACGGTTAAATGTATTCAAATGAATCTAAATTGTTCCCTGAATATCTTACGTTTAACTGGTCATCCCCGACGACGTTGCGACACAATGTAGTCATTTGCTCGGTCGTTACTCGTGGTTCATTTATATAGTATAATATTGTCGACGGTAATTAAAAAAATTGTAACAAAAAAAAAAAAACGACCCGTTAAAAACAAAAATCGTCTTTAAACATTTAGGAACGCTGCAGATTCATGATTGCATTTCTTACAACCTTGTGGCTGAGCATGCTGACACGATGAGTACATAATTTCGTGTGCAATCATATTGTCACATCTTTTTTTACGACAAAAACCGAAGGCGACCGTACACATAGCTGTGGGCATTCGTCGCGCGATCCCTCGCCCCACCCAGCCCGCGGTCCCCTCCTCGTGCGACGTACGCGCGTTTAAGTGTGTTAAAATATTCGCCGGGTACGAAAATGTTTCAAAAACGTTCGCGCTTCATAATGCCACGAATAAAATATGGTTTTATGGTAATTTCGGTTCGCCGATTCGATTGCGATCGTCATTCCGTGTTTCGGTCCGCGGAGGATCGTTCGCCGGGTAGCCGCGACTATATACATTACAATATTATTACAATCGCCGTGGACGAATCGCCATTGTAGCAGAGACGTACGCGTTCCTATACGTCGAGTCAACGAAATGGCGATGATACCGTCAAGTGGATGGAAAATTTAGGTGCGCGCCTGTGACCCAGTCCAAGCCTAATCGGATAGGGAAAGAGAAAAATCATAAAAGTTATCAATTTTGTTACCAAATTTATTTTATTTTTACTGTAATCTTTTACTTTTATTTTAATATTTTGTTTAAATATCAGCCCAAGCTTTTGTTTTAGTTCACCAGTTTATTAGTTCTTATTATCTATTGTGTCTTAACTATTTATGCCGGAGCCATATATTAATATTATTAATTATATTTAATAATAATAACGAGACGACCGACCCCACATCATTATTTCGTCTCGGGCGAGCGAACATCGAATATAATTATTATATTATTGTACTAGATTTTTACCACACCGTCGTCTTATTCTTGTTTAAGTTCTCTGCAAGATTAATCTTAAAACCGAAAATTCCCCCTCACCCTCTGCATTCGTGTTCTATACGCTATTAACAGCCGCGTTGCCTATTATATATCTGATATAGTTTGATAGTTTAACCTTTCGCGTGTACAGCTATATTTGAGCTCACGGTTTTTTTTATTTTTTTTCAATTCAATATATATTACGACTGTACATGTCGACGTGTCGACGTATTTATTCAGAAATCAAAATTAGCGATACGTACATCTGAGTCAATGGTCATTGCCATTCTGTTTTAGGATTTAATTTCGTATGTTTATTTACATAATATTTATACTTTAAATGCATACAATTTAATAGATCTATAAAATTGTTTTTTTTTCTATATATATTATTATATTGTTAGTTTTTAGATTCCGAGTGCAACTCAATGTCCGTGTCAATATCGACACTCGTGTTGTGAATTAATTGTATGTAATTATTTCAATTCGTATTTGTAGCGTCCACGTTTACCGCAAATCGTGACGTTTTTTTCAAATATTTTTCACGTGGATTTAAAAAAATCCAAATGTAATTGATATTTTCGTATAGTGTTTTGACTTGGTTAAAATAATATTTTGGTATTCGCTCTACACGTGAAATTATTTCACAATATTTACTATGAACACTGTGTTGAAAATGCAAACGTACATTTCGTTTTCAGTTTGTCGGAACTATGGTTTTCGGTAAAATGTCCAGTCGTGTATTCTGCGTATCAAGCACGGTTGACTAAAAACCCTAAAAACCATCAAAAAATTCTATAAAAAATGACCTTACAATTATTTTTAAAAAAATATTGTTTTATTAGGTAGGTAGGTACCTAACAAAATTATTGACAAAAAAAAAATAAAAGTAAATAATAGTTCGATAAATGGCAATTAATAAAATGAAAAAATTGTCGAAACATAATAGTATAAGTGGGTTAAATTTAAATTGTTAAGCCATAAATTATAATTTGTCGGTATCGATTATAATTAACGATAAATTGGTGAAAAATGGTATGAAATGAAAAATGAAAAACAGTTTCACCTTTGAACAGTGTCTACATACGTATATATACCGCGGGTTACAACTAATGATTACGTATACTTGACCGAGATCGTTGCATTGAAATCCGGCCCCTAGTGGTCGCGCATAATATTATGTTATTCCGTCCGACTATGGAAATGTTTCCGAGGTAATACTGTAATGATACGGATGTGATATGTACGCGTGTGTATACCAACAAATGTATTTATATTTTACGCATAGGTATCACGTGGGCGTGCTTGGAAATCATTTTATCGTCGGACGAGCCTAAAAACGTTCCGCGTCATCAATAAATACGCATTATAAAATAATATACCTACACCCGCCCGTCAACCTGTTCGTCCGGCGTGATCACGTATGAAATGTATAATAATTATTATCAATCGCTGTTCTCGTTAGGGTTTATCGATCGCGATATCTGCAGCATCGCTATATGCACGCGTAATATTATAATGTGAACGCGTATACGAAACCAGTATATACTATATATACGTATAATACATATATATATATAAGGGAGCCCACACTGGTGCACGGCACAGTGCCGGATTTAACCATTGTGCCGCTTTAAGCGCAAAATAAATTGCCGCCTTTCAATATAAATATTTTTCTAGTCTAGAAAATGTTTTTAAAGCATACAATTATAGTTTTTTCCTTTATTACTTGACATTTTAATGATGAAAAATAAAAATATACAGCTGTTATAAAAATGCATACATATACATTCATATATGAAACTTAATTATAAAAAATATGATATAAAATGTAATGATAAAAAACATGGTACTAATGAATACTTAAATAGTTAATGTCTGGTACTCATCGGCTTTCTGCGCGACTTTTAAGTCGCAAAATCATCTATTATGGCATCGAAGTCAATTTTGTACACTAGTTCAGTTTCAATTGGCAATAAACTCAATGAATTTAGTTTATCCCCTTCCATACTTGCTCTCAAATAATTTTTTACGTATAATACATATATGGGAGCCTACACTGATGCACGGCATCAACGGCAACGCCGGAGGACCACCTACCCACTATTTGTTTCCGAATATTATTTTGTCACCGTTGTCCCCGGACGAGTGCAGATTTTATTATTACGGCCGCGCCACTGATAATAGTTTTCCCCGCGGACGATGTTCTCCGTGCACGTTTTGCTCGTACGTAAATGTCACGCACAATAATGTGCAGGGTGTCCCGCCGAGGATTTAACCGTATCTCCGCACACGACGAAGGTACTAAGATTCTTTTTTTTTATATTATAATATTATAATATTATTATATAAGACTCGCGAGCAAAAATATTTCATATCTTATTTGAATTTAATGTTTTGGCGAAAAAGTTAAAATGTTTTTGATTTTATCATTCGACCGAAAAATTCGGATATGTAAGCACCGTTGTATAGAGTTTATTTCTCTGAAAATATCAAAGTTTCAACCCCTTCATTAGTCTCGTGATTATTAACACCTAGTCTCTTTGGTTTCCAAACTGTATCCATTTGTAAATTGCGAGTTCTATAAAAAAAAAAAACAGAATTTTGCAATAGGTAAATCCTCGGTGGGACACCCTGTATATTTTTGTACGCGCACACGCACGCCGCCGCGATCGTATTATAGCAGCTAGTCCGTACACGGGAATCGTCCGTCGCGGAATACTTTTCACACGCTTACATTTTATATTATTATTGTTTCGAATAAATTACACCGGGGACAGACTTTCACCCGGGTCCGCCGTTTCCCAATACTATTTATCGTAACATATTTAACCGCGTGCAAAAGTATACATAGGTAATATTATAACGCGAATGATATAATAATAGTAATTGTAACTATAATAAGTAACGAGTTAAAAATGTAAGAAATTATGTTTACATAATAAGTACCGAACGTTCGTAATATTTATTCAATTTAATTTGTATATAAATGATTTTTTTTTCTTACACGTCGCTAACGCGTTGACTAGTAATGTTTCATTTTTTATTTTTATTACTATACAATCACTATTCGCCTATTGCCACACAAGTCGTAATCACAAGTGTTTAAATAGTATTAATACATGTACAAATGGTATTGTTGTTATCGTTATTTTTATAATTGGACATGCGCTGGGCGTATTTTAAGAGGGGCTAACCTCCCCCAAATGGCCCAAAACATATATTTGAATCACGATTGTAGATGGTATTGCAGCAGTACAGTCGTGGTTTGAATATATTAATTTAAGATAAGACAAAACTCTAGGGTATGGTTAATTCTAAATGCATATATTGTGCTGACCATAATAATATACCTCAGCTTTAGCAATTAAGAAATTAATTTTATTAGGTTCTACAATAATTAACCATAACAATTTTGAAAAAAAATATTAAAATTTGTTTAAAAGGTAGTCAATTATACAAATACATAAATTAAATTTGCTGAAATTCCGTTTCATCATAGTTGAATAGTTTCATGTTAATATAAAGCTATAGGTAAAATTTAAATGCCATAAATATACATACTTATATTTGCATTTTTCATTTATTTTACGTAGATTAAAAACATGACTTAGACCTAGAATGGGGCAAGATCGCTTAAGTGGATTGGGGTGATTACGTGGATCGAAAATCAACAAAATGATCGATTATTCGAACAAACACACATTGAATATCGTACGTTTTTATCGCGAGCATATTAAGACTATTAAATTAGAAATCTCCACGAAATCGTTGTCGCAAACTTTATCGTAGTACATCGGCATACTCTGGACCCGAACTCTAAGATCGATGTGCAACCCTTTAATTATTTTAATAGATGTAAATAAGTTTATATCTTACAATAATTCTATCTAGTTCCGACGCCTGCGAAGTTAGCCTTCCCACCTCGGCCAAGTCGTTACAAGCAAATTGTTAGTTATAGCCATTTATTTGTACACATTTGTAAGTTCATTCCCGTAATCTGTAAGTTGAATTATAACGAGTTATTCCTAACCTAACCTAACCTAAACGTATGGACCCTGAAACGAGCTGTTGCACGTACCGTAGTTTATTGTATTTTTTTTTTTGCGACCGACAAATTTCCCGGGACCTACATTCGTACGATATTGTATTTTATTGTCATTATATCGAGAGCGATGTACTTTTCACTTTTTCCCCATTAGAAACAAACGAATCCTACGAGTAAGCTACTCTCCGAACAACATGCGACGACATTAAATTCGTCAGTTCTTCATTGTTTAGCTCTGTATTTAACCACAGTTATGTACTACTGAGATGACGCAATCGTAGAACATTTGCTAACTAAAGATTTCGACATGATAAAATCGAATTGTTATTATATTTCGTTTATTAAACCGTCCATCGTGTTAGATAATTAATTTAATCTAAGAGGTATACATATATTATTTACGCTTATAAAATACTCGTTATATTGACATTATCTTAAATTGTAATTTTTCATTTTTTCTAAACATTTCAGAGCGCTGGACCGATAGGAAGGACAACATTATTTTTCGGCCTTGAGCATTTGAATCCTGTATTTTTTATACATGTATGTACGATGCAGACGGTCCACAACTATATAAATAATAATAATAATAATAATTAGTAATCATAGTCATCGTGTTCTGCACGTAGAGAATGTTGTGGACACCGAATTCGGTTTTCTATGAATCTCCGTAAAGACAGAAACTCGGGCATGAACACGAAAAGAACGTACGACGTACGACGCGTACTGTTGAGTTGAAGAAAAAAGTGACCGCATAAAAATGCTCAAATGAAATTCATCGCCAATGTCTGTGCGCACGCGCGCACGTGCCGATTTCTAGGACTCGCGCACATCATTCCTGTTAAACGTAATATTATTATACTCGTATTTTTTCGACCGATATCTCGTGCGGCAGATCGAGCTCGGAGATTCGCCGCCGAGACATTTATCATTTGTTTGCGAAATAGAGATTTATCAGCTCGCTCATCTGCAGCAGACGAGAAACCGGTGCTTGTGCGCGCGCTTATGTGTCCGTGTGTATAGTGTATTCATAAATAATTACATTACGTGCTCTAGATACTCTATCGCGATGCTCTAAGGTTCTCCGCGGGCAGCATCAACAACCGGAACTTCTTCGCGGCACAGGTGAAAAGCATCTGGGGCAGCGGATGAGCTTGTTTCACAATGCGTCCCGATCGTATAGTCACTCGTAGCTCGTCCAAAGGTTCACAACAATATATTACAATACACCATAGTATAGCGTACACGACGTATACATTATTGCCGTGTTCCGACTCCATTGTCCGCCGTCATTCCCGCAGCACCGGTGACCGCAAAGTCGTCAAAATAAACCATAATATATTTGTATCGTACACCGTATAACCGTGTAACGTGCGTACACGTCGTAAGGGCATACAGCCAAATCAGGCGTTTTACCAGAGACGAAGAACTCAATTCTGATCTATTACCATCCGCCTAGGTATTTAAAGTTAAATGCCCGATTCGAGTTAATCGAATAACAAAAAAGAAACATTTTTCTATTATTTTAAACTATATATCTTGTTATTAGCTGTGTCGTTAATTATTTGTTGCTATTCTGCATAATATTATATTAATATGTGAAATATTTATAGTTTCGTGTCCTTAGGTAATATTGTTTTGAAACATTAACTATAAATGAGTATACCGTTAGTAATTACTCATTAAGTTTAACGCCATCTGCCCATCACCCGGAGACAAAATTTTAATTTCAGGTCATGCGGCTGAAATATCTCAAACATTCAAACATCTAGTGGCACCTCCTAGCGTGAACACACTTTATATTATATTTTACATTATAATAAGTTGCTGTTTTTGCTTTTTACTACCTGGACTATAATTATTTGTGTACAACATAATAAATTAAATATCTACGTTTGTTTTTTCTTCAAATAAGTCATTATATTATATACGATACACCGAATGATATAGTTTTAAACGGGTACGAGAAAACGCGATGGTTCTATTTTTGTCCGTTTTCAGAGCTCAATGATTATTAGAATATTCTTACCGATGGAAAAACTGACCGTTATTGAAACACATCCCACCATTGGGAGGTGTCTGAAACAATATTAGAGAGGTCTTACCGCGTGTTAACATCGTCATTATCATTATTCATCGTCCACTGCAACGTATGTCGTATTTTTTAATTGCGAATTAGTTACTTTGACCGATTAAAACACCGTTTTCCATTAGATTGTTCGAGGAGTGGGTATAATGCTGTATACTTATACATGGTACGGGAGGTACGCGGCAGTGGGATACTGATTTTACCGAGTAAAAATTATTAATTTTGATAGTTTTTCATTAACATTTTAAATCTGTTCCATAAATATATTTTAATTGACTTTACTTGACTATTTAAAGATCAAAGAAGTTTGGGTTATCATAATAATAATTACTGTTTATTGTATGATATGACATATTTCTATAGGTACAAACTACAAGGTTGTTTTTCTACGTTCAAAACTGTTATTTTATCGATCGCTATTATACATTTCCGGAAAAATTGTTTTTAATACAATTCGAGGTCATATTTTGGAATTTATGATTTCTTACTAATGAATATAGTTTAACATTAAACAACAACATGTATATTTTTAATTTTTTATTCTGAATTTCTCAAACATTATATTTTTCTGAAAAACGAATATTAAACCAATATAGTTAATTAGTTACCTATGTATTTTATGAGTATTTAAAGTTTAGAACAACATAGCAAGAATCAACATAGCATTTATTCGAAATATTTGCAGTCACTTTACTAAACGTCAAAGTTCAAACCTCTTAAACTTTAAAGTTATAGCTATTCAACTATTGGTTCAAGTTTATAAATTATAATACATATACATTAAAAAAAAAAGAAAAATGTTTTCGTTCAGTACGAGAAATTGAAAATGTTGAAACGAAAAAAAATTAGAACTGTAATATGTATAATTGGCAATACGAGTCGTATAAATTATGTTGTATAATTAATAACGACTTCAAAGTCTACATAGGAACATAGAGTTTTCGTCTATTCTGCAGAGACATTTACCACGATGCAGGGGAACACCTAGGCTAATTTTTTTGAGGGGGGGGGGCTAAATTATTTAAATTATTTTCAAATATTAATAGTATTTATTTTAAAACAAATACAGAAATCCATGCATGATCTTTTACTGACTATTATTACATTATATTACATAATATTACACTCATATTTTTACAGCTAATTTTGTTTTATCATTTTTTTTATCATAGTATCAAGTAAATACCTATTCAAATCATCAACATTTTAGGTCCCAATCTTTTGAGGGGGGCTTTAGCACGTTAGCTCCTCCCCCCTTGGGTCCGCCCCTGCCACAATATATAGTTTCTCGAACCTAATAATGTGATTTCTAGTGCAGTTAGGCTTGCAGTATGTTCCGTTTTGTCTTCTTTCCAAGACGCATAGCAGTGCCAGGTTATTATGATTGACTTGTCGACTCGATCGACCTCATACTTCCGATATGTATAAATTGAATCTGAATATGTTTTTATTTTTTTGTAAGACAATCGCGTATTGTAGTTCCTCCCACATGCCGCGGGATAGGTCTTGGGTGAATATAAGTTTTGGTGATAACATTTTTTTTTCGCTTCTACTTCTTTAGCCTATACCAACGTTTTTCTGCTTGTTTTGATTTACGTACTCCTCGACGCATTCGCCAGAACTTCACCTAAACCCACCAATTATTTGATCATTTTTGCTTTGCTATTATATTACCACCAACAAAATATACTATCACTACAAGAATACAGCAACTGAAACAAATTAATGTACGAAAAAAAGTAAATAAAATTAGGTTTTCGTTCGTGTAATAGAAGTTTGTCTTCTTCAATAACATTATGACAATTTTTTTGTAACGCGTGTACCGAAAGTTTGATTTTCGATGCTGCTAGATGCGGCTGAAAGTGACTATTTTCTGTCCAGCGGGCTTTAAAGACCATTTAGTTTTCGGCCCTTACGGGTGGAAACGACTATTTTCCACCG
This sequence comes from Periphyllus acericola, assembly GCA_949715065.1. Taxonomy (NCBI): domain Eukaryota; kingdom Metazoa; phylum Arthropoda; class Insecta; order Hemiptera; family Aphididae; genus Periphyllus; species Periphyllus acericola. Next base: position 12,704,287 of record OX454269.1, read on the forward strand.
TCAACGCTTCGCAAAATAAGTTGGTATCCAAAGATGATAAATATACATGAACGTAGTATAAACTTTCCGGCCCACCACGTTGTACGATGTTTTCGCACGATGTGCAAGCGGCCGCATACGTTTTTCATTTACAATGTTCATGCCCGTTTGCGTTTGTTGCGTATACAATAGATACAAACAGATAGTGGTGCCATACGACGGTTGAATTACTAGTATTATCGCTGCACCCCCCCCCCCCCCCGGCATCGATAAAGACGAAAAACCATTACACGTGTGACTCGTGGCGGAAAGGCGATTTCAGTCTTGTGCGAAATGCTGACACGTTAGCCTAACCTAACCGAGATCGCACAGTACTGACTGTATATCGCACGTTTCCGAGACAAACCGAATTCCACATTTTCCCGCCGTTTCGTGTCGTTTCTTTTTTCGCGTGACCCGGGATAAACGCTGTGCCAAATATAACGCGTGCGCAACGGGTGGGTTAAGTTCAACGTGCCGCGACGGGCGCGATAGAAACGTGGCCGACAATTGACCGTTCTCGCGAGCCCCGGCGGAGCAAAGACGTCGCGCGCGCTCCGCGTCACTGTCACCGGCGCGCGGGTCCTTTAACAAATTTGCGCACGCGCGCACTTGTCACGGGACCTCGTTAACAACGACGTGCACACGACGGCGATTTACACAGGTATAAATACATACCTACTATTATATTATATACGTGCATGTAAGATTATAATAATGCGAAAACGATGCCGCCGCCGCGATCCGTTGTATAATATAATGTTTAAATGTTTTTATATATATTATATTATATACACGCGTGTGGACACCCCGCGTCCTCGTCGTGGCCGCCACGAAACAATCGACTCGCGCCGAGGAGATCGTCCTGGGAACGGGACGATGACGTGTGCAGTGACCGCGTTTGAGCCACGCATATTTATAGTACGTTGAATCGGTGAACACGACGCGACCGTATCGTATGCTCGTACGCAGGATCTTAGTTCGCTTAGGGTTTTCACCCTGCAAGGAAATTTATATCAAAATCAGCCGAAAGCATAATATTATCAACACTAGCTGTTAGAAGCTACTTCGGGAGGGACAAGACATAATTTTGAACCCTACCACTGGTAACACGCGAAACCACGACTTATATTTTGCTATATTCCTACGCTAGCTGTTTGTCGTTTTGGGAATCACGTGCTTTTTCGTTAACTATCAACCCTCGGATTGTCGAACGATTTGTTGCGTTGTACACTTCTGGACCGCTACAGAAATCATCGTGTCAATCGATTAATCGTATATAAAATTGTCTGGTAATTTTTGTCCTAAAATTACGAACCTGAGAAAAAAAAACGATGCCCTCTATATTATCTCCTCGGTCCACTGACTAACTATAGTCACTAATTTTAACAAACACTGGTATTTTCGGGATTATACACACTATTTTATGTATATGCAAAATAGTGGATTAGTCTATATCTACATCGAATTGGTACTTGTGTTTTCGACTTTTGATTATGCCAAAAGTAAATTTGTATTGAGAAGCAGTCTTGGTGATTCGATATGCGTTAAATGTTATATGCAGTTAGTTTTTTGCTCATGTTATCTTGAGTTCAAATAATTATTGTTATTCAAATATTGTCATTAGTTGTTTTATTTGTGTATCACAACTCTCTATTTTGATTACTAGCGTGAAGGAAGGAAGTGAACGATGGAACTCGTGGAGAACAGCTTATTTACAATGTGTCTTCAAGGCAAGAGTCTGTTAATTTTGTTCGATACTTGTTTTTCAAAAAATCAAGTTTTTGAAAATGATGCTTCACAAATGTATGTCGATCCGAACATTGTGGAACACAATTAAGTACAATGTGTTGACGGGGTCCAGAGTTTTCTGCGGCCCAGATTCGGACCGCGGTCCGCCAGTTGCCGGTATAGAAGTCGTACGCGGTGGCTTCGAGTCGTACGTTATGTTTTACATACGGTTTAAATACCGTACGTGCGCGCACACCCGGTGTCAAGTACACGTAATAATCATATATAATATTATAATGCGGCGGTCGTCGTGTAATCGGAGGCAACGGAAATCGCGCGCGAGTTTATAAATTATTTTTTTTTACGACCGATCGCGGCGAACACAGCAGCGCAACGACGCACGTGTAGGTAGCCGTATAGAGGTATGTTACATATTATATAGTGTCGTGTCATGACGTAGGTAGCGGTCGCGTGCAGCGAACGTATAATACGCGCGAGCCAGGTCCGATTACCCGAACGATCGTACCGCAACGGGCCGATCCACTACCTGTAAGTATAATATGTGATAAAATATTATTTCGTACACGGGATTAACAGGATCACGGGTTCCGTGTGTCGATCTTTTGGCACGATCGACCCGAGGGTGGATCCCTTAGGTTCGGGGATCATTTCGTGCGTGGCCAACTGTTGCGATCCCTGTGCACTTGTGCACTTGGAGAATAAAAACCAAATTGTATTGTGGTAAACAAACGCAAAATGTCTGCGCATGTAATATATTATGATTTATGATGCTGCGGTCGATTTATTATTACAATAATAAATATAACCATTATAACCTGTAGATGCACAGACAACGACCTAAACGCACATATGTATTGACCACCGTGATTCCGTGAAGTTACCATAAGAACATGAAAAGCATTTATTCCAGCTACCGTGTCGAACAGTGCTTTTCATACTCCCGCGAACTGCATGCGGTCCTCACCAATAGACGCTTAAAATCAAAGCAGATATACAAGTATATTTTAAGCCAAAAGAATAAATTTTGATTTATTTTTCAAAATAATGAAAACGTGGTTAAAACGTAATTGTGGGTATATGATCTAAAGCGTGTTAAAATATATTAGGTTCTACTGTTCCGACCTGTCGAGACCACTTATAAAGGTCCTTTTCCTCGATCCCACCACAACTTGTTCGCGCATTAAGTTCACTGTATATGATGTGGATTGAATATTTTTTTTCTATCGAAAATTTAAATAGCGATACGGGAAAGACAGATCGAGTCGAGGATTATAGTATTATTATTATATGCCCTTGCGGTGATCGCACACATTCGCGATATGTGCATGCGTGTGTGTCAACAAAAACTCGTAGCATATTATATATATATATAAATGCACATACTCTCGCGCCCGTTCAGTAAACTCGGTTCAGAGTTGACTTCATTAATCCGAATTGTTGTCGTCGATACACACATGCGCGCGCGTAAGTCCTCGTACTAACATCACCGCGCGTGCGTGTGTGTGTGTGTGCATACGCGTATATACCATTAACCCGCACATATACATAATATATTATATCCTTTTGTCGAGTCCGCGGGACACCCTTTGTGCGGTGCGAATACGGTTTTTGTACATAATATGTGTATATAAATATACGTTACGTATATACACGTCCGTTTGTCAAACCGTATAAGTATACGGCATATACGCGCGTACGCGACAACGACCCGTCGATCCTCGTCCTGCCGCCGATTCCGGGCCCCGGGTCAGGTTAGGCTGAGTAAGGGGAGGGGGAACCATTGTGTCCGGACAACGGATGACGACAACACGATTGGCCGTACACACGCGCACGCCGACTCGCTCACACACGCATACACACGCGCACAACAACGCACACGTATGTACAACAATACGCACACTAGCGCCTCGAGGAGACCTTTCAAAGCTTTCACGCCGCCACCGCCGAGAACTTGTACGACGTCTGATTGTGAGCGCGACCTCGCGCCCATTGTTGCCGTATCGCCTTTAATGACGACATTGATAAATAATACGTCGTGCGTTCCGATTGTGCTTGCGCGAAAATTTCCGGTGCTTGTACGCACCTATAATATAAAATATATACACGCTATGCATACGAACGGCGGCGTGAATCGATGATGCGTGTATTGTGTACACGGGCGTGCATAATAATTACTATTGTCGACGAAACGCGTAACGGGACGAAAAAGAAAACATAAGGAAATATTCGAGATTTTGTCGGCCGCCGAAGGTGGTATCCGACCCGCGGTTCACGCAGGGTCTTTTCGAAAAACTTGTTTCTTTCCAGCAACACCCGCCCGGCCGCGCTTATTAGACACATATATTATGTAAATCAATCCCTGGCATAATAATAATTAATCGTTATCGGACAATGTCGACTACTTTTGTGAAGTTCTTCCAGAATATCTTTGCCGGTGATCGGACCGTAATCAGACGATTCTGAGTTGAAGATTTCGCATATTTCAACCACTTACAATTCGTTTGGGACGGTTTGGTTGTGGTGAAGGCGGGGAAAGGGATTCCGCCCGAAATTTAATCCGTCCGATACCTTCAAAATGGCGAGCATATGAATTTCGGGAATGAATATAAAAATATATGTAAAAATAAAGGGCTGCAACTTACAGTTGATTAGGAACGATTTGGACGGTGTGTGAGGGAGCTAACTTTACAGGGGTGATTTTTGAAATTCAATAAATTACCGATAGTACTTCAATTATAGAGTCACTATAACCACTCTTTGAGGGAAAATTCAAGAATATAACATATTTTATTAACGTGCACAATTCACATTTCAAGCGTTAGCGTTTAGCGTTTTTAAAAATTTAATTTCATAGTTTCCAATTCGAGAATCCGTTGCGATCAATACTCGTTCATTATTGAAGTTTATAATGTTTCTCCCCTGAAATCGAGGGAACCATACTAATAATGGTAATTTTTTCCTATAACCTATAGGATTTTTCTGTATTTTATTATTTTATGATTATACCGATATAACGTTTATATCATAAAACGTAGATATTAATGCTTACCTAATATTGAATAATAATTAAATATTAAAAATAAATGTAAATTATGAAAATTTGATTGATCTTTTTTTTTTTGCTTTCTAAGTTCTCTGGCCCGCTAGATTTTCACTTTCAAAATATTGGCCCTCTAGTAGCCCATTGAGTTGCCCGTCCCTGTTATATACTATGCGGTCGGTGTACACGAGAATCGTTTGCCCGCGGTCACGATATGGTCGTCGTCGAAACAACGCGGCGGCGTGGCAAAACGGAATTTGAAAAAAAAAATGCACACCGACGGTGGGGACGCGTGGACGGTTTTTTCGAAATCTGATGCGCACTACCTGCAGCGTAAAATATGTAGGTATTTCGCGTGACACGCGGCGCACGTACGTCCTAAACTGTTAGGAAAAGGAGAGGAGACGGCAGTGAAAAGGACGAACGAAAAAAAACAAACCAGCTTCATAGTGAATAATGCGAAGCAGCTCGACGTATTGTCCATTATACCACACGGTTTGAACCACCCGTAACGTCTTATTATTCGTAATAAACAACGCTGGAAAGTGTCCGGTGAACATAATACGCGTAGTGCTAATAGTGTGTGTGTGTGTGGATATGTTCGTAAGATGTATAATTATCACGGAAGGACGTGGGCCGACGATATTGGATTTCTCGTATCACTCACTACATAAATTATTATACACGTTCGCGAACGCCTTAGATATATTATAATAATATTATTATTCTACGTAAGCGCTACCAGATGGATGGATGTGCGCCGCGAGTATAATACTCACCGCATTTGCCTTTCGGCATTTTCCACCATCGATCGGCTGTTATAATGTTATTATTATTATTATCATCATCAGGTGTGCGAGACGCGGACAACGTGACGCACGGGTTTTGCACGTATTACAATGTACGTTTTTATTTACGTTTCGCATTGTGATAGTATTTTGAATAATATCGCGTGTAACGGAGCGGCGGCCAGCGGGAACTTTTCAATAATAATCATATGATTGCTAATTGATGTCCGTCATTTTCACTTCGCTAACAACGGATGAAATCGCGCCGCGTGTATTGGGTTTTTGTTTCGCACGCGTATTAAACGTGCATTGTGTTATTATTTATTACGAACGTGTTTGTATAGCGATTTTAACGATCGTATTCAGCCGTTCGTTTGGTTTTTATGAAATTCTTCCGGTGTACGCGCCAATTAATAATAACATAATATCACGTGCAGTCGCGTGTTCCCCGTTCTTTATACTCGTATAAATATGCACACGATCGGAACACGAAGACGACTTTATAATATAGCAGGTATTACGATATAGCTGAGTTGTTGTTGAAATGAAATAATCACATGTGCGCCCATCGGTGATAATAATTATAATAATAATAATAATAATAATAGTGCTGTTGATTTAACGAGAGAAATTTTCCTTTTTTATTTTTTTAGTATCATTCTAATTATTTCGATTGGATTTCTCGCGAATCTCCTCCTCCACTGCAGATCTCGCAGGACGCGCGCGAGAACCGAGAGCTGCAGAAAGCTCGACGACGAAATACTGGTGCTGCATCGAAAACAAAATTCTGTTGTTCTGTTTGCGTTCGTCGACGTTATGTTTTACATACAGGTCGGATTCGAGTGCTGTGTTTATTGTGTTATTATCAATATTGAACCGACCATAGTCCGTATTTGCCCGTCGAAAACGATTGACGTCCGAGTGGTGCACAGTCAAACAACAGCGGCAGCGCGAGTGCGAGGCGCAACAATGAGAAGAAAAGAAAACATAACAAACCGTCTTCCTACGTATAATATTATTATTATTATTATATCGGCACGAAAGGAACGCGGAATTCAAAGTATACAAACACACGAATGCGTGTCGTCGTCGTCGTTGTCCATAACAGCTATCGCGCGCTTCTGTATTTATTTATTGACATTATTTTATCACTATTATTATTTTTATTATTGAAAACACGAGCACTCGTCGTCGTGTGAACGCCACCGCACTGCATACGCCTGCACGCGCAACACAAATATGTTTAAACGTGTAAATAATTGTTGTTTGCACAACCTTTTTTTATTTTTGAAGAGCCCGTCGCTGTATTACAATCCACGCCTTGACTCGGTGCCGAAAAACCCGAAACAAGTCGGGTCGTCGGGGTGTACAGGCGGCCGTATTATAACACGACGAAGGGAGGAGGAAGCAAGGAGGGAAGGAAAACGGTGTTCAATAATAATAATTGTGCTGCCGTCATCGCGGCTCGCGATCGCCCCCGAATGATTTTTACGTGCATTGTTCAAATGACGTACTGACCGCGCACAAACAAATGTGCCGTTTCGTGTTTCTCTTTTTTTTTATCTATACAACTAACACGCGCGACGCGTTCAGCGGGTTTCGGGTGATTTTTAACGGTCGGCTAAGTCCACACGTGTAGAATACAGTGCAGCGCTTCGCTTTTCTACCTAGGCCTGCCCACCCGTTCGTGATGGCCGTTTGTTTGCGGTGCGCGCGGGCCCGAGCGATGTTTGCTTAGCGCTGCACGGTCACGGAATATTATTATAACAACGGCGATAACGATGATGATGATGATGATGATAAAACGCGGTGGAAAACGTGGTCACGCCTACGCGACACCGCGCCGGATTCCACGTGGGAAGGGATGAACGGCGAGGGGTGAGGGTGGACTTTTTTAACGCGAGAATGATAATGATAATATTTTATGCAAATATCAAACCGCGGTATTATCGTGTCCGGTGCACGACGTGCGTGCGTACGTGTGTTTGTCCGCTCGCGTTCATCGGAGAAAGGCGCGGGCAGTTGTTCAAACATGATGTTTTTTCCCCCACGTTCGACTTTTTGTGGGCGTCCGGGTATTGTCGAGCCGCAGTGTACCTGAATTGTAATATGCATATCGTATTCATCAACGCGATCGCGCGTCACGTCAAAGGATCAACCGCTGCTAACGACTCGATGATTTTCCGCGTACGCTTAAAACAATCCAGCCCGTTTGCGAGGCGATATACGCGCATTTCGGGAACGCGTTCCCCGCGATGATCTGTTAAAAACACAAAACAAATTGAAAAAAAGTCATATTTCAAACACGCAGTCTTACACGTAATATACCGTCGAGAACATATAGCCAGTGGCTGCCGCAGCAGCTTGGAGTGGCCTGTAGTGCCATTACAGTTTTTGAAAGGTGCCGGTCAACCGAGTTTTAAGGCAGGATGGATTATGAGTTATAACCAGGGCTATGGAAATATGAATGTACTAAACGGTTATAAGATTGACATGCAATAATCATTCACAGACTTTAAATGCGTCGAAATATGCATTAAAAATCAAAATTATTTTCATACAATTACAAGTTAAAATATTTCAGGGGTGGCAAAGTTGGTCCAGCACAGAAGAGGATAGATCGAACTCATTGATTTTATTAGTTACCTATATAGCGATAAAACAAGTTAGGTAACGAAATTGCCTTCGATGGTTTGATGAATAGTTTTGCAGCTAAGTCACACCGTAAGCCGATGTATGTGTAGGTTAATTGCTAACCCTACACTCAAAATCCTAGCCCGTCAATACTACACAAAATTCTACGACAAACTTACAAACCACAAAAATCCTGTAGACTTCAAAATGTCCTCCTTAACTATTCGAGGAAATCTAATTCGAAAATCACCAACGAAAAGGAATAATTAGTAAAACTACTAGGAACGCGCGGCCAGAACTGAATCGAGGACGTGCTCATGTCCTTCCATGATGTACGCATACCGCCGCAGTACGATCCCGGTTGCACCGCGGACTGCCCACACTATAATAATGATATTTATATTAGTGATATCTAACGTATTGCTGTTATCGTTACGATTTACTTTATTACACATTGCGTAACGTTTTTGTATAGAGTTTATCGCTAGTGCTATATTATATGCACGGGCTTGGTATAAAATAGACATCGCGTTTATGCGGACGAACGATACATATTGTATTCTATTTTATTATAGCCGGGAGCGGAACACTAACAAGAGGTGTATATATATATTGGTGTTCGACAATGAGGATTATAATATTACTATACGTGTACGCGCGTTCGGTGAACTAGTAAATGTCACTAATTTATCACCTATATCTTCTCGATGTTATTAATTATTGTTCTCGCATCGTGTACAATAGTAATAATAATATATGATCTAAAAACGAACGACCGCGTCGTAGTTCTATGCACGTATCCGCGTACGATATAGTACACTACGGTCGCCGAGTCCGCGGTCGTCCGGTTGTAAACCCTCGCGGGCAGTAAGCGTACAATAATAATGTGCACATTTTTTTTATTAAAACTTTGTACAAACAATTAGTTTCATCGATTGGGTAAATGCTGCGAGAAATTCTTTATATTGTTTTCAAATGTTAAATCGACAAATACCTCGCACGTTTGTTTGATTAGCATAAAAATCAACTCGAGTCGGTCGAGCCAATGCGACCATATAATTTACAAATGGTACACGTTAAGTTAACTTGGCGGGGCAAAGACGTTGTTTCATAACTTGTGCGGTTCAAATGGCTTATTTCGGGTTCTTTTTTTTTTTGTTTTTCAGTATACGATACCGCCACGATAATAAATAATTACGTAAGGCTAGAAAATGCTCTCCGAAGATTTCCATTTTAATAAAAAATTAACGCGCAGTCTATTTTTAAGTTGTTTCGAAAATTGACGATAAAACTCGTTTTGTTCTTTAAATTCGGCTTCTGTTTTCCTTTTTTTTATTACTCCGTAGGTACCCGTGTTTGTAAACACGCGTAAACATGCTATGGACATAATGTAACGCACTCGCTCGTCGAAAATAACAATAAACGCTTTTCGTCGTGTATAATGCGGCAGTGAAACGTGAATGCAATTATCGACTGCAATCGTTTATAATTAGGACCCGAGTTTCCGGCGCATTGTTGTCACGGCGGCGGCCCCGGGGAGGCGGAACGAGTTGACGACGACGCGACGTGTTTTCGTATACATAATTACGCGCGCAATATACTTCAACCCCTTGTTATTAATTATCGTGTCAAGGCCTTCGCATTTTAGCCCCGTTGATTGCATTTCAACAATCCCGCGCACGACCGCGTTTATGATTGTTATTACTTATAACGTTCTTTTAATTATTCTCATTATTGTTATTGTTAGTGCGACGGTTAACGCAGTTTTCGAAAAAATTACCTGTGCCCTATCATTACCGTCGACAGTGACTATTCTAAAACCATGTAGTGTGTCCTATATAATATGATATATGCGTACATCTTGTGGAAAACAAAATATGGTTTCGGGGAAAGCACTAAACTGATAATAATAATTATAACATTTTATTAGAATAAACAAACGAGTGAATAAAACCGGGCCAAAGTCCTTCTTAGTTACGCTAATAAGCGATTAATATGATATATTATGAAATGCAAATAAATATATTATGAGAATGTTATAAATGTGCATTAACGATTAGTGTGTAACAACTTGAATATTAATCGTGTAGTTTAAATCAAACAACGAGGGTTTAAAATGTTGAACAAAGACGTAACGAAAAAGACGATGTTAGGATTCTTGTTAAAACACTGTTGGAAAGGGGTAGTTGGTGAGACAGTTTGTTGCTGTATTGTAAGTTAAGTCTAAACAGCCCCCCAGGGAGGACTGTTGGACCTGGAGTACAGAGGCCCGTGGGCCCGTTTAAATTTATTCGTATATTTTGAAATTTTAATAGGAATACTTTTTATTACCTTACATGATTAAATTTTTTAAAATAACATTTTATAAATCATAAATTATGATGTATATACTCGTACGTATTAATAAAATGTATAAAAAAAATATTTGTTTTTTTTCTTTTTTCTTTTAGATAATATTATAATAAAAAAATATAAAGACATTATTATTATTATCAAAATGCTTATGATTCATATGTTATGAATCTTAATTTTTAATAATTTATAGTTAATTATATTATTACAAGTCTTATAAAGGGCCCGAACAAACATTTAGTACAAGGACCCAGAATTTGATGTGGTGGCCCCAAGTATAGAAGTTAATAGTAGATGGGTTTCAAAATTGAACCGGCGAAATCAGGAAACATCTCGGCTTAAGTTAATACTTAAACAGACGATATCTCTTCGAGAGGACCCCTTACTCCAATTAGGCATCTCCCGTCCATAGTGTATCGCGACGAATGCTGCTTCAATGACACTTTGAAAATTTGCAATTTTATATATTTTCGACGTATTTGATTTGTAATCAAGTCTAGACTCAAAACTGTTATATATGCTCGCGTGCGTTTATTTTGGTGCGCTGAAGTGTGATTTATAACTGTCAACTGCAAATTACTTGAAAATATCGCGATTGTCTTGCAGACAGACGAATATTCAGCGCATAACGCGGCGTATTGACACGCAGGAAACGTCGACGACTATCCTCGACAATTACCTTTTCGCTTAGAAATACTTAAAAAAAAATGTAAAACACATGTTGTACAGACTCTCATTTAATAATAAAGAGTTTGCGACAAGAAATTGTTTGAGATTTATTTTTTTGATTTTTCGTATGATGGATTTGGAAATTTAAATCATGGTTGGTTGACAAATTCATTGCGATTTATAACTTGTATCACGTAAAACGTACAGTCATAGTTGTCAGATGCATTTTTTTTTCGGAAATCTCGAAACATTTGTAAATGTCCCTTCAACATAGTTCAAAGGTTCGGCGCTATATGTTCTATTCTCGGTTGATAAAACGTTGAATATATGTGTATACTTTCCATTGCACATTATTATGGTACCATAACAAGTAAGCCAATATTTACGGCCGGTATTTTATTTTCTCGGTACCCACGCATTTTATAATAACTTAGTTTATGAGGGCCCCGTAGATCACCAGAAGAGCTCATTGAAATGAAATAAAACACTCTATTTTTGTAAATAATGTCACTATGTAATTTTTCTCTCAAAGGAATAATTAAACAAAAAAAAAAAACTCATTTATTATTGTTTGTTCGTTTCTGATATGAATTCGATTTGAGTTTATCAATTATTAATTAAATCGTGTTTGAAAAAAAAACAAAAAAGGATCTTTCATGAATTATTCTCTTGTTGATTATCAATTCCTTTAGATTCTTTTGCTCGTTTAACAAAAACAAATCTAAATATGCCAAAACATAAAGCTATTAATTATTACTTTTTTTTCGACGGTAAAGTAAATATAATTTGTGTTTTTACAGGCTCCGAGACTTCAAAGACATTTCGGTGGATTTGACCCAAATGCTCCAGTTCAACGCGGTATATTTATATAAGGTGTATTATTATAATATGAGATAAATTTCTTTTATTTTTAATAAAAAAAAACTTACCGCAACATAAATACACGTGCAAAAAAAATGTACAATTAATTTTACCCTGCGGATAACTATCACATTAGGCGACAAACGTAAAATAATCAATATACATAGCCACATAGGTACACAATAATGTAACATCGATATTAGTTTTCGGTGAATTGTATCGACAGTTATATACTATACAGTGAGGCTAAACGAGATGAAATTTATTATTTTGATCGATCATACATTATATTATAGTGCATGTTAACTCGCAATCAACTGCGTAATAATATCCTGAGCACTTATAACGTTAAGCATTCCGTTGAAGGGGGGGGGGAGATGTTACGACTGCAGTACATCTGTTTTGAGATTTAGAACACCTCCTCCCTGAATTTTTCTACCCCACACCCCCCGAGTCCCCTCTAACACCTTCGACGAAGCCGGAGTTATGTTAACCTGGCATACCTGCATAATGTTTCTCTTAGTTTATTAATTTACTTCACGAGCTTACATAAGTACCAATGATTTAAACTAAACTGTTTTACTTGTACTCGCATATAATGCCATGTACATAGTACACTCGCGTAGGTATACGTCGAACGGAAAAATAATAATAAAAAAAAGCCAACGGATATCGTTTACAGCGAACCACCGTCCAGCTGCACACGCGTTGTCATATAAAAAGAACTTTTTTATATTCGAGTTGAATACCTGTATACATTATATTGTACATATATAATATATAAATAACGTACGCCGCGACTTTAATATATTATTATACTATATTTCTCGTATTTATTTTTCCCTTCTTCGTATCTTTTACGGGGAATCGTAAAACATCACACGAGCGTAAAAATAAACTGTTGCCGATCCGCCGAGGCTATATTATTACAGAGAGTAATCAATCGAAATTCGAACGAATGCGACGGAGGGCGGACGGACGGACGGACAACGTCCGCAGTGCCAACGCGCGTGTAAGGGACCTATATAATATATATTCCGAAAATGTATCTTTCGCTGTGCAACTAATCGATATTGCGGTCGCTGACCGCAATAAACGTTCAAAGAGTCGCCCGCGGCTTCGTCATTATATTGACATAGCTATTAGATAACAAACCGTGAATGATAACATAATCTATTACACCACATATAAGTATGATCAGTTGCGTACAACGTGAGTAGACGGGACACTCGATACCCCGCATAAGTAACTTTATAAATCACCCGCAAAGGTCGATCAACAATCTTAGTGATGTGAGATGCTGCTATGAGAAGGAGAAAAAAGTTCAAAGTTTTAAGCGACTCGCGTAAAGTTCAATTTTTAAGTAGCGCGTCTAATAACCGGTGCAATAATATGTGAAAAGTTTCATTGCGACCCTTTGATCCTCGTTCTAAGTATAACGTACTTCGAGGAAACTATTGAAAAAAAAAAACGACTATAATTCGATTAGTCCGTAAATAAATTGGTTCCCATGGTTGAATAAAAATATTAATTTAAATTTTGTACATAAAAGCCGTATGATATATAAAATATTACGGTCGGTGATAGTAGACCCTTCATATAAAATCCTAAGTCCCGAACGCTAACGAATTTCTTTACGTGGCGGAATCGCCGTGGTTACGATAAATAAAATTTAACGCGTGGGAAGGTAATAAAACACACGCGCTGCACGAGCGAAGCTCATTTGTTTTACCCGCAGCTACTTTTTATTCGTCTCCATTAACGTCAGCGCGTGCACATATGTGTACGTTCAAAACGCAAGCGCCCACCAACGTCGCAAAAATGATAAAAATAATAATAATAATATACGTAGTTACGTTGTAACGGATATAACACGGCATGTGTATATTATAATATATAGGTAAGCTTTCTTATATAAACGGTGATGCGAAGACGTGGCAAATGACGCGATAGTGATGTATAATATACGCATATAGTGACGGATTCGCGCGAGGGCAACGACTGCATGCATATCTCGTGTCCTGTAGTCGAAGGATGTGCAACTTTAAGTTCGTAGGATCTAGGGAGCCAGTTTGTAGACCTTCAAAGTCTAGTGGATAAAAACTAAAACTACGATTGAACCGCACAACGTACACATTCGACCCGTTTGATACAACACCTGATGAACCAAAATAAGTATAAGCTATGGTCGTGAAGTCTTATTTAAACATTTATCATTAAATACATAGAAACTATAGTTAAACTTTTTCTTAACATTTTCTCAAGCAATTTTTGATTTCGAACTATAGATTGTTTAATTTTGAAAGATAACGCGCTTTGAAGGCCGGAAACGGCACGCGGGCCGCAAGTTCTACATCCTTCCTATAACCTGTATAAACGCAGACGTACACTATAAATCATCTCACCGGCAGTAGCGTGTTGATCTAATTTTTTGCCAGGAGTAAAAGTGAACCTATATAAAGGTACTTCCTTCCCTGACGGCTTTTTATAATTTAGATTATTTATTAGTTATCGCCGCTGCAGTTTGGCGAAAATTAAAAAAACAAATGTTACAGGACGCAAATAAGGAGGATCCCGCTCAGGTGATTTAGCATACAGGAGGATGTGCTCGGAAGAATAATATTGCCACTATCCGGAGACGGATCGAAATGGCGACGAGGAGTTGTCGCGAGAGAAGTGCGTACATATTATGACCTCCGCGGTCGCCGTCACGTTCTGCTGCTGGTCGACGTGCTCGGCTTCGACTACTGTATTTCCTCGTCGACAGCTACACTCGTGTGTGTGTGTGCAGTAAAATTCCGTCATAAATCCGCTCGGGAAGGCGAAAAAAACATCAAAAATATCTCCTATGTACGCCGCCGTCGCCGCACTCGAGTTTTATACTTTACGAAACGTTTAATTTTCATTGGTCGTAAAAAAAATATACGTATATATGTATATACATAATGTATGTGCACGCTAGTACGCGCCTCTCCTGTGTTTCACCGACTGTTGGAACGTATTATTATATGATCATACAGACGATGGTACACTTTCGGACAATCGTTGAAAAGTTTTACAACGCCGTGCAGGTACGTACCGCCGCGCTTTTTAGACTCGAATTACGTTTTATGATCATCGTACCATCGGCGTCGTCCTTGCATTATTTTCATTCCTCGCCGTTTTATTATGATGATGATGGCGGAACTCGAGACTCACTTCAACAAAACGGTTAACTATATACCAGGGATGGCAAAACTTTTTCAAGTAGAGATCGACCGAGAAAACATTTTTCTTAAGATGGTCGCAATTTGAGCAGAGAATGCCGACCAGAGTTTCAATGATGAACAATGGTTTGCAAGTATAAACCACCGGAGACGATCAGTGTATACTGCAAATATATATTCTAATAAAATGCCAAAGATCGACTTTATCGTACGTGATCGACTGGCCGCCGGTGCTATGTACCGTCTCGACTGTTGCAGTTATCGCAACCCATAATATATATGAGGTACGCAACAGAAGCTCGCATGATAATGATAAACACTGCTCGCGTACATGATTATTCGTATCGTCTTTAACCATTCAACACGATTATTTTTACTGAGAAATATTTCCGAGTTCTATAACAACCAGGTGGACAGGGTGAGCGTATGGCTCAATTCACGTACAGTCTTTAGATAGATAATATAACTGTGTAACAGGGGTGGCCGAAATTTGGCTCGCTTCAAAGACTCGTGGTTTAAATATGCAATGCTTTTTAAAACTTTCGATAACACAATCTCATAGATACGACGAAACCCGATCAAATTAGTCGTTTTTCGATACATTTGTGTATATTCTAACGCCATGGTAAAATAAAAATTGCCCACATTAGGCGGAATCCACTGTATATAATATCATGTATTATAATATAATACTGTTAATCGTCACGGCCGAGAGACCGTAAAAACGTTTGGCTCGGGGCGCGCGGTGACGGCTGCAGTGTTAGCCGCGGTTCGCGTATATTATAAAAGTATACCATTCCTGTACCTACTCCGTACTCGTACCACGTTTACGGTAAACTCAAAGCCGATATTATTCAGCGTTTATTACTTCTGTTGTTCGTATTGTGTGTTATGTACGTATAACCGTACGTGCAATACGACTTCGGTGTATTACTATTATTATTATTATGTGAGCGACCGAGCGAGAGCGCGCGCGTAATACGAGTACATTATAATGCTGTTGCTCGACGTGCATTGAAAAATGTTTCGAGTAACGCGCGCGGAGGACTGCGACGTGTACGCAAATCAAACGTCAAGAAACGCCGAGTGGGTTGCACGCTATTAATTAAAACTAAATATAACTTTGTCCGTTTCGAACGGTGAGAGAGACAGAGAGAGAGAGAAAAATTGCGACAAAAACGTTGATATTGCGCGCGATACGGACGTAATAATTTCAACTTGAATTGCAGCACGATGTGTAGTACGTACAGGTACACGTGTACACGTATTACCGTAATAATACCGTTGAAAAAAAACCTAACGGATTATACGTACAATCGTAATGAAAAATAACTTAACTACGTTATGTTACGCGGTGGCGTACGGGATAGTTCCGCACGTATCAAAGCCGTTCAATTACGCATAAACGCCCGAGTACAGCTTTTCTCTCGGTACCCGGGTGCACTCACAGTGGCGTGCGCAGAATTAGTTTGTGTGGTTGGGGGGGTTACCGTTTACTTGTATATAGTTCAATGAGAGTATTCCTCAGTATTCCTCTTATATTTACGGAATTATCGCGCAATTACATTTTAAAAAATGTATATTTTATCGTCTAACAACACTTGATAACTTAGTATTATTAATTCTTCATCATGCTTTTGATCAAGTACAAATTCTGTTGAGATTTCAATATCCCGATGAATATTTAGCATTGCTAATCCGTTTGAACGAGATTCTCCGGTTGTATTTCGTAGATAGATTTTGAGACGTCGAAGAGTCGAAAAAGTCCTTTCGGGGGTGACCGTTGTAACTGGTAAAGTAACAAGAGTTAGACACTTATCTTTATGTCCATACCATGAAGTAGATACCAATGATATTACGATTTACGATTTCGTACTATAAGTCTATAACGATACTATAACGTTAGTACTTGGCCCGTATGGCATATACATCCGTGTAATAAAATATAACATTCTACAAAACTAATTATTACTGTTGATACATGGCAGAAAATCTGGAGCAACGTTCCTCTTACTAATAAACTATTATTTTTCGGCATAAACGATTATTACGTAAATTAAATGTAATATTCCACAAAAGATAACATTATAAAAGATTTTCTTATGGGGAATTAAATCACTACCCCCGTCGGTACGCCACTCCGTGCACATCTAGGCGCTTGCGTGCGAAAACTTTGTTTTTTTATTTTAACATAAAAACTGGAAAAATATGAAATGGATATAATATTGTGTAACGATACATAGTGGTGGGTGTTGCCGCCTCGCGTTCGGCTCGTGAGATATTATCGTAAAAATAACAATATCGTTTAATGGTAAGAGTTATGTCGTAAAAGAAAAAAGAAAAAAAAAGAATTCTCGTAAAGACAAAATAATAATAACGCGTATAGGAAATGTAATATTTCTGCGCGCTCGGAACTTTATCGCGCGCGACCGTCGTCGCAGGCCGCGGGAGAGGGCTCCGCCGACAGGACGTGGAACGAAGGACATAACGTGATAGGTACCTACTATACGTCGTCGATTTATATAGGAAAATACAAATAAAACGCGACGATGATGATGACGATAGTAATAATAATAATAATAATAATAATAAACTCGAGAAAGCGCAAACGGACTACGACCGCGCAAACAACACATCGAGATCATCATCGGGTAGCGTATATAAGTACACTATATTATAATATTATATTTGAACGGCCGCGGCAGCGGACATTATTGTACGCGCTGTTATTATTATTTTTATTATTACGTGGGCACGATTTCTCGGACGCCGAGCGACGCGAACGGTTTTCTTTCCCTTTTCGACATTATACGCGCGTAAATAGTTCCACTATATAACATAAGACTGTACACTATAATATGTTGTACAGGCGCTATAAACTCGACGACGACGGTAATTTCCTAGGCCGTACGATTTATCGACACGATATCTTGTAACGGTCGTCGCCTGTGCATATGATCGTATGCGGTGCGCTACAAGTTCAGCGGCCCCGGAAGTTCATGTTATTCGCGTGTTTTCACCGAGAACAGCAAAAAGTCCCTGGGTACAAATTTCAATCGCAGCGTAACGATGGTTCGAAAATAGAAATTGATTTTGCGTAGTCTAAGGATTTTTACATGTATGCTGTACGTGCACGCTTATTTCAAGATAACGTATTACTATCCATCATTTATTATTGTTTTTATTTCAAGCAATAAAAATAATATTTCATAGAAATGTCACTTATTAATTAGCATTATGTTGCAGACCAAGTCTCTGCGTTAAAATGGTAACATTAAAAGAACACATGATTTATACATCTTGGTTATTTATTTTTTTTTGTCATCAACGTGGGAAAATTATGGGTGCAATCCGTAATTGTATAAATAATTGGTCCTTTTACGCGGTATATATGGTACCTATATTGATGTGCGCGCGCGTTGTAATGTTTATTATTTAACTAATTCTTGGACACAGATATATATATATACCCGGTGATGGGCGCGGTAGTAGAAATCTCGAGACTTTTTTCCATCAGTTTTCAGCGGTTTTTTTTTCTCTTTTCCTTTGAAAGCTGGTGTATTGTCGTACGCATGTGTTATCCAGGATTTTCTAATAGCGACATACTTCAAGTAGTAAACCGAGGCATCGTTATATCCTTATATTGAGATTGTACAAGATATTGTGATCAGCTAGTGTATGTACAAATTTATCGCTAGCTGCGTTTCGGCAAAAGATCTTTGGACCATACCGCGCGTGACATTTAATGTTAAAATTCAGTGACTTTAAACTTTTTACAAATAATCGCGGAAAAAATTCAATTGATTTGGACAACCTTCGTAATCTTGGAAGGCGTGTGCAAATAATGATGCAGTGTAACAATAACATCCAAAATCGAAAAATCGGTTTGAATTCGTCCTATTGCACTTCTATAAATCTGTGCGGTATCGTACTATGTATATTCTTATACGTTATACGCATTTTGTGAGGTAATGGAAAGCGCCGGTCTCGTATTATACCTTGAAACTGTGTATAACACGCGCAGTTATCGATAATTCGAGTACACATAGTTGTTAAAAAATAATATCGATAAATCGACATTGTATCGAATAATGTTATCGATAAAAATCTCGTGATCTTTCGAAAATTCTGCACCACGCCCGACGTTAAACGCGTGCAGAAGACTTAGCCCCTATATCGCCATTGCACCGTGACTGAGTAATAATATCATAATACTCCTTTTATCGCTTATAATGATATGAGAACGCACTTGTTTGCGCCACGTCCGCTCACGCTTTTTATTCTGCCGATTCGAACGTTGCCGAAGTGTTTTGTCGCGTTTCAGTGAACTCTTAAAGTTTTTTTTTTTCCAAGAGGCTTTAAAGTTTTTACATAAAATATTAAATGAATGTATAAACTGTCCTGAATTACTTAGTTATTTTAATTTTAATGGCCCTCGTCATCAAACTATAGAGCTACAAAAAGGTTTTATATTACTTTTCAAAAAATCAATTATGCTCTTGCAGTGCCTATAAATAGAATAATGATGTTAGCCAATGATGTCCAAGTCGATTTATTTAATGTTTACTCTATTGAGACTTTCTGTAATCATATTATTACGTCTATCGTTTCATGATATATTATTTGTTATTTTTGTTATTATTATTATTTACCATTGATAATATTGTAATTATTGTAATTATTGTCTTAGTAAACACTATTATTATTTTCTATCGATTTAATTATTATTTTTATTATTTGTTTTTATTTTCCTCTCTCTCTCTAATCTCTCTTAATAGGTTCAAGTTCGATCAAATATATTAACTGTTAAAATGTGTTATTGGGTTCAGCCCGTTTAAATGTATATTAGAAATAAATAAAGAAAGAGGCGTGTTGAAATTCTTTAGGTACTTCGCGACCGTTGCAGTATACGAGTACAAGTTTATCCGGCACTGTTTTTACATATTTATGGACGACGAGATTTTATGAAATTTCAAAAATTGCAGTTATTTTCGATTTTCCGAGTCCGAATGCGGGGCAGAAGCAGCCGCTGAGACGACCGTCGGGTTAAGCGCTTAATTTATTCTCCCCGAGAGAATGATGGGGACCGCTAATATACAATATGTACACAGCGAAGTAACGTAAAACGTGCGTGCTTATTTACAAAATATTGTACTCGGTACCGAAAATGCCTGGAAAAGTGGAAACTATACTGAAAAATTGTTACTCCGACAAATATCCATGAAATTACTTAATCAAAGTTTTGACGTGTAACGCGGTGCCGGTGTGCTTCATCAGAAAGTCTTTTTTCGAGTTTCTCCCCGCAACCCAACTACCCCTCTTCGCACTACTTCGAAAACATCTGAGATACTTTAAAAGTTGTACATATACGTGGGTTCTTTGAGAAACTTTCGGAATTGTTTCGCGTTCGTTTTTAATCGCGTTTATACGAAACGTATATTTTACACCGCTACGTGCACCCGACGCGACGCGCGAGTGAATCGTGATTATTTGCGTGCACCGTGCATATAGATTATAGTAGTCGCGTGTAAAGCGCACGGGGTTAGGTTTTTAGTGCTGGCACGCGCGTGTGGACAACGCGATATGCACCGCGGAGTGCAGTGGCTGCACCGTGTTCGTAACAGACGTGTTTTGCGTATCAGGCACGCATCGAGAAAGGGACGATGTAACGTATGTATAACAGGGACGTAATTGAGACTGTTTTATGGGGGGGGAGGATTTCAAAAGAACATTTCACAGCACTAGTTAAGGGGCTTGCCCCCCCTCTCCCAAAACCTTTCATATAAACATTTTAAAAATCATCAAATATCAATTATATATATTAATAATTCATTATATATATATATATATATTACAAATTAAATTTACTTAAGACAGCCAAACAAATTGTTTTCTTTTTTAAAGTAAAATATCTAAATTTCTAGGCTTCTTAGCAAGTTTCACTTTGACCTCTTCATTTGAAAATGTAACTTCGTTATGAATTGCTACATTTTCTAAACCATTAAGTCGTTTCTATAAATAAAATTGAAAACTATTAGTTATTAGGTTTTATGAAAATTAATTTTATTACAATATGTTAATATAGTTACCTCCGATATACTATTTCTAAGATAAGTTTTTATTCTTAACTTATTATATCGTTTATTATATCATGGTGTTTTCGATCATACCCTCATTATTAATGTAGATGTTAGTTATTTAGTTATTTATTTATTAGTTATTACTTATTAGTTACTATAGATGAGTATTGTAAATTGACTGTTGTAATAGCAAAGCATATGGTGCATTTGAAGATTACGAAGAAACGCAAAAATAAAATCCACTATTTCATTTTTATATAATGCTTACAGAGTATAAATTAACTCTTAATAGACTGATACAATTAACTGTTTAAAACTTTTTTTTTAAGCAGTTAATTATTTGTTAATTTTTATAAGGCAACAATATTTAAATACGACTCGTGGGACAGGATTTATCCCTCCCCATGATTACGCCCCTGATGTATAGTAACATCATTTTACGTATTTCAGTTCATAAAATAAGTAAGACCCAAATTGTTAACTCTAGTATCGTTTTTATCCATCTATATGGTACGTTTATATAATATGTACAGGCTATTTGCTTTGTGGACGGGACTCGGTGGAGAAGAATGTTTTTCGATCGGTTTATTAGTATACTGCTGGTGATTTTTCGATGTATTTTCCTTGACTTACTTGACCGTAACAAGTATACCATAGCAGTGGTGTCGAGAATTTGACCGATGCGGTGTGAGGATTTTTGTCCTAGAAAATAATTAGCCTAATTTATACAAACCAATATCAACACGTTTCTTGGAGAGCAAAAAAAAAAAAAAACTAAATATAATTAAATGTAATAAACTTCAGAAATAGCTCGTTTGTTTATTTTTGTTTACTGCCTTCGAAACTCCAAATTCATGATTTTTTTTTCTTTCCAAACGTCCCCAGCGCGCATCGAATAGATTTAAATGCATTGAAAAATGTGTGTTTTCCATCTGTGATAGCATCGCAATCCATGTCCTTTTATAATGAGTGACCGCGAATGCATTAAATTCTATATCCGTTGGTCGGGAAAAACAAAAATAAATGTTGTTGGTGTTCGAATTATTAAATTATTAGGTGTCGAATGTTTTTTCGTGTTCCGAAATCGTTTCGGGTTGCAGCGCCCGTCCGTCGGCGCAACGGTACGCACCGCGTGGCCGCGTACAGGTGCACCCGGGAGGGCGTGGATCGTGATATTATAATATAGTCGGAACAACACCGGGAAGACGTGTTGAATTCCGAATGGAGAACAACAGTTCCAGCCGTAACGCGCGCGCAAGAGCGGTAGAACGTTATGTGTTTAATTAATAAGTCACCGCGACGTACGGCGTCCGCGCATTAATTATTATCGTTCGAGCCCGTGTGCAAGCGCGTAAAACCCGTATTCGTGTACCATAATAATATATACAAACAGCCGCCACGTCGTGGACTTGGGAATAGTATATAACAGTGGCGTTATCGGTCCTTACTCCCGCGCGCGAGTCGACAACACTTTACGAGTCGGAGGGTTCTGGGGGGGGGGGTTAAGGACGAAAAACCGAGAGATTTCGTCACCCCGAGGTCGTCCAAAACGGTAAGGCTGCTGTACACACTCTCACACATACTCACACAAACAAATACACACACGCACACGCACATAACCGGTTTAACGCGCGCACACGCATATCATTATCGTACGTTAGGTTAATAATACCGACGAGTTCTATTGTTTTTCCCTGTCCATCTCGTCGTCGTCGTCTCTGGGATAATATTTAAATTTCCGACTTTCACACTCGCGCACGCGCAGCAACGCTGCAGGACCGCATTGTTGTCGCGAGCCAGTCAGTGCCGTGTGCCGCAGGTGACTAAAGGACGAGTATTATGGGAGAGTGTGTTAATCCTCGACGTAAAATATTACACGTATTTTATAAAGTCGCTGACGGATCTACCGCGGCCAAGCACTTAGAGAGAACTTTATTTCAAGAGTCTAGCGAAAAACGGCCCCAAAAATTAGAACCTTTTATAAATAATGTTTTTAAGTATAGTTAACGTTTTTCCTACGTTTAAGAGACGCCTTTTATTTTTATGACCTTTCAAATGAAGAGTATTTTTTTATTTGCATTTTAACTATAAAGGATATTACGATTTATGGACAGGTATGGAATAGTTTCGGGCAGGAGGTATAGATTCCCCTCCACTCTGGATACGTTCGTGCTACCAATCCCTAATCCCATCCTACCACGCGTCGCCGATGAAAACTTTGGCGTCGGTCTCATTACGAGTGAACCGTTTTACTCTACGCGAGTTTTTCTTTCCCTTTGTATTATTTTATATTGTGCCGTACATAATATGTCTCGTCGTCCCCCGAGAATTGGAAAAAACAACCAAAGCCGGGGTCAGGGGACTGCTTTGTCGGTCGATTAAATAATGACGAGACGCGCATTTACATCGTCGTACTCGATTATTCGTATAAATAATTATACGGTTCGCGAAATCCTTCGTCCGCCTTGTCCAGGGCCGAGAATATTTATTTGCCGCAGTTCGAGCACCGCGGTGGTTGTATCTAGTATAAAAGACGATTTTTCCCCCGACGAAATAAAGCAGGTATGTATAATTATCGTATTGAACTTTTGCTCCGTTTCCCGCGAATTCGTCAAAACTAATACGGTCTTCAAACTCGATTTCGAAGAATGGATGTGAAAACCCGGACGGAAGGGCATGCAAAAAGGAGGGTAGTAGTGCGGTCGAGTTTAAAATATACAACAGCCGTGACGAGAACTGGAACAAAAGTGTTTTACTTCCTCCCGAACATGTTTAATATTCGTACCGAGATATAATAGCGCAACGCACAACTGCACAAGTACTTCTTGAGAGCATTCTTATGCATGTTTAAAACACGTGATTCATTCAGAAAGATATGTTGGAATGATGGCTTGAGGTTTGAATGAAAAAAGTAACGCAAAATCATAAAAATCCTCAATTCGAGATGCGACAAAATAAAAATTAACAACGCGCGTTAAGAACAGCTGAGCGTGTGTTTTTCACAAGGGATGGAATCTAACAACCTCCACTAACCATGCGCAGATCGAGTGAAATAATGAAACCTTCCTGAGGCAATAACTAACCTTTGCATCTGCGGAAGTAATACAAACATTTTCAAATATCTCAGCCAAACGAATGCAATTAATAGATTGGACAAAATAAAATTTCTATTTTTTGTCTATTGCCTATTATTTTTATGGTTAAATGTAATAGTTTTTTTTTTCATATATATTTTCAACAGTTAAGTATCATTATGTCAGTAAGAAAGTATCTACTCGTACTTTATTTTTTCAAACCAAATGTCAGAACTCAGTAAATATTTATTTTCAAGCCCTTCCTCCAACCACTGAAAAATCATGCGTACGCCACTGAGCGAGAGAAGAACCCGCGATCGACCGACGAAATCCGACGTCGTCGAGCCGTGCGACACCGTTCGTCGGCGCATAATATTATTGTGATGCACAATGCGCGCGTACCGAGCTGAAGCTGCGAGTGAATCGTAAACTCGCGCCGACTCGATCGTAACTAGCTTCCTATCCGCACGCGCTGTACAGTATATATGTAACAACAAGTATTTATCAATAAGTGATTACCGACGGTATCGAGTCTGCCAGCTCGCGTCTATCGTACTCTGAGCGCACGAGTCTAAGTCGCATTTAAAACGCAATATTTTAGCGACAAAAACTGCATTTCCACGTGGGTATTAACTATTAAGTGTATTATCGCTGGGGGTCTGGATAAAATGTTGTCTGAAACGTCACGTCGCGACAACCAAATCGTTGTACGGGGATCGCTTCTTCTTACTCGTTTTAATATGTACCCATTGGCCACGAGAGACTATAAGTATCAGTTTACGGCGTGGATATTCTTTCATATTTTGTTTTTCATCATTTATAGTACACACCGTATAATGTTTATGAGCTTGATACGAGAAAAAAAATGTCTGACCGTGACTTTCGCGTAGCCGATCTCGTCTCCAGTGCAACGGAACGACCGTATAAAATTAATGGCCAAGTGGATTATACATACCGTATGTTTTCGAGTTGTTTTGAAATTATTAATCATATTATATCATCTAATACGCCGAACGCCGGAGAGGTTTTCGGACCGAAGGCGTAGTTGAAGCGGTCGGAGCAGTAGAAGAAGAAACGTAGACGGAGCGAAAACATGTATTATATACTTATGTATATATTTACCATTGAATGTGAAGGGGAGAATTTTCCTGAATTGTTACAAGGGTTGTCCCGTTTTAGGATTTGGGCGTTGCACGCTGTACTGCCGGCTGCTACCTCGGTCTCTGCGATCAAAAATAACGGAAAAGTATATTATATTTTTTTTTTTTTTGCAAAAACGGTGAGTCGCCCTGATTCGTATAAAAACCGCGTGCACGGTAAGCAGTTTGACCACCGCGAGTCGCGCTCGTCGAAACAATCACCCTGTATGGCCGGTCGCGACGCAAAGTGATATATATATATATAATATCATTAAGCGGGTGTAATATATTATTATTTGACGAACCGATGGACGCGATTTAAACGCTATAGTACCGTAATAACATTATTATTATTATTTATCATACGCGCTGCGGCGCCGGTCGTTCGCCTGCGTTCTCGGGACACGAACGGACGCGCTCGTTTCATCGGCGATCGCAGCGATGGGTGGCGGCGGCGGGAAATAATAGATCGGTTGTCGTGTGCGTTTTTTCTTTTTTTACTTCACTTCACTCTCCTGCTCTCGGTGATGCGTGTGCCGCACTAATCTCGGGAGATTTAAAAAAAAATTTCACCTCGGGTATAATACACACACGGATACATGCGTGCACGCGTGTAACATCGACAGTTTTAATGTCTTGATTTCTCAAAAAATGAAGATATACATAATATTATTTTCTTTATTTTGATTTTTTTTTTTGTTTTCGTTTGTTCGTGTACACATATACAAACCAGTTTCGACTTTGAGTAGTAGTAGGTATAATGCACGTATAGTGTATAGTTATAGCGATCCGTGTATAACGTTATAGTATACCTATCGTGAAGTAATAAGTGAAAAAAATAAACATAAAAAATCAAAGTCGGCGCGACGGTTTCTCACGAATTTCCAGAATCGAGCGACATCGTCGTTGCGTACACACGTAGGACCTAGTACTGTATTATATATATATATATATATATATATATATATATATATTTACACGAATATTATAATATTTTTATATCCGATTATGGACAGCGCGTGACATATCGCGCTCCACTCGACGCGTGTCCCGGCGACAACTGACCCGCGGCGACCGGAGCTAAATACAGCAGACCTGCAGCCTTGTATTTGTTTGGTAAGGAAAAAAAAACAGAAATGGTTTATACATTTACACGGTCGCCTGTTAGTTCTAGCATCTTAGCAGAGATTCCCGGGTCTTCGGAGTGACGGTATGGAAAGCACTTCTATCCGCGTGTAATTGACGTGGGTCTTTATGAAATTAAGAGCCCGCTACACCCCGTACGTGTTGTCTTCGTAGTCTTACAAATGTAAAACGTAGTCAAAACTGTTTTGCACGTGAAAGAAACAAGAAGGTCACAGTCATAACTAAGAAACGAAATTTTCACGACACGTGAAGGAGAACTTTAGCAGTGAAATATCGTTTTTATTTTGTTGATATCGGAACTACAAAAAAAGTTATGCAAGTTATAAAATAATCGATTTTGAAACGATAATAACATTTTTAGTATAAGTGATATCGAAAAAATAAAAACGATATTTCACAGTTAAAGTTCTCCTTTATACGTGATGAAAATTTCGTTTCTTAGTTATGACTGTATAGCCTTCTTGGTTCTTTCCCGTGCAGAACAGTTTTTGGTATGTTTTACATTTGTAAGACGGAGACAACACGTACGGGCGTCCTCTTAGCGAAAGGCGAACCAAGGCGACTTTTAAGAGTTTTTATATCGCTGCGTTTTTTGTTTTCTCATTTTGCGTATCCAATAATATATTATGACGCGCTCTGCTTTGTTCTATTTCAATTCAGTTAGAATAAGCTTTTTCACTAGAATAACCGTTATCGATAAAATAAATAGGTACAATGTACTCGCGGTTACCAAAAAAATTCCAGTCATCGTCGATTCTTTTTAAAAAAAAAAAAAAACAACGTAAGCATAGAATGATCATGCACGGTTCTCGGAGTTTTAAGTTATTGATCTGCAACTGAAAATTTATTAAAATCACCTCTTGCGTGCAAAGTTTGATGTGTTTGCAGTGAACGCGACTTGCACGTACGTATTAATAGAACTTTATGTGGGTAAGTTTATTGTGTGTAACTTTACGCAGGAAATTATTGTTTTTTATAGTCGCGTACAATCGTTCTCATAAATATAACGTTTCGTCGATCGTACTATCGGGAATCGACCGTAAGAAATGTGCAGTTTGGCCTTAATACTAGGTAATTTCTCAGACTCGATTGCAATACCCGTGGGACTCGATGATTTACACACTTCTACGCGATACACCCGATGACGACGACGACGACTCCGACGACCATGTCGAATTGTCTGCGCGCACTCGACGGGTCGAGAATAATAACGTGTAATATATTATTATAATACGCACTGCAATATCAAAACGCGCAATAATAAAAAATAATACGCGCGTGTACACCTATTTATGATTTTTTTTCTTATTTTTTTTTTTTTTTTAATGGAAGTATCGAATTCAATGTTTTATGGCCTTCGTGTATAATATAGTTAATCGCAGTTTTTATTCGTTTTAAACGTTGCCGCCCGTTTGATACCGTATAATTTTTATTATTTTGACGGCGGCGGCGAAGAGCAGTGTCGGTTTATAAGAATATAATATACTCTCCGCGGTGGAAACCGGTCCCATTACGATAATAATTGTAAACTGTTATTTTTCTTCTTCTTCTTCTTCTCCTTCTTACTCGTCTTTTTTCTTTTTCTTTTTTTACATTTCGTTTTTTATTATTTATTTTTTCATTACGCTCGCACACATTTATATATATTATAACTCCCGTCCAAATGCAACTATGTATATATATATTCATGTGAACAGCAGCAGCAGCAGCAGCCGTCATCAGCAGCACCACCAGCAGAAGTTCCCGGGACACGCCAATCGTCACGCGCGGGAAAACGCGTTTCGTACGTAAGTTGTAGGTACCTACATCAGACAGCTATAAAACATCCTACCGGTGAAATAAACAGAAAAACCAATAAATTGGTGAAAGTCGACGGTGGATTTTTAATCAATTATTGGATTATAATGATTATTTTTAAATTAAAATATGTACGCTTGGCTATGGCGAATTCAATCGAGAACCAATGTTGTATAATATATACATATAGTGAACGCCGCTTATAAGACTCGTTTTTGCTATAAGGTTCAGTCGCTTATAGTACTCATAATCGTCCGGAGCAGTCGTGACGTAAACAAATACATAAGACAAAAAGTCTGTTTGCGACTGAAATTTTAATCAACATCCAATTTCGCAAAAAAAAAACTTTGGGAAACGTAGAATTTTTAATACGATTTCGAAATAAATAAGTCAAAAAAGTTGGATATTTGTGTTGTGGACTCACAGTGTAGACTGTGTAGTTTAAATTCGTGCCTTGAACAATAATATTTATCGTATTTACCTCGATTATCGTTTTTCTAATCGTCATATTAGTATCCAATATATTTACGAGCAGTTTATTGAGATAATGGTCAAAATAAAAATATACAAACATAAATAACAATTTTTTAATAATATCTTATAACATCTAAAATTTGTAAGATTAAAATAGCAAAAGGTAATCTGTAATACATGGGAAATGTTTTTTAACACTTCGCCCAAGGTTCATTTTTAGATACTCATTTTATATTATATACTCATTTTGTGTTGGTCCCAAAGCGTGTCTTATAGGTAGCGTCCACTATATTGTTTTATATTTTACGTTTCCGAACCACGAAGCACGATTGATGTACGCATATTTTAAGTTTTTTACCGATTTTACAAAATGTTTCGACGGTAAGGGTTCGTTTTTCGCAAAAATTAATAACGATGTTCACTCTCGAACGAAATAGTAGCAAGAACTATGTCTACTTGTGGATCGTGTAACTGTATATTATTAAGTCGATAACGGATTCATATTGTTCAAAAGGTCACTCTTTAGCAATTTTATTGAAAAAAATATTTCCAAAAAAAAAAAATACAAACATACAAACATGCGACGTCGAAAAATTCCACGGGAGTTGAAAATGAAAAATATAAACTATTTATTTAGAAGGTATACTGTACAACTGGTTTTTAGCGACGGTTAAAAGATCGTTGGAGATGTTCACAATAATCATAGAAAATTGTTAGCATCGACGTACAAGTAGGTGAAACTATATAACAGCGAGGAACTATAGAGAAACTCAACCAAGCTAAAGGTCAAAACCAAAGTTTTATATTTTTTAAATGTTTGTGATGGTGTGTCATTCGCTGCAGTTTTATCACCTTTAACCTTATGTAATATAATATATTAATATGCACTTCTAGATGCACTATACATGTATAAGGAGTACGACGGGTCATTTATATCTACTGTATGTAGTAACTATTGTGTGTTTATCAAATTGCGCATACTCAAACTTGACATTTTCCTGTTCCGAAATTCATTAATGGTCACATAACGTCATTTGAAATACCCCGTATACACACGCATCGTCGATTGCGTATGAAATCTAAATCCCTCCTGCTGAGCCGCCGCGCCGCTTCACGTACAATATATGTTTATGTCCTTCAATCCGAACGCGAATTTGTCATGACCGTTGGGATAAATCCGAGGACTTATTCATTTTTTTTATTTTTTTTAATTGTCCGCTTTTCTACTCCCCCTCTCCCTTGCTCCGTCGCGAACGACCCTCGCCCCACCATTGTTCGGTTATAAATCGTCGGAAAACGATTTGTTAGGATTTTAAAAGCCACACGGAAATACCCGTGGATGAGGGGCATGGGATTTCGCCCTCAAACGCGTAAAAAATAAATTAATAAAAACGAAATACAGCAGCAGCAGCAGCAGCAGCAGTACGCGAATACGATGACGGAAGCGACAAACGATAATATGAAACACGCGTGGAACGACTATAAGTAATCGAATAATAATAATATTTTAATAATACCGGTGACAAACGGATGTGACGCGTGCGTTGCCCGCACGAGAATGTACGTGAAAATAATCGCTCAGACTTGTGTTTTCGTAAACGGTGGAAGATCCGATGGAAAAAGGGTGCACCATCAAATATTGCAATTATAATTCCGGTATAATTGGCTTTTTTACCCGAATAACCTGGGGAAATTATCCAGAGGAAATATTCGAACGCTTTCTAGGGACCAGCACTGTAGAGAGTATAGAGACCATATATTATACTTGAACATATATTATTACACATATTTAATTCATTCGTATATTGGGCTAAGATACTGCTCGAAATATGAATATTTTTAAAAATAATTGTTCACTTTGGATCAGGAATATACTACTGTTTTCATAAAATAATTGAAATGACGGATACATTTTTGAAAATCTTTTTGCAGAGTTCAACGCCGTCATCTATATTGTATACCTAAAATTAAAATAAAAAAAAACGAAACAGATTTCTACTGATATGATATGAATTTCATATGAAATCTCAAAATTAGACTTCCATAAAGTCGCGTTTGTCTATTTGAAAACAACAAGTTAGTTAAAACCACGAGGTTACACAGTTTTTAACTATTATTACAACACATAGTATTTAATTTTTTTATATTTAATTTTTATATTTAATTTTTTATTCAATTTTTTATTCGATAAGGTAAACATTGACCAACAGGTACCCGCGTTCGTGCGATTCACATTATCACATGGAAAATTTGTAGAAAATTGTAAAAAAAAATAAATATCAATCAATCGTTCGTTCCGCGTTATGATTTTTGCGTTTAAATTATAATCGGTCATGATAACATACGACAAATCTTTTATAATAAATAATAATGTGGCAAGTCTGGTTGGCATATGGCACCGTCCGGAGAGAAGAAGCCGCCACCAACCCTTCACAAACAACCTACAGCCATAGTCGCCTAAGCTTGAAATAAAAATAAATAAATAAATAAATATGTACACATAGTTCATTGGACACGCAGATTCGGCTTAGTACCACGATGTAAAAGTTTGTGTGTAAGAAGTGTCAATGTCCGTATTGTTTTATTTATAGGAAGCGCAGCTAGTGGCATCGGACATTATACGTTAATAATTATCACTCGTACTTCACATGGTTAATGATCCGACAGTATGTACGACGAAACGTGGTGAAAAAAAATAAATAAATAATAAGGAAGAATGGAAAAATTAATCCGAACACCGTACCTGTATAAGTATACGTTTCCAGTTCAGAGCAACTTGACCATTTTACATTATACATTTATAACGGTCGGCGGGATTTCGGGAATTCTTGTGGTCGCATCGCGTGTGTCCGTGTGTGACGGGCACGTTACTGATTTAAATGTGTGTATAAAATGAGTGTGTGTGTGTGCGTGTTTGTGTCTTTGTGACGTGTGTGATGCACCTCATATGCCGACGCGGTGGTCCCAAGCGTACAGACTACGTGTTCCTCATGTCCGTTCGACGACGTCTACGATTTGAAAACAATCGTTTCGACGGCGCATGCGTGTTTTGAAGATGTAACGTATTTGACGTCTCCCGGTCTCCGATTAATCAAAGGTTTCCCCCGTCATTCATTTGGAACTACTCGAAGTGCAATATACCATAAAGTGATCAGTACCGTTCTGCACTGCAGTACATAACAACAATAAACTATTTAATATATAAGTCTTACAGGGACAAGGGATACAAATACGAGTATTACAAATGTTTTGGTAAAAAAGTAAAAAAAAATTCGGAGGCAGCTAAGAGTTTTTTTTTATAAAAATGTTGACGTTTCAACATTTTATTTTAATCAACCTCCTGATTTATAATTGATTTTTGGTTTCCAGAAAAATTGTGTATTACTGAATAATTTTTTAACTTTTTTAAACCTAACCTTACCTATAAATTAGGTCAATTAAGACTACAGACATGTCATAATTAAAAGTTGAAAATAATTTCTATAGTATTAGTGGCATTATATAAAACACGTTTTTTCTGGAAACTAAAAAATTATTAAATATTTAAAATATTTGTATTCCTTGTCCCTGTAAGTCTTGTATAAAAAACAGGACTTGAATATCTTTGTTATCTCAGCAGATATCGCAATGGGTAAATCATCGGTGGGATACCCCTTATAGGATGATGAACCGTCAGTTATAATATGATTATATACGGAACGACGGTAGCGCATATCGCGCAAAATATATGGATTCATTGATGAATATTGATTCATTTTTATATAATGCTTACTGAGTAAATTAACTCTTAATAGACTGATACAATTGAACGTTTAACACTTTTTTTAAGTAGTTGATTATTTTTTAATTTGTGTAACACAACAATAAATAAATACGGCCCATTGGAGGGGATCTATCCCCCATATCACCCCACCGTAATTACACCCCTGAACCGTATATCAAATTATAGGACTGAAAAAGTAATGCATTGCGTTGACGTGCGATTTAGATTTTGCACTCGAAATGCTAAATGCATATAGAGATCAGAGATGGTACGAAAAAACAATTAATAAACAATACGTCTCGATCGGGGTGGGTCTATTTTACTATAAAACGTGACATTATAATTTCGTCTTGATACGAACCGGAACACAATATATACTGGACAGTGGACGCCCTCCTGTAATATAACTTCTCGTTGTGTTACATCGAAGTCTATGCGGAAATATTGTAGTAACGTGTGCGTGTGTAGTACGTGAGAGTGCGTTTAGGTTACTTGGCGTATAACTGTGTTTCTCTCTCTCTCCCTCTTTCGATTAACGCCCGCAAAGTTCAGCCCATTACGCGCCGCCCGACGTTAATATCGATTACCCCCGCGATAACAGATGACGTATAAGGATACATAATACGCGGATCGTTTATAATATGTGCACACGTATGTAAACCGTGTACTACAATATAGGTGGTAATATAGGTGCACGTCGAACCGCGTAATCATTCAATTTTCATAACGTCTATTAAGCGATTTAAAATCATATATATTATATTATATCGAGAGCGCGTTTCGCCCGCGTACACATTATAATGGCTACAGCACGCGGTTGGTCGCTTTTGGGAACGGAGGAAGAAGAAAATGAAAAAAATATAATTAACGCGAGGGCATTTTTCATCTCTCGGAACGATCGCGCAAGTATACGTCTACGTATATAGCATACATTGTACACACTATACTCGTGCGCGCACAGGTAGGTGGTGCGACGGCCACGGTGTATACTTATTAATAAAACAGATATATTTTATTTGTGTGTACATCTCTCCGATAGCATTTCGAACGGTATTCGTATGCCGAACTCTCGATCCGTACATTATGATGGCTTAAATGGTTTCGTGTTGTCAAAATATCGCTTTTCCACTAACGTTATCGATTCATCATAATATTACAATACACGCGCTGCAACGCGTACACAGGGCCGGATCTGGCGGGGAATCGGCGATTCATCCCCGAGCTTATAATTTTTGTAGGCGTATTTTTAAGGTTTTAAATTTCAAAATTTTCTTTTTTTAAGTTAAAATCATTAAAATTATTTGTGATACATAATTTATTAGTCCCGTGCACTGCGAACGCCTTTTTTGTAAATGGTTGGTTCTCATATGACTGTACGAGTGTGCTTGATTTTTCGTAAAAAAAAATACTAATTTTGGTCATCTCCCTGAAATAGGCGTACATGTCACTGTACACGTATATGCACTTATCGCAATCGATGTACATAATGATAAATGCGACTTTGCGGTGTTTCGCGAGTTATAACTAGTCTGTCCGCGTGTTCTGGATTCTGACGGTTATTAAAATACAGTATCTGAACGTCGACGACGCGTCAATAATAAAAACCTATAGCGGATTCTCTTGAAAAATGAATGTATACGATGTGTATACCCTAGAATGATTCCGAGGGTAAAGCTCTTCGGTTTTATATATCTAAAAACGATAGCTTCAAACGGCAGTAAAATCACGATTAGTGTACTCACGTTTTTGTTGAATATATGAAAACTATAAGACCTGACAAGAAATCACTACGGAACTCTTAGTCTAGAAGTGTATTCTGTAAAAATATCTGCCGAAGTCAGTCGAACAAATGCGATAAAATTGTATATACGTCAGTTTGGTACGATTTCTAAAGTTATATTCGAGAACTTTTGAAAAAAATACAAAGAAAATAAGTCTGAATGTTCCGTCTAGGTACGCTGTAAGAACACCACAACACAGCATGTATCGATGAATACAAAAATACCGAGTGGTGGTTTAAAATTGTGTTTTAGGTGTTTTACTAAAATGGTCAAACGTTTTTTACTATCTATCTAAACACCAATGATTTTTCTGTCACTTATTTGTATAATTATTCAAACTGCGATTCATTGTTCGACTGCACAAGGCTCTCATAAAGATCCAAGACTAGAACCATTGTGGTTTTTTTTTATTTTCCGTGTTGTTTTTTATACTATCAGCTGTACATGCGTACTTGGACAAGGCCAACCACTACTCATATTTTCCCACAACCGTTTATAAGTATCGTATACAAATATTACCTTACTGCATATTACTGTACTATCACGCCGCCACGCGTGTGTATTACGTGTTTTATAAGTGCACGAGTATATTATAATTATATATTTTCGCACCTATACAATATACCGAACGACCGAATACGGCGTCCAATTATAATCACTGGCACCGGCGGGATGTGCGTTCCTTTCGCGCTCGGGTGAATCGAAACTTTACAGCGCGCATTTCTCGTAAGCGTCCGACTATGTTCTAATATAATATATGTATGTATATAATAAACGCTAAACGGAATACGATTGAACGGAATACGATTGAACGGGGACGTGTGTTCAGTGTACGTTCGAAAGCAATCGGTGTCGATCATATAATATTTAACAGAGCGCACACGATCTCTATACGTTACGTCATATTCGTCGGAAGGATTCGTGAGATGTACCGTGGTGTATTACCGTGCTCTATACTATATTGTCGCGATAAGATCGAAGAGGACAATTTAGAAAATTTATAGTCCAAACACCATACACTCGGTTCTCGGTGTCCCGCGTAGAATACGACATATTGTAGTCCTATACAAACCGTAGTAATAATAATAATAATAGTATAAAAATGTGGACCCTAATAATGATTTCGAGCGAAATTTAATCCCAACGATCGTTTTTAACGGCTATACGATGTGTGTGTGTGTGTGTGCGTACATAATATAATACCTATACATTTATATACAGGCGGAATTTCGTTTTTATTTTCGAACGGCAATGACGACATCATGTTATTCCGGAACTAGCCATAGTGGTGTCGATTAATTACAATAAAGAACGATATATACGTACGGACGCGTACAGTAGGTATTTATCGCTCTTGTCGTATATCAGATATTCGATACATTGTATTAAATCGGAAAAAAAAAACCTAAGATCGTTACCTATCCGCGCACCGGGTCCGTTCCGAGAAATCGTGTTTACTTTATATATTCGATATGATATTATGTACACGTATACGTTTTCGTCGTCTTTCCGTACGCGAAACTGCAGGTGCTGCTCGTCGACGTAACTTTACGTGGTATCCGCCGAATAGGGTTAGTCGATGATCACGGCGAACGATTAAAACATAAAAGGACGAGGAGGAACTCTGAAGCTAAAAAATCAGCGTTTGCCGAAATCGTTCATCTCGTACCGTTTCGCGATAGCCCCACAATGATTCCGGCGCTGGGCGACTGTAGGGTACAAATAATTTCAGAGATAAAATCATGATCGCTGCAACTGTGCACCCGCCGAGCGGGCACTGCATCTTACGAATAACCGATGATTATGCTCGTTTGAATTGTTCCAGCGTGTTGTTTTTCGCCGGAACTCGTGTACTGTACGATTAGTGTTTTCCGTGCGCGTACACTGCGTGAACGTAATATGTGTACACGGAGCGAATAGAGGACTTCTAAAAACGAAGAGTAGGTATTGCCGGTGATCGTTGTTCTCGATAAATGCATCGGACGTATGCATAATATAATACGCGTGTACCGCTTTTTACGATAATCGCAAGGAAAAGATACGTGGTCGCCGATGGTATCGTTTTATTATAGACCTGTGCCTAAGGAAATATTGTGCGCAAACACGCGTAAATACTTTTTGAAGAGCTTCGGAGGACATGGCGCATCGGAGAGGTTCGCCGCGGGTACACCTACGGTGGAATATACGTCGTGGCGGTGGTGCGACTGTACCGCGGTATGATATAATGTTATTATTAATATCGTACGAATACGCTGCTATAGTATAACGTGAAATAATAATATATTGTTCGCGTCCACGACAAATAACCGTAATGGCCGGGAAAGACGACTGCGAAGACACCGTGTCGTCGTAAAACTTGTATTTTATCGCGTCCCGCGAGCCGCACGGAGACGCGAGACGAACAATAATCATATAAACGTAGTAATATCGTAAGATTAGATGCCTTAACGGGCGGCGGTACGGATCATAGTGAATATTCGCGTTTATACGAATTTATGGGTATATAATAATACGCGAGCGTACACACGTGTGCGTAAATAGAAACCTATACGTAGATGATATTATTGTGTGTATGCCCGCGCTACGTATATATTAAGAATTATATTAGGTCGTATACAGTCGCATTAAAAAAAAAAGAAAAAAAAACCGATATCACCCGGAGGTTCCCGCGCAGTCGTAATCATTAAAATTACGACCGCAACAACGGTATTATACAATGTATAGAAGACTATCGCGGATACGGTATACGCGTATAGTATGGGTTGTACATATACACACTACTGCCTGTGTACCAATAATATGTGTGTGTGTGTGTGTATGTATAATATATTATGGTGCCGGTGAAATTTGTTTTATTGCCGCAGCGGCTGTGTTATCGCCGATGAGTGTTCAGTGAACCCGACTGCAGGATTAAATTATTATTATTATCTTATAACGAAAACGCCGCGATGAAAAAAAAAAGAAGCAAAAATAGAAAAAGCGGTGGATTGATGGATTAAATCCAACACGCTTAGAAGCAATATTTCTTAAAAAATAAGGGGAGGCAAAGATATGGTATAAATGAGAGTGTTGAATACGAAAAAAAAAAAAAACCTATTGGCGTACAATTCCTCCAACAACATATAACACTTCTGTTCATGAACTCTAAGAAAATTAGATTATTTCGACCGTCAAAAATATTCGTCATCTGCAGTCCGTCCGTTGTAATATTTATAAAGCAACTCGTGTAGTCGGCGATTACTTGGTGTATTACGGGCCGTTTTTCGTTTTCAAATTCCGGATTATACATATTGCCCGTCAAATATAATAACGTATAGCAGCATCTCTCAATATTTTTAAGTCCACGTCCCCCTTTAACGTCACCGATATTTAAAACGACAATTTTTTCACGCAAGCATTAAAAAGTTGTTACAAACTATTATGACTGTTAAACTGACTCAACAGGTTTGGTTAAGCTCGTTCTCATAGTTAGTAGTGATATATCTAGCCGATTTACTTATCTCGTTTTAATTTCAGTCATTGTTCAAAGTGCTGTTGTTTCCAATAACTACAGGCAGTTAGAAAAAAAATCAATACTTTTAGGTCTCTTCGGTTAATGATTTCAACGGACAAGCTTATAGGTTACAAAATAAAACACTTACCAGTCATTAGATTATGAGTGAAATGAGGAATGTTTTTTTTCCCCGTTGCACGTGTGTATTGACAACGCTTAAAACATTGTTGGCTACCCCTACGTGGGTCGCGACCCTCTGGTTGAGAATCGCTGGCGTGTACAACTATTGTCGGATTTCAGAGTCTGTCCTAATACAGTCATTGATGCTCTGTGCACTAATCCTCGGCTTTCGCAGCAAACCATATGTGGCGTCTTCGTGGAAAATATTGAACAAGCACATCAGCGCCGCGCTCTTTCGGTATAACGAGTGACGGGCGCGCGTGCCTTCTAAAAATCGTTTTTTCCCGTTGCGATGTATAAATATGTAGATAATTAATCGCTAACATTTAAAACAATTGTACGATACTTCAGCTTGCGCTCGGGCCAACACCGACCGCTGTCGTGTCGGCAAATCCGTTCCGGTTTCATGTCTATTTCTATACGTTTCTTTTATTTTTTTTTTCTTCTTAATAACACATTTTAACTTTGACACACGCACGTTAAATGCGTGTGAACACCTACTATAAATTACACCGAAACGTTTAAGTACGCGTACCGCGCATCCATCATCGTACACCGCGACGAGCCGATATTATATTTGTTTAAAAACGCGGCCCGGACGACGACGGGATAATGGTACGATATCGCGGGACCGTTGTGATACTGCAATAATGACGATACTAATAATAGTAATAATGACGATAATATTAATGATAATGCACGCCTGCAGACTGTGCGGTACTACTTTTCCTTCAGACCGTGTGGCGAATGGCGCGCGTTAATCGCCAACACGCTTAACGCTTCGTTAGGCCGGCCGCACACCAAAAGAGCAAAACTGCTTAAGGCAGACTAAGTCAGCTTTACTACGACTAATAAAAAATAGAACCCATGTAATTCAATGGAAACCCGCACATTGATAAGTCATAGTCAAAACAAAACATTTTTGCTCTTCAGTCAATTCTATAGTCTTGAGTCTAGGCTAGGGACTTATAGGAGTTTGCATATTTTTCAATAATCATTTGAAACATAGCTAAGTCATATAAAAATTTGTTTCATAGTAATAGGAGTTTAAGGCAATCATTTTTACTTTGTATATTTTGCATATTTAGCTCTTTTTTCCAATAAGTGCATATTTTGCTATATTTGTATTTTTAGTACATATTTAACATATTTTACATATAAAATACAATATTTAAAAGGAATATTCTATAAATTTAAAATAAAAAAAAATTAAAATTATTAAATATAAATTATTAAATAATCCATCTACCTAGGGTTTTTTTAATTATTAATTCATAAACAGACTCAATTAATTTTTTTATTTGTTTTTGTTTTGTTTAAAGGCAAATTTAAAAAAGAAGAAATTAATTTAATAAGAAATTATAATAATTAATAAATAATAATAAAACAATTTGTAATCTTTGGTTTTTTAATAAAATTAAATTAAATTTTAAGAGCATATTTAAGCATTTTTGCATATTTTCAGAGCATATATGATAATTTTTAAGGGCATAAATGCATGCATATTTTAAGGTTTTTTAGAGCATGAAGTCCCTAGCCCTAGACTCATAACTCATGACTATTCGTGTTTTATCAAAATAGAATATGCTCTATTCCGTCAGTCAAAACAAAACAATTTTATCAGTCAAAACTAGTTGGATGCCGTAGTTGTTGCAAAACGGTCGTTCGTTATTATTATTATATTATAATTAATACGGTTTTTACTTTTTTGTAGTAATATCTTATCTTATAATATAATAACATACCCATTTGGATCCCACTTCTGAGGTTGTAGGGTATGTTATTATATTATAAGATAAGATATTACTACATTTTATATATTAATATTTTAATTAATATACCAATATTTTTGTATATATTATACATTTTGTGTACCTATATGAAGGTAATTATAAACATGTTAAATACATTTTCATTATGCGTATATATTATATTATTTATCCACATGATAATATATGAACAAATAATAAACATATGTATTATTATTAATTTTTCTACTCAGACTTTAATATGACCGCTGAAAATATAGACCTGGAAACAATAACTTCTTCTCCGTCGGAAGACATGTTGGCGACTAATTACGATAACACAGTTTTGCTCTTTTGGTGTGCGGTCGGCCTAAAACAAATTGTTTTTAGTTTGACTTTAGTTGACTTGAACAAAAATGACTAACGATGACCAACGCAGTTTTGCTCTTTTGGTGTGCGGCCGGCCTTAATAGCACACCGACGACACGGCTAACCTAACCTACCCCGAAACGGCGGTGATCAGCTGCACCTAATGCGGTAACGCCGGTAACTACGTACGCGTGTATATAATGTGCGTGTGCTCGTGCGTATTTATTTACAGGCGCGTTCCTGTCCGTGGCTTTTTACGAATGATTTATTGTTGAAAAGCGAAAACGCGCACGATGAACGTTCCCTCTCGTCATGTGTACGAATAATGTGATGAGTGAATTATGACCGTGTAAAGCATCGCGCGCACTGGACACGTTACGTTCCGAACCGTTCCTGACCGTCGCGTCAAATCGCGGTGTCCGTCAGACGGAAAGCATTGTTTTCCGTACATTCTTATGAAAAGGAATTGAAAATTCATATGAAAAGGCGCACACCGGTTAGTTACGACACGTTCCGTCGCGTCGCGTCTCGGTGGACTGAAGGTGACGGATACTTTGCCGATTAGGGCGAAATTGACTGTTTATTTTTCTCTGTGCTGTACACATTTTTATTTCGGATTTTGTTTGTGTTAATTTTTTTTACTTTTCTCATTTACTTTTTACACTTAAATGTGGAAGGCGGCATTTTAATAGAGTGCGTTCGAGAGTATATATTTATATACGATCCCGCTGAAAGGGGGCACGCCGATAAGCGATTGCTGAAGAATGCATGGGAAGAAATGTCAAAGACAATTGGAACCTCTGGTATGCTTCATTTATTTTCGCGAGTTTATTTATTAATATTTCTTCAAAGTTGCAATAGATATGCGTCATTTGTTCGCGCGATAATATTTCGCACGCAAATTTTTTAATCTATAGTAATAATGTGGTTTGTTCTGGTTGCTATAATAAAGTAAAAAAATCTTTTCAATACTTATTTAGAAAATAAATTATCAGTATTTATTTCTTTTCATTTCACCAAATTGAATATTTAATAGTTTTATGTATTATATGTACATATAATTATGGTATATATATATATATATATATATATATATATAAATAATTTTATTACATGCACGAACAATACGCACGCAAACTTTTGTCGTATGCTAAAAATTTGCACGTAATCAATTTATGTGATAGTGTAATACCAGTTAAAATTATGTTAGATTAAATTAGACTTAACTAAAAATAATATATGTCAAACGTTTAGTGACACAATGAGTTTTTTAAACGATAACATTCAGAGTTTGTGCACAACAGTGACAAATATTTTTGCAAACGCTACTACAAACCCAAGGATTGGATCTGACACTTTCCATTACCACCGCAACCGCCAACGCCACCGCACATAACGTGGCCGTTGCATAAAACGCGACACAAAATGCGAATATCGCCCGCACAGTTTTTTTCCAACTTCAGTAATATAATATGTGTAAATGCCGTTTTTTTTCCAATTATAATAATAACACGCTCGCTGTACGCACCTACAGCGTATCTGCTAAAGACTTATATATTATTTGATTGACGCGGACAAGTTCGAAATAGCATTTCAGTTCGTAAGACATTGAACGTACAATCGTCCTGCAATAATAGCGCACGTTTGACTGAACCGAAGTTCGTTTGGATTGAGTACCTATAGTAATGATGTATAGTGTCTGTCAGAAAAGAATATATATAGAATTCTATTAAAATTGTTTTGAGTTACACCGTGTCGGGGTTGAATTCATTTAATATTTAAACGATCATTAATTGTTATCGACAGTATTGCGGTATTGTTCGTTGGGAACGGCACCGGAAGAAAAGGTGGCGCATAAGGACACAGAAAGACATTTCAACATAAAAAGTCGATTCGAAGTATCTTCTACGTGGAGTAGATTCGATCGATTGTGGTTAATCCAAGTGGGAATGGACTAACAGACAAACGCCCGTTTTCGAACCGTTATGGTAGCTGCGGTATACACTATATCCTGCGAGATGTTCGTCTTCATCAACGGATGGCGGGGGACGACGGAATATAATGTACGGTCGCTCCGACCGAGAACGCGTATATTATTGTGATTTAGTGCACATACGAGATGTGCACGCGATTTCAGAGACCATAACACAGCTACAGGCTATACGGCCAGGGTTCGTTGGTATACCGACAACAATGTATTGTAACGTAGACTTTCTCCGCGACTCCGCGCGGTAAAATATAATAGCGTACGATATTATATATAGTATATGCGCACGTCTCCTCATCGACACATATAGTATTTCCACCTGCGCGCGTACAATTTTTTTTTCCTTCTATCCTCGTCCAAACCCGCGCGTACGCGACGACGACCGCGACGAATATTATAAGCACTGCGTATTACCTATGTACAGAACCGGCGACGATGACGACGCGGGACGTAAGGTGCGCGTCGTCGTCTCTCCGTTGTTCGATTTATTTATGTGTTCCGCACCCGTCGGCGATATATTTTCTACGGGTACGTAAAGGAAAAAGAATAAAAAGTATTAATAATGACGACGACGCCTCGCCATAAATACGCGCGCGAAGACGACGACGTTATATCCGGGAGATTCCCTGACGGCGCTGCCACCGTACAACATATATTATAACCGCGTATACGTATTTATTTATACCATCGACTACCGCATGCATATTATGCACCGTATACTCGAACAACATATATAGACTTGTTGTACGTGCGAGCGGCCGCCGGTAGTATAACACGCGCTTTTCGTCCTTACGCGCGTTTCCAGGTCGTCTCCGAACGGTATATAATAACAAGACGCGCGGACCTGGTACGGCGACGCAGCGCGCGCGCGCTTACCGCCTTCACAATGGCGAATAAAACAGATTTATTTCGTCCGTCCGCGTATAAATATAAGGCCGTAGGTACCCGCGGTGTTTTGTACATTATCATAACGTCCTCCGCGCGACCCCGTCCGGTGCAGCCAGGACTCGCTGCAGTCGGTGCAGTCGGTGCAGTCTCCGTCTCCGGAGTGCAGCGCCGCGACCGCAATCAACCAGTGACGCGGCGCGTGTTTTATGTACGCGCGACGTCCGCCCGTAAGTCTTGTGCGACGCGCATGCGCACGTGCAAAACGTGGTGTATTGTTTACGGCACGATAGCGTTCCCGCATCATCGCATTATCATAGAGCCGCGTCCACACTATAGTAAGAATTTACGCTGCGCAAAATTTGATCGTGCGGCATTAAATGCACGAACGCGCGGGACGTGTACGTCGCCTGAGAACGCGAAAAAAAATTTTCGACGCATTCTACACACGATCCGCGGGCCATAAATTTGTGTCGCAAATTCGTTTTAGTGCGGACGTATTTTTTTTCGTGTTTTTCGCTTGTCAAAAATTGTCACAACCACGGCTATGATAGTATAGGATTTTGCATTTTTTTTTCAGGACTTACAGGTTATTTGCGACAAATTCTATAATTGACGCACAACGTATATTTTTACTAGTGTGGACGCGGCCTAATACGCGCACACGCCTAATGTACAGCACTTCATTGCACGTTATACGCGAAACATTGACATTTTTCAACGATAAAGACGATGTAGAACGCGCGTCGTAAGTGCAGCAGCACACTCGTGAGGTGCAGTTTTTTCACAGTGTATACAATGTACACAGTGCGGTTCGAATAAGTCCGGGCGTCACTGTCTATATGATATTAAGCCCTAAAACGTCTCACCGCAATATTATATGGTTTTGATTTTAGGAATTTTCGTCAGTGGACAATTTCCTCTTAGAAAAGTGACTTTTGACAAACTCTCAACCATCGTTTAAGATCGGTTTGAAATTCGTTTTAATTCCTAGTACATATATTATACATGTATACCTTTTCCGGTACGGTATAAAATACGAACTTGAGCTTTA
This sequence comes from Periphyllus acericola, assembly GCA_949715065.1. Lineage (NCBI taxonomy): Eukaryota > Metazoa > Arthropoda > Insecta > Hemiptera > Aphididae > Periphyllus > Periphyllus acericola. The sequence continues at coordinate 12,748,577 of OX454269.1, forward strand.
AACTGGACGTTTCTTATTATTATATATCCTTTTCAAAATTGCGAAATCGTCTAAAGATACTCCATGATCTAAAGAATAATTACAGGAAAACATCATACGAATATAATAATATTATTGTAAGCGTTTTTTCTCTTAACAAACCGTAGCATTCGTTCGTTTTCGATAAAATATTCGAATATATTCGTATATATTTTACAACCCGCACACGGCCAATCGTTTATGAAAAGTAATATTATAGTATGTTATTATACGTATTGCTCCACTCGTTATAATTATATCATATTATATTATAATTTATATCGCTTCACTAAATCACTCAAGCTTCATTCTACGCCCCAACCACTCACCCCGCAAAGAGCTCTCTATATCCCTCTTATCCAGAAAGTCGCTGAAACTTCCTACATAAAGTTCCACTCCTGTCTACTAAACCATTCAAACCTTCTCATCAATGACTTATCGGTCCCTGATATTACCGGTGACGCTGGAATGAGACTAAAACGCAAGTGGTGTCGCGACCGACTAGTTTAGTGATGAGAACCGACTAGACAAGCTGAAGTATCTCCAATGGGTGTACCCTTCATTCAAAGCTTCTTCAACGGTCATCACCAGCAACATAACTCATACGCTTATTATATATAAACATTGACTTTACAAATTGTGTAACATAAATATTTATATCAAAATAAAAAAAAAAATAGACGTAACCCCTAGGTCGGGTGTGATACAGCCATACCGCATACATGGGTCTCTTAAACTAGAACCAATATACCATGATTGCCCTAGAAAAAAACTGTTTTCGGTGAAAGAGTTCAGGTGGACCAGTTTATATTTCTGAATACGGTCGATATATAGACATATAGTGATGGATCCAAATGTCTTAATAGGGTAGATAGAACTTTAAACGTTCTAACATTTGCAAAAAAAAAAAATCGTTTCGAAAATTATGAAATTTCTTTTTAACGCAAATGTAAAAATATCCAACTCGAATAACGTTTTGAGACTTTACGACTAATAATAATAGAATGACAACTAAATAACTAATATCGTGCAATCAAAACATGCTGAAATACAACATTTCGTTTACTAACGCCGTTAAACGCGGCTTTTCCGCGCGTCATGCACGGTACGATATTGCTACAATACCGCGCGGGCACACGTCATAATATATAGTGTCGCACGAGCGTAATCCATCACGACCGTCGATAAATTACCGCGCGGCGTACTCGTGATAACATAATAATATTTGGACGGCGCGCGCGTTCCGGTGCAGCAGGTTTTTTACCGATTTCACCGGCAGCAGGTTTTCATCCCCTGTGCCGCGCGCGCCCCTCGATCGCGCGAATTCGGTCCGTGAGTTATTGTCGATACGCGTTTTGATTTTGGCTTTTTCTCTCTTTTTCTTTTCTCGGAAACGTTCGCGGAAACCCCGTAAAGGGCGAGCACAAACGATCACTTCTGCGGCACACTCGTTATACGTGTATTATTATATATACAAGTGCTCCGGCTGATAATGTATACATCGCAGGACCTGAGCGACGTCGCACGCGTATAGACTTGTTTCGAGTCCCGTCAGCAACTGAAAAATATCGACATCATGCGAGCGCCCGAATGCGTTGTGGTACATTTTCTTTTCTTTTTTCTATTAAACGAACAATATAAACGCGTGTATAAATTAATAAACAAATTGGTTCAACTCGAGTTGAAGATAGTTAAATTTACTGTTATGAACAATACAAGCGGAAATTAGTTCACCAAAAGACAATAATATATAATGGTTACATTTCAGATAGATACAAATGCTTTTATTAATTTTACACAAAAATTACTGCGTTTTATCCTAAGATATTTCTTAAAATTAGATCCCAAATAATTTGAAATGCGTTGGGCCCAAATAATCTCTGAATATCTGGCCTACACGCTTTTTCTTGCACGATTTACCTTAAGGTCATATTTTAATACTTCACGCTTCAATACTAAAGGATCTATAAGGTAGAGTGATTTCAGATTTTGAGTGAAACCAGGAATGTAGTAGTCTTACACTGATGTGTGTTTTTTTCTTTCGTCATCAACTTTTTTCTTCGAAAACGTTATACTACCAACAAGTCTAGGGTGGGAATTATAATTTTTTTTAAATTCCCAACAGTTTTCCCGATGATTGCGGAAAACTGACGATAAATGGAATGCCGATTTGTCCAAGTCGTTGACACGGTAAATCTTTTTGTGTTTTAATTTCTAAATTGATCTGAATAATCTCGCGAGTGACGGTGGATTGACAGATACGTTCCGAATGTTGTCTCTTGTGAATATTACTATATATACGTACTGATTTTCCTAACGATTGACGAGCGATTTACAATTTCACAATACCGATCGACATGGATCGGGTAAAGCGGAGCGAGTGTCGGCTATACTTGTGTTAAAGTATGTACGTATATAATACTATTATAATATTATACTATTGCACTAGCACACGCGCTCGCTGCGAGCGAAACGGTTTAATCTTTTTTTTTTCTTTTTCTTCCAATACTCTTTTCAGTTCCGACCGATTGAATGGCGCCGTGTCGTGTACAACGAGGTATGCGATGCGAGTCGTATTATACGCATATTATAATTCTACGCTGTACCACGGTCTTCTTTTGCGGCCTCTAATGCCACCGCCGCCGCCGCAAGTGCCGATCGGCCGTCCATCGGATCCGCACATTGCGTTGGTGTACCATATTTACACGGGGTATAAAACGTATGGTTGCGGGTACTCGCACGTTCATCCGCATAGTGTATTACACAGGTACACTCGCGGATACGTTCCGTTATACCGAGCTCAGTCGTCGTCACAGGATATACGATTACGGTACGTGCATGTGTAATGTATATTATGTACGCGAGTAATTCGTTTAATTTGTCGGTCACGACTAACTGTTTTGGAAATATCGCGGACGTCCATCTGCGCGCACAGCCGCCCGTTGAAGCGATCAGTGCAGCCGAGGACGTCCAAGGACGAAACCCAGCGGCACATCCTTTGTGTGTTACTGCTATACATGTGCAACACTCGAGTTTCACGCACCACTTTCCGTTCGTGCAGACATCTCGTACTCCGCGATACACGGCATGTACTTAATTATAACGATATTACGCGCGTATAGCTAGAAAAACGGTACGACGTTTTCTCCAGCGATCACATGCCGAGATCTTCTTCTTTCGCCGTTTTATTCGTTTGTAATTCGTTCGTACCTCATATAATATAAACTCGCCAAGTCGGCGACCCCTTTAAAAAGAACCGATATATCAACATATAATGTACGCATGATTGCGGTTCTTGCAAAATTCCTGTGATAATCAATTATATTTCCCATGCCTACGAACCGCGATGCGTATGTATAATATGATAATATGTATACGTCCACTGTACGACTCGATTGTATTCAAATAACACCGCGGGCTGCACGTATATATAGGTGGACGCGTTCATTTGAGATCCGTTTCGTTTAGGTACAATCTCCTAGGTATAATCACCCTGAATTCGCGCACGACAAATGACGGCGATGGACACGAAATTCATCAGGAATACATAAGGGACCGGGACTCGGCCGGTAGTGGTGCTAACCCACCCCAGTACAAGTGTTGAGATGTCGGAAAATTTTTTCGGACCAATATTTCACGAGCGATTGCCGCGGATCCCGTCCAAACGACATCGCCCGAGTTCGCAGGAAATTTTTTTTATCCGGTTACAGTCGGTTTGCCACTTTTGACCTTTGCGGCAGTCCGGCCCGAATGAAAACGTTGAGTTTTTCCCAAATTCTACGCAACACTACGACAGTTGTGTACGTTATCCTTATCGCTATGTGGTGGTCAACGCATGGCCGGGCCGAACCGGTGCAACGGCCGGGGAAGGTGGAGGGAAATAGCACGCTCGACGGCATTTGCGAGGGTCGTGCGAATTATCACGTCCGCGCGCTAAATACTACCTCGGACAAATTTGAAATCGGGGCGGGATAGCGGAACGTTGACTTGGTTTGTTATTTCGTGGTGACAATAGTACGGTCGCGCGAATCCTCGTTAGCTGTACATGTCCACACGCTGAAGATCGGTGCACATTATGTTTGTCAAAATTATAAACGAGCCGTCCGGGCAGGCACAATGCTCGTGATAAATTCAATGCAATCTTGTGAAATATTGTCACCCGACCGTTCGCCTGTGTGCATGGGGCCACCTCGAACATTGATATACGATATTATCCTCTCGGTTCGTCGCCGCGAATCAACAACTTTATTAGTAATTTTCCGGAACGCAATATGTACAGCTGTGTACTAGATATTGCGCATGCGTACATTTTTTTTTTTTTTACTTACTAAAAATAACATAGAAAAAAGTATAAAATACAAATAGTACATAATCTTTTGTTACAATAAGTAACTACCTCCTATAAGCAATACTTGTAGAGGAGGTAGAATGTTACATTAAGTAAGTGCGAACAAACTAAGTATTTTTTGAATAAGTATCATTAAGAAGTATTAGGTAACAGATAACATGCATAATGCATATAATATAATACTGTCATTAACTAATTATAGAGTTAATTATTATTGTCAATAGCTGTATTAAGAATTAGTCAATTAATGTGATTAACCAATTTTCAACTGTTTTTTTGATGTTAGTAATTTTAAGATTTCCAGTATTAGAATATATATTTATGTTTTATATCCGTTGGCATTAAATTGAAGGACTTGGGACCTAAATAATCAACTAATTTTTGACTAAATGCTTTTTTAAAGTACTTAATTTTTGTGTAGTATTCTCTATTTTTAAATTATACTTTTTTCACGATTAATCCATAATTCATAAATTTTTACTATAAATATAATTATAATATTTTTATATAGGCTATCAATTGATAGAACACCTAATATTTTAAAATGTTCTTCGGTTGAACCTACTAAGTTGTGTTTAAAAAGGCATATCCTTACAAACTGTCTTTGTAGTTGTATTTAAAGACACAGTATGTCACGTTATCCGCGATAGTGTTTTTAGAATGTATAATGACATAATTTGACCTGAATAGTAAATTTCCGATTGTTGTATTTAAGTATTTTTAAACTAAGCCGACAAGACTAGATTTCTTCACGGCGGTTGCCGGTCAATTATGTTTTACTGCAAAAGCTATATACTTGAAAATGTATAACAACCATTATTCTTGTACTCTCTATAACTAACTGATAGTCTAATAATCAATTTCTTATTTCTGCCCTACGTACGTAACAGTGCAAATCAAATGAAATGAACGCACGCCTACTATATAGCAGGAAATAAAATGTAAAACCATCGGTTTATCATATTGGTCGCGGGCACAAACTGTTTGTTTAGTATTATTTTAATTTGTGTCATTGAGTTTGTGAAAGTCAAAATCATTAAGCCATTTACTTATGACTGGAATTCGGTCGCATATAATAATATGTGTACAATAATAATAATAATAATAATAATAATAATACCAATAATAATAGTACACACTTATCAACATAGCGTGACGTCACATTTCGCGTGTCCTTTCCCTTTACAAAACGACTGCTGTTTTTATGAAAATAATGCACATATGTCATATACATACGTATTATAGTACACCATACACGTGTATAAATAAATAAATTCCTATCATACGTTTATGTATACGTACCTATTATATGTGTATAATATTATGTACTATATATAAATACCAATGCCAATAATGTAATATTGTAGTGTAAGAGGTTAATGTCTCCTCCTTGAACACGTAGTCCTTCGTCTTTTGCACTCGTCTCATTACATAATAAAATGTTTGTAGTTAAAACTCACAATGTCCCCTGTTCAAATCGAACGCGTTTACGACTTCCGCGTATAAGATACTCGGCAAACGATTTGCATGACTACGGCTTGTATACGTATATTATACTTTAATCGCAGAGGACAATAATATTAATTATTTATTCGAAATAATATTTTCAAGCGAATAAAGTATATAGATGATATGCAAATGTACAATCACCGCGGTGAACCATTTACGCGGCTACACTTGACATGTATTTAATTAATACGTGCGATTCAGTGCGACGTGGCCATTTGAATATTATAATATACATTTAAACCGAGGTAAAATGATATTTGTTTTCCGATCATTTTTATTGGATACCCATACGTCATAGTCACCGCGGCTACCTAAGGATGAAAAATCTTTATTAGTCTCGGTTCACATAATCGTTTCATACCGTAATAAAGGCACCACGTAACGACTGAACGTGGATCTAACGGTCAATTTGAATTCGAAAAAAAATGAACGTTCCATATTATAATGTTAAAAATGCAGGTCTTGATGTGAAATATATTTTATATAACATACGTAGTAATCCTGAAATCCGAACTGTTCTCATAAAATAACAATTCCGATAGGCAATCACTATATAGTTATAATACTTGCATATATAATACTAGCTGAATTATTCGGCCTCGGTCCAAAAGACATGTCACTTTATTAGAGCAATTTCTATTGCGATCTGAAAAAATTGATATCGAAAAATGCGCACAATCGTCGTATGGGTCATATGATATTATTTTCGTTTAACTATATTCTTTATAATTTACATTTAACTTATACTTCAATCGGTATTCGTTGAATTCATCACATTAAGCAAAAATATTTTCTAGGCAACCAGAAGGCCAAAAAATATATACGTCCAACTCAGAACCTAAAATTGTTTGGACACTCAAAAAATTCGATTTTCAAAAAATACTTTCCAGATGCTTGCGTCATGATATCTACACGCCAAATTTCAGCCCGATTCGTCCAATGGTTTGAGCTGTGCGATGCGATGATGATCAGTAAGCCAGGACATATTCTTTTGTAAATAATTATATAGAAAGTAGAAAGGAATAAGTGTTTGTTCTCGGCTAGAACAAACCATCTATAAAATGTGAATATATTATAAGTAATATGCAAGCATAAAGAGTTATGAAATACACAGATTTCTTGAACTGCCAACATAATTATAACTAGGTTACGTAATGAGTTGATTATTTCTATTTGTAACTCGTAATTTAGTTTACTATTTATTCGTGTGTACCTAACTAATTTCAAGTTGATATGATCAAAAACTAAGTGTATTCTTTATTTAGGTATTTTATAGTTTTATTTTTAAGTTCGTATAGATTTGTTCATATGGCTTAAGAATTACAATAAAAAAATATGAATGCAACTCACAACAATAATCGTAAAATCCGAAATTATACACTACCATTTATCACCGGCTTGCGCGTATATCATAATCGAATCACTGTCAATTATACGGAAAATGCCCACTTTTAACATTTACTTAATCGAGCATTAAATCCGCGTATTATGTTCATCCGTATGTAAGAACTTGTAAAAACTTTACGAGAAAACCTAATCGGGCGGAGTGGCCTAAATATTTTGAAAACGTATATAATTACGTATGAATCGCAGTTATTTACATAAACAGGAGAGAACGCGCAGCGCGTACCCATACTTGTTTACATAGAAAATCGATTAAAAACAAAATATTGTTTTCGTTCCACGTGAATGAGAATAGTTAATAATGATAAAAGTAAAAAAAAAAACGTTGGAATTTCGAAAGTAAATGGATCGAATGCGAAGTCCATCCCTCCATATACGTATACAATATACGCGCGTAATACTGTTGCGGCTAGTCGCGGGCTCTATCTCTCTCTCTCTCTCTATTTGTTTTTTTCTCCATCGCACACCGGACCTCTGCTACCCCACCACCGCTACAGACGCCGTCTCTCCGCTTCGCGAATTATTTATATAATGATCACTTAATTTCCGACCGCCGATAATAATAATTAACGTTTGCACAATTAAAAACGATTACTGCGACGACCGGACGACCGTCCGTCTGTGATCGACTTGTTGCGCGTGATGTACGGCCGATTACGTGCACGTGCATGTCGGTACACGCGTGTACTCGATAAGACGTATTATAAACGCGATGTGATAGGGGAGGGGAGGGGGAGCAACATTACATATATATATACTTAACGGTTTCAATTAAGCGCGTAAAACCAAACATCAATTAGTGCGGCGAAGAGCGCGCGGTCGTGTCGAGTACTCACGAGAAAACCGAATGCGATTTATATACGCGTAGGTACGTGTATACTCGTACTGTACGGCACACGTTATGAAGTCGGCGGTATCTGTACGTGTGGGTTTCACCGCGGGTAAGACAATCATTGTCGCGCGAAAGCTGATTATAATATTGGCAGTGCGACGAGAATGTAGCCGGTGGCTATTTATTTTTTTATACTCACCCGTTCCCGTACAGCATAATAATGGACTCCTCGGTCTGCCGTGGCCGGTCGGGGTGCTGGACGGGGACGTGCGATGCGTTCGGTTCGGTACATATCCGTGAAAAGGCGATTTTCTGATACAACGAGGTTCTCAGAGGACGCGTACAATTTTTTGCACCGAAAGTAGCGAGTGGTAAACGATGCGCGGGGGGGAACTCGTCAGATTTTTGCAAATATGAATAATATCTGTAGTACGACCGGTATCAATTGGAAAATTATGCACTTTCTAAAATTACGAACAAACAAATTATACCCGCGGTTTAGGAACATCTTGTAGAGATAGTGTTATTTCTAACTTGCGATAGGGTTGATTTCCAAACTTTTCTTCTTAATCGCACACTACCTATAACAGCGGTAATACATTTCTTCCACAATAGATGCTCATAACAGTTATCATGATTTATGTCTGTCTCGGTGACACGGTTTATTATATTGCATATTACTATAGGAGCCAAAAAATACAAAATATACTCGAAAAAATTGTAAAGTATACATGAAAAATTGTTAAACGTGCATAGAATGTTTCAAAATTTACAAAAACTAAACATATATTGTTGTTATAAATGCGCTCCAAAACCAAAGTAAAGTACGAAAAAAAATATGTAAAAGGTTTCAAAATAATATCAAATGTCAATCGCGTACAACGTAAAAAATATCTAATACATGTATATTGCATACGAAAATTAAGAAAAATGCATTTAAACTTTTAATTTTTAATCTCACCATTGTATCGGTTTTTTAACCGGATCTGCTATAAATCGAGAGCGTTTACAAAACAATATGCGATTACTGTACAACTTCTGAGCCCTTAATTATTACACTGAGACGTGCACGAAAATGGTTTTTTGTTTTGCGAACACATCACTGAAATATTATATTGCGCACACTGTTCGTGCGTATTGCTCGGAGAAAACACCCCTATGGATTTAGGTAGGCACACCACGGGCCTCGGCGATTGTCCTGTATATACAAGAAAACGTTTGCGGACTGATATAGTTTCTATTTGTTTGCGTCGAGCATAGGAGAATGGTCGCTAAACGAGCGTGGGATGCTCCGTCAGACTTGTTCTAAATTTATTATTATAATTATTATTATTATTATTAGAAGTATTATGCGTTCACGTTTACGTTGTGGTGGACTTGATGGCGCGCAGTGGGCATCTCCCCGCTCCGATTTCACCGCTGTTAATATAATATTATTATTATCATTAGAAATGAAATTGTCGAACGCGTTCGTCGATAGATAAATCAATACACGACGCCATCGACAGCCCTCTCCGGATTCCGTTATGCGATTGTAGGTACACGTTGCAGCGCACTGCGCAGGCACTGTAATATATTATTTATGTACGCCTACGTGGGAGCTTACGAATACGTCATCATCATCATCATCACCATAATACTGTTATTAAGATTATTATTATAATTATTATTTTTTATTTTATTAAATAAATACAAACGTACAGGTTGTATACACTGTACATGAGAATGATCTATCTTCTGTAAGCGAAGATAGAGAGTTACCGCAGATTATTATACAATTACAATTTGTAAAGTTAAGCCGAAATTAAATTTACAAAGATAGAAATAACCATTGAACAACGATTATTTTTGCGTTCCAATGAGTACAGTATATTATATTCTTCTTGATAGAAAAACTAAAAGAATTGTAATCCAGATATTTAACGAACTGTTGACCGATGCATTTGCATTTAAATAGTAATCGTTTACCATCTAATGCTAGAAGAGCTTTTTTTTATTATTTATTATTTCCTTATCAGTCCGATGATCTAAATTTTGAACTGCCCACATCATGGCAATGTTCTGGAACACAAGAATATTATCCTACACAATTAGTTTTTTAAAGACATATGTGCGCGCCACCTGTCGTTGTTGAATCACTAATGGTGTTTTGTAGCGTTATCGAAAAGCCTGCCACGGATCAATACACCGTGTACTGGGATATGGCTTGGTATAGCGCTAAATATACCGTCCGCATATATAATATACGCTACAATTTTACGTAACTGATAAAAACTGAAGTTTCGACTGCGATCAATAAGACGCGTAACTATGTCGTCATGTTATTTATACAATTGCATTATTACTGTTACCATTATATTGTTATTATAATCGTAATTGATATTGTATATTGTGCGGTGTAGGCAAGTAGGTCTCGGGCTAGTGAAAAAAAATAAATAAATAAAAATGGTCGTCGCGGATAGACGGGATTGATTTATAACAAAGCACTGGCCGGACTTTTTTTATACACGCGTAATACTGGTAATACTGGTCAACACTTTGTCGTTTAAGGAGCTAAAACAATATAATATAATGTGGAGGAAAAAAAATAAAAGAAGATAATTAAAAAGGAAAGTCGTCCTCGTCAGCGTCTCGTGCTCGAGAAAACATCACGTGGAAGAGATGCGGCGTGCCGTCCGTACGTATAGGTATAATATAATGTATTATATTCTAGCAGTCGGATCGTTGCCGGTGATTTAATTTAATTTTTTTTACTTCGATTTTAATTAATGGAGACTTCGGAGACTTGTGTAAGACTACGACCACGTTTGTTGTACGCACATACACGCGTCATAGTACATCACACAAGACGGTCGGTCCGCGATCGTTGTTGTTGGCCGTGTATGCCACTTGCGGAAATCGGAAAAATCAATCGTGGACGACGTTAATCGATGTGCGACAGGGACGTGATTACGTAGGGAGGGGGAGGTATGGGGGATAGATCCCCATGAGCCGTATTTTTATATTGTTGTCTTAATCAACTAATTTGAAAAAAAAAAGTTTTAAACGTTTAATTGTATCAGTCGACATGTATTGCACAGCGATGTGACTATATCGATCTAAGGACGATAATTATTTACCGCGCGCAGAAATATAAACAGAATTTTAATGATAGACTTATCACGTACAAGATCCATTATAATGTACACAGTTGTGATAGCACCGATTACACGCTGGAAATCGCATTGTAATTTGCGCTCGGACGTTGATGCGCTATTGTGCTATAAAAGTCTTATAAAAATACCTATTACAATCTAAACGCCGCAAAAATGACTTAAAGATGAAGAAAAAATAACGCGTAAAAACGATCAAAACGAAAAACAATCATAATACCCTATATTATATATATTAGCTAGAAGGAAGATATTTGAAGTCAGTATCTGTATTATTACATATTATAATATAATCACAATGTTTGGACACGTGGTGTGACATTAAAACACTATCTTAGCATATCTTTAATACATTATGTCTGTGGCTTGGTGCGAAAAAGGTCAACGTCATATTTTGATAATGTAACAGGAATTCTAAAAAATAAATTGGCCAATTTTTAAGTATACATCTCAATTTTAAAATTAAATAGTAGGGACTAAAAATGCTGTTATTTCATTAGAACTGTTTTTATTTCATTATGTGACTCTCATTTTGTTTTTAACTGTGTACGTTTTATTTAGTCATTGACGTTGGATACCAATCAAAATGGCCAATATTAGTTGTAAACTGGCCTCACTTCGCTGTAGAAATTTGCTTTTTTACTACAATAAACATGTTGGGAAAAAAAACCATGTTTGTCCGATAAACTCAATTTATTTAAATTATGAAATTGACCTTTCCCGCACCAAGTCACAGATATACGCATAATAGACATAAAAAGGATTTTACATTTTGAACTCATGTTATATTAAGTCTATGCTTGGACATTTTGTGTAAACTTATAATTCAATTAGGATTAATGTGCACTGTGCATATATATTAAGTAAACGTATATACTATAATAATAAGGTACAAACCGATTTTCACAACATTTTTCGCACAATCATTCCTTTTTATGACTCCATATTTATATAATAATTATAAAAAACAATAAAATAATATGTCCGACGAGTGTCCGGCGATGTTAAGAGATATTTCAACGGTGCAGCTACGTATAGGTATATTGTACTGCGGTGTAATAAAATGGTAAAACGATCGGGCGAATGGCGCGCGCGTGATTTGCACATAACATTATCGTACGGGTACGCGCATTGTGTCGAAAACCCGTGATTTATGCAAAACAAACCGTACCGTGGCAGCGGCGACAGCGCAATACGTGCGCACAGGTATACGGTATGCGCACGGCGTAATATATGTACGCGTTTCCCACGCAATAATAATATTATGGCCTCGTAATCACTCAATCAATCAAACGCGTATATATTGCGTACGGGTATATTACGCGTGCATATAGACGGCGGCGCATCGGAGGAGAAGCTCCACGTTCTCCGCGAGTCCGATCTGCAAGCATAATTATCATCATTTCTCTGTGTACGTCTTAATTATTATTTATCATTGTCGGGCGAGGGGTGGGGGGGGGGGAGGGGGAGGGGAGAGAGAGAACAAACAGTGATAAATTCCCTCTCGTCGACACAGCGCAGGTACGCATGCGGCGGATAAGGTGATTTTTCTTTTTACGCATTATACGTATTACGATGCTTGTGCACCAATAGATGCGCGAGAAACGAATACCTACGTGTATGCGTTATTGGTGCGCGTGCATAATATCTTAACGTGCCGGGTAATTAATGTTACAGCGGTTTTCTCACGTTAATATGCAAATTACGGACACACGCTGATTTATGATAGTAAGTACGGTTTTATGAAATGGTAGGTAATAACTATTATTTTTTGCACACGTTTTGTCACACGAAATTTCGATCGTCCTGTGCACATGATATTTATCTATTCGTAATAACGGACTTAAAGTCCTAACATGTACCGGCAGTTGATAGTATGGGAATTTAAAACGAATTTAAATATTATATAAGAAGAGAATAGAAATATATATTATGAAAGTACACAAGTAATCGCAGCGAGCGTGCCTCGTTGCATTATCTGTACACACGGTCGAACGGTTTTTAGATTTACCGATGAAAACACAGTTATTATAATTATTTCGTACCGTAATAAAAAATATAATCTAATCAATAATCATCATCGTTGAATCCGTTGCAGCCGCATTGATCGCATAGACGCGATGCGTACCGAGATTATGTCGCAGTGTGCCAAACGGCATTCCGCAGAATTTCAAAATTTAAATCACAGTTTCATCAAGAAATCAAGAGCGTGGGCATCCATCGTGAAGCGAAACTCTGAGGAAAACTGACAAAATGCATAGGAAACGTAGAAAAGGTTAGGTTTCTTTCGTCACGCCTAAAACGCGTCTGGGCAAGAAACAATGGGAAATAACGTAATAGCTGGCTGCTATCCGCCCCTTATGCAGTATACGGTATTATATTTACCGCTGTTTGTGGCGTATTTTAGGTGATTTTTTTTAGGGGAGGTTCAACGCTTTAAGAACCTCACGCCCATTTTTCGAATTTTTTATTGAAAAAAGAGACAACAATGCTTTTTTCAAATTACTGTGTAAGCACATGACAAGTGATTTTACATTTGGACCTTTAGTATATTATGTTATAATTAAATAGACGAGTTAAACGTATAATTATTCAATACTGAATACTAAAACGTTTATTTTAATAACGACATTCTCATAAGCCAGTTTACTCTATTATTATAGCTTACAACACAACACTTGAAATGTTGAGCTGCTGAACTTAAATTTGACGACGAGTTTTATGTCCAGGCATAGAGAACACCTCTCCTCCCCCCACCACTACCAATAATACGCCACTGACCGCAGTTGTCGCCGAGGACGGGAATTCGTGTCCCAAAAGGTATAAGCGCGCGCTTACGCCCGGTGGTGTATAAGAGCTGAATACATTACCTTATCGAACGGACTCGAAAGACCTGTAATTGAACGCGCAAGCGTTATAATGCTTTGCAAATTTATGCGCCACCGTCGAAGGGAAAACCGGGGGTACGCCAGGGGTGGGCTCGGGCGTGCGAGTTGGCGCGCGGGATCGCCGGACCTTTGACGTGCAAATTATTATCATTGTACACACGTCGGACACGCCGCTGCTAGTGGTGTCGCCGCTCGTACCACGACGACGTGCCTCCCCGGGGACTAATACCCGCCGCCGATGGATAATTATTGTGTAATAACACTTGGGGCGGGAGAGGTGCACGACAGTGTCGGCGAGTGCGGCGAGTTTCCTTTATTTCGCTCGCGGGTGAGCGGCGAATATAAGACTCACCCAGGTCCCGGCCTATATACATATGTCACATTGCATTTATAATATTATATAGCGAATATAGATGTGATGTCCTTTGGTCGCATAAATTTGGTCAAGTTTTAATCATTGTTGATTATTAATAGAAAAAACATTTTACTCACCAACTTGCGGGGAGTCGTCAGGTCGCGTCAGGTCGTATGAGTCCGGCGTATAATCTTTTTTCGTCGTCATCGTCGTCGTCCGAAACCGGTAGATCTCACAAAATTAAGGCAAAGAAGCGATAGCACCAGTCTTGAACACAAGTCAGACTCCGCACGCTATCACGTTAGTCTTTCATCGTGTATATGTTTTACTTTTTTTTATTGAAAATACAGTATATACACTAGTGTTCATTAAAAAAATGCGTATGGAATAAGTCCGTTTCACATTGAAAAAATAGAATCCAGTAGGTATATTCACAATATATTTAATATAATTTATTTTGCGAGCATTTTCATGTAAAAAATCAGCCAATAAACAATGAAATAAATTTGGTTCATTCGAAATCTGCTGCCCTAAGCGACTGCCTATTTTGCCATTTAGCGTTGGGCCGGCCCTGACTGTATATTATACGGAGCATTCGAATATTAGCACTTTTTAGAAATTGAATTTTCGTCAAAATATTTTAATAGCATTTATGCTGTTTAATATAGGCACTTGAAACACGTTCGATTAAAAGTTGAGCCCACATAACTTATCAGACATTTGGTTCTACTGTACCTACTGTATAATTTATCAACCATCTGTAGAAGTATAAACTGATCCACCAGCCGAACTGATTCACTCAGAAATTTTTTTTCGAGAGCAATTGCACAAATTACGGTTTTAAGTTTAAAAGACCAATATAGCAATATTTATCATTCACCCGACCGTGGAATCTTACTCGTTTTTTATTTTTAAAGTCATTGAAAAACTGCTGCATTCGTATATTCGCAATATATAACATGAGCTATGGTGACTGAATTTCCAATTAATTACCAATAACATTATACTGTATCATATGATATTATTATAATATCCGTGCAACCGTGAGTAATTCCCGTCATACGGATTTCTCTCGGTTTCCTCGAAATGTATTGTGATGTTTGATATAATAATCAATAACAGTTAATGTAAACATATTTTAATTATTCGCGTTCCCGGAAGAGTGTAAAGTAACTACGAGCGTTTACCTGATATTGCATATTGAGCAATAAAAAATAAATAAAAACAATTTAAACACTCATGTTGTACAGTAATAATAATAACAAAAATAAATATTTAATGACGAAAAAATTAAATAATAATAATTTTACGACAGGCCTAATATGCGTGTAGATAGTATACACTATACATCATGAATGAAAAATATATTATTATTCGTCCGATTCTTTATTCGTATTGGCGTGTTATTTCAATTACTTCACGGCGTGTAAACGATTAATCAAACTATTTCGACTTAAATATGCTGTTGCATATAAGTCTTATCGGCAGGCGTAGTATGTAGTTGTTCTTCGCTTGCGTAAATCAACAAATTTGTGGGTCACAGTGAAAAGGACTCGTCTAAGGGACGATCTGGCGCTGCAGGCTTACGGTGGCACCTCGATTGTGAAAATCTTCTTATCTGGTCCGTTGGAAAACATGTGCACCACCATAAAAATAATTTTTATATATCCACGTTGTATTTCCGATACACGATTTTCATTGAAAACGTAAAACCGTAAACCTATAACCGTTGATTAACCTGAGTTATATCACATCAGGGATCCCTTACGTTTTCCAACAAGTGAACTACTGTGCTACACGCTCGTACGCTGAAGTTTAAAGTTTGTGGCCGAGATCGACACGTTGTATATTTGTTTATATTTTTACGCATTAGATTAGAGTGTATTTATAAAATTGTTTTTATTACATTATTATCACATTTTATTATAAGAAAAAAAAGATCAGATATAACAATAGTTAACCACGGTATAATTATATTTTATCGTGATATTCCTTTAAATATATCGACCAGTAGTCGATCGAGATCGATGGGTCGGCAATCCTTGCTGCGATTAATACTCTTATTTTAGCGATAATTTTTATTTCTCGAGACGAAAAATTATTTTTGCAATAGAAATGTTTGTCAGAGTTTTTTTTTATTAAATCTATGGTATTCGGAAAAATATAGTTTAAAGAAAACTTTGATTTGGATACGTTTAACGTTCGGGTTTTAGGTGAGGTGAGTGTCCTCCTGTTTTTTCTGTGTTATAGCTACATAATACGTTCCGTACTCCGTACTATAAACAAAACTACGTTATATTTGTATACCGTTTCTTCGTCTAAAGTCTAAACGAAATCCGCGTAAAAATACCAAAGCAGTATAATAGTACAATTATGTTTCGAAAACGCGGTTCGGTCGCGTTTGAAAAAACAATATGCGCGCGTGGCATGACGCCAATTACATTTTTTTTTTTTACCTTCTCAACGTTCATTTTTTCGTATACGCCCGGTGTTCGTTCCTGATACACAATAATATATTACTATATGTGTACGACCGTATCCGGTTTTCAGTAAAATCCATAAATATACAGCAGTAGTATATTGCACACAGCCGGTGTATATTATTCACACGAGTATATACCGTATAGGTAGTAAGACGCTGAATCTAATTATTTCGATCATTATAATTATTATCATTCTACTATATATATATTATGTATGCGTTTTAAGCCGTGGTGCCGAACGACCGGTCAACTATATATATTATGATGAAATCGATTATTATAATATATTGATAAGCGTGTGTTCACCGAGTGTACAATAATGTTGGCTCGGATAATACACTACGTACGTACATAGGAGGTACTCATGCAGAAACGCGCGCGCGCGTGCGATATCCTGCGTGAAAAATGTATTCATCATATGGGTGCACACACACTCGTATGTATATATCATTAGTTCACGTGTTCCTGTATATTAGCGTTTGCACGGGCTATAAATAATAATGCACCTCAACGGGTATTAAAAAAAAAACAAACGCGGCGAAAAAAAAAAAAATCGAAAGACCCGAGTGGTTCGACGTAAATAATAATATGTGTATTTATATACATTATGCACTGTACCAGGTGTATTTTTCATGGTTTTTTATCGCTACTCGCCGCGACCATGTTTATTCCGAAACAATCGCGAGTTCTGATCGTCGCCGTCGTCATCATTAACGTTTTGGAACGCGTCCTACTGAAATGTGTATGCACCGCAAGCGAAGACCGATAATCGTAATTTGGTATTTTTCTCGTAATAAAAACTCGCGGTCGCGGTCGTCGTCGTCGTCGTACCTAGAGCGATACTACACGCGATATTATAATAATATATAAACAACACTATTATTTTTAAACGGACGATAAGATCTGTGTGCGCGTTCGCGAGAGTGCATATCATTTGCGCGCGGAGAAAATAAACGGCTGGGGGAGGGAGGGAATTAAAAAAATAAAAAATTTAAAAAAGGTTCATATATTTATATAACACACATATTTGATTGTAATCGAACAAATCAAACGTGGGGTGTACCGGTCGCGCGGTGTGTAATACGCATATCAGCTATAATATGTGTACGCACTCATTACTCACTGCTTCAGCTGCGCAAGCTACCTGCTGTATATCTATCCGGGGGAGGATGGGAGGCGACTACTGTTCGCCCGTCCCACGGCAGCAGCATTTGTATAATATAATAAAAATAAGAAATACCTGTTCGGATTTATACCGATGACGGTGTGATACGGTCGATGATAATGATGATGATGATGATGATGATGATGACGACGACGACGATAATAATGATGACGGTAAACCGATGCCAAAAACGTGTAGGTTAACCGGTGTGCTACCCGATGTACGCCTTAAACGGGTGGCGCGCGGCGGGGTGAAGCAGGAACAAGGATAGAGCGACGGACGGACGGCCGCGCGCGCAGGACGCCTCGGGTGCGCGGCAGCCGGGAAATACGATAAAAATCCGATAAGACACACGAGCAAGTCGTGTTATTATAATAATATCGTTATGCACGTCGGTGTGTACATGTTTAATGTTTACAATAATAATTGCCGCGCGGTTGAAGGAGATAGTTGGTGTGTCGAGTGCTCGGAGCGCTGACGCGAAATACACTACAGGTGCGGGAAAAAATAATACGGGGTGGGGGTGGAGGGGAAACGAATAACATAATATATTATTATTATTTTGGCCGTACGACGGGCGACCCCGTCGGGTAACGAAATAGATTTTAATTGTTTTCGCCGCTGGTTTTCAAACGGAACGATACAACCTGCGTATTGGAGATAACATTTCGACGTGGTAAGTTTTTCGAAAATAAAAACGGAATTTCGGCGCGCCAAGGTATTTTTTATTCCAACCCGTCAAGATCACCCCGCGGTTGTTTGCATAAACGCATATCGACAATTTCTTTCGAAATACCTAAATACCCGTAATAACAAGTTTTATCACGCGTGTTGTTCTTGGCATCAAACGAACAAGAGCCGTTTCACTCGGTCGCAGAAATGTATATTATAATATGCAGTTCAATTTATTTACATAATTCAGTCGTACCGTTATTAACGAGAACTTCGATACGATATTTTCTCAGCTCAACGTGCACCGCATGCCGGTAACTGGTTATATACTTACATCGCTGTTAGCATTCTAATTGTTCGGAATAAGATGTATTCAAAACTAAATACGTTTTCGCGTGCGCCCCTCCGAGAGAAACTCCATACAATAAGGACCGCGGTGCCGGTGATATAGAAATGTGCACATTTTTCCCCTGTACGCTGTAATCGGTCGCTGCATTATGCACACGCGCGTGTTATGATTACGCTTTGTGTACCGGACGAGGGTGACCGTCGCGTTATGATATTATTACTTACACATAGTGCAGTGGCGTTTCGGAAGAGAAAAAAAAAATTGAATTCTACCCGCGCATATCAGTATATATATTATACAACGTGTACGAGTGTAATATATTATTTATGAAAATATACACTCATTTGTGGGCAAAAGGTCGATTTGGCGAAGGAGAAAATAAAGATATTCGCTACGCGTGTATAGGGCGTTCTTATTTTTATTTATTTTTTCCTTTTTTTATCCCGCTTGGTCCGCGCGCGCGAGGGCGTGTTAGGATAAAGGATTTTATAGCGCAATAAAACGTTACGTCCTTGTATTTTATTTTTTTATTTTTATTTTTGTATCGGCACTTTATATACCGTATACACACTCACTGCGCTGCCCTCGTCTTTCCCGTTCGCTCTTTATCTCTTTCGGATTTCGTTCGCGGTGATGCGTATACAATAAGTGGTGGCTACGGGGTGTTTTTTAATATATCAGAAAGCCAATTTCGGTTCGAACTCCTCACATCGGTAAATCGTCGATGAGCTGCTCCGCGCCATAATGCAGCATTCATATTTATAAGCCTCGCCGGACGTACGCGTGATGGCGGCGCTCCGCTATAGATACATATAGGCGCGTGTAATATGTGAATAATACGCATCCATAGTTCTAAACAGTGTACGGTTAACCCCGGTAAACACGTAAGCGACAGCACTGAAATCCTCGATCCGCGGAAGATTTTAAACGTATGGGACGCTTACACGTCTCGAAATGATGATAAAGAGGATTCGCCGAGAAATTTGTCATTTTTGAAGGTGTTGACGAATCGTGAAAACACGATTGTAATTCACCATTGCAGCGCAGCGTTTGAAATCCTGCATACATTTGTTACATTTTGCTTCCTCGAAATGGAATAATTTTGGACTAAGATTATTGTAACCGCTTATGATTTGAGATATTATGACGTGCTCTTTATTATTGCGGGAAATGTACAGAAATCGAACTTTCTAAAAAACCCCAAGAAATAATAGGTGTAATGGTCATCTGCACTTCGACCGAGAGCGCAGGAGTTGTCTGGCTCAATACGGCTGCGTTATGTTTTCGAGTAATTAATTCGGTAACTAGGTCATAGCTTAACCTCCTCCGCAGCGGACGGCCATGAATCGTTTAGTACACCTAATATTCGCGTTTATAATTTCACTATTATACTGAAGTGCGGTAATTTTGGTTTAAATCATTTTTTTTCCTTTTCTTTTTTCCCGTGAGAATTCTGACTGCGTCTCGACTGCATATATTTGTATACCTCTCTCTCTATCTCTCGCTCGGTCCGCTCCAAAACCATTAAATTATTATTTATCTCGTTTGAAATGTGAAAAACAGTCCCCGCGTCCACCCGTCCTCGCTACCATATATACCGCTACTACCATACTGGTTTGGTTTGGTCCACGTGTCCGGTATATATTTTAAACGGCGGCGACGGCGGTGTATTGACCTGCGCTCTCTGCACAGTGCGCACACACACACGGTACGATTGACAGTTTTTATAATGACTAAATTAAAACGAAAAAGAAACCACACGTCAGTTCCTCCCGAGACGCGCGCATACGCAAGTGTATTTTTTTGAGTAAAATGTTTAAACGCGTTCGGTCGGTCGGTCGGCCGTCGTGCGGGGCGCGAAACGGTATACCCAATTTTAAAAAGACCGATCACGATAATTATATACATTACACACACGTCGTACATATCCATAGGTAGTGCGCACCCGGTGTTTGATTTCGCACGTTAAAAAACCACTCCGTATGCACCTATATACCTACCGACGGTACAAACTCACACGCGGCGAGCGTATAATATTGTATAATATACGTAGAAATCGTGATGCGACGCCATCAACTCGCGCATGTGTATTATTACGCGCGCACGGAAATGCTGTTGATAGGTAGGTAGGTGGTGTTTTGGATTTTTCACGCACCTCGAGCCGGTACGAGTGCGCTCGGGCGCACGGGGGTAGGACCGTAGTTAATATTAAAATGAAAACTCGTCCGAATCCGAACGCGTGTTATAAATAATACATATCGCTTAATTATTGCTGCTGCTGCTGCGCACGGTTTAAATTAAGTTTTTAAAGCGTTATTAAATATTTATACATGTATACATACGGTGATTTACCCGCCGTCTCTCGGCGGTCATCTGCTGTCACGCACGCGTGTAATTTTGACGTGATCGTTATTCCGTGTCGGACGCATCGTGAAACAACGAGATCCTGCAGCGGTGCGCCACGAGGATCTTGCAGGATATACAGTATATATTGTGTATGCTCGAATTCGCCGCGTAAAGTTCCTCTCGACTCGGCTACACATTTTCGATCGTATTATCCTATTTGTGCATAAAATATAATATTTAAAATCATGTTAAAATTCCAATTAGTAAAAAAAAAGTGCTTTTATACATACTTCGAACTGCCGGCAGTTACGAACCGTTTTTTTTGTTACTCGCTGGAAGGGTTGTATAGTTTAGACTAACCGATCCGCGTGATAACCTTTGGATCTGACTATTTCCACTACGACGAAAACGCGAGTGCCTGGCGCACGCATCCACCACGATGACGAGAACCGATTTATATTGTGCATAAAACTGTGAACATTATATTATTCTTTTTTTCTATTTCCGCGCGTTAAAAACTACGAGAGAAATGAGAGCGATCAACATTTTTATAGCAGAGAGCAGCTGGTGCAGTCATGGTGTCATTTCGTCGCATTAGACGTTGCACCGCTTGCACCTCGACGATAATATTTGCACGCTGTATGCTAAAGCGGCACGAGTGCAGTGCGCCAGCAAGGAGAAGTAAATCCCACATGTTTCGCTATAATTCTTAATGTTACATACGTCTCCGTGGACGTGTCGCGCGCGTTTACTCGTTCCGGGCAACAAAGAAAACTATTTATCACGACACGAAAAGATAAAAATAATAAAAAAAAAAAAAACACCTTGCGCGCCCAACCTAACCTGGTACAACCCGTGTGCACGTTACATGCGCATGTACACGTACATAAAATTACACTTTGTAAGTACATTATGCGTACAAGTATACGTACCGTTTCGCTGCAGCGGCCGAACGGCGAGCATTAGACTTGTGCTCGGGTAATTTTTACGGCCTGCGTTGGTGACTTGCGACGTCGTGGAAAGCGTAACCCGCGTACCTACGTTGTCGTACGTCCGTCCGAAGCTCGTGGAAAAATACCAAAAAAAATTGAAACAAAATCACACGTTGTGACCGTCGAAATGTGACAGTTTAAAACCAGGACGTTACAGATTATTCGGAATTACATACAACAGAGATACTTTCTGTTTCCAGACCCAAACTCAGAAAAATATAATTAGTATAACGAATTAAACGAAACATGTATTGTTTTCGTGAAACGTGAATATTTTATTACATAATAAATAGCGTGTTCAATATGACTGACATTCCTAAAATCTCAATTCTACGAACCCATTACACATCCATTTGCTGAACTCGCATCCAGTTCACTTCCTGGAAATCCTCCTCCTCGCCATTCACCGACGAAAGAGAAGATGGTGTCGGGATCTATTGAAGTCCACTAGAACGATCATTATTTTTCATAAACGGTTTTCCATTTTGATTTCCAGTTACTAGATCAATAGTTTTACATTACCTATCTGCATGTTTAAATTGTTTGTACGACTTGTGTCGTTAAATTATTTGCACGCACAACGTTATATATTTATTCATTGGCCATGCGCAGTTGGACGATATTATGGATAAGATCCGAAACGTAGACATTAGCCAAACGCAGTGGAGCAAGCAAGTGAACCTGTGACTAGCCGGATAATCTTAACGTTGGCCACACTCCAGGCACTATGTGTGATCCTAGCCTATTGCGAATGACCATCACGGCGAGTAGCGACGACCCTGGGGTGCGGACAGTGCACTGCGAACGTACGCGTATTATATATATTTATATATAGGTACTCATATACCCGGAACACCATGCATGAGCTTGTATAAATTATT
Source organism: Periphyllus acericola (assembly GCA_949715065.1). NCBI lineage: Eukaryota > Metazoa > Arthropoda > Insecta > Hemiptera > Aphididae > Periphyllus > Periphyllus acericola. Next base: position 12,771,971 of record OX454269.1, read on the forward strand.
TTCATTATTATCGTGCTGAAAGTGCGCGAGCGGACGATCATTTTTGCATATTATTATTATAATTTCGTCTTTTACCCGTCCAACAAAGTGCGTGTACACATACGGAATGTGTTAATAACAAACACAATGATTAATCATTGTTAACACACTACGCGTAGAATCTTATTCTACGCGCAAGTCGACGCAAATGGTACATTATAATAATATGTACGTAGGCAAATTTAGTCATAATTTATATACGCCGCCCTCGGAGACGCGTGTAATCGGATATGCGCGTGCGGATTTCTCGTGCTTTATACGCGCGTGTGTAATAATAATATTCTTTACGCGCACATACGTATACGCGCGTTTACATTACACACACACACACACACACATATATATATAATTGTTAAATTTATCGCATTGCGCACGGCCACGTGGAAGTCTTTTCGCGACGATTTTACCGATAGAAATATGTACGACGGGCTTGCAATAATTGCACACGTATAGGTCGTCGTCGTCATCGTTGGGGAGCGGGTGAGAAATCTTTCTCGAAGGTTTTCTAAATCATCAAAACACTAGTTCGAAAACGATTATGGTCATGTGTATCACGACATCGGTGCTATCGTTTATTGGTTTTTGGTTTTTTTCTCTAGGCTTCTACAAGCACGTTTTTAAAATTTTAAATAATGTTTTGGTATAATTTCTCTGTTTTTCCGTCCGCAATCATTTGGTTCAGATAAAAGTTATATCTCGGGGAGCAGCCGCAGATGAGTTTTCAAGACCTTTTCGTTTTACAATGTCCTTACTTGGAGATTTTGTTTTCCGAAATAATCGTTGTTAACTTTTATTGATCAATGATTACAATACATCATTTATCGATCATGTTGTACGATGAGAACACGGATTTTATTCTACCTACGATAATAATATCGTGTCTACATAATGAGTAAACGCTATCGTTTGTATTTCTACGAATAATTTAACGTTATATAGTTGTAGTAAGAACGATGCGAGGAAGAAAAAGTGAAGGGTATTAAATATTTTAAAAGCTCGTTTATTTGTTTATCAAATTGGGGAAAACTGTTGTGGCACTATCAAAAATTGATCCGAATCGGTATGATAACTGATGGTGACTGTACGTGAATACCCGGTACGGTACACGTGTGACGGTTATATTACGGGCGAGGACGTATTGAAAGCGATGTAATTATTACAGTTGTTATAATGGCCAACGTAAAAAATCAAAAAGGAAAAATGTCGTCGATTATTATTATTAAAAATTTAAACGGAATGTATTATTATACTCACTGCGAACCTATATTATTACATTAAAATCGGACAGGCCGATTGAGTGGGTAACATACATTTTTCCGTAGACGTAAGACCTTTTATATTATTACGCATGGTTACGTGGAGATATTCAAACACGTATTCGAACAAATCATCCGGGTCTAGTCAAAAAGTATCGTCGAACTTATATTTACGTAGTAACACGCAGCATAGCACGGATTATTCGTACAACCAGCGAATGAACGACCGTGTGTAGATGTAAGCATATAATACGCTGTATTGTCTTACAAACACAACTTTATCGCGCGATAACCCCGCGTGAACGTATTTTACTAATTTAAAATTACGGACAAGCCGATTTCACCGCTTCACGGATAAATAAATAATATCAAATCAACTAGGTGAAAATCGGGAGAAAAAAAAAACCAATTACAGTATTTATTTATTTTTTTAAACCGACGAATCGGTCCGTTGCGTTTTAATGTGCCTAACCTGTACACGTCTGTACCACCACCGTCTGTACGCGCATTGTACACGGTCAATTCAATATCTGTCGAGCATGATATATTATAATATGCACCGCAGTCTGTTATCGCAGGAATATTGCAGCCGAGTTAATTCGAATTATCGCGGCTCATTACATTGCGTCGGAGATTTCTAACGAGAATCCACCGTGGCGCATACGAATCGCGCACGTGTATCATGCACGAGGTTCGTTCAAACCGAATCGCAGATACAATAATATGTATGTATACGTACAATAGAGTTGAACAACGCGATGCTCGAGGAGTGTATTATTAACCGGCCAACTACGTCCGGGTCTGTTGGTGTACAGTTATAATGCGTAAAGTGTAAACAACGCGCGAGTCTTTACACACAGCATATTATACATCGTGCGATTGTGCGTAAAAAGAAGGATACTTTTTTTTGCAATTAGTAAAAAAAAATGTTGTTTATATTTTGTTTATTTTATTCTGGTGTTGATTGAAGTTCCTTCTTATTCCCAAAGTCATATTTTTTTTTGAAGAATCTATGAAATCTAATAATTAATTTTGTTTTAGGAGAAAATTATAAAATTCATTAGTAGAATAATTTTTGATATGATTTTTAACAGTAATTATAGCTTTTATAGTGCCTATAAGAAAACGATGTTTTTCATCACTCCGCAATAAATTTATGTTGAAAAACGTTCTTTCAACTGCTGCATTTGTACCGGGTATTGCCAAAGCATAATCAATAATTTCTTGATTATTATTGATACAATTTTTATCAATATTAATCGCTAAAATCACTTTTTGATGAAAAAATAGTGAAAACAGGATTAAAACAGGATTGATCACCGCAGTCTACCGGCTAGCAAGTGCGTCATCCATCTATTCAAAATTATACCCACCCCTAATTTTTTATGGTTCTGTGCGACTGTGAAACCACCTATACAATTTCAAATAACCTCTGCGTGAGACCATGACTGTGGTTGTGGTCGAGAACTGCATGGTTTATGTTTTGCGCGATTTTTAAGTGACTGCAGTCATTTCGATTTCACTGTTCTCATCGGCTTGTAGACCGATTACGACTGTATAAATGTTAACCGGCTTTTAGCACCCCTGATCGTTACCTCTAATTTGAGATTGTTTATGATTTTGTTGAATTTTAAACGGTATTAACCTGCGATCGGGTGAGCGGTTTATATTATACAGCCACACGTACACGGATAATATTCTTGCTGCTTAGAACATCGTTTCCGTACGATCATTCGGTTTTTTTTTATTTGACTAAAACCTATAATACACGTAATACAAAAAGAATAAATAAATTTGTGAAATTTGAAATTTAAAGAATGTTTTAGCAGGAGGTAAAAATGTACAGATTGTTAACGCTCCCACGCCTCCTGAACATATTAAACCTGCAGTTTCTATAGACATTTGACGCAAAATATTTTAAATATTACCGTTGTGATTTAAATATTTCACATATAAAAGTGTCACATAATATATGATCAAGACTCTGCAGGGCACATAATAATATAGTCGTAACTCGTGTAGTGCGTAGATACGAGCGAAATCTTAGTCACTTTATTATTATTATAATTTATAAGTAATATAAATAGTTAACATTTAAAAGGACTGCACTAAAAAATGAAAAAGTGCGGACGTTGTAAAATATCAAACGAGGGGAAAAAACTTTTTTTTATTATCAAAGGATGTAAATTGCGTGGTCGAAAAAATGTTTAAATTATATTATACGAACAAGAAGTGGAACGCGACATAAGACGGCATCAACGTATCGAGATGCTTTTTCACATTTATGAGAAAGAATGAGTAATTTGAGTTTAGATTTGTTATAATTTATTCCAATTCTGGAAATACTTTCCAAAAGCACAACATTACACTTTTAGTGATATTTTCCCTAGCGCGTAACACATATAATGTGATATGAAAGGTAATGTCTTCACTTAAATCAAAATATTTACGACGAAACTTTCTAATCTCTTGGCTTAAGTACAACATTTTATATTGATGTGTGTGTATGGGGAGAAAAATGAACGGGGAAAGTTTTTATAATTGTATTTTGTTGCTCATCGTATCCAAGCCCCAACGATGTTGGTGACTAATACTGAATATATAAAAATATCAATAAAGAAATAAAAAATGTTTTACCAACCACGAAAATAATGTATCTTATGTTTCACTAAACCTTAACCAAACGGTTGATTTTAGTTTACAATAGATACAATGGCCTAGTGCAAAAACTAAACCGATTCGTGAAACAGTTATTAATCGACAAAGGAACGATGAGGGCCGTGATAAACTCAAAAACTGTTGGTTTCCAGTAGCTGCAGTTCCTACTTTGAAAATTTTGACTTTGAATTTCAGAACTGGCTTAAAAAATGTTACTCAAATCAATCGAAGGAGCTCTCCAGTGTAAAATTGCGGAAAAAACTAGAAACTGCTGACTGAAACCACGCCTTACACAAGATGTATTATTATCCCTATAATCATCACCGTCGTCTGAGTTCGATTTTCCGTAACCACTCATTGTTGAAACAGTTAATAAAAAAAAACCTTGCCTCATTTGTACGAGGGAAAGTTTTTCTCGGTAACAATTACAAATATATTTTACAGAGTTATTATATTTGAACACAGGAAATATTAATTATCTCTGCTATTATTTAGAGTAATATAATTATCTATTTAAACTAGACGGCATTCTACTTGTACGTGGTCGTACGTTCAATATTAATTGTACAGCAATATCTATAATTGCTTTAAACTCATGTACTCATCTAGTCCACAATATAGATTGTTTTGTAAGCATTACAAAAATACAACTATACCGTTTTCTCTAGATCCATGACTGTAACAATTAAAAATGTCAAGTTTAATACACGATCAGATACTTACGTGTGAATAATATAACTATACTACACTATGCGAGGTTATAACAAGTTGAAAACAGAAAATTAGACAGCAAGATAAGTTTTAGATTTCGCGCCGCCCGGCAACGAGAACAAAATTAGCATCTCACATATTTCGCAGATTTGGAACGCGCGGTTGCCCGAGATGAATAATAAACCGATGCGGACCAAAAATACGAAGAAGTTGACGACGCGAAGAGAAACGCTCATAGAAGGAAAATGCATGTATTACGGAAACGGGAGACACTGCAGTTCTACGGTATAACGAAATATTTAAAAATACCTTATCGCTTGGCTCAAGTGAGTACGGCCAAAGGTGTACAATAGCTGCAGGCGAGAGAAAAGGCTACGAAACGACTATAGTAGTGTATCGTACGATTCGAGAAAATAATAAAGCACGGAGATCCACGCGAGGTGCAGCAGGACGAGACTACCGCAGTATATTTGTGATGAAACAATGCGACCAAAGGGATGGTTAAAATCTAATAAAAATATAGCACAAGTTATCGGGATTCTTATTTGAACGGTTTTGATTTAAAAGGTCGAGTCGATAAAAATAATTATATTAAATAAATATCTAATATATTGTAACGCTTGTATATGCATCGAATTATATACTTTATATACTGCGCGGGCACTAAAAATTATATACATGACACTACGATGTCGTACCGGGCCGTCGACGAAAACCTATTATGATGTTGTTACGATGATATAATTCAATCGACTAAGATTGATTATCGCTTTTCGGGGCGAGCCGGACCAAAACGCATGCGCAGGCGCTACCGCGTGCTGTACACTATTATATTGTGTATTTGTGTGTGTGTGTGTGTACGTGCGTGTGTGGGCGGAGAAGACTTTTGCGCAATATTTGCCGCCGCCGTTAATTTATTATACTACGCGCGTCGAAGAAGAGGAGTCGTCGTCGACGGGGGTGGCGGTACGGGCGGGCTGACGGACAAACGCGGAGAAGGCGGTTTCGGGTTTTTGTTTATAAAAGGTCTCCGGGACCGTTGGCCTCGTACAAAAGATAAATCTCTACCGCCGATGTGTACGTGTATAGATATCCACGCGTGTGTGCGTGCGTAAAGGTCCGCACAAAACAGCCGAATGCGTGTAGTGGTGAAAGCATTATAGTAATAGTGTAGTAGTCGTGAAGGTGGTAGTAGTAGTAGTAGCAGTAATAATGTGGAATGAACGTTGAATGAGCCTCCGGTGCGGTTCAAAGGTTTCAAAAGCTTCGAATAAAACACCTTACCCTGCTCTCACCGCGGTTCTGCCGTTGCCTCGCACGCTCACCTATTTCAGTATTTCACTTCACCTCCACCGTGAAGTCGCGTGTCGTCGTCGGAAGTATATCATATACGCCCAAGTATATACATATATATATATATATATATATATATGCATAAAGATAGAGAAAGGTATAGTGATATAGACAGGGATGAAGATAGAAGGAGATAGCGGGAGTGAAAGGGTGAGTGACAGAGAGGAGAGAAGTTAAGGCGGGTCGACGGGTGCATAGGTTGTTACATCTATATGTGATTGAGCGCGCGTGTGTTCAGAAACTTCGACACAGCAGTTGTATGGCGGTACAGACTTCTTCCACCCCCCCGAGTACGTACTTCACCGCCACGTCCAACATCCCGTTTCCTCCGCAGTCGGTCACCGTGTATATCTTTTCTGTTTGTTTTGTCTCTATAATGTATTATATCCTCTATTACTACGTCCTTATTCCCCCCCCCCCTCTCTCTCTCTCTCTTTATCTCCCTCTCTCGGTTACCAAAACAGTCCGTCGTCGTCTCCAGCCCGAGGTTTAATTAAGCCCCGCGAATCTAATGGGTGCACTGTACATAATATAATGTCTATTCGTGTATTATGCGTATACGATATAATAGTATATAGTATTATACACCGTACCCCGCCGCAGCACACGCTTTGGATCTTTTCACGACTCTTATCCACCAAAACTTAGTATTACGTCATACGAAAACTGAAAATTGGCGTCAACGGCGCAAAAGTTCAAATATTTCCCGTGTTAAATAAATAGGTAAGTACTCCAAAACGATTCAAACAATCGAAAAACATTCGATTAAAGCCATTAAAATTATATCCTTTTTATATTTTTGCTAAAAAAAAGGTCGTTACCTAAAATTATTTATAGTTACATTTTGAAGTTTTTATTAATACGATTACGTAGATGAAATAATTTCCTTGAAAAACTATATCATAAGTATAACAACATTCAGCGTGTATGTTTTACAATCACGTTTGTAATTTCAAGAGAAACTTATCGAACTTCTCCGAAAAAAAACTATTAATTAGGAGTATATTGTAATTATTACAAACATGACTAGGTAATATAAACCACCGTATTATTATGAAATCTTTCATTTATTGTTAAATGTATGCATTGCCCAACGCGAAACATATGCGATATTGATATTCCAGAATAATTGTACGGTATATAAATCAATATGTACTTATATAATGTACATAATACAAATATATTTATGTTATACATTATATGAAACATTGTATAAACTTTTAAATACCAATCGTGCTATCCAAATCGAATGAGAATTTTTCTACATTCAATTGCCTGATTTATTCTTGAGTCATCTTGAATATACGTAATTATAGCACGTGGCGCCACATTCTTTTTCAAATATGATGGGCGGATAGACATTGTCACTTATTTATTACTCTTATGCTAAATATATATATATAACCTATATTGTTATACATTTTACAAAAACTATTTTTATCGTAAAGTTAATATTTTTAGAGATATTGTTAAAAAAAACCTTAGAAAAATGAAAAAAAATCACCTTTAATCCAATACGGTGGACACTTGCGGACCTCGGAGGAATGACGCATTTTTTTCGTTTAATCAGGACACCAAGACGAAACTGTTGACCAAGTTTCAAGACTTTTGTGTTTTTTGCAAGGCAATAACATCTTTTTTAGAGCTCTATTGGCTGGACTATAAAGCGTGTGTACGAATGCATTGTACACGACGGCGCGCGGTCTACTGAATGCGAAATCCTCGCTCGTAACGTAAACTTCGCCGATGTATGGTTGTAATATATCTACCTTTAAAATTCCTGCTTCCGACCTACTCCCTATTCATCGCAAAATTTCAGACAACGCTTGGCAAAATAAATGGACCTCCTTACCGTCAAATTATGCCGCTTGGCACAGATATATCGTCCCCACCATCCCTAAATCTCCCTGGTTTAAAAATTTAAAGATTCCCAGACATTTAATAGTTTCATTCTCTCGCCTTCGAATCGGCCACAATTTACTCCCTCATCATTCCTTCAAACTCTCTCTCAACTCTTCTCCTCTATGTACCCGTCACCTCGATGAATCTGTCTGCGACTTCAACCACATCATTTTTCATTGCCCCTCTCTCTCTCTCCTAGCAGACAACTTCTTTTTTCATTCCTATCCACCCTAGGTTATCCCACTCCCGATTCAAATCTTCTCCTTAATTCTCGTTCTACTCACATCATCAACTCCATCATTTCCTTCATCATTTCCGCTGGCTTCCTAATTTGAATAATAATTGTAAATAAATAATATAAATATTTTGTAAATTTTTCTTTTGTAAATAGTAATTGCATTGCTGTAATGTTTCGGACAATGGCAAAAAAAAATAAAAAAAAAAAAAGGTTGTAATAATATGTAGAACATACTAAAGTGTATATTTGTGATGATAAAATATAAATAAAAAGTGCAACGGCGGCACTATTAGACTTCACACACGAAATAAACGGAATATAAATGCGATTGTCATCATATTTAACTGAAAACTGTTTACATGAATCGTTTTAAAACAATTTTATTTTAGGTATAAATACAAAATTGAATTAAAAACTATATACACAATCAACAACGATCGATTGTCATCAATACTGGCCGACCCTACATATTTCCGGACGGAAATATCTCCGTAAATGTTAAATTTTCTTCCAACTTTTTCGTTTCGGTGTGATCGCATAGTAAAGAGCCATATATTACAAAATACGTAGTATAAAATTCTCGTCTTCCTCACTTAACCGGGGCTCAGGAAGGAAAGTTGTGAATTTCTGATTTCTATAAAATTGCAAAATAGCAATTTATGCGAAACAACGTGTTGTTGTGAAAATGTATTTTAGCGTCACAATTGAGCGTCCAACAATTGAGCGTCCAACAATTGATTTCATACTCTAGTAATTGCAGCTAATAAGCGAGTTTTAAAAACAAGAAAAACTGTATACGTTTATACGGCCGTGCTGTAATAAATTAATAAAAATTAGATGACGTTTTCGACAACAGGTGCTGCGTAGTAGGCGTACCAGAATTCATTCGTCACTGTTGTAGGCGCACAAATGTGTAAACGAACACGACGTGATATGTGAAAGTGGCCGGGAAGAGTTAAAATTCGTCTAATTTATACTAACTTGTTTAGATAACCGTATACGCGTTATTCCTGCTGTTCAAAACTTACATTGGCTACGACTATTAATCGATCAATTGTTGGATATTCAATTGCGATACTTCAAAATTCTCATCACAATAACTCATATCGTTTCATAATAATATGGCTATTTCACAATTTTACAGAAATCAGAAGTTCTAGAGCAACTATTTTCCTAAGACGATAAGTAGACGAAAACGCGAATTTGATATTACGTTATTCCTACGGTCCTCTACTACGCGATTACGCTTAAACGAAAAGTCGGAAAAAAAATTTAATATTCACGGTGATATTTTCATCGGAAGTATGTCGTGGAAAGATAGTTTTGCATCTGTTGTGGTGTTCGCGTTAGTACCAAACTTCTTGCATTTTCTTGGAAAATAGTTATTGAAGTCAAGCGAAGTTGTATTCAATTTAAATCGTTCACGTAAGCGCGACTCCATTATAAAATCCTAAACAGTTTTAAGAAATGTTAGTATTTTTAACAGATAACTAATGTTTTTAATTCATATTCCAAAGCTAAAAAATTGTTGAGGATCGAAGTATTTTTCTACGCATTAAATCGATTAATGAACTCATGTCGGATTACCTATAAAGATTTAAAGTTAAGAGGAGCATTTTTTTGTAGAAACCTGTTAATGGGTTACTAATATAATATCTTCATTTGTTTAAATGTTTATAACTTATAAATAATACAATATTATAAAAGCACCTGACTTGTGCATAGGTATTGACAGTTAATCCGAAAAAAGATTTGGCTTCAGAATATGAATATGAAAAAAAAAGTTACAATTTTAAAAGACAAAAATATGTTTAGGACTATGTAAACACAAAAAAAAATCCTCCATGATGTTCACGTAATAGGACGTGAAATAATAGATTGTACCTAATTAATTTGTTTTTTACGTTAATCCAAATAAAATATAAACATAACTTTATACTCAATCTCTCTTCCTGGGAATGGCCAATTTTTTTATTCTCTTTGTAGCCACATATTTTAATGCTTTTGGATTGACTTTGTAAGGATCCTGTTTCGTTTCTCCCAGATTTCCACCATTCTTGACCAACGGCGTCGACAGTTTTATTATCCTATCTGAAGCTGAGTAATAAAAATAATAATTGTTGACGCTTAATGTATTTTATTAAGTTTTTAACATATTTAGATTGATAATGGCATTTAATTTTAAAATAATTCATCTGCAGAATAATCCTTTTTCATTAAGTTTTTTCCGAATAACACAAAAACGTAGTAGTTATCGTATCTTTATTTTAGATTCATCGATTGGTTGATAAATGTTCAAAGTCAAAATTACAATCGATTTTTATTAGAATAACAATTAATTATAAAATTTATTACGAAAAGCATTATACCAAGGAAATTTGATAGAAAATTAATTTAAAGGAACGAATTAAAAATGTTACCAATGTATTATACTGACACCATTTATAATTTGATCCAATTCAAGGCTAATACAAAATCACTTAATAAATTACCTTATAAATAAGCTATACATAATAAATTGATAATAACAAAAAAAGTCAAAATCTTTTAAAAATCACACTCTTTCTTATATTAACGACTACTGTTTTCTAAGTAACGGCGATAAAAAAATTAAATTTGGTTGGTAAATGTTGTCGTTTTCCTAAAATGTTATTGTTAGTTTTTCTCAATTAGTAATTGATAAAACCATGGAAAATTCAAAAATTAACCGAAACGAGATAAGAGTTGTTATCAGGTAAAAATAATTACAGTTGGCAGTCGGAAAAATGTTCCCGGTAGAAAACGTACGGAAAGACGTCGAAAATCATACTTACCCTTATAAATCGTGGCTCTCGTATATCTCTTTCTTTCGTCCGAGGACCAATTCAAATCCATCAGTGCTTCATCGCGCAACCGCTTAGGAGTGGCTAGTTTGAGAATTCTCTCGGTAGGTATGTACCTCATAGCTGATGCTCTTGCCTATAGCCGTTGGAAAATAACACAATATTATTCGAGCGCACGAATTTTGACAATATTCTAATGCATATATATAATATATATTATATATAGTGGTGCGCAGACTTCAGATTCAGGCAACATGAGATTTATCCGACCCGTTTTCAAGGCGTTTCTCGAAATCCGGTCCTTAATCGTGTGTGTGCTAAGCAATTTATTTGAAGTGTCAAAGTTCAAAATATTTGTTAGTTATTGTTCGTTGTGTGCATTATGTGTAGAACTCTATTGAGACGCAACCGTAAAAAACGTTTTGAAATTCATTATGAACACATTACACGCGTATGGAGCCAAGCTATGAATGTGCATATTATATCATCCACTATATATTATTATTACAAGATTGTGTGGGTACGTTTCGTAACTTGTAGGGGTTCATAAAATTAATGAAAATCAAAAGTCGAAATAGTTAAAGGTAACTATTAAATAGTTTATAAAGGTTATAAAATGAAAATGCAATTTTTAACTTCTTCAATAATACAATTACATTTACTAAAGTATTGTCGGCAAAATTGCGACAAAAAAAGTGTAAAGAAAAAACAGAATTAGATTATCTCTATTAACACGGGAGATATCGCTCTGCGTGAATCCCGTATAGGAGCACACTGTATAATGATACGTAATATACAATATATAAAGTAATTATGTTATTAAGGTGATTTATGAATATTACTATAAACAGTTCTTCGTCCGTCCATTCGTTCATGTTCGGCGGACGATACGCAGGCTTGGCCAACTTCTTGAGATGCGGTAGTATCACTTTCAGTGGCGTTTTTGCTCTTACCTAAACGTAATACGGAAATGCAACTCGCTGTAACACCTATACCGAACAGTGGTGTAAACGCAATAATATTATGTTGTACGGCTTACCGGCTCCGTCGGACTGGGCGGTGTTCGTTTGGGCGCGGCGAAAGTCTTAAGCTTTTTCTGATAAGCTTGCCATTTTTCTTTGCTTTTGAAATACGTCTTTTCGATTATCTCGTCCCTTGAAACGGTTTATAACGAACATAATGTTAACGGTCGAAACGCAACTGTATAATACGCGTAGCGCGATGAACCGTTTCTGTCAACTCTCTTTTTTTTTTCAATTCAAATGTTTTCAATGTTTATATTTGATTTGTACAGTCTATATAGGTTCTATATATACACCATCACGTCTATAATGATAGTATACCGCGGCAAGAGGGTATTGACATCGTATAGACATGTTTCAGATGATACGCCTCAGGGGCATTATAATATTGTATAATATATTGGTGGGGATTAAGATCCGTATGACGTTAAGACTAAAGAGGGTCGCGGCACCTCGATTTCTCCCTAGACTTTTGGGGTGGTTTTTATGAACCCAATAATAATATTGCATGCATTACGTGTCCGCGTAGTGCTTGGGCTGGGCCAATTCGATTTGCCTCCGACTTAACACGGCAGTCTTTCTGTACCACGATTCGTGCGGTACCACCGGAAAATAGTTTGCTTCGCAGTCGGCCGGTTCCTTTTTGGGCTGCGCCAAGAACTCCGTTCTCGGTGTTATTCTTGTCTTCTGTGGTGCCCGTGGAGTATCGAAAGGCCCCTGCAAATCATACGAAAAACATAAATAAATCATTGCTTGTTCGTATTATAATCGTATTATGCGTATCTAGTCGACCTCGATTTTGGGATTCGGCCGAACCGTCATCCGCCGGCACAACGGTCTGCTCAGCATATTCATTCGGATATTTCTCAACCATTTTTGGTCCTGGATTGTGAACTGGTATTTCTTATTAGGCTTAGTGTTAAAAATGTAAAAACAATCATTGTCAGTAAGTAATTACGATTACGCCTCCAAAAGGGTTTCATCGATAAATTATACTTACCATTTTACTTCGAATTTTCGGGAGACAGTTTAAAATCTTAACAATATGATTTTTCTTTAAATAATATCTTTCCACAATCACTGCCAGTTTATTTATTATTCATCCAAACTGTTTCCAAGCAAACGTCGTACGAACCGTTCCCAATGGGTAATTATAGTAACCGTTTCTAGCCAACAACTATTGATAACATAATATATATAACATTTATATGGCTAGGCAAACAGACAAAATCGTGTCCACAGTTTACTCACAATAAATTTAGTGATGTAAATAGAAGTGTTATCATTTACATCGTCCTAATGAGTGGATTTATGAAACATGTTATAAGTATACTTAAAATGAATGTTAAATATCATAAGACTTATGAAAATACCCATGTATACTCTTACATATAATATGCAATGAATGTGCGATGATAATTTTAATTGTTCTCGAATCCGTTTCTGATAGAAAACTGTTCAAAAATTGCCAGTTAAGGCGTTTAAGTGAATTTAAAAATGAAATATCGGTCTTTCGCAGACCTATAGAATTGCTTTTGTATTGGCATTCACTTATTATTAACATGGACGAAGATCGTATTTGACAGTAATAAAACTGCGATCTCTTTAGTCTCTTTAGTCTTCACGTACCATGTATAAGGTCTTGGGCTGTATTCGAAAGCATCAAATCTGCAGACAACGATTTATTTGAAATTTTGAAATCGCCCAAAACCCGTATGACCGTAACCGTATACTATGATTACGTATTTCCATGTGAACGGTACGGATACGCGTTTGTACAGGGTGATTTCTGAACCATGCTCGTCCATTTTTTATGTTTAAATTACATCCATTTTCAATTTCTAATTTTTATGAAATGCAAACGTGTAGAAAAATACTGTGTATTCTAAAAACATAAATTCCATATACCTTTTATCTGCCATTGTCAAATTTGGTTTCCCGCATGGGAACATTATTATATTTAATCAAATAATTATTCGGTTAATTTTTCCGGAATCTTTGCAGTGACTTTCGGTCAAAATTTGAATCGCAACTCTCAGAATTATTTAAACTGTACAATGAACGACTGTATATATTATATACCTAAAAATTTCTTTTGTCCGTGTAACGTTCGAGAATTTTTATCGTAATTTGTTTTCGAACGTTAATTGAATAGGTACACATCACATCGTACATAGTTTGGCGCTGTTTGGCGTGGGGAATGATAATATTTTACGCAAACACCGACCAACAACCCTTATTATCGGTATTATATTTATTTGTATAGTCTACATTATAAACATTCGCGCCCCGAGTAGGGCTTTATTTGATATTTGCGTAATATTCTAATTGTTTTGCACTTTTCATACGAAATTTTAAATGTATGCCATTCCAAAAGTACTGAACAATATCGTATTATTCGCGGAAAAAAATAAAAATAATGTTCTCATTTGAAGAACAAAAGTTGAATTAATTGCCCACGGGACACAAAAGTTCTACGTATACACGAGTTTCCCGTACAGTGTCTAAACAAGCCCTTCGTGTAAACTTTCTCGGAATCGGAATTCGAAAAAACGTATAATTTACGAGCACATAATAATGATCGCATCATTCGAGAAATCACCCTGCAGATGCAAGTACCTAGTATAAGCCGCGCAATATTCGTAGTTCTCGTGGTTATTGTACAAAACCGAACGTTTTACCGCGCGGCAAACGTTTAAGACCGCGCGGGTCAAACGGATTGTGTATAAATCGTTCGTTTTTTTAGATCGCGCACAAACTCGAATATGTTACGATATGAGCTCATAGCACGTCGTGATAACCATATAGTACCGCGGAAATAGTAAAAACTATAGTGTGCGCATAACACAAAATATATATAGAGTGTTTCACTTACGTGGATACGTCAATAAGCAAAATTGTCGAATTCGAGGAAATGAGAACCCAAGGGATAGGTTAGGATGGAAAAACAAATGCATCCACAGCTAGTAACCGTTTGGTGTGGCTCTTGGGCAGGTGGAGTCATCGGTTTTGAAGATGAACATGGAAATGCAGAAACATTTGTTGATTTGTAATTTCACGGACAGAGTCACTGCGTGTCAAGCGAGTAGAGGGGGTCATATGCACGATATCGTATTTCACACTTAAACCTAAAGTCGTAGTGAAATAATATGTACCATTAATAATGTATTTCTTATAAAATAAAATTGATTCATAGCAAAATGAAAAACTGCGTTCTTTATGAAACACCCTTTATTATGCGTAATGCGTGTACCGTAATGTTATACACGTATATGTATAATACGTGCCGTACACTTGTACCAGCTACTCTCTTCAGTCCGTTATGACATCATCATCATCATACATAATATTATGTTAACACGGAGGCGTTTGCCAGTGGTCCACCCAACCCTCCCCCCGACCGCCGTAATAATTAGATTATTTTCACGTGGAACGAACGTATTTTAATAAACCACACCGCACCGCCACCGGTCGGGCTGAATACAAATCCGCGTATGTAATAATTGCATAGCGCGCAGCGCATAATAGATTTTACAACGTACCTTTGTCGGTCAGGAAATTATGTACTTAGTCTAGTTACGTATATTATAGGTACAGCGCGCGAGTATCGCTGCCCAATAATATTATATTGACAACGGTTTGAATTTCGAAAACGTTCATAGCAATTTTGAACCGAACAAGTCGGGTAGGAGATTTGCGATTTTATGACTTCACGGCCGATTGCAATGGAAATAATTCAAATTCTCGCAACCACAGCATCAACATTTTACCAAGAATTATTATTCTTTATCATATACTATATAGCATTACCCATTCAGTAACGGCTGTTATATTTCTACTTCTACTAGAAAAAGCAAATATTTTGCCATTTTCTACTTTGCCTGTTTTCTAAAACCGTGTTTGTCACGTCTCAACTAATACAGATTTTCCCCTAAAAATATTATTGGAGTCCGATTTTTTACCATATCACGTCCCTGTGGGACTTATAATTTCCATGCGATAAACTCAACATTTCTTTTTAATTTTTAAAGCAGATGTTTTCGAAAAATCTTGTAGTATAAATTTTCATCGAAAAATTCATACGGCTATGGTTTTTTGGATTTAAATTAAAAATATAAAAATACAACTTGTCACTAATGGAAATAATAATAATTAATAATATGCTAATTATATACACTGTATACTTAAAAACCGCATATAGGTGTATTATATAACACATATATGAATACTTGCTGAATATTCATGCTTTATGTTATTATTACTTTCGATGTGTCATCATTCACAGTAAAACCGGAATGAAATCATAATTGAAAACGTTTGTTCGATGTAAAATTTAAGTGAATCGAATTATTGTTATTAAACGTCAATTACAAACATGTATGCCGTTGTGGTGTGCATATTGTACACAGCGTTAAATAATATATTCATAATCCATCGATGTAGGTAGGTTCTCGTTCTTTTCTTTATTTTTGCGTTTTTTACGTGTTAACGAACTCAATTCATCGTATTCGCGGATTGTCTATAATAAGATTTACATGATCCTGACTGAGCATACTACTACAATCGCCTATTGGCTATTTCAGTTTTTAAAAAATATAATTATATAATTTTTTTCAAAAATTAAGTTAATAGACTAGTTTGAGTACACCAAGAATAAATTGTCGATAAATATTAACGTGCAATCCTACAGTATAAGGAAAGCGTGGTAATAAAAAAAAAATGAGTTTCGAAAAAAAAGTATTTTTAGATAAAGTTATTATCGGTGACAAATGAGGTGTTCCATGCTCTGTATGCATTAGGAGTTTAGCCTTATTTTGATCACAGATACTACAGTGCGATACTGTCATTACTGTCATTACTGATCCATAGTGCACTAAAGTGGATAGTGATTTTCGAAACATTTATGGAAATAAATACATGCTTTAATTTCTTGTGTAAAATATATAAATAAGACACTATTATACACACGCGTACACCATATTATATGATTATTTATTTTTAGTTATTTTCGATCTACTGTTACTTATGTTTACCGTGGATTCCTCGAAGCCCAGAACAACATCAAACGCTACAACAACAACATTTCCTACTCATTCCTGAGCACATCTGTGCGCGCGTATACATATATACAGGACGACGAGGACAACAAGAAGTGACTATCTTCTGTTATTTTTCGTAGACGAATAAATTAACCGGGATGTACCGGTGTCAAAAGGATTCGAGCGAAGTTAATCAAACGTACGTTCAATATTGCTACAGTGTCTATTCGAATGTTCGAACGCTAAGAAATTGTTCGATTTAAATGAGTCCCGATAAACACTTACGAAATAATAAACGTCGTGTTAATGATATGAACATAATATGGTTTAATTTAGCTACGATTTGATTTTCCGAATGTGTAGGACAGTGGCGCCGAAGCCTATAATTCTATGTACGGTTATATACCTACCCACCTACCCTTCAACAGAGAATTTAGAAATTTTTAACTAAATATTAACAATTCATTCCCTATAGGTATAAAGTGCGTCGGTTCACCTACGTATTAGTTATTACTTATAACGATAGCCACGATTACAAAAAATCTAGCTTCGTCACAACATAAAACGTATCTGTTAATTGTTTCTTACGCTGCTATTTTTTTAATTGTGTAAAACAAATATGCAAATGCTACAAGTTCTCACGTACATCACAATTACAATTTTTCATTACTAAAATTCTGTTTTTACTTTACTTCGCGGGGTACCTGCCCCACAACAAAATTGTATAAGTATGGCGACTGCCGTACATTTTTTATTTAAAGAAAAATTTACAATCTGTACAACAAAATAATTACAATGAGGAAATATGATGATAAAATAATACGATTAAATTGACACGAATAACGTGTTAAGGAAAAAACCCATTGGTAACACTCTTATAATTAATTTAATAATTGATCTCCAAACCATTTTCGCTTTAGTCTGCACGACGGGTTTTTCCATAAATCAATAATTTTGACTGCCGTACGTGAACATCGATTTCGGCGCCACTGGTGTAGGACTAGCACAAGACGCGTGTTGCACCTATAGTGTACTGTAAGGGACTTGCGCCCAGTGCCGTAAAAATCATAGGTGCAGGCGGTGCACTGGGGCCCACCGAGTTGAAGGGCCCATAGTGGATGGCCGTCAAATTTTTCTTTAATTTGATTTAATTTGATTGAACTTCATAATTGTATTATTATCATTATTATTATAGTATATTGAATAGGTTATATAAAATTGTGATCCTGTGTTCCTACTACGTTGAAGCTCTGCACAGAATTGTTTCAACGTGAAAATTATCCATCGGTTCTTTAAAATTCAATACATCCACAAATACTATCCTTTTTAAGGAGTAAAAAATTTCCATGCCATGAACTACTACTTTTTTACTTATCTCAAGAAAGAGGGGCCCATATACATTTGTTTGCACCTGGGTCTTCGACTCTCTAGTTACGGCACTGCTCGCGCCGAGTGCGGCAGATTCGCTATTGGCATTTCCGTGCGTGTTTCAGGGACCACGGTAGCATTTACTGCGACTTGATGGTCGTTGTACCGAATAAACGGTGTACAATAATAATTGTACTCGCGTCGATAATAATTAGTAACACGAGAGTAATACCGAATAGTGCCGCGGGGCGCGCCGTCTCTTCCGACCGGATCGCGGGTAAAAACGCCAGGAGTCAAATGTCCTGCAGGTACTGCCTAACGTAATGTATACCTGTACTGCTGCTCAATATAACGCACGACGTACCCACCGCTTAGGCCGGACGCGACCGTGGTCACTGTCTGCAAACATCGCACAGGTCGTGTACGTACCCGCGTCGGTTTCGGTCGCGCACGAACTCACGGCAATTTCAATAATGGAATTTAATTACGAGGGATACCTGCCAGCTACCTCTGAACAAGGGTGTGTGCGAGTCGAGGGATCTTGAATTGAATTAAACGTCAAATTATTTGAGCGTTTCACGCGCAGTAACGAGAGCGCACGAGCGTTAAACAAATTATTTAAACCGACCGTTCCCGCCACATTCCGTACGGTATCGGTATCACATCGTAGGGACGCAGTGGCGTAGCCAGGAATTTTCCATGTGAGGGGGATGGCTAATACCCGCAAAAATAAAAAATTTAAAAAAAAAATTGTTAAATAACTAAAATTAGCAAACAATTACTTTATAGAATCTATAATATATTTATAATATTGGGTATATTTTTTTGGATGCTCACTATTCAATTAAAAACTTATGAGCCACCACTGATAAAGTATAATGGCTGTTGCCTTAAATAAATACGGTTGATGGGGAGGAGGGACTATAACCCCCTTAGGCCTTAGCCTCTGTAGGGACGTGATTAGCACTAATCGTATTGTCTAACGTTAGAATGATTAAAATAAAAAATACACACACACACGTTAAGATTAAATCAATACATTAATCGTTTCAATCCGAATCTAAGACAGCAAAAAACACACTTAATATGTACGGAGTGTTTGCTATATTACCGTTCAAATATTATTCGTGAAACTATAGAAGAAATATTGTTTATCAACGACTACGTCGCTTCGAAACCAATTATACTGACGATCAATAATAATCAAAAACGAAACACTTTAATATGCTATTATACCGCCCTGCTAAGCAAAAGTGCCGTAAAATCCAATGCATTAGTCTTGGCATTTGAGCAGTACGCATATTCATATTTTTCGTTGTACCTCTATTATTATTATTTTTATTCAATTTCGTACAGAACAAATCCGCACTTTTATGGTATTTTTGACGAGGAACGCAACGAAATAGTAACGGAAAAGTATTTATTCACTTATTATTACACGAATAAAAGTTATTTTTTTGTAAATCCTTACCGATAATATAAGTTTCTCTGTACAGGTGATCATGATTTCGCATGTTATAAAACGTATGAGAAAACAAAGAAAATAATAATTTTAGACTGTCCCGTTTTGACAATAATCTATTTCATGCTTTTTTTTTACGGTCTGCTTATTTCTAAGAGAAAACCGCTGCCACATCAAATTCTGATCATCCTATTACGTACAACAGATAGGTATACTTATCTATGCAGGTAGAACTATAATATATGCGAAACCGATTCCTAAATCTCATGAGGTGTGTGAGACTTTCGATGCACATTTAATGCATTACAATAATAATAACAGAAAATTTGGATCCTACGCGTGGACAGAACCGTTGAAAAACATTCGATCGCGGTGTACGGTTCGATCAGATTATACGTGTACATTAGTGTCGATAAAACTATAAAAGACCAACACCGCAGCTCGGCCCCCTAATGTGGAAACGTTATATGTGTAGTGCAACAACAGCGGGTCGATTCGATTTTCCAAACCAGCTCGTCGCACACACGAACGGCAAACGTAATAAAATCTAATCAAATCGTCTGGGAACCGACCGCTCATCATTCGGGAATCGATCGGGAATAAATTATCAGAACAAAATTACAACTTAATATCGCGCGCGACCGCTTGCTCGAGAAGAACGTCGGCAATTAAACGCGAAATATACGAACGCAGACCCATCGCATTGGGCTTTATTGCACACTATTATTATTATTATATGACGCCGGTGCACCGGTGCAACGTACATTATATACAGGCTCGGTTAAACATGAGAACGATGGTTTCGGTATCGTTAGAATCGGACGGTCATTTCCTACAAGATAAACGTATTATCGCCTTAAATCGATGCACAACTTACGAATAAATCTCATAAATAGCTTTTTGCTAGTTCCGAATGCATTCGTACGCGTTCGATTCGATTTCCCGAACCTGCAGCAGCACAGCGAATAATACGAACATGATTACAATAGTAGACTATAAAGAGGGACCCCACAAGGGGGGGAGGGCTGTTGGACCTAGAGTACAGAGGCCCGGCTATTTTAGGGGCTCGTGTGCCTGTGGGCCCGTTTAAGCTTATTTTTAATTTTTGAAATTTTAATAAAATAAATTTATATTTGACATAAATTAAAAAATATTTATTTTTTTTCCTTTTAGATAGTATTGTAATAAAAAAATAAAAAGACATTATTATTATCTAAATGTTTATGAATCTTGATTTTTAATAATTTATGGTAAATTTTTTTATTGGAAGTTTTGTAAAGGACCCAGACAAACATTTAGTAGAGGGGCTCATGATTTGATGTAGGGGCCCTGACGACTATACACATAATACAATAATATCATAAACATTATGTTATGCACGGTACACACGAGGATCGGTGATCGTGTTTGTACGTATAAAATGTACTTATAGTGCAGTCGAAGTGATAAATTTTCGTTTATTTATTTCCCCTACCACCATCCCACACCCCGTTTCGCAGATTTATCGGTAAAAAATAATGATAAAATGCAATATCCCTTATGTGCGATTTCTTCCGATCATCATTATTATTATTACATTATTATTTGAGTACGCGCACACGGGAAACGAACGGAAAAATTCAAAGTAGCCGTTTCACGAAACCTGTTTGCAGTGTCGCCGTCGTCGCCGCCGCTCCTCACCGTGGGATTTGAATAATAATAATAATAATAATAATAATGTGCGATCTTTGGCTCGGCACTTTATCGCCGGAGCCCGTCGGTCGTCGGACTGATTGCGCCCGAGCGGGTACATCGCGTACAATGTACATGATACGTAATATAAAGGGAAAATATAAAAAACCAAACAAACGACTTTAACGTAGAAACACGTATACAAGTATCTATTATATGCAAACGACGATGCAGTGACGAGCGTATGGTTTCTACGAAACGATATTAAAAATAAAATATAATTTTTATTATTTCGCAATCGTCGATAATCAGTTATGTGGAAGAAAAAAAAAGGCTAAGATAATACACGTTATTACGTATAATGTACAACGCGTACGTATAATATACATAATGCATATTATTACACAAAGCAATTAATTAATGTTCGTATGTATATATACAGTCGACGTTTTACACCGCGGGAAGATAATAATAAAGTAATGACGAAGTTTTTTATATTCCCTCTGCGAAGGAAAAAATGTTTTTTTTTTCTTATTCAAAGAAAATACGTTTAAAATATATTACTAAAGTATAATAAGTAAGTATGATGACATTTGATTAAGATTACATTTAAATATTTGAAAACGAAGGCTCTCTCATCAGTGCCTGATAAGAAAAATCCCATTAAAAAAAAAATGTTTAAACGTATAACGGTAATTTCTTTACTCGGGCAAACTTTGATGTACACGTACAATGTATACGTTACGGTAAAAGTGTGTTCACCTGTAAAACATATAGGATTCACCGCTTGAACCTAGGTCTTGCCCGAATTTTTTGACTTTTATCGATTGATCTCGGTGAAACCTATGTGATACACAATTATTGAGATGTAAAAGACTTGGAACTAATATTGCAGTTCGGGCTCTTACAACCGAGTAGGTACGGGAAATCTTAGGATATAATCTAATCGTTTTCGATGAAAGCAAACATAAAAATATTGTATAAATAACGCATATTTTTGAGTTCGTACGTGTTGGCGTGTGGTATGACACATAAATATAAGATATTTAATCGTAATGACGAGGACCCGATTGAGCGAAGAAAAAAAAACCGTCTAAGCAAGTTCGTTAAGTGCGCGATCACTGGCCGGACTATACCACACGCGCGCATATCGTACTCATTCGGTTCGAACAGGAGCACCGACGTTTAGTCGCCTAATTACAATCTAACTATATATCATCACAGCACCAGTTCTAACGACTCTAAACAGCTTAAATGAAACGCCCCCGTGCGCTTGTACGCGTGTAATCAACAGTCGTTCGTGTGCAGAACGGAACAGCGCCGCCGCCGCGGAATAAGTAATTTTATTTTATTACAACCGTTCAAATCAACGGCGTTTACACAACGATTCGCAGATTACGCGAAAAACGTTCTCAGTCGTTTCGACTCCTCGTGTGTAGTCAGTAAAAACGTATAAAACGACGATAGAATTATGGTATGGTTAATGTGGTTCGCGTATAATTTGTTCGCAATCGCGTATGATGATTAACCAATTACACAAGTTTTCGGATAAAAAAAAAATAATCTATCGTCCCACCCCCGATCAGTTTTTTTATCCTCTTGTACACCGACCGGTCGAATAATTTTTAGCAAAATGAAGTTGGTAAAACCACGGCAAGATAAGATCGAACCGGACTAAATTTGACAAGACCGGAATGTCCGGACTCGTAAACAAATCCGAAGAGTTTGCTCAACACATGAATTAGCTTACGCTGCGTTTAACGACGTTTAATTTGTTTTTATTAGTATTATCATCGAGATTATTATAATATATTGTATATTTGTTTGGTGCGCGCGCACCATAGTAATAAATAATAATAATACGTGAACAGCTGGCAGAGATAAAACGTTGATTTCATATGGTGTATACAAAATTCCGATTTAACCGCGTTCGATCCCCGTAT
Organism: Periphyllus acericola; assembly: GCA_949715065.1. Classification (NCBI taxonomy): domain Eukaryota; kingdom Metazoa; phylum Arthropoda; class Insecta; order Hemiptera; family Aphididae; genus Periphyllus; species Periphyllus acericola. Next base: position 12,795,455 of record OX454269.1, read on the forward strand.
ATAGACTCCGAGTCATAATAATCGAATATTCAAAACCATTAAATTACGGATACATTGGTACGCGTGGTCGTACAGATTAATATTGATTCAACGGATAGATCGGTTGATTAACATTACGCCATTAAATCGCTAAGCTGGTACAATAGTTGTGAACCGTCAACAAAACCGCAGTACGTGTCGATGCGCATAGAAACTGCAGCGTTAATTTGCACCACAAAATCATTTCGGCTGTAGGTACCTACACGAATACCCTTGTTAGACTTTTCTGTTTTTTTTTTTTTCATTTCGATCACGATAACTGGCAGCAGACCTTAAGTTATTTTCATCAGTTAATTACGTTAATCAATTTTCATTCGGAATGAACGATCGATGGTGTTAATATAATATGGCTATACTGTCGCGAGCTAACCATTTACCATCGGATCGACGAGCGTGGTCGATTTTACCGTTTTAGGCACTGCTCACAAGCTATCACGAATTGTAATTATCGTACAGGGCGGTCATCCTGCACGTTTAGGTATGTGATCATCATTTTGCAATGGCTGAAATCGATATCAGGGGACTGCATAAAATCGGTATTCGTTAGCGTTGAAGTTCGCACGAACGAAAACGAAAAAACAAAATTTAGTACAAATCCGATGAGTGTAACAACCTATATGCTATTATTGTACCTACCTACGTATGACATCGTGTCGGGATGGCGACCGTAACGACCGTATATTATAGCAATAAAACGACTGTATGATATATTATGTGATTAAATAACGTCGTGATCTCAGCCGCGTAAGTTTTTTTATGTTTATGGAATATTATTACATGAGATGTAAAAAAAAACCGTATTTGACAAAATGTCGTCTGCTCCCTCTCAAGGTTAACCGTATTTTATGCGCGTAATACGAATCGCTTGTTTAACGTTAATAATTAGCGAATTTAAAATACAAACATTAATTGGTCAGAGGATTCAAATACCTATAAATAAATTACGATAGAAATACACAAATGTTCGTCGATAAAATTATATAATAATATTGTAATACCCATTCCAACGTAAATCTGGAATTATATTAATAATAATAAAAAAAAAAACACGTCATCTTACATACAAAAAAAAGTTAACATCGTTAAAAACACAAAATACCAAACATAATAAACATAATAAAAACATGACGATATAATCTCAACATTAATTACTTTGTTATATTTGTTTGGGAACTGAACAACGATGGCATCATCGTATATATAGATACCAAACCGAATGCATACGCGTAGAATGCATATTATAATCGATCAGATTTCTATACGTACGGTTTTCGTGAACAAAATTGAATACATTAAACGGTCGTCGAAACAGTACGAGGCACTATGACGAAAATCGAAATGGAAACACAATAATAATACGATGAAATATTTAAAATAGGCACGACGCGCCTTGCCTATACGTACGTTTTGTCGAATACGGTTGGAATTCTAAACCTTTTCAACACTGCATTTCGCTGTACGACATAACTATGTACGTTAATTCAAAAAAATGTCGTACCACCAAAAGTGAACGGGTATTGTACGAGAACAACTATTTGTACCACGACTGTACGATGACATAAGTGAGTGGTTGAAAATGGGTAACAATAATAGCTTGGAAATAAACTAAAATCTCAACTTTATTCTGGAACGTGTATACCTACCGTGTGTGTAAGTATACGCATTGCGCGTTCCATATTTTATTAAGTTAATTAGTTTTTTCGAAGTCGCTGTAAAAATGTAATATGCAGGAATGGCAGTTATTGTTCACAAACAAAAAACAATGAAACCCGTTAAGATTTATAATATTATAATCTTTAGCTATAAAACTGCAGGAAAGGTGAAATAAATTATATTTAGTTAAGTATACGTCCTATACTTTTTACAATTACTTGTATCGTATATATTCACTGTTGACTGTAGTACGTATAAATTATGAATAGTTAACTTGTAAATCACGACAGGCGTGGATCCAGGATTTCAATACGGTGAGCTCTGACCGGGGGTCGGCGAATAGACAACAATATTTTACATTAGTATTTTTTCGTTTGTAAAATAATGTTTTTAATAAGAATTCTTAGTGTTGGTTTTAAAACTCACGGGGGAACCGATCACCTTAACCCCCTCCCGGCTCCCACCCCCGTGGTTTCGCGTCAGCATCACGAATGTTACAATCTTGGTAATAATGTTTTAATCTTGCATCCCTATTTTTAGTAACCATGTTCATATTTTGTTCAGTGTTTAAAAATTTGAAACATTGTTCCGTTAAAGGACCTGTCCAAATCGGTCCTTGTACATCACCAACAGCGAATGTTCAAATTTTTAATTCAAGATATTGATACATTGATACTATACGAGATTCTAACCCAAATTGTCATCATTAGTGATCGAAATAAAATTGAAATTTCACTTAATAACATATTTGCGAATTATTATTTTTGTTATTATTATTATAATTATTGTAGTTAAGATACTTTTTTAAGCGTACACTTTTTAAAGTTACTCGCGCACTAAAACCGTACAAAAACAATTATTTTGTAAACACACATATAACACGCACGCACGGTACGTTGGTATAAATGATTACATATTTCTGTTTCGATTTAAAAATTGGTCACGGACCAAATTTATAGTGATTTGCCTCCGTGAGCCATTTATGCACATGGCCGGCTGGCCGCGGGTTGGGCATCATTAGTACAATATAATATTTTATAATATTGTGATCTGCAGAAGTACTAATATAAATTTGTTTCTAATTTTCTGTACCATTTCGTTCCGCATACATAATACGGTAAAATATACATTAATTTATATTAGACACGTACAGTTTTGTTTGCTGATTATTTTCGATTTCTTTTTTTTTTCTCGCTCGCCTACGTACTACGCTCGTTACGCATATGCTCATGGATAATATTCTCAATAATATTATTAAATATAATCTCGCGGATCCCGCGTTAGATTAATATTTACGAATATTTACCGATCACGGAGCGTTTTCCCAGGGTTCTTAATTAAGTCACGATTTAATCTGCGAGTCGACGTGATATTAAGTGATCACAATCAATACGCACCTGCGTCCTGATACACGTACGCATCGTAATGATAATAGTGATAAATAATAATAATAATATAATTTGTGGCCCGTTCGCGCGTATACCTATATATACGTATGTACGCGTAAGTCGATCGCGTTGTATAATTTTATGAACTGCTCCGTTATGTAAATAAATCGTAACAAATAAACCTATACTATTGATGCAGCAGTAGAACCCGGAACCTCTATTTAACGAATTTCTAGCTACCGAAAACCTCTACACGACGGATTTGTCTATAGAACCCATGACATTTTCATGACGAAACGTTTCCATTTAACGAATTCGTGCTACAACACTATAAGTTTTGAACTATTACGTTTTTTTAGAGAATATACACACTCGTATTAGTCTTAGGTAAAAAAATATAACGAGCCACGATACGAGCTCATAATAATCTACATAAAAAAAAAATTATGTTGCAAAAACGCGCACTCGTCTTATATTCTGTATTTCTGTATTGATATTAATTTTGATTATATCAATATAAGTTACATAATAAACATCGGTCGGTTATTAATCAACATATAAAATAAAATAAAATATTTCCTTTTAGTATAATCAAACAGTGAAAACATTTATACATCCCTAGGCACTTAAGCTCGCAGCTCAAAACGGTATAATTGAAAATGCTAGTTTCATAAAATCCCTTCTATAATTGCACTTAAATGTATATTTATCCTTATTACATAATATTAGTTATTATTTATCATTAAGTACATTTCCTCAAAATTTTAAGTTAATGGGTTCAGCAGTTTTTGGTGTACGCCGATCTGCAGTTACTGAGCGAGTGATATGGATGAATTAAATATAAATAATACATAGATTACTGCATATTATTGTTATTACGCATTATGTATACACAACTAGTTATACACATTATTATTTGCATGCATTTCGTACGGTAAAAACGATTTTTAAGAGAAAAAAATTATATTTTATTTTGACGAAATGTCTGTTTCACGAAATGTTTTCAAAGAACCATTCAAGATTCGTTAAAAAAAGAGGTTGGACTGTACATATGTATATGCCGCCGTCCGCATAAAGTTACACTCCACGTATTGGCTATATAACTCGTGTCCAATTTATACGTACCTGACCCAATATATATGAACGAAAACGGCAACAATTTACGTCGGGCTAAATATAACTCGACCCGTCGTCATCTATCGTCAGAATATATAATCCGCGTGTATACGAACGATCATATTTGCAAACGATACGCCGATAATAATACACGTATAATGAACACTAAGCTCCTCCTCACTCGCCTGCCTATTCGCCCCGGTTAGTCGTCATAATATTGTATGTTGTAATATTACCGTGCAATGTACCTATATCGTATTATGACCTTCTTTGAAAGTGCACACGGAAAACGCGCTAAAAACCGTCGGCGGCGATCTTATAATTTGTGCGCTCTGCTTTCGCGAATATCTGATCACGTGGTCGGAACAAAAAGGAAAAACCTCGTTCGATTTCATTCGATTCGGTGCGCAGTACCTACAACACATAAGTAGTAGGGATTTGTATGTTCTGAGTCCATTTTTTTTTTTTTTACAGGGAGATTGTCACTTTTTCGATAGGCGATTTCTACATCGGCAAAATTGTGTTACCGTGCTCACATTTTTTCTCAAAACGTACATGTATGTTCTGAGTCCATTTTATTTTTTCCTAAAACGTACATGTATGTTCTGAGTCCATTTTATTTTTTCCCCAAAACGTACATGTATGTTCTGAGTCCATTTTTTTTTTTTTTTTACAAACATTCAACTAAATAAATTATAACAACCTTTTGTTAGGTTGTTATAATTAATTTAGTTGAATGTTTGTAAAAAAAAAAAAAAAATGGACTCAGAACATACATGTACGTTTTGGGGAAAAAATAAAATGGACTCAGAACATACATGTACGTTTTGGGGAAAAATTAAAATGGACTCAGAACATACATGTACGTTTTAGGAAAAATAAAATGGACTCAGAACATACAAATCCCTACTACTCACATAATATGCTATTATACGTCTATTATTATTATTATTATTATTATTATAATGTTACAATAACGGACAGTCGGCGTTTTTTTTAAAATTTATTTCAAAAGATAATCGGCCCCGTTGAACGATTATTTCGTTGCAACCGACCGGGAATAAAAAAAATATCAAATAAACCCCTGTACGTTTAATTACTTTCCGTACACGCGTTTCCTGGAAAGAAAAATCCCATACTCCGAAGTTACGCGTTCAATACAGGTTCATATTATAATATGATACCGTAATAATATTGTAATTATTAAAACTCGTAGAAAGTCAATTTATTTGCTTTAAAAGTTTGATTGACAAAAGCCACTGCATGTAATATGTACAGTTTAATATAAACTTGGATTTTTTTAAAACACGTGCGCGCGAAATTCAATACAATTTTATGGGCTTATCGTACCGAGCGGCCGATTGATTATTTCATCACGCAGAATAACTAATAAAACGCCCTATGATTACGGCATCAAACCTTCAAGACGAGATAATTTCATAAAAAATTTTTTCATGAAATATCGAACACCGTATTCTAGATTTGAAACCGGCTTAAGAAAATATCATACTCAATGCAATACCCTAGTTCCACGGACGCGCAGTGAATCTCCATGGTTCGACGATGTTTTTGAGTCACAAAAGTATACGATATGATAAATTTCACTAATATTCATACATTAACAAACCATTAAAAACTCACTCCGACCTTTAGTATAAATTTAAGCAACTGTACCAACAGCTAATTTTTTTCCCCCACGCAATGACATCCGAAAGCAATATGCCGACTAGTCCCTGCAGTGTGCGGTTGATTTGGATACAATTATCCGAAACAAAAAAAAAATAATAATTTAAGTAAAAATACTGACTAAAATAAGAATTTAGGAAAATTGTTATGATAATGGATGGACACTCCGTTCCCCATCAAGCCGTCCCGACTTGTACCCCATTTCTGGCATATTGTATACTGCATAGTATACAATAATCGTATAAATTATTGCAAACTAAATAAAAATATAAATGCGTTATTCTCGTTTTTCTAAATAAAAATAAATAAAGAAAATAAGGTAAAACCGATACAAGGTAAGCTCAAATACCTACGTCTACGCGTTTTATAATTTTTTTTTCTTATTAATTTTGCTCTTATCAAACACAACACAGTATAACATACAATTTATACGGTTAAATAATAATAATAATAACAACATTCTCGTGTGAAAACGCCCATCCAAACAGTACATTTCGTGAACAATTGTTAAAAAATACGCCTGTATTTTACACCATACCCGTGACCGGCCTTATCCGCGACGACTTGTTCGCGATGTGAGTACGTCATTCCCTGGCCCCGCTTACGAAATTTTTAAAAAAAATTCTCTACAGCCTACAGATTTGTAGCCGGGTGCTCTTAGAGGTTTGTAAAGTGACCGATATTTTGTTAGCGTATTCGCGCTTACATGCGCTGTGCGGCCCGTTTGACGAATCGCAACCCCTTTCGCGTAAAGTTTCGCTGCGCCAGATAAAACGCGATTCTTTGTTCTGTTCTCGTTCCGCCGCCGGCTCGACTAATTTATTCGCGGAAAACTTTTCCGCCTGCGTACACATTATAATAGTATATCGGTAGGTATGTATGTACACTGCACGTTCGAGACGTCTCGATTATATTGTTATTGTGTAACCGTCGAAAACTATACCGGTGAACATTTTTGCATCAGTCGTCGCGCGCCGAAAATACTAATTATAATACGTTCACAAAACTACATTCATATATATATATGGTACTGTATAGGTGTACAGCTGCAGTACACGCGCCTGTTGAACGGTGTCCTTTGTGTTTCTCCCTTTTGTTTTTTCCCAGGTATACAATGGCAGACCAACTTTTGATCGCGTTCAGACGGAAACGTTTATAAAACACACTTTACGGCGCGCGCCTTATCGCAGTACGTATATATATATATATATGTATAAAGCACTAAATTGCCGTCACAAAATCCGTTTCTTACCCTCGGCTGCAGCAATCGCGCCGTATAGCTGATGGGGATGAGAGAGGGTGCACGCCGCGACCCCGGATTTCCTACCGCAAGTTCGAACTACAGACTGCGTTTTGATATTTTCATACCATCGAAAAATTAACTATTGTCAAAACTATTGTTTAAACAACAATACACAACAATAAAACACATGTACAGACAGTTATTATTTACAACATAATTTCCGCATTAGTTGTGTTTGAAAAAATTTACTAAAAGCACGTTCAAATTAAGGATGTATGTTTATTATTACACCTCTCCCTGTCACTCGCGCGGATGGCGCAGGTTAGGATATTTCCTACGTCCCGCAGTGTCCCTACGCAACATTACGATAATTATTTTAAACGCGTATAACTACAACACTTTGGCTCAGAGAAATCTGTTTTATACGCTTTAAAAACCAGTCTAATATCTATTTTCATTTAACGTCAAAATCCATAGCACTACATATAGTATTCCATTTAAATCGTTAAAAAATTTGATTAGATGAACATGTTTCTTAGACAGATCATGTATATAGATATATCATTTACATAGATATGTTTATAGAGTCATCTTATTCCGTCCCACTGTGCAGGTACATAATATGTACGTATGTATTGACAACGGGCGGGACGCGTTTCCACCAAAATTCTCCACCAATACCCGTTTCACTGAATCAATTTCTGTAACACAAGTACATGAGTTATTTTTTCACAAATATAATAGAAAAAGACATTAAAAACATTATTACACTTTATTATTAACTATTAATATATATACTATTATTAACTCTGTAATATGTGTCAATATTTTTAAAATTGATTTACTAAAAAAAAAGTCTGTTGGAAGTCTAACCTGAAATTTTAAATAAAATTAGTTAGAATACATTTTTTATACTGGAATTTAATAATTCTATGTTAATTACATGTCAATAATTCAATTTCTGTAGTCCACTATGAGCTTTACATTTATTTTTTGGCGACTTCTAAATTGTCGATCCTTTGGATTACTATTGATGGAATACTAACTTATCAGTTGTCGTATACATCCGTCTAGTTTCTGTAATTCTGTAATTAAAACCGTGAGTTGTGTAATAAAAATTGATTTGGGGCTAAGGGTATCAATAAAAATATCATTTGGTGAAAACGGGTATAGGTTAAAATATAATTTGGTGGAAAGGTACATAAAGAATATGAATTATACCGTGGTGCAATGTAAATATACACGTAGATTTTCGGTGTGTATATGATGTATGCAATTTTTATTTTTGAATTTTTTAATGTATTTCGTTATTTAATTGTCATTGTATCGGTGGTGATAAATTGTACTTGAGTGGGTACACACTGTACTACGAAACAATTACAATATTAATCGTGGAAACGTGTGTATTAATATACGTATTATGATACGGTGACAGACGAGTTGCCGCGGTGGGAAAACGTGAAAAATCACGTTAAACGGTCGAACACGAAGACGTCATTAAGAGGGGGCGACACGATAGCGTCGATTGAATACGTATAATAAATATATATTGAATATATGCGCTTTGTCGGCGCGATCAACCATTATCATCGATATTACTGGTAGAAGCAAAATGATTCATTTTAACACGTATGGCAGTGTCGTCAAGACGTGTCGTGGGTGAAATGATAGAACGTGGAAAAAAAGGAAAAATCGGGTAACGCGACGGTTTTCGGTTTCAATTGTCACGTTCGGACGAGGATGAGGAGGCGCACCTATCCGGACGGCTTCGGTGCGTATGTAAATATACTCCAAGATGTAAATAATACACACAAACACATTCACACAAAAACACATACACACACGCACACGCACGCAGGACCGAGCCGCAGTGCATCGACACTCGTGCGCGTTCCGTCCGGGCAATTTGTCAACGGTCATTCACGGACGACGCGCGTGTATACTGCACACGTATAAGTCGCAGCGGAGATTTTGTGTTTTCGACGGTGAGAAGGTAAAAACAAAAAAAAAAAAAAAAAAACTACGCTACAAACGAAGAAATAATACGGAAGACGGGTCGGAGGAGGGGTAAGGAATAACGACGACGACGACGACAACAACAGATTCGTCTGCGATATCAATTCTTTGATAATTTATCTGTCTCTCTTTCTCCACTCGATATCGTTCTCTCTCACGCCGTCGTCGGTCACGGTGCGATATTAATGGGCTTTCCGGAATCAAATTGATTAAAAGAATAAAAAAACAATGGACGAGCTCTTAAGACGTATTAGAGCAGTGTTTTTTTGTTGTTTTTTTCATTTCGTTTCCCGCCGCCGCCGCCTTGGGCACAGCACGCACGCACACTCGCGCGTGTTATAGTTGCCCCCAATCGACGTGAACACGAATCCCGGTAGATGTGTATATAAATATCTTACACGCACACACCTATAAATAAACACGCATAATAGGCATACGTATGTGTTTTTTACGTGCATCTATACATTATACGTGTTGATCTGTAGACTTGCACGGGATCATGCGGTGCATACGGTTTTAAAACGACCAGAAAATATAATATATTATTTTCGTATACCTATTTTAACGTTCACCTCATTGTGATGCGTCCAAGAACTGTGTTAGCGCGGGCGCAGGAATAGCTTAGGAGATGATAATTGATCTATTTCAGGTAAAGGACTTTGTTGTTCCGAACTCTATTCCTATTCTGCGCGCAGTCGACTGCTGGCATAAATACGCATACCCGACGCCGGATCAACTTCAGGTTCGCCCGGAGGTCGTCGTGTAAACACTCTCCCTGCGCAGGTCGTTATACTTTGGTAGCGGACGTATTATAAAACACATTCGACCGGGGGTCGGCGAGCGAAAAGATTTCTATCGGAATCCGGAAGACTAAAATAATGAATAAACGTGGTTCGGACAAGAAAAACGTATTTTATCATATTATAATATACTTACCGTAGTTATTATTACTAAAACGTTTTTAGTAAAATTATACTGTTTACTTATACGAGACAACCATATATATTAATAGTTATGAAAAATAGTAATTTTAAAAATGTTATCAATGTATTCGAGTATAAACAAACTCTTATGCTGACAGAGTCCAGTCGTCCGCCTTACATGGCCCGGCTTTGAGTCTTGAACTGCGATCCGCGGAGTTGTCAACCGTTGTAGGTACATTTACAAACTATACCGTAATACTGCAATACAACACTGCTCCGATGAGCGGTTAATTTCCAGCTGATGAGTGATTAGTGATCAAATGTTCGTTTCGTTTTGTACTCGGTACAAGTCGTCGTGCAGACCTATTGCAGCCATATAAATGCAAAGTGCACGAAGGTCGGTGCGACTTTAGCTATAATTAGCACGTATTATACATCGTGCGCTAGGTTCGACTCGAGACGAAGACGATCACGCGCTCGGTGTATACCCACTGTTATGAACACCCTTTAAGACGATTAAAGACTATTTCAATTATATTATAACGTAAAATTAAACTGGTTACAAAATATGTTTAAGGCTCTGTGAAGGTTCTGACAACACTAATGCTCTGCGTCTGTACCAGGACTGCTCACTCGTGTTTACTCTTCATTTTTGATCGACGCTATATTGTAACTTCTAATATATATTTAATACACGGAGTCAGGGGTTCACAACACCGCCGCAACGTTGACAATAGGATTGCTTCGACTTATCTCTATTTTTGACGAGATGTACCTCTATAGGCGGTATAACAACGTCCGTGGTACCGCACGCACGCGTCGCGTCCGAAATACGAAATCGTTTCAAACCTAATAATCGACTAAAACGGGACGTACGGAAAAGCTTCCTTCCGTCGCAATGCACGCGCATAACGCGATGTATTATATATTATTACGTACTTATGACATTTCTGGCGTACACGTAGCACTGGTGTGTTAATGGCGCGTAAGAACACAACGTGATTTGTGGCGGGGGAAAAAAAAAAGAAAATGTTAAAAAAACATACGTATATCATATTTACCGCAACGGAATAACCGTTTACGTCACGCGATAACTGGAGGAAAAAAAATAACGCGAGGGGATAGGTTATGATATTATTGCACATTACAATATAATGCGAATATGAACACTGCACTGAAATGTATGTACACGAGGAAGCGACGTACCCACCCCACCTCGCGCAACTTAAAATGTGTTGGTTTGCGCACATTTTATTATTTTTAATCGTATTTGACCACCTACCGACCGATAAGTTACACTGCACAGAGGTAGTAATCGATCCGGTTTATGCGTTTATTATACCACGGTGCAGTGTTCGTACATAATATTATTATATAAGAACTGTGCGAGCGTGTGCGCGAGCCCGCCTATAGATATTATATGGCACTGTTGCCGCCGCCGTTTTTTATCATTTTTTTTTTTTTTTACGGGCCACGCGCCCTTTTTATTTTTTTATATCTCGCATGAATCGCGCTCGCGCCCACACGTCCTCCGAACTGGGTCGAAGGACCGGCACATGGACTTAACGTAAATAACAATAATAGTAATAAAAGTACCCATATGTGAATATTTACAACCCTCTCTCCCGCCGCGTATTGTCGGTCACACGTCACACACACATCGCATAATGCAACGAAAATATTCTGCACGATTTACATATTACGTACACGTGGACATAGGCAGCGCGTGGATAATTTTTACCAGAATTTATTCATATAAAACCGCGAGTTTTTTTTACCATTTTCCGCGTTAATACCTGAAAAACATGAGTATTTTTTTAACGCGTACGATACATAGCTTACAATGAATATCGCGCGCTTTTTACTCCGCATTTTGGATTATTTTTTACCCAAAGCTCAAAAACCTAGCGGAAAAAATCGAATTAACCGAGTCAACGGATTTAATAACGACACAAGTTATATGAAATGTTATTATTCCGGGAAAAACGATTGAATACCCGGTATGTGCACGGTTTATTGAAAATTCCAAAAAGTGCCGTAAAAAAATAAACCGTCATATTATGCCGGACAGCAAACACGGGCGATCGCCGCACGTAAATGATGCGTAAATGATGATTATATTTATTGCGTGCATACCTACATAGAACAACGCCGGTCGCAACGGTCGCATATCATAACGCAGAGACTTGTGAATTTCCCATATTTCATCATTGCATTAATTTACATCGGCCGAAATAGTAATGACATTCCATCGTCGTCCGTGTGTACAGTAGGCCCACATCACAGTCCTATATCTAACAGGGGGAAGTGTTATTGTCTACTGCACTGGACCGTTGTAATAGAATTAATAAACGCTGAGCGCTGCAGCTTATATTTATGCATAATAGGTACACAGAGTGATTTTGTAATCATGCTCACTCCATTTTTTGGCCGTAAAAATGCTTTTAAATTTGGATATTTTAAATGTTCGTGTTACCATAAAATGGTATATATGTTTTCTATAACCTTTTTTTTTTCATGACAACTTAAGGGTGTCCTGTGGCTGAACAAACTTCATTTTTTCCAATGGGAACACCACGCATGGTATACGCAAAATTTTATTCATTTTATACGCAAAATATTATTCAGTTCATTTCTCGGGAATTTTCGATTTAACGTAGTCGAAATTCGGACCAATAGTTCCGGAATTTTTCAAATTTAAAATTGCGTACGAAAAGTGTGAAATTCGCGTTACCTCGAATCAGTACCAATTAGCGATTCTATGGGATTGTAAAATTATATCATAAAATAAGGTATTACAAGACTATATAGTATACGTGACGGTGTTTGACTTTTTTATAACATGCGATAAGTCACCATAAAACGAGGTTCGTGATTTCCAGTCGCACCACTGCCGCGGTCACATCGTGTAAAAATTCATTACGAATACGGGTAAAGTTCTCATTGGATAGCGTATGTATATTTCTTATATTTCTAATACTGCCAAACCAGGACTTGATGGTTTCAGGTGTCTACCAACAGTAACGTCACCCGATAAGTGTCTCAAGTCCATTCCAGTTTTATAAGTCTTAAACAGTGTTTAATGTTTTATTTCATAAAAAAGTCTTTGAAAAAAATATCCACGCCATAATACATAAATACATTACTGGTACATGGATATATTTTACTCACAAAACACAACACAGACGAGTAAAATTAACCATTTCCCTGACGACGATTTGGTTGACAACAACGAGTGTGATATCCGGCCTGACATTTCGGCCGAAATGTTAGCAAGGCCCCCAGCCACAAGACCTATGTAATATATCCATGTTAAAAATTACAAATCTAAAACGCTACGTCGGGTGTCACACTCGTCATCATCATCGAGTATCTGCGCTGTACACGCGTACACATGGCATCAATGGATATAGGTATGTCTTACACAACGCAAACGAGTAAAATGCACATGTTCTCCGCTGACAACGATTCGGTTGTCATAGAAATTTCGAATTGAAATCATTGTAAAAATCATTATATCATCCTATTGTGCTTTTATTCAAATAGCTACTCGACATTTACTATAATATATAATATTGACTATATGGTTTTAACATGAATTTATACTATGACGACCAAATCGTTGTTAGCGGCGAACCGATGCGTTTTACTCGCTTGCACTTTTTACTCGATGACAACCTATACATGTGATGTCCAACGTGACGTTTTGTCAAGATTTTAGCATTACCCCAAGCGATAAGACATAAAATCCATGTCAAATGTGTTTTATTTAGCGAAATACATTCTCCGGACGATTTGTTGTCGTAACAACAAATATAAACGTAGTTGTGCCGTCCTTAACTATAAAATAGTTGCATGAGCACTCGACTTTATAATATTCTTGGGAGGACTACGTGAAGTTAGCCCACCTTTCTGTTATTTTAATTGTATTTTGCAAACGGCCAACTTACAATTTTTAAAATAGACTTGTAAAATATAAGATTAGGTTTTGAGTTGATTTGTTAAGGCGGTTGAGACTACTTTACGTGCGTGTGAACAGCGGTGTACGTGTGTGCGCGTTTCAACAATGTATATGTAAAATAGAAAATGTCAAGACAATATTTTCTCCACATTTATAGAAATTATTTTAATTGGAATTCGATTTAATGAACACGCAGGCGGCTGTTATTGTAGGTACATATGCGTTGACGTACGAAACAATGTAGGTGAGTTTCTATGTAAGAGACGGCGTGTAGCGGTTGCCGTGGAAATAGAGATTACATTGATACAAACTGAATAATTGTTATAATTGCAAAACGATTTCCACCACGCATTCTATACACTCGTGCGGAAGAGGAGAAAGACATATAGGAGAGAATCATATATGTGCATATATACGTAGGTATAGAGACAGAGAGAGAGAGAGAGAGAATCCCTCATCGTATAAAGCCGATTGATAGTAAAATATAATAATGGTATAAATGCTGAATACGTACACGCGTACATATTATATACGTAATTTACGATAAATCAGATTTAATACTTTTTATACAATATCAGAAAGGATAAGATAATATATTATAATTCTCTAACAATTATTTTATCGTGTCTGTATATTGCGTGAATGATATGTGTGTGTGTGCAGTGCAACGCTGCAGACGTTTTACATAATAATATATGGCCAATATGTATAGGCTGTATCGAATTTATTAAAAAATGTGAAAATGTGTTGTGTCCGCGCGCCACGTATTCAGCCGGGTAAGTCTATATTATGTTTTATTATTATAACATGAACGTGCGTGCGCCCTCCTCCGACTTGTACCGAAAATCTCTGCCGGAACGTTATTATTCGTTTTAGCAAGCACATTTTATGTTATTAAATATTTTATAATATTTATTATTCTGTCGTGCGACGCTGCGATAAAAAAAAAAAACGAAACCAAACAAAAAAAAAATAAACAAAAATCCCGCAGCCCGCTAAATATCAAATCGTGCGCATTACAAATTTGATTTTTTTTTCTCGCTCGGTACAATAATTTGTTCGTACAATTTTTTTTTCCGCAACGACCGACGACGACGATTCCGTATACCGTGTCCCCCCTCTATCTCACAGCCTGTCCTTTTTTTCTTCCTCTCCGCTCTCCTCACGCTCGGTCGAAACCGCACACAATAATTGTGCGGTTACCACCGGTCGATCGTCGGTACGCGCGTGTATAATATGCGCTTTCGGACGGACGTGGCAGCGGCGACGGTCGTGGAAGCGGCCAATTAATCAAAAACGTTCGAAGAGCCCGTTCTCTCAACAGGAGTCCTGACGCTGGAGCTGCCGAGTCCTGGCGGGGCCCCCATGTCGAGTCCACCACGCTGCCGGTATAAATAATGGTGTCTGCGCCATGAGAAACAAAAAAAATTATACGCACACGCATGTACACACACACACACACACTTATACATGTACTCCACGGGTACACACACACTCGTACAAAAGTACGAAATTAGCATAATTAAAAATCGTATCGGACGTACGACGCGGGGCGATGATCGATTCTATAACCACCGCTTTTATACGCGTATGTATGCAGTTGTATTATATAAATATGTGCTCGTGTGAGTATATTATATTATATACATAAAATACGAGTATGTATACCAACTGATGCACATGATGTACGCGGGTCGGTCACATTATGCACGACAATAATGGAGATCGTGTACGTACGTATGACGATTATAATATTATACCCCCACGACTCGGACGAGTGGTCGCCGTCGCAAAAATCGCTTTTTATTAGCGGGGCAAAAACGGCGAACGAGCAAAACCTACGTCTGTCGAGCACGTCGAAATTGTTACGATAATAAGTGTGTGTGTGTGTGCTGTATATTATTGTACCGATCGCGTACACAATAACGTTGCGACACTGCGGTGATCGTGACCTCTCTCTCCTCGCAGTGCCATCTGACGCGCACTGACGGTGCATTATTCTTCTTCTTCTTCTTCGTCCCGTAGTCTTTCTTGCCATGTTCGTGGGCATATGCGATAGAAAGAGTGCACGCGGAGGGAACGAGTCCGAGTTTTCTATGGATATATTTTTTTTTTACGCTAATAAACATTCTGAATTCAAAGTTCAATTTTCATGCGAAAATAACTCGACGGGAACAATTATTATGACGTATTACATTGCGGTCGGAAAACCAAATTTTTCCGTCGCGTTAGCACTCGGTCCCGCTTATGATTAGTTAAAACCTCAAACGCACATCCCACGTATAGTATATAATTATTATGGACCGTTTACCTACGCGGTATTGCCTTTGTATTGCTGTTTTATCGTAATGTATCGACATTTATTTCTACCTGGTATACGAATACATATACATATATATATATTGGTTCACTCGCGAAATACTTTTTCATAAGATAAATTCCCGAGAAATGTGGTTTTTCTTTTACCAAAATATTATATAATGATCTTCTTCAAATTTTAAACGAATAAACGGAATGATAAGATAATATTTACGGTTGAAAAGTTGTCCTTTGTCCACGACGAACCGTTGAATAAACTGCAGCGCACAATTGCATCCCTCGAGTGTTGTACGTGGGACGCGAACGCGCGGAGAAAATGTTCCGTTTAAACTAGAGCAACGTAAACACGATTTCCTTTGTAAAAGAATAACTTTCCGAGCATTTATATCGTATTAACATCGTACATATATATACGTACACGCACGCGATAACACATAATGCTTATGACGGAGCACTGACGTTCACGTGCACGCTGCTTCTAATATACCAAGGTATATTAGAACTTTTTCCCGGTGCCGGACACGCGGTATTATCGTTTTAGCGGAGCGCCATCGATTTCGCGGGCTTATGGGGCGAAGGGACCGCCTAATGTGGGTAAACACACACGTTGTGATACACTCATTAATAAGGGTACGTATAATAATAATATGCACAGGGATGGCCAAACTTTTTCAAGTAAAGATCGACTGAGAAAACATTTTTCTTAGGATGGTCGACTTGAGCAGAAACGCCCGCACCAGAGTTTCAATGATGAACATGATAACAACAATGATTTCCGAGTTTAAACCACCGAGACGATCGGAGTTTAGTGCGAATACAAATTCATTTAAAATGCCAATGATCGACTGGTAGATCGCGACCGACCGTTTGGCCACCCCTGCTGTATTAGGGAAACGTTATTAAGAGCAACGCGCGCGCGTAATGTATATAATTTAATAGCCTCTCACGTACAATGGACGCGATCCGCGCGCGCAACGTTTTGATTTATATTATATATTAATAAGGCGCGCGGGGACCGGCTCGAATTAAAAAAATAGAGGAAGAAAAAAGAAATAAAAAATTGAAAAAGATTTATAGTTTTACACGGTATTTAAAATAGGCCGACGCCGAACGACGGTGTTTATAAATTATGTTCGAAAGCGATGTATAAATAAACTGCTAATAGCGTGGTTATATGTTACATTATTATACGCGTATTATTTAAATATATATTATTGTACTGCGAAGGTGGTCGCCGACGGAGAAGGGAGCGGGGACGACGGCGACGACACTGTTGTATATTTTAATATTTATACTTATATGCCTGCGCACCGAACGACTCGTTCGATGAATAATAATAATAACGAAACGCTTCCTTCCGTCCGTTTCCATTAGGTTTATATAGGTACTACTATTGAGTGCATTGCTCACCGCTCGTCTTCAACGTCAGAGGTCTAAGTAACTTGGTAACCTAACTTATTTCTGCTAAATTAACAATTAACTCGTTCCCTTCTAGGTTAACTTGAAATTAACTTATAATTTGTTCGTTTATCCCAATTAACTACCAACACCTTCTTCTATACACCACCGCCACTATTAATATTATAATATACAAAATGTCCCCCCGGAATTTACACAGAGCGATTTATTTCCCGTGTTAATAGAGATAGTGAAATTCTGTTTTTTTTTTTTTTTTGCGTGCATCCCTGTGAATAGGCAATTTGGTTGATAATAGTTTGGTAAATATAAGTGTATTATTAAATAAGTTAAAAAATCAACTTTTTAAATTCTAACTTTTACACATTTCGAAGATAGCCGTTTTATAGGGCTTATTTTTCTGAAAATGTTGACGGTTCAACTTTCAATTGTCATTGACTTCTCAATTTTTAATATTTTTTCTGGTTTACAAGAAAATAGCGTAGTATTTACACAATCTTAAATTATTATAAAATTATCAGCAAACCTTACCGGAGAAATGACGAGGTGATAAAAATGTACATTATTTCTTTGTAAAACGGTTTCTAACATTAATATTAATTTAATTAGAATAAAAAATAATAATATGGCCAAAATACGATAATTTGACGAAAGCTTTTTTTTTATCGGCAGACAAACCTGCATTATTAATTGATAGTTATATTATATACGTCGTCATATTGACGACCGGAAATGTTTATTTATTTCCAATATTAGAGTATGATTTATTTATCAGCATTCAGCATCCTAATAATATACTATCGCTGTACACAACGATAAACGGTTTTACGTGTCAGGTTCGGTAGACATTCGTTTCATCTGCAGTGTTTCGTCCGGACACATGTCGAAAGCTGTACCGCATATACGATGAGTCATTTAACTTTTTACACCACGATCGTAAAACACATAAGTGATATCGGATAGTGGTCCGATGGCGGTGCCGAACACGTCGGTAACATGTATAAGTTTCGCGAAATTGGTTTGACTTCGTGGCCAAATGATCGAAGACCATATTATATATAATAAGTGCTTACTTGGCCGCACCGTTTACCGTGGAATTCGTCCAAGAAATTATGCCTCCGGCGGCGGCGGCATTTCGAGGCGTTCAAAACGACGTAAATTATCGGTTTGTCAACGCCCGCCGCCGGTGGTAAACGATGAAAATCAGTAAACAAACCGCTGCAGTGTGATGTACGCTTTTAGCCGATTACGGGTAATATTCTATAGGGAGCTCGGGTTCATCACCGGCGTAAGAAATACAACGAACAGGTTCATCAACAATTCGACAAAATACGTAAGATCGACTCCTCTGCATAGGCCACCTCGGTAAAATCGCAAAGGCTACTTCGATATACGATAGCTTCAAAGGGGATAATTATATATTTATATGAATGTAATCACAAGACGCTGCTGACCAGTGGTGGAGAAAACTATTTTTTCCCATGAAACAATAGCATTATTTAAGACACGAGTACCCGCCCACCAATTATTTCCTCTCCGCTCCCTCGGCCAACACCTATGAACACGCGCCTGTTTAGTACCTATGTATATTTTTACGCATTAAATGTAATACGTTGTATATCCAAGCGCAAGACATTTTTTTCTTCCGAATACCGATTTGAATACGTTAAAAATTACCGACAATTTGATTTGCATTGTAATAACGGTTAAAGTTTACCGAAAAAAAAAAATTTAACTTGAGAATAATACCAAGTAAAAATAAATACAATCAAATTATACTTACATATTATAATATATGGTGCTCTTCGATGGTTTCCTCCGAACTATTGCCTCCCTCTTTATATATTTTAATTTTGCTCAGATTAATAAGATGAATACATTTTTGTAGATCACGTTCAGTATCGCAAAATGTGCATTTAATGACGTAAAAGTGATAAGAATCGACACTTGACCCGAGACGACAAAACGATGACGATGAAATAATACTGCATCAAATGAAAAACGGATTGACGAATGAATGACTGCCAAATTAACAATAATGCTCTCTGTCAGGAAAAATAACGATATTTATTAGACAACTGCAGCACCTACTGCAATACTGATCCGGGATCGGTTGCACCGCGATATCAATGTTATACCGTGTAATTAGGTTTCGGGAGATACGTCAACAATGCATTTTATCCATCGACTAAAAATACGTAAAATATATAGAATATTAAGTAAACAAGTATACAATAATACCATAAATAGTTAGTGTAATACACAAATACATAATTCATCGTTCGGTATTAACGCATTTGACACAGTTATGGTGCCTATAATAAGAAAAAACAGTGATACATTCGTATTATATTTAATATTTTCCAAATGCAAGCTCAGTAATAGTATATTGTATTTATTTTGTGTTTCCCAAATCGTTGATCGGTACCTAGATTATTTTATTCCCGTTCGCGATCCGGGACTCGATTCGTGCTGCGCGCCGATTTATTTGTATAATTTCAAACTATAATACTTTCAACGTTCGCGTACACGCGAATAGGTTAAAAACACAAAAACGTATAATATGACGTTCATTTTAAATTTAAACACGCGCGCCCAGAATCCAATTTCCCGTCGAACCTGAAATTATTTATTTTTTATTTTTATAATACTCGCGTAAAAATTTAAATCGTCGAGTAACAATTATTAACATAAATATATACGTGAAATTATAGTTGTACCCGTTACACATGCGTTGAACGATTATAATTTATTTATGTGAATTCGTATGACGCGTAGTGGAATGGTATTATACATTAACATTATACGGCCGATATTCCCATGCCTTCTAAACACGATTGTTGTGTTGACATTATAATATAATACAAATCTTTGAAACCGGAAATACGTTCATTTGGGCACCGTGCACGTAAAAATTGTCCGGTCGAGTATGCGCATGTAATATAGACTCTATCCATTGGCTGAATGCGTGTTCACGCCTATAATATACAACCGTGTCGAATACTATATACTGTTACGTGTTTTTAGGTACAATTGTATACCGCGCGCGAATGGAATTTACACACCGTTTTGTACTATAACAGTAAACGGACAAAAAAAAAATAAAAATAAAAAAAATACCGATTATTTCGATATCGACAACCGTTGCAGAGTACAGCAGCGCATGTACGACGACCGGTGGTCGACGACGAACACACGCGTACGGCTATATTGTGCGGTGTTCTTCTAACGTGATCATTTTTTACACTTTCTTGGTCAACGAATTATGTTCAGCTCGTTCGTAGAAGTATTTTTATTTACAACTACTGCGCGTGCACTCCAAAGGTTTGGTCAGCCATCACCGTATTATACTGACTACGCGTGTTATAGATCTATATCCGATGTTGTATACACATATTCTATATTTATTATATTAATTATATTTAGTATATTTATATGATCTAAGATGTATTGTCATACGCGTATATTATAGGTATATACATGTTATACCAGGGGAGTAATTAAGGATGATTAGGAGGATATATACCCCCAAGATAAGTAATTTAAAAGAAATATACAGTATAAAATTAACAGAACAATGAATTGACATAACAAATATCAATACTAACTTTGTTTCATGATAATACTTATAATCTAACTTAATTACTAACTTAAATACTAAACGTTATTGGCCAATAACTCACCTGGACAATTGTGGAGACAAATTGGTTTCACCCACGCGACTGCGCTGGGATCCGTAATTATAATGAATATAAATATAATAAAAATGTAACAGGGTAGATTCCGCGCGCAACGAATGTCTCCGCCAAATGTCCACCGACGATAACTACTCGCATTGACAACAAAATCTGCTACTTCTATGACTTTTTATTGTGTGCTGGCTCCTTCTAACTTCTAATACTGAAAAAACAGTATGTGATACTACCATGAATAAATACAATGAAAATGAAAACAAACACGGGTATTGGAAGAATGAAAAAAAATGCAAAACCTATGACAATATAAAATGGCCGAGAGACAAATCGACATTACGACCGAAAATGTAATTAGTAAAAAAAATAACAGGCAACTGCATCGGTAAAACGGCCGGCCCGTGCAACGATTAGTAGCTGTTTAAAATGTCGACAGTCTGACCAACGCTACTGAGCCGCCACACACCACCAGCGAAAGAATGTAACTTGTTCGTGACAACGAACAATAACGTTCGCTGGGTCACGCGGAAATGTGGTAACGGTAGCTTTGGCGAACGCCAAGGACGGTCTAGATCAGTGATGGGCAAAGTACGGCCCGCGGGCCAACTCCGGCCCGCGAAAGAATTTAATCCGGCCCGCCAAGGGTCCATCGACATGTATAGTATATGGCCCCCAAATTATGGTCGCAGAGGTTTTCCAGCATTTCTTACAATTTATAAATTTAATTTTTTTACATTATAATTTTAATTTAGGAAAACAATTCCATATGTCTCACACGTCTACCATGGTTGGGCCTTCGAATAAAAGTTAAATTAATTATTATTTAAGGTAACAAGTAATTTGTAACATTTTAGTGTAATTTTGTAGTGTTTTTATAGTATTATGATTAAAAAATTTAACATAAAATGTATTTTTTCTATAACTCTGGCCCTCCTCAAGAATTTCTTAAACTTTGTGGCCACTGGTCTAGATTATCGCGCGACCCAAGTACCGGGACAGGCGGCAATCCAAACGGCAATCACTTGTTTCAACAACTGTGTTCCTTACGGAGTTTTTTTTTTTAAGAGATATAAATAAAGTTTACAGATTTTTACCAATAACTTTTAATCGCTCCTCCCTGCCCTCTCAAAGCAAATTCTTAATTACGCCACTGCGATGATTATAGTGCGATACATATATACTTTTAGACGAAAGGCGATGATCACGGAGCACTGGACCGCGGGTAAAACACACAATTTTTGTCGAGAGAAAGAGTGTAGGTATAAAAAAAAACCGCCCCGTGTCGTTCGTTAACGGCGGCTCTCTATCTATCTATCTCTATCTCTCACTCCCTATCTCTTTCCTTCGATGTAATAATACGCGCTTGGCAGCGATAGGAAATGTATTAAGCGCGCTGGCAACAAAAGTAAATTATCCACCAGCGCGGTACACATGACGTATCGTTCGCGCGTACACAACGCTGTATTACGAATGTACACGCGAGATCGGTCGTCCGGAAACCACCGCGGCCGTATTACTCGTCTCTTACCAGTGGCGTATTTATGGGGGGGGGGGATCCAGGGGTACTGGACCCCCTCCAGAACCTTTCCAAAAAAAAAAGTAAAATGCTTGCATATTTGCAGAACCCGATTTATGTAGGCACGCGCGGTCGCGCGGACATAGTTTTTTTCCCGTAAACAAAATATTATATAAAATATAGTTTAATATTAGTTGCAACAGCTAAAACAGATACATGTTCTTGCAGCATGGTTTCAAGTTATAAGTATTATAGTTAATATTGATTATGTAGAAACTGAGGACCCCCCCCCTAGAAAAATTTGAAAATCCGCCACTGCCTCTTACAATAAAAATATTCCCGCACGTACCGGTATACGCGTGTATCGTACATTACGGGCACGCTGTCGCACGCACGTTGGAGAACACGTACGGATATTTACAATGTCGAACAGCCGCACCTCATCGGTAGTATAATATCGGGGTACGCGAGGCATTATTATGATGACGCGACGCTACAGGTTTTTCGCGAGATTCGCGCCGAAATCCGTTATGCCGGGTCTCGAGACGCGAGTTACTACTACCTGTACCGCGTATGATATAGTATATAATTATTATATAATGTTGTTTTATCGTTTGTTCACGGCCGTACACGCGTATCCTACGGACGCGAGTCGTGTTTAAAAAAAGAGTCTTATGATTTACGCTGCCGCAGCGCGTCTCGGTGTGCGCGAATAATATTACACGCCGTACGGTACGTTAAGTTTGAACGGAAAATTAATAAGAAGTTCCCCACGTCGTTGAACATTTTTTTTTTTTTGGCATACGATCGGCAATACATATCAATTATAATATTACGCACGCTCCGTGTACGGTGATCGCGAGTAACGCGTTTTCGTACGCGCTTTATAGCAATAATTTACGCGCATGCACATCGTACGCGCATTTCGTTGCCACCCGGGTCGCACTGCACAGTCTCGCTTTATCGAGTGTACCGCGATTTATTAACAAGACTACGCCGCGTGTACACCGTCAGTGGCGTCATTTGTGGAGAGGGGGGGGGGAAGTAATTCCTATTGGTATCCTAAAGGTTGAAATAATAAATAAATGACATGTGAAAAAAATCTTTTTCAAATCTTTATATTTTTAAAGTAGCAGTATGAAAATAAAAAAACATTACCTAATTATTATACAATTAATGTAATGCGAAAAATTGCATTTCATTTCCTTATCCAGTTTTTTGAAATTGGGAACTCGTGGAGAACAGCTTATTCGCAATGTGTCTCCAAGGTGAGAGTCTATTAATTTTGTTCGATACTTGTTTTTCAAAAAATTAGGTTATGACGCCTCACAAATGTATGTCGAGCCAATCATCGTATAACATGATCAAGTTCAATGTGTTGACTGGGTCCAGAGTTTTTCCACGTTTTGCCTTCCGCGGTCCAGATTCGGACAGTGGTCGACCGCTGATTTAGAGTTGAGCCGTCCCGAAGTATAAACACGTATTTTTAAAAGCCAATGGCATTCTGTTGTAACACAAAAAAATTTGCAATTTTAAAAATGACCCGCAAGCGTATGACAACAAAACTCACATTGAGTCGGCAAAATAATAGAAGCATGCCGACTGCGCCCCACTTTGGAAAAAGCCGAAATTACGCCACCGTATACCGTGTGATATTCAAGGTATGCTCAACCCGCTTTTGAGTTTGAACTTTATTGAAATTCTAATTAATTTTTCGCTTACTTTTTATGCAATCACATTTTTTTTGACGTTTTTTTCTTTTCCTAAAGCGGTGACAAGCCTACATTTTCAATTTTAATTTTCAACGAAAAAATATTAGTCGTCGTACCAGTAGCTGAGTAGTTTCTTTAAGCTTTATTCTAGAGTAGTTCTAGCGCCATATATTATGCATCCGTTGTTTTTTATCCGTTCGTCCAAACTTAAACACTTTCAAGTTATAAGAGGGACTACTAAAAGTCATGCTCTAAAAATAGCCAAAAATTGCCTAAAAGATGCATTTTACCGCATAAATACCCTGAACAAAAATTTACCTGTTAATGAATTGTTTTAATAGGTACTGAATTTACAAATTAAAGTAAACACTAACAATTTACATAAAAAGAAATTAGATTTGTTGTGGTAATTGAAAAATTGTTTATATGCTAACTAGTCTAATTTAAGTAATTAAGATGTAGTATATAACGTACAAATATGCATTAAAATTAAAAAAGAATGAACATCGAAGAATTAAAGTTTAAAGTGGTGAAATCTGTTACCTTTCTTGTAAAGCATTGTTTAAAATCACCTAAATTAAGATGTGGTTTGCTTTGAGATCCAGGCTATATTTATCACTTAACAGTTACAAGTGATAAATTATAAGCTATTATTATCTACTGATTCGGTTTTAAATATCATAGGTTATGAGAAAAATATTTAACTTTAAAATATGAAATAAAAAATTTTATTACATCAATATTCTAATAATACATTTTACACTTTTCTCTCGTAGTTTTCAATTCGAATTCCGAAAGAACATGTACAAATTACTTGTATAAAAATGACTATGTTACATCAAAAACTCCAGAAAAGTTGACTGAATAATAAATTTCCGAAAAAAAAATGATATTCCTTTTTGAAAAAAAGTTTATATTGCCACGAGGTACTAAAAATCTATGTATCGGAAAATACAGTATTTTAGACTTTAGTAGATATTATACATTTCCTATAAATCAGGATTTGAACGAAAATATAAACGAATATGATTTAACCGTAAAATAGGGTTGAGCATACTTAATGAATCATCCAGACTGGATGATCCAGTATAATACAAACAAATGATAAAATAATTTATTAGAGTTGTTTTGCCAGTATGTACCTGCCAGTTTGCAATTCTCAACACAATATTTAATATATATATCTATCGTTCTCGACGGATAACTTCGACTATATTTAATGATATTTTCGACCCAATTTTTGGCACTTTCAGCACTCACTACCTTTGCAAATCGGACTGCTGCAACAAGCAGCGTCACACGTTCGTATTTGATAATTATTATTAATAATTACAGTAGTTAAATATTTTAATACAGTTATTCGCTGCGATACTGCACATACTACATACATATATTACATAATATGCATATATTTTCACATGGGCGTATTATAAGCGATAACACTCGATAAACTTTGTTGCGCGTCATATCAACATTTGTCGTCGAACGCCGTCGGAATCTCATTTTGTATATTTACCTACATACGTACAGGTTAAACACGACAACACACACAGACACACAATATGTAGTAAATCTTTATACTTTCGATATTTTCCGAGTCTTATCGCCTCCCCTCCCCTAGTATTATATAAGACTATTGTGTGCGTGTGCGTGTGTGTCTGTGTGTGTGTACTACAAGACGCGAGCTACGCGCATATACGTTGTACATATAATTAAAACTTTTGATTAAGCTGCTTGCTCTCTCGTCAACAACGCAACGACGTCTCAAACGATCTTCGAGTCTAATGACTATACTCATGTGTACATAATGCTCGTATGTGTGTTTGTATGTGTGCGTGTGTGTGTGTATAGTTTTAACTTATCTTGACTTATTCTTTTAAAACGTGTACGTGATAAATCGATTGTTTTCAACGGCTGTACACGCAACGTATGATAATTATATTGTGGTAAAATCTTAAATTATTGCAACGAACGGCCCGCGGATACAAAAACTATTTTATAGTTATATTGATTGTTACTTATTTATACTACCTATTCATTGGTGCCCGACTTATTTCCGTGTTAACGAATCGACATTTTTAAAACTGTATGTACCTACTACCTACCTCTATGTTTTGCATATTTTCATAATTTCGCAAAACATTCGTGTTTTATTTAATATTTGATAAAGTTAACGAGTTAAAATTAAAACCGTCAAATATAAATATTTATCGTATTACCTATACATAATGAGTTCTATTACCTTTTTTTTTATTATTCATTTATAACCTATTAATATTATATGTTACCTTTTTTTTGTTCTTAACGTGTTAATATAAAAAATTATCTCATTGAAAAGTTTAGTATTTCTTACCAAGGTAAATGTTGATCATATCGTATTTGATTAAGTAACGAATTAATATTACATATTCATAAAATAGAAGTTATCTTGAATAAGTAGTTTAATAAAGAATCGAATATAATAATAGGGTAATCCAAAAACATACCGATTGATGACTTGCGTACAAAAAACCATAACTAAATTATTTTTGTTCAAGCGAATTTAACATTTATTGAAGTTAAGTTTTTAAACCGTTATTTTATAACTCAACGAAAATCAAAAGAAAACGTAGGCAACTTTTAACTAAACTAAATTGTGATCAGACCAATGGACAATTTTACTCATTGTGCTCTCTACGTCACTCTTATTCTCTTTTTATCGTGTAATTACTACCTATACAATAATTCATTTTAATAACTTACATTAAAAATAAATATTGTTGAATCGAAATGAGCTCGCGTTTATATATGGTGTGCTTATTATAGTTGTTACTCATTAATCATTATATTGTATACCTTGTACCGGAAATTGTTTTACCATGTACGATGCTTGTTGCACTTACATAAAGTTAACATTTTATTTTTTTTATTAAAACACAAATGTCTTACACAATCTGTAACGAATCAAAAATCAATGCAATTGTTTGCTATTAAACATCATAATTACCGTCAACAGTTTGTTGATAACTTCAAGTCTATATACAAGCATCATACGCTAAGGAATTTCTCGGGATTTTTTCATCGAGTTAACTTTCTTTTCTCCTTCTCCGCCATGCCATCGACTGCAAAATAATAATAATAAGAAGACGGTTTTGCTAGATATATAATTTAATACATTAAATATGTATGTATTACTATCTGTATACCTTATAGAACGTGTCACGTGCGTATAAGCTACAAATTTATAATTATATTATGAAAATAATTTTATTTTTGAATTTTAAATAAAAACGTGGCATCGGTTAATTTTAAATACTGCCGAAGATGGAAAATCAAGTACCGTGAAAATACTCAATTATTGTCAAAACTCTATAGTATACATTACACACTTTAATAAGCTATATTGTAATGTTGAGTATTTAAATTCAAATGATACATTACACAAATCTGCAGCACTACCAATATTTGTGTGTAAAGTAAAAACATCGACTGTAAATCTTACGATTATATTATATTAATATGGAAGAGTGTTACTATAATAATAATATAAACGTTTTCATACGTAGGTATATAGCATGGTGTGTACCGTCGTTATTATTGATATATATTTGGCTCGGATTCAGGTTTATCAGTTTATGCGCCTACCTAATATGTGACGAAATCGAGGTATTATTTTTTATTTATGTATACGCGACACAAACTCACTTCCATGACGTCCGTTTGGAGACATAAAACTATACAACTATATATATATATAATATTATTATACTCGCCGTCTATATTTATTAAAATAAATTTAATTTAATTGCGAAATTTGTACGAAAATAACCAATTTATAATATTATAATACTTACGTAACCTATGGATCATAATATTGGACAGAAATAAAAATGCAAAACAAGAATCAAATGTATAAATAACCGTTAATATTATATTAGTTATATTTAGTTTTTTACTAATATCATCTAACATAAACATAATATATTTTTGCTTAAAGTAAATTATTATGGTTGACTGAGGGTTAAAGATAACTTTTGCATGATGTTGGCTGATAATTAATTAGTCGATCGACTCAAATCGGTCGATCAATAAGAATCTATATTTTATAAATCATAATAAAATAAATGCTCGCGCTCATTATCAATTCAATTACGCGTGGTCCTAATCTTATAAGATATAATATTGACATATTTTTCATGAACCTAAGTGTACCAGTTAATTAAAAAGTAATTGTTAACTAACGAATCCTATTTTTTTCCCCTTGCACATAACATGTCATAAACTCATAACGTATACTTTTATATGTGTATACTGAATTGTACATAATTTTGGTCATCCTAATAAAGTATCTACACACCACCAGGAAACATTAAAGGCTAAATGAACGCTGCTCACTGGCAAAAAAAAAAAAAAAAGAGAAATATAAAATAGATGAGAATACAGTGTATAATATTATTATGTTCTTACGAAATTTGCGTACAATCTACGCGCGTTATGTACTAAAATCTAATCTACAATTATTCCATGTTATATAAACGAAGGAGAATTGGCAACATTTTTCGGCTCGAGAAAACAAATAAGTATACAGTGTTTATACCGGCTGTACACACACATTTGCATAAAATTAATTCTTCTCTGGCAGCCGCCCGAATCTCAACGCACCGAAGACTGAACGCCACAACAACCGACAATAATTATTATTCGTTACAGATGTTGAAATACATCGGGAAAAAATAACGTGTACACGTTATATAATAATAACACTTATTATTGAGCGTTGTGAATCAATATTGATATAAGCGAATCGTCGATTGTCCGCACACGGCGCTGACGAGTTGTGCCGATACTTACGCGCCTTCGGTCCTAAACGTCTGAACCGAAATGTGACCGCGACCATATTATTTTCATCGCGGATCGCTTGATCTTCCGTCTCCTGTCGGACGTGGTCATATTGGGCGATTGTAAACTCGGCTCGAAGAAAAAAAATGTTCAAAAGGTCTATTGTAAACTCGGCCCGTGTTTTTTTCAGGTAAAAATGATTTAGGTGTAAACTTGGCCCGGGTCTTTTTCAGGTAAAAATACTTTAGGTGTACACTCGGCAAAAGGTTTTTTCAGGTAAAAATGATTATCGGCTTTTATTTGAGTATTCAGAGCAAAAATTATAAATAAAATGCATTTATGTAAAATCGCAAGTACAAAAAAGGATACAAATATAAAATTGTTGTGTAATCATGTAAGATTATAATATAAATTAAATTTTTTTATTAAAAAGCCATATTTTTGACGTATTCACTCACCGATATTTCCTTATTTTTATATTTTTTAAGTGTTTTTTCTAAGATTTTTTTTTTTGTATTTTTTTATTTTTTGTTTTGTAGTTTTTGTATTTTGAAATTGAAATTGTGCATTTAGGCTGTTCATTTTTTAATTTTTAACAACAAATTGTTCACGATAAGATAAAAAAAATGATCGGGACGAGTATACAACCGACATTTTTTATTATCTTAAATGTCCGGGCCGAGTTTACAATCTACCTATTTTATTACCTAAAATTTTCGGGCCGAGTTTACAAAAAGGTAACCGCGGGCCCAGTTTACATTTGCCCGTCAAATTTTTACTCCGTAGTTTTTTTACTTTTTTTACTTTTTTTACTCCGTATTTTTACACCGTGGTGCGCGAGTTGATAAGGAGACGGCGATTCTTTTGTTCTCCGCACGATGAGAAATCGGCAATCATTTAGTAGCGTACTTACCATTTTCCCATTGAAACGATCGATTGCCGAAGTTTGGAAATATTTCGCGTCATCTGCATTATTGCCGAGGTCGAACACATCATTTCATGGTTTTCCGGCAGTCGCATAATATGTCTTCGTAATATGTTATTATGCTGTCCCGCGGGGAATACCCATTCGTAGGCGCTCAGTAGGTTTTTTCGTTTCACGGTCGCCGCCGAAATCTGTATTGTTTGGTATTTTCGGGTTTATTTTCACTTTAGACCCCTCTTGTATGTGCACCCGGTCATGCTTATGGATCTTAGTGCCATCGTACTAGACCCTCAGCAGGTGCCTCTCGTTTGCATCATTGCTCCGATGCGTTTACCGCACGTAAATAATAAATACGCTATGAATAAACCTGTAGAAAAAATAAAATAAAAAACTAGTCGAAAACCGACAGAGATAAAAAAAAAACTAACAATCTAATTTACGTAATATAACGGTGCAGAATATATTATTATTATCGCCTTCGAGTTACCGCCGTGAACGCGGTTATAGCAAATATATTTAGGCTAAAAAAAAAATAACCCAGAAACTATATTATGTTTCTCGTGCGTGCTCATAATACGTATTTTCACTCCCCCGCCGACCCAGTTCCGAGCATCCGCCGAGATACGTTTATTTTGTCCACTATTTTACCGAATATAAATCGTCGATGCAGTTGTTGGTCCAACAAACATAACTATCATTTGTTATTCACTTGTTAACACGTCTAGACGGATATTTTTATTCTGATCAATATTATGAAATGTAATACAGTGCACCTGGTAGAAATGAACAGGAAAAATAACAGCCATAGTAGGAAGATTATCTGCGTTTAACAGTATGATTTGACATGAAAATACTAAATTAACAGTAGGTATATACTATCACTGTACAAGAGAAACCATAGAATTTTGACTGAGCAACAAGGTGGACCAGATTGTTTGATAATGCATTACTTATTTACGTTACATTTTGTTCAATTAAACAATAAGAAGCTAAAGATTAAAATTTTCGAAGTTTTCTTAACCTTAAAAATTGAAATAAATGATTTTATCACTTCATAAATAATACATAACAACAATTGTATTCTTTCTACACAAACCTCGGGGCTTGGGCGGTTTGTTTATTATGTAACATATAATATAATGGTTATATAATTCGCATACATAATAATTAATAGGTATGAAAATCATCGTTAAAATAATATTCTAAGAATCACTTTTTTTATTCGGTATACTTGTTCGGTTGTACATTAAATATTTTATATTTTTTATAAAAACAATAAAAATATTACATAAATTGTAGTTGAAATAAGGTTGCATCCTTAGTGAAAAACTATGCAGTGCGATTATATTATACTTAACAACATATTTGTTAACCTAAATACTAAAAAAAAAAATAAAAAAATAAATTATTATTGTAATATCAGCATGAATGTAATGATTAATGAGAAAAAATAATAGGACGGTGGTAAACTCTTCCGATTTTATAGTAAACTCTCCCGATGGTAAACTCTCCTGGGTCAACATTATATTTACCTGAAGAAAATATGTAGGCTTGTGGTTGGTAGTAGCTTACCGAACAATCAAATAATCAAAACAACAAAAAATAAAAGATTTTAAGTACTGAAAAATAGACAATTTAAGTTTTTTAAATTTTTTATATTATTTTGTATTATTTACCATAATTTATATACTTAATTTTTTTAATATTGTAAACATTCAATTGTAATGGATTTTCAATTGAATTATTGATTTTTTATTTATTAATACCTATAATAGTAGTATACCTAATGGTAGGGATGAAAAAAAATTCGAGTTATTGAAAATTCGACTTACGGAAAACCTCGATGACTGGAACCGGCAAAATTCGAGTTATCGAAAATATTTTTTTTAATTATAAAACACAAATGCTTCATTTTATAATTTAATTTATTCATGTACATAAACAAAATTTTATTTCAAAGAAATTAAATATTTTTGATGGTTTTTTATTGTTTGACCTTTGTGTAAAGTTTTCAATAACGTTTAGCGCGGAAAAAATCTCGTGTCCAATTTATGGTTGTTCTTGAATTTACTTACGGACAACCTGTAAACTATCTAATGCTTGGGAAAGTGCTTTTTCTTGAATTAACGGTCCTGAAATAGGTAGATTATAATCTTTTACTCCCTTCACCCACTCCGTTATAGCTTGCTCAATTTCTGGGAAACTTCATGCTTTAAATCTCTTCCGGCGTGGTAAACATGGGGCTTCTTCAACTGCTTTAAGAATTTTGTCTTTATCCTTCAATATAGTCGATAAGGTGCTAGCTGGAATACCGAATTCACTCACGATATCTTTTTTGCGTTTCACTCCTTTTTTGACTTTGTCAATAATTTTTATTTTATCACCGTCAGTTAGAGACTTTAAACAAGGTTTTTCCATTTTGACTTCACAAAATCACAGGATAAACTGAATATTTGCTGTGACAGCATTATATTAAATATCGACGTATACTTTTACCAATAATAATGTAACAATAATGTACACTAAATGTAGTAGATAAACGTAACTTATCGGACACATTATATCCTATTATGTATATCGTTGAATTTATAACTGTACCTTTAAGCATTAGGTAAAGATTAGATTGATAATATTAATCGGTTTTCGATTACGATTATCGTTATTTATAATGATACACTTGGTTATTTGACCTTCGAGTAATCAAGGTATGTACGTGTTATATATTAATATGTACATATATTATTATAAAAATTCGACTTATAAGCCAAAATTCGAATAAAAATATTTCGACTTATAAAGAAATTCGAGTTATCGAGGTTTCACTGTATATGATGACCGCATTTACTGCCTTATCAAAAAAATATCCGAATTTTAAAACCATTCTTGTGGTCCAAACTCCAAAACGACTTATTTTCAAAAAAAAATTAGATTTTGATCGCTTCTCCGGTGACTGCGGTTACTTGGTAACTTTAATTTATTTTAGTTTATGGTATCAACTGTATCTGCGGTAACTCGAAATCGGCCAGAAAAAATCATCGGTTGTACCCGTAGCAAGAATAACTTGAAAATCAAGAAAGTTTCGGGCAGATGAAATATTAATATAATGTGCTTCAATATAAGTTTAATGTATACTTACGATCGAGACAATCGGAGCCGTAAGCGCTTCACCCCACCAGACCCCCAAATCATGTCGACGCAGCGTCTCCTATTATTGTGCATCAAGAACTACCGTTGTTTACGTAAAACGTCGTCGACGTAAAACTGTTGTCGTCCGTCCAACACACACACACAAACACGCGTTATACGTTCATACACACGCGCACACTATACGCTTCCACATACTCGCATTCACGCATACACACATACATACTCACCACACGCTTACACACACACAAACACACGCACACACACACAAACGAACACATACACACGAGAACGCGCGCGCGCGTATGTACGGAAACTTGTTTGACTAGGCACGGCCGGTCGCCCGCCGCCGGTACGTACGGGCAAGAATGGGATGGAGGAATAAAGTTGATCTCGTCTCACACCTGCTCAAGATTCCCTCCGTGTCCGATGAGCATTCAGTATCTTCGGAGCTCCGGTTCCGTGCGTTTCATTTGTATCGTGTGCGTCCGCGCCGCCGTCGTCCCGCGATTTATCGTCGTCGTCCCGCGATTTATCGTCGTCGTCGTCGTGTGCGCAACAGCATTACACACATCGTACGCCGGACACCCGTATTGTCTCGTGATAATTGTTATTATTTTTTATCATTTTTTATTATTTTTTTGCCCGTCACAATTTTTATTCGCAAAAATAATAAACATCGTTTGTTTGTTATACCACCCGTACCGCTTACGGCGATCGCGTCCGTCGTCTTACCGTGGTCCGAGACGAAACGCCACACGGTCGCGCGGGCCGGAACGTTTTTTATTTTCTCTCGGTCTTCTGCCGACCATCCGAGTTCGTTCGGATCGGGATCGTTTTTTTTTCTATTTCGATTTTTTTCATATATATTCCTAAGTTCTTCGCGCGTCGATCGAGTGCCAGTGCGCTAACCGTGCGCGTGAACTGCCGTATCCGTCGGGCTGTTGCGTTGAACCGACGCGTGACCACCGCAACTGCGAACAAGCTCCACCGGAAAATTCCTGATCAAGTCGTCCGAGGATTCACACGCATCTAGAAAGAGGTCAGTTTAGTATACTGTAATAATACAGCGATCGGTGTCCGCCATTTACTGTGTGCACGACGTACCGTTTCCCGCGCGTTTTCCACTTAACTCAGAATTTCTTGTTGGCGTGGGCCATGGAAATAAAATGCTCACGTTCAAAGGATTCACGAGTGGTCAATCGTTATCAGTTCATTTAAATCGCGATATTCGCAGCGCATCCGCACCGCACCGTTTATAGCGACTTTTCGCCGTCACGGTTCGGCAAAATGTACGTTCTTGTTGAACAGCTGATCGTTTTAAGCAGATCTTAATGGTTTGTTTCATTTTTTTTTTATTTCTTACAACGTTCACCGGGGCGAGCCGACGAACGATTTAAGTACCTACGAGAATTCCACATGGAAACGTCATTTATCTTACACATTTTTACCTTCGGCCGGCGTTGGCGGTCCGCCGTTTCCGAGTTATTGTTGTGTTCGTACAGTTGTACACATATAATACACAGGAGAGAGAAAAAAAAATCCCCACCGGACGCAGATAGATAATATTGCTGCAGTTGTAATAATAATATGTATACTGCTGTAGATACGTTTTATCGGATATGCAATTTGTCGCGACGTGGGCGAAATCCGTCGCGACGTTATTGTAATATACGCAATATCAATCGTATCTCTCTCTGCATTTAGCAGCGCCAGCGTATCTCCCCGTGCATGTGCGCTTATGTATACACGGTCCTGTTGCAATAGGCGGCTGCAGCGTCCAACTGCAATGACTACACTGTCGACAGTCGTGTATCGTACAATATTCGTCGTATCTATCTGTCGCTCAGTGTAATGTATTTGCGCTCTCGTGGAACTGGGTTATACAAATGCTGTTTACTAGGAAAGGAAAAATAAGCAAATAATAATTACAATAAAAAAAGAACGTCTATGCTCCCGACTTTGTAAAAAAAAAAAACGAAAAAAAGTAACGGTTGTAAACATCCATACGTAGTTCGTACCGAGCGTTGTGTTGTATATTATTGTAATACTTATCTCTTAAGTACCTATGGTATATCATACTCGCATGATTTTTTTTATCGTTTGAAAAATTAAACGCATGTACAAGACGAGAAAATAATTTTCATTTTCATATTATAATAACTATAATAATAATAACAACAATAATAAACGAAGTGGTGCCGCGCCGCCGCCGTCGAGTTCGCCCACATTCCGAACGCGCGCGCCGCTTGATGTCCACCTCGTCGGACACTGTTGCAGCGTTGGAAAAATGCACGCACGCCGGTGTATATATAACTTATTACAATATTACTATACATCTATTTTTTATACATTCGATAAACGCGATTTACACCACACTTAACATTGTATACATTTGTTTTTTTTCCACCGGTTTATATAATATACTTGGGCTGCTACAGCTGCAGTGGGCACAATTTTTTTCGCCTTGATCGGGTAGGCTTAGAAGAGATTTTTTTTCCACCGCACCCTACCGCGGAGCTTCTCCGGCGCAGTTTCACCTTTCACTGTGTTCTGCGTTACACGTCGTGGTCCAGGAATTTCCCGTGACGTCTTGCAAAATTCACAACATTATTACCGATACTAAATTATAAATTCTTCATTCGCACCAAACACACCGTGGTATATACCTGCACTAATTGGCCGCTATATCCTTCATTGTGCGTTTCTTCTTAACGGTTTAGCAGCTGTATACTACGGTGATCCCGATAATCGTCAGATCGATTTGCGTTAACGGTATAAAGCGAATTTGTGTCTTATTTTCTCGATTTTCGTGGACACGACGATTTTATTTTTACAATATTTTTATTGTCAACGCAGTTTCTTCGCATCGTTGTCGACTAGCGATAGCAGCTAAACAGCAATCAGCGTGGCGGTGGCTGCGGTAGTCACCGCGTTTGCTCTTCGACCTTGGAATTAGGTTGAAATATATAAATCATTTGACCCTGCTTTATTATCCAACTAATATTGTTATTATTCTTTTTTTTATTGTTTATGAATATTATACATCGTATACCTACGTATAGCTGTGTGTAACTACACGGAGCTCCCGCCGCTCTCGCCTATCTCGGAACAATTATAGTTGCGCAGTCCGCATTCGCGGCAATACGATATATTCCCTCATACACGCATTCGTTTGGCACAATTTTTTTTTACACAACGTTTGAAAACATGAGTCCACCTTTCAATGTACATCGAGAGATCGATAATAACTGTGTAATATAACAATATAATATAATTTAAACTAAAATCTTATACATACATCCACTACCTATATTATATATTATGTACCTACATCACTCATTACTTATTAGTACACTTTGTATGATATTCAATATAGTAACTTATGTACATAATAATATATTAACTCGCTGATCGATTTTACTAAATCTAAAAATCCGTTGATATTGATTCAGACGGTTTTCCGAATCTTATAAATTTATGAGTATTGCACCCGAACAAAAAACTGCGTTGTTCGGGAATAAATCATTTTAATTAGAATGTTTTTGTAAAAAAAATCGACATTTTTCATACAATAATATGTGAATGTATTTCTACAGTATAAAAATGTTGAAAGTTTATACAAATCTGTTCGAGTTGTGTTGATAATTATATTGTGATAAGTGTCACATAATTTATCGTTCTAGAATTCTAGATATATGACGTATTATGATGTATATTATAAATAAATTTATCACTAACTGGTTCACCATATAATCCATACATGTAAATAAGATATAGGTCTAAGCTATGCGTTGACATAAGTAGTTGAGCCTCACAAATCAAGGGAAACATAAATATGTTTTTTTATTGCTTTTAACACGAGTACCTACTGTGGTTGTTGGACCAACAACTACAACTGCAGTATTTATAACATATAGAACATAACAAATAAAAATATTTTTAATCTTTACTCTGATTTTATTTAATCGAATAGGTGTGGCTGTAATTAATAATATAAAATTATGATTTGTAAGACGTAGGTAGGTATTTCATAATATATTTCGTTGTCAATATTTTTAAATTTATGCAATATTGTCATATTACAATTAGTAAAGTTGATCGTTGTAGGTACTACACATTTTAACGGACTATGATTTGAAGCGTTAAATAGTAAAAGCATACATTTATTGAGAAATCAGAAGGCAAATATAATATATGTACATTTCAAATATGTAATTTCATTTCTTCCGTAAC
The DNA here is from genome assembly GCA_949715065.1 of Periphyllus acericola. NCBI lineage: Eukaryota > Metazoa > Arthropoda > Insecta > Hemiptera > Aphididae > Periphyllus > Periphyllus acericola. The sequence goes on from OX454269.1 coordinate 12,833,258, forward strand.
TTAATTTTACAGTGAAACCAAACTTTAAATTTTTAAAGTAGAAATAATGGAGCATAAGAATTACGTTTTTATACATTCAACACCGTTTAAAGTATTAAAACGAATATTTTTTCAACCGAATTGTCAGATAATTTAATCTAAATAATCCTTATAGAAATTGGGTTTACTCGACGTTCCGTCTATTCGAGAACTACGGTGGTGGGTGGTATCCGCTGTAACTCTCGCAAAAATATTATTATTATATTGACTTTTTCCATTGTTTCATAGTCTCGTAGAGTAAAAAAAAATAAAAACGGTCGTTGACAATCACTTGGCAATAATAACTATCTTGTGACAAGGTCTTGTTTGAATAAAAATAAATACTCACACACACATATACGTTGTACCTATATATTATTGAAATCGTATCGACGCACACACACACTCGCGACTCACATGTTTATAAGTACATAAAACTTTGCGCGCGCGCGCACAATAGCCGATCGTTTTTAGCTTTCGTGGGAAAATGCCGCCGCCGTTAATTAATGAAAAATGGAAATGCGCGGCGCTGCCGGCAAAATGGAACCTTCTACATAATATGTACATATATATATATATATAATATATGTGTGTGTATACGCGCGTTTCGTAACAATATAATAAGTAATTGTAGTAAATATAATGTGTACACGTACACAGACATTATATAGGTGCAGGTATCGGTTATTATTATTGTTATAATAATACATTAATACGGATTTATACACATATTTATGCATGTAAATACGTATCATATATGTGTGTGTACCGTCGAAGCGATTGTATCACAATGGACGCGATTCGGTTTTCCGACACGCTCACACGCGCGTACTACAAACGCACACGCGTCGCGCGAATATTCCGAATAACTCTTTTTTTTTTTTTTCTCTATTTTTTTCCCCTCTTTTAACGGCAGCCCGCGAGGTAGCTAATGAGCGCCGCCACCGACTGAAGCCGCTCACGCGTATAATAATAATAATAATAATAATAATAACAATCACGCGGCGATGGAAGTATCTATAAGAACTATTCTCTCATTGTCGTATTGTACGATATACACGTACATTATATTGTAATTATTATATGCGTGTATAATAATATATAAGTAGCTATACTATGTATACAATATTATATGATAATTACAATATAATAGCCACCGCGGGACCTGCCGGCTGCAGCACTGGCGGTCGAGGGATGTCACTATATTATATATGGGGCAGTCGGCTCATTATTAATCGTAAATATTACCCGGAAATTTCCGTATTGTAGCCGAATATTTGCGCGTAGGGTACACGGCGCGGCGTTACCTACTATGCGTATCATTGTGCGTAACTGTCTCATACTTCCGTCTAGAAATAATTTCGCTAGTATGTACTCGTATTCGTATAAAGTTTTCGTTCGCTTGTGGGACCACCCAATTATCACTGACCGTTATGCAAAGACCCTGGCTCAACTTAAGAAAAATATTCAAGCACGCGCTGGAAACAGTGGAGAGAAACCTCAAAACTCGACTCTGTCTCATAACGCATTGACCACAACGAAGATGATATGATTTTTAAAGCATGATCGATAAGAACTTCCAATGTTTCTCTAAACACGGAAAAAAAGAACTAAACTGATATACATATATAATATATATATATCCTATACCGTTAGTGTTCTTCGTTTTTAAAATAAGGTAGTTTCCCTGCCGCACCCTGCAGTATATCGTTCAACTGTCTGTTTTTCCGCGATACGCATTGAAATGTAAATCGAACGTCATTAGAATATAATACGGGGAACGTATTTGAGGTCCTTGTGCGCTCGCGTATGTACGTGTACTATGCGCACACACATGTATATCTACTATATGAAATGTACTGTGTATACTGTATACACTATTATACATAATACGCATTACACGCGTGTGCGTGTACGAGTAAAAAGAGATCGGACTTGAACGGTGTTATTCGATACCGCGAGACGTGCAGCACCATAGCGGTCGTCGTTGTTGTGATCGGGAGAGATCCTCCGCATGTCTCTGTACAGCTGATTACAATATTATACACAATGGCTCAATGTAAAAGAAATAAACATCAACCGATTTGTTGTACGCACGAAACGGATGATAATAATTGATAATTTCCTTCGGTAACAGTAAAGTCTTCACCGTCAATTTTTCGTTAAACCTCTTAGATCAGCCTACAAAACGTTTTGGCGGTATAGTGTGTGATTGATCGTTTAAAATGTAACCAAGTATCCTTTATATCTATTATGTTTAATGAATACGGTAATATTCGTTCAATTATAAATCTTTTTTTAAAAAATCACCGCCATGGCCCTAAAATTATTTTCTGCAAAGTATGTATTTTCATTTGTTATTGGTTCAAATCGGTATGGTTACGTGTTATTTTGTTAGGTCGACGGTAGTAGGTATATTTTACGACTTTCAACCATAAAGTCTAAAATAATAAGTCGTGAGAAATATTTGTTGGATCACACACTTAGCCGTTAACTTTATCAGTATTATCCTGTTGACCGGTTTCTATAATCACATCATGGCTAATAGTAAAACCGCGATTTTGTTGATATTGTATTATGCGAAACAACGTTTATTCGATTCATTATACTAGTAGTATATTGTAAAACGCTACCCGTAATATTCACTGTATTTCTTATGCTCATCGATACAATCACATTCGAGAAAAACGAGAATTTTGTCCACATACACATAATATATAAATCAATCATTATAATCCGGTGGATTCGATACAGATTCACACGCACAATATACGTATAGTTTACGAGAGACTTAAAATGTAAACAAAAATTCTTCGCATGTCACATGTATGTGAGTTGTGTGTATACAGGGCGCCCACGACTGAGGATGCCCCGGGGGCAGTAGCAGAAACCAGAGATCCTGACGACTTGTTTATTTAATTTGGTCGCAGCCACATTTCAATTTTGGCTACCGCTCCTTATGTCTATATGTGTATGTTCATGTGTTTGTGTGATGTGTTTTTGTGGTTTTTCTCGGGTCGCACGTGCATTTTCCTCGTCGTAAAAACAATATAGTGTAGGTATATAGTTCACAACAAATATACCGCATACAAATATAGTGTTCTATTATTATAGACTATGAATAGTTTTGAAAAACCATTTCGTTCGTTTGTAATATTTGCGTGTGGGTATGGTAATGATATTTGTTACGTGTACGTCATTTTTATTTTTTCGCAATTCCGACGAACGGTATTTTAATAAATGTTTGTAGGTATGTATAATTATTATTATGTCGATTAATCTTGGAGACGATAGAGAGAGAGAGAGAGAGAGATTAAATGAAATATCCGCGCTCTACAACATGAATGAGCGAACACTACGATATGATAATACGAGAGAAATAACAATGTTGTAAAAACCCATCAATTCGTGATCGAGGGTACGAGACAATCGTTATAATAATAATAATAATATGCGTGTACACTCGTATAGCGTATAACGTATGCGATTCTTTTTTTTTTTGTCGACAACACTATTTACTACAGTGAAAGTATAATATAATATATGTTGTGCCGCGTATCCGCGCAGCTTCGTACCTACGTCGTGTATATAATAATATGTAAATATTTTTCATCGTTCTCCAGCCATAGCTGCAGCATGTGAGATCGTGCGTTTATTTTCGTGGAACCTTACTTTTTTATCCAGTCTGTAATATGTATATATTTGTATACTACACCAACCGTATTGATGATATTACGTCTATACGGCGGCGGCGGTATGCCTAATATAGAGAATTTTTTTTTTCACGACGAACGATAGTTCATCATATTGAATATATTGAAGAATGAGAAAAACGAACGTCTCACATATTATTATGTTGTACTGTATATGCTTGCGAATTCGGCACGTAAACACGGTATTTCTCGCGCTGTTAATATGTTTATTTTACCAACTCCGCGGATCAAATGGCGTATATATCGCAATGAATATATTATATAATAATAATAATAAATTATATGCGAGGCGTTTATCTGGCAGCTAAATGCAATCAGACCTAACGCTATCGTATTATATGATGTATATATTATATTATATATATATATATATATATATACTCGTACGTGTTATATATACTCGTTTTCAATGGGATCACTTTTTTTTTCTACAAATGATGCAAAACGTAATTTATACCCGCGATGTACTGCAACTGTATACCTACAATACATCATTCCGTTCTGATGAATAACATAGCGTGACAATTTTAAGTAGAAAATATAATTTCAATATAATAGTTTTGTCTTATTTTTTTTTTTGTATGATTACCGTGTTCGTGCGCGCGACCCATACAATTATACGCATTGTTCATGTACTCGTATAATATGTGTCCCGCGTGTGTGCGGCGTACTTATGTATATGACGTGAGCGAGTTGTTATGTTGATAATGTATGGAAACTATATTTGATGGAAAACGCAGCGAAATCGTTAATTAGTCGTGTTAAATCAGTAGAATTCGCGTGCTCACGGCGTAGTACATACAAATAGATACTTATAATGCTAGTTATTATAACATAATGTAAAATACATAGTGTGTACACTTTATTTACGATGAAATTGAAGTTTCTAAATCCCATGTCCCATGTGTGTTTATCATGCATGTAAAAACGTTGTGACTAGTACGACCATTCGTGAAATAGGTATTATACGCGATCCAACGGTATACGACTGCGGGTATATACGTATAATAATATTATTATAATGCACGCTTAACCAGAAAATTCTATTGATTATGTACATATAGTTTTTAACGTTGATGACTAATAACAAATTATATTATTGAACGTATAAATAATTAATTGAAATTAGTCAAATGTTCAGCAAAATAAACAACACAAATAAAAATAAAATAAAATATTACTATTGCCTTGGGTATTGTAGAAAAGTGCCAAAGCATTTTAATTATTGCTTACACCACATATGGTTTTACAATATTCATATGCGTTTTGCATGTCTTGCAATCAACCGCCGTCGTCTTCATCGCCGTCCCATCGTTGTGGGTTAGCTACTAATTAAAAGTGAGGATCTATAGTACCTATACACAGGTGGACGGGTAAGGGAACGGTCCGGCGACGACGTGAGTATACCTATGTACGTATATATAATACGTATACACAGAGATTCGCGTCGTACATCAAAACACTAGTACCTGTGTAGGTACCGACGTATATAAGTGCGTATACATGTATAATGTACACGAAACGCAACATAATAATATACGTGTATAATATTGATAACAATAAATGATTAAAATCTAGCGGTTGAGCGGTCTCGTTTTGCGCCGTATGGATTTAGACAACAAGCAGTGCACTCTGCAATATAAAATGTAGGGGAAAAAACGAGACTGGTAGCGGTTAAGGATATAATGTAAAGGAAGAAAGGAAGAAAGAGAGTGAGAGAGAGAGAGCTACCGTTGTTACATTTATACCGTGTTCCGGTCGGTTCAATTAAATTTAATTGGATTTTAACGACGACGACGACGACGACGACGACGTCGACGACTTGACCACCGCTGGTTCGCGCGCGCGGATACGCCGCCGCTCGCGCGTTCTACTCCATTTATATTGTATGTATATTTATGTGTGTGTGAGTGTGCGAGTGTGTATGTGTGTGTACCGTCGTCGGACGAGCTTTTATTGTTGTCGCGTTTTGCCCGGCTGCCGCCGCCAATACGGTTTTTACACGCAATTATCTCGATAAACCGTCGCAACAGGCACACACTGCTGCTGCTGCTGCTGCTGCTGCGGTGACGTGACGGAATGCCACTGCTTCGGCGGCTGTGCAGATACCGCTGTTACTGCTATACCGGTCGCCGTATAGGTACATTTTTGCGGGCAACGGAAGACGAGCGGGTGGGCTACGCGCGTCACCGTTATTATGTCGCGTTTATAAACAAATTCGATTTTTATACTCGTCGTCTCGTGTAATAAATATTATATCATGAACTGTTTACCCTTGACACGCGGTCTCCGTAATGTGTTGTCAACTGGATGAGGGTCCGCGATGTCGCTTTTGACGGCTAAGATTTTTACTAATCGCTGGACAACACGCACAATTGTTTTCAAGTATCACTTTTTAATTATATACACACATAGGTATGTGCAAAAATAACACTACAGAAGAATGCATCGAGTTATCTACAGCACGATATATCGCATCGGTAAGTAATAGTGACATGATTTCCTTTTGAATCGCAATATCGCGTATAGTATAAAATCTGATAACCGCGAGTTGTTTCGTATATGTTATATAGCATAGCCTATAACATATTATATGTTTATATGGTATTGTATAGATCCTGCGCACGAGCCAAAATATCTCGTATTAAATCTTATACATGTATATATCAATATTTCCCTTTATAAAACTGAAGTAGATTTGCTAATTCCGTAGAGTATATATATAAAATAATAACGGAACGATGATTGCTATGAGTATCCAACGATTTAAAAATTCTGTTAAATCGTAAACATATAACTTCCGTGCGTATATTTTTCTTAAAAAATTACCCGCAGGCCAACACCGGATGAAAAAGGAATATTATAATGCGCGTCGGACTACACGGATACGCGTATAAAAACCAATCGGATATACCTACTACAAATAGGACAGCATATAGCGGGAACAGGTGGCTGCACATACATATTACACATGCTTTTACGAATTCAATTTCCTCCCGGCCGCATGCATTACGTCGACGATGACGGCGCCATGTACCGCGGGTCGAATTATTGTGCGTGGAACCACGGCTATTGTAGGGTATGCCCTAATTTGGCAGCGGCGGCTATTCCAAAGCCGATAAAACGATAAATTATGCGAAGACACGCGGATAGTGTGACCGCCGCACTAGCGTGTGTTCGCGCGTTCAAGTCTCCGTTGCATACAGCATATACATATTGTAATATTTTATTCATCAACAGCTAGCAGAAATAAGGATTTTGACACAAACGGTTTTACAGCGCACATTATGTATAGTTAACTGTATACTTTGTGTGCAACGTCTGCGGATTTGATCCGCTGTAGAACGCGCGATCAGGTATATTAATTAAACTAAAAGTCTGGCCAAGTCTATAAATATATATATGGGTTGTTGATTTCACGTGGAAATTTGATGGAATACGTGATATATACGGCTCACGATGGAATGGGCGAAACGTAAAAAATGACTTGTTGCATATACCTAATATGTACACTTCATCGCAACGTACATGAAGCTATACAGCGCAATGCTAATAATAATCGTCACCCATACTATACATCGGCGGTGACTCGCGATTGGTCGGCCGCAGGTAACGCCTCCCCCCCTCACCTTGGCAATAAAAATATATTATTATTATTGTTATTATTATTATTATTATTATTATGTACACGCGCAGGTATATACATACATTTAGATAACGTCGACGCGGCGAGCTCGCGGTTATGGTGTGGCCGCCGCCTTTCCCGTCACAGTGTTATAAACCTTCGTCGACGCGCTGCACCACGGTTGAGAGGAGGAAGGATAATAGACTAAATAGGCAGGCTCGCTGAATGTTGCCATTTTTTTTTTTACTCGACCGCCTGCGACGACTTAAAATCTCGAAACCCTCGATCGCGGATCAATATAATAAATTGCATCAATTTATTATGATTTTTTTTTATTTGTATTTTTTTCCGCAGCATATATACGCAATTACCTGAATGTATAGGTTTCCGCACACAACACTATGTCATTCGTTTCGAATTTATTACAACGTTCTGTATGAAAAGTTTTTAATTGTTTTTAATAATAACATCAATGTTGTGAATGTGTTTCAGTTGAAGCATTGCTCTGTTCATAGTGATATATATATATATATATATATATATATATATATATATGTATATTTAATATACATAGGGCTGGGGACTTTCCTACAGGGAGCTTTCGTGTTATAAAATCGTGAAAAATCGAATAAAATGACTATAAAATTAATAATAAAAAATATATAATACCTACATTTATACCTAAATTCATTAATATATTATAAACAAAATAATGTGAATTTCTAATTGAAATGTTTGTTTCGTTTAAAGTCAAGCTTAAAAAACGAGAAAAATAAAAAAAAAATTTAATTTAATGAGATAATACAATTTTTTCTACAGAATATTTAAGCATTTTTGCATATTTGTAGAGCATATATTGCATCTATCAAAACTATGATAATACCTATTCTTTTATAGTGATGGTCGATGCAGTGTTACACTTATTAATATACACTAGACATAGTTACTTTACTATACGAGTAGATGTTAAAAAATACTGAACTGCTAAATAAATAAAACTATTATTATTTTTATAACATATGATATACATTTTTAGGGCGTATGCAGTAAAATGCATGCATTTTTAAGGTTTTTCAAAGAATGAAGTCCCTACATTTTATATATTAATAAGCGATTTATACTTAAATGTGCAGATTATTTGAAGAATTCTGGTTTAATTCTATGCTTTACATTGAAATAACCGTACAACTTTTTATGTTAGTATTTTATTGCTATATAAATACTAAATATGTCTTAATATATTTGAAAAATTTCAAAATTAAACAATCTTATTTTTTTTTATTTCTCTACGTTTCTATGTTCATATATCATATACGTATCATCTTTTTTAATCTATCCTATGTTGTATTTTGTCATAGAAATGCAAAGTCCATACCTAATCCGATTAAAAAATATTCGTTTAGTTTTTATTGTGTATGCGCTCGGGTCGTAAAAACAATGCCGATATGTTTTTATACACACAATGAACACAATATATTATTATATATTCGTAATAAACGTTTAACTTTGATTAAAAGTATATATATAAAAAAAAAAATGTACGAATATGTGATGCTAAATTTTCATTAGCGCGTTCGGTGATAAATTTAAAAATCTTTATAGTTTGTTGTCGTTCTTTTGTTGTTGATTTAAAAAATAGTATAATAAAATGCGCAAAGAACATGCGTGTCTGAGATTTAATCTCAAAAAGTATTTTACGAATTTTAATGAAACCCGTATTTGCCCTCAAGTTTAAGTCTCTATCGTAAAAATGATTGCGACCGTTTTTTTTTAGCACTGTTTTTGCATATTTTTTGAATTTCAGAGATACTTATTTATATACATGCGTTTTCTACCATTGGGTTTGGTACGGATTAAAAAAATATATATAATTCGCACACGCTACACCGTAGATTGTCGAAAACGGACCACATTTTGGGTCATTTGTGTGCAAACGAGAATCACCTTGATCCCACTCGTAGAATACTCTAAAAACCAGTTTATATAACATTAACAGTAAGTATTGCCATTGTGTTTTTACTCGTACACATATTTATATCCGCATCATGTGTGATGTGTTATTACCAGTGTCGCCATAATGATCTTGCGGTGATAGTACACGTAGAGTCTACATCTCTTGAGGGTTTTTTTTTATCCACTAAATAGCCGTAGCACATGCAATTTAAACTATGGAAAAAAGTAATTCCCTAAGTATTTATTACTTTATTTAAATTTTATGTTTTCCGATTTGCCAGACTATACGAGTATAGAAGTTTTTTGTATCAACTTATCGTTCTGATGAAAATATTTTTATAACTCATACGAGTTCACTACACCGGTATATAGATGATTAATTATTAAAGTGACGTGATCTATTTTGTGCGTATATTAAAACATAATACTATCATATATTATTAATTTATAAATATAATATATATACATGTATAACCTCGTACGTTCAAACGGAACGTTGGAATATTCCATTAAATTTGAAAACTTTTATAAAATGCAAAAAACAACAGAACATTATATTATTATAGTATACATAACGGAATATGCAATTAGTTATAATATTCTAGGCGTTTCGATCCGCTCTTTAAGTCTTTGTACATCGATTGGTATAGTAGGTATACTGCCTATGCTTATGTATATTTTATTGCACCTGCACCTTTAATGTAACTCGTTCGATAAATCTAAAAGAAAACAGCTGATAATTTATGAAATTTTGTCAGTATTACTCTAAACGGGTTCCCATATTATTATTATCGATGACCGCGTTCTTCCCGTGAAACGGGATACATTTTTTTTTTAACAATCTTATTACGCAACCGACGATCTAGTTATATTATATACGTTCGGATCGATTACGGTAGCCGTTCGCGCATTGTACGATTTATTTTTTTTCGATTATGAACCCAGTTGGTTTTGATTTTACCGTGTACGTATACCTACAATGGGTCCTACATATCACATGTACGTTTTAGTACACGACGGCCACAGCCTGCGCGCATGCGCGATCGTATGGCCTGCAGAAAATAATACAACGTGGTAGTATAATAGGTAGGTATCCGGTATTATAATATTATATACTACATCATGATAATATTTCTGTATCACTGCTCGCTAGTATCGCTGCAGTAAATATTCATCGTTTTTCTTCTCGACCATTCCGAAGGATTTTCGTCAGTCGAATCGTTATCACTATTGTGTATATTATATTCTGAAAAATAGAACGAAAGAGTATATATGTACATGTATAATATATATATGTGTGTGTGTGTGTTATAAGAAAGAGAGAACAACAAACCAGTATTGCTAAATAAAGGCGAAATCTGTAGCAATCTAGATCTCCAGTCGCGGTGGTTGTATTAATCCATTGTGTGTATAATAATAATGTATAGGTATATATACTGTGCGTACAGGTTTCAATTATTATTTCGAGTGTTTTTATTCGTTCAATTTTATATAACGCGATAAATAATGGTAACCCAAATCCTCGTCAGTATACCTATAGTGTTAGCCTGGCCGCAAAAAAAAAAATCCGACTCAACAATAATCTCGTAAGATACATTCGATAATAGTAAGTACTGCGCCGGTATATAATATGGATATTGGATGTACCATTTTTTTTTTTGCAGCTCATTATTATTATTTATATAGACAATTTCAATCCAGTTTATCTACTTTTACCGGAACTAAAAGACACATACATTATATTTATATTTTATATATATATAAGTTACTTCCATCATGTGTTATGTGTCTTGTTGTTCGGTGCGACAGCGAAGACGTTTTTCATGTAGTTCAAATCGCGCGTTTCACTCCTTAAGCTACATTGTATTCGAACAAAAACCCATCGATTCTGATCAATTCATTTAATAATTTCTACCAGAAAATATCGTCCCCCTAACGTTCCTTGGTATCAACGTGGGTTGATTTATGACGATAATATAGATTGATTATTGCGTCTGTTGCGTTAACTTGTATATTACATTTTACAAGTTGGACAATAATAACTCGTTGTACTATATACAGATATATCCTAGATATTTAGATCGACCAGCGATATCTCGCAAAAACAACAACCTTATACACCATGGATAAACGCAAACGTTTCAACAAAAACTCGGTGCGCGTAGTCTTAATGCAATCGAATGTATATAGTATTATATATATGCATTATAGTATAGTATAATTTGCACGTTTGTTGAACGATGCATAATCAATTGTTTATTGATTGTTATTTTATCTAAACATTATTGTTTGGACATATTAAATGGTTTGTAGTATACATACGTCGAATTGTAGTTATAGTACGGTTTTATTAATAGTTGGTGCATTTGATTGGTAATCCGATTAGCATAAATCATTATTCTTCGTTGCACATCAACTTGATCGTTTCTATTGGCCGTTTCTATTATACATCACAACACGCATCTTCTCCACGTGTATATGATACGTATAAACCATTATGAGGTTAATGGATGATCATTATTCTTCGTCTATTTTTGTGGTCTTCATTAGACAACCTTGGTTTGCGTAGACGTTTTAAATATTTACAATGCTCTCATAATAATAATTATTCTACACAGTCATGTCGTCTATAACATTATTATTATTATTTAATGGCAATAATATTTTTCAAATCTGTTTAAATTAATTACTGCTGATGTTTTACTTTGATAAGATCAGTTATATAGTTCCTTCAGTCAGTAGCTTTTTCTAAATTGTTATAATATTACTATTTTTGTAAACTGAATATTTTTATCGGCCCTTAAAGTATTTAAATTGCCTACACTCGTCGCCGTCTGTCTTTTATGATAGCATTTACGTATATTATTATTACTTACATTATTTCCACCAAACAAGTCCACCGATGTAGGTCCGACTGAGTTCTGCCAACTTATCACTAAATCGTATATATACGAGTATATACCAATCTACAATGATAACAGCCAATCTTATGACGGACGACGGCTACCCCACGCAAGTATTCAATAACTTGGATGTTATGTTGTTTTTTTTCGATGGACAGACATGCATATTTTACGAGAACTTAATCTTACTTAAAATAACTTCATTCGGTTTATGCGGTTGATTGACATAAGACGCCAAAAAATTCTAATGAGTATTATATATTTTTTTTCTCATTAATTGGTATAATACGTTACAAGGCGTCTACAATATGTTACCCAACACATCTCTAAAACAACACAGCAGCACGCTAACTACAGCCGGCCAACAGCAACCGGTTTTTTTCGTCCGAAATGAAATGTGTGTATAAATAAACACGGACACACGAAAAACAGATTGGTAAAAATTTAAAAAAAAAAATCATCAAAATAAAATAAATAACAATGTTGTTGGTGAACATTGCGTATTATTATGATAGCTGCGACGATACAGTGAAGCCCGGGCGATTCGTAGGGATAAGTAATAGAATTTAAGAACAAACTGATAAGTCGTGGACGCACTCTCCAACGTAATGTATACAACACTGCGTTGCACCGCGGCACTGAAGCAACACCCTACATTTGTTCTACCTACTCGTCGTCGCTCCTCCTGTGTACGCAAATATTTCAGTGTGTGTGTGTGTGTGTGTGTGTGCGTCGACGTGTGTGAATAACAAAAAATAAAAACGTAGGAAAAGAAGAAGAAAAAATTAAATAATTGATATTTTTTCCTCTTCAAAACCGGATTGACGACGTTGGACTTTTATAACGGATCGACGTGCGAGTCCGCACCGCAGCAGCGGGGTAACTACTGGGTGCGAGTTTTTCTCTCCGCGTCTTTTTCTTACCGCTTATTACTATTCTATTTTAAAATAGTCGGACAATCAACGGGCGAACTACTAAATTACATAGGCACCGCCAATTTGGCAGCTTTCCAAACTTGAGCGTAATACATACATCTACTTGTACGTATACGCTATGATACGTAGTGCAATGTACACGCTATAAACGCGTACGTATATATTATGCGCCCATTATTTTTATCATTATCTTTTTTCTTTCCATCTTTATTTTTCCGTACGTCGCGAGACAACGCAAAGACGACGACGATGTCGACGTCGACGATGATGATAATAATAGTAATATTTTAATACACTGCAGCATTGTAGCTGCGCTATCGATTGATATAACATAGCTGCAGCGATTGTACACATAAGCGTGAGAAATCCGCTCGACGGTCCGTTATCGCCACCGCGCTCGTGTACCGGTCGCTTCAGCCGTACCCCGGGTGTATTAAATATTATATTAAACGGCCTGTAATATAGTAGCATAATACTAATACGCAAGTGTGATGGCAATAAGAAATTATTATCATTATTGTACGGTGTGCGAATGAGATTGCGCACCCACCGCATAGCGATCGTTATCGAAACGCTTATAGTATTACCTTTATGTATACGTATGTGCACCATATATTATAGTGTGTAATGTCTTAACAATTTTACATAATACGATATTATATGAATGTATATATATACACACATGCGTGTGTTATGTTATGTGTGTGTACAAGTGCGCGATAAACACGAAACCTGCAGCCAACATGCCAATCACGAATGACGAAAGCATAATTTATTTTGCGCGCAACGCCTTGTATTCAATATTTTATATACTGTACGATGCACCGGGAGTTACAAGAGTCGGTTAGATTCCGTGTACATGTCTTGAAGCAACCTGACGTTTACATCGATTGTACATCATACATTTTTTTTTTTATCTTTTCATAATCAGCAATGATTTCCATCATTTATATAATGCGGTTCAAACTGTAATTTTATTTTAATTTACCCGTAGAAATATCCAAAATATATAGGTTTATACGTCTTGAAAACGTTTGATCACGGAAGAGGATAATCCAGTGGAAAATAAGTCGATTGTTGGAAGACGCTGTTTGAGATGGTAGGATTTTCAGTTTAAATAGGACGTTGGTTGGAGGACTGGACTGGCCGGAGCGGTTGATATAGGGAGGGTTAGATGTACTCAAATAAAAAGAAAACATCATGCATTCATGTATATAATATGAATTCACCTGTTTTTTATAATTATTTTGTTGAATTGATTCATAATTCACGTTTTGAATAATCGACGGTTGTTTAAATAATCTTATTTATACTATAAATTTAAATAATTTTTATTTTTTGACTGGAACTTATATTACATTTTTATTTAATTACTTAATATAGTATAGATACTTACTACTATATTTTGTGAGCCAATAATCATTAATTGTTTTGGGTTCAAATTACACACGTAGCTACGTAATAGCATTGATTATGATTAGGTAATTTTTTTGTTGAAATTAGAAACCAGAAAATTATCATAATATTTAGTTGAATATTTAAAAAAACCAGTTAATGATTATTATGATTTAGATTTAATCAATAAAGTCCCACTGTCAGAATGGAAACAAATAAATAATTATGTTAATAGCAAATGAGTGTAATTTTAACAAACCTGTTTAATTTTTAACAGCATTCATTGCAAATACGTCGAATAGATAAAACAAATTGTATTTTCTAAAACTTTGAACACAACAATTATTTATATAAAATACATTGTCATTAAGTACCGTTTTTTTTTTTAGCCACAAGTGACCCAAAATCCGTAACCTTGATTGGGCATCGTTATGACAACCCGTTTGTGGGTACATATACTTGATTTTTAAAAAGGTCACCCGATGTAACACAATTACAACACATTTTCTGTACCTATATATTTATTCATAATGCTCATAATTCGTAAAATATAATTCAGTTTAACTCTTAATTCTATATTAAAATAATAATATAGGTATACTGTATAGTGTATACGTATTTACTGTGGTAAAACAATGAATAAAATAAACATACCTTACGCAGTTAAATTTATTTATATCAGGTGTCTTATTAATTCTTTATAAATTTTATTTGATCATATTCATATATTATTTTCGTTGTGTCAATACGCGTTTAAACTATTTGAAGTATCAAGTAACATCAGTTCGTGTTAACAGTGCTATAGCAATCGAATAACTTCGTTGTCTATTTTACCAACCCAATCACAGGACTGATGACTTTTATTTTTTTATTTAAATCATTATCGATTGACGTGATTAAACCGGTTGTTAGTATATTATCCAATTGTTAATAGCCAACAGTCCGTATAGCCAATGATAAAAATCATATGTGTATTTTTTTTCATAAATGATGAAACAAGATTTATAACATTTCAAAAACAAGTATTTTAACGTGTTAGGTAAATGTAAGTAGGTATTCAATTAAAAACGATTTCAATTCACATTTAAATTGATGACAGTATTACTATATAAGGCATAGGAAAACGGCGGTCTACATTGAAGCGCGAGCAAATAATTAATTGTTAAACTATCTGTTTTCATCGAGCGCTTTAGCCTTTGGCTGCAAGAACAAAATAAAATGTATACGATTAAGTCACGCGTTAAGTTTCAATGCGTTTCGATTTAAAAATAATATAGTTATATTGTGTACGCACTTTTGCGTTTTCTCTGCGAACGAAAATAAGAAATGAGAAAAAAAATAAAGGTTCCTCACAATAATAGAAAATATATTATCTTTGTCGTATCGGAGTAAATATGCGCTCATGGGTTACATTCAGGTCGTCGATAAGGCAATAGTAATGTAACCGATTGTATTATATTACGCTCGATTGTGTCTTGTCGCGGTCCTGTCCTCAATCTATCATCATAAAATTACAATAGTTGAATACACATTATGCATCCGCATGCATCGACGACCGGACTAGGCAAGGGTCCGTTATCGTGTGTGCAACGTGCATTCTGTACGGGTACTGTATTATTATAATACGTGCATGGATTTCCGCGTGGCACAATGACCCAAGCGCACACATATGAATTCTACACCGTGCGGCGGAATGGACGAGATGGTGCAGTACCTACACGTGAATCCTTCATAGTTGTACCTATGTCGCGTGATGTTCGATTACTTGGTTTTTGTCATTTTTGTTCATTTTTTATATTTTTCCTACTTGTTTTATAATTTAATACAACCAGTTTTTTTTTTCACTAATAACCATGGAGATGTATCATCACACTACACATGAAAATTAATTAATAACCTTCCAAGACGAGTATCTAACTTTAAAACATATTCTCTATTGTGTAAGAATATAATGTATTAAACATATTTATTTTAAGACACTGAAAATATGTTTGCATATTATTCTAGATTGTACACGTATGCGTTTGTAAATTGAACACAACATGATCCTTTTTTATCCAATTATATAATACATAATATGTCATACATACTCCAAAGAGATCGATCGTTCACACACACAAGTACATGACCTATTTATACTAGACAGACGAGCGTTACCACAAAACCTGATGTAAAACTAACATAATCCATAATTAACTTTGTAAATATGTGGAGTAATCAAGCTACGTACTGTTATAGTAAAACGTCTACTCACCCCGCGACATAAATTAAGTTATCAACATTGATGTACGCGCGTAGATAACCCATAAGGTATACGCGGTGTGTGTATAATTAAAATCACATCAGATTACATATTATACGTCATGTACGTATTTTTTTCGTTTTATTTCATTAGCAGTATTTTGTTTAAAACAAAACATTCCCGTAAAAGTCGTCCGGGCACTGACCGGAGGGTAGATTTTTCTCATCATTATTGCAGTGTTCGTCTACATACGGTACTGAGCCGTTAGGGGTTTGTTTACGTACTATATATATAGGTATATCGTTGTCGCTGTACCGTGTAATATAAAGACTGAACTATACTGAACTATGGTGCATGTACAAACGTATACACCGTGCGTTCGTCGTGGATATCTTTTAATTTTACCGTACGCATAATATGACTTGGTTGTACACACATGCACGCGAAGAATCGCGATAAAATATTGAGACGAGTAAACGAATCACGTCGTCCGGAGAATACTCCATAAATAATTAAGACATTTATTTACGTACGGATGGCAATATATTATTATTATACATAACGTATATTTTATACGTATATACACGTACACTATACGCGCATTCATGTATGTAGGGCGGGGAGATGTTTTCTTCAAACGACCTTGAGTAGGTCCCGTGTCGTGCCATCACCTATAGTTGCGGAGCGTTTATAATACATACGTATAGAGGTATACACGTATGCTCGGATAATGGGTATACGATGTAAATGTGTATACGTGTATATGATTGGCACCGCAGTTGAACTGCACTGGAGCCACTGCGCGAGGTCGTCGATCCGATTGAGTTATTATTGAACTGCTTCGGATGATGGCGTTATAATATGCATAGATTATGTGTGTGCATGTATAAATGTATAAAGAAACATACACACACATGCACGTACGCACACACACACGCACACTCACTCGCTCTCTCACACACACACACGGTTTTTTCCCTTTGATCGGTTCTGACGAGTTGTCCGCCGAACGCTCGTACCGTGTACGTATATAATATACAACGGTTGTGTACGTACGACAGTTGAGACGGGCGCGAGCTAATGCGAGAAGAAGAAAGTCTCTGTACGACCAAGGAAAATAATAACAATAATAATAAACAGCACTGTCGAATAGCTCGCGACCGCTGCAGGTCAAATGGGGCACGTACCTATATATATATATATATAATATATGTTTAATTATCAGATAATTTTTAATGCGGAGAAACAAAATCACGGTCTGCCACTGCCGAATCCACAGGGACACTCGAGATCCTGATCCATCAAACATCTCCGAAATCTTTAGTTTTTTAAAAGAAACAAATCTGTACCATCTCATTTAAACTTTGTATGTACATAATTGTAAATATTTCGCACGTGTTCATTTGTGATAGCCAATAATCTTAATTGTTGTGGCTTTAATATAATAATAATAATAATAATAAAAAAATTTAATTCAACTCGCTCGATCGCGGACATTATATAAATGGTGCGAATTCCGTGTCGGTGCTGTGCGCTATTTTACTCGCGGGTTGAAAACAAAAAGCCCGCCTACGTGACAAGCGTAGTGCGACGTGGTCGTTTGTTTTTCTTCTTCGCTCCGTCGATCGCATGTCATCCGTTGTCAGTCACGCGAATTGTACTGTATACGCTCGAGTTAGGTAACCGTTTCGAATTATATCATGCATCATGTAGGTAGCTTCAGTGGCGATGAGTAATTACTATATAATAATAAGTATACCTAAAATATTACATTAAAGCTTTAAAGCGCGCGTAAACGATATCGCTGTACGTACCTGTACTTAATTTACATATATATATACTCGTATATTAACGTGTTAGAATCTAGAATTTATTCCACGCAACGTGTTCCCCTCTTTTCGTAAACCATAATTATTTTTGTTCCTCGACAGGAGCGCGTGTTTCACGACACACCGTAAGTCCGTACGACGTCTTTGAATATTAATATTGTTATTGTTTTTTTTTTTACGCCAGCGGGCGATCTTTACCCGAGTCGCCGAGTAAATAACTCACTAATATTCTCAGTTTCCTACAGAGAATATATTCATTTTTTTTTAAGTACGCTCGTGTTCCTGTGTGATATAATTATTTCTAAGTAGAAAACGTTTCGGGACGAATCGTACACATATCCTTACGCATAATTTACTCGCGTCTACGGAATGAGTATTATATCGTTGTGTTTTGGAAGTGATTTTGAAAACGATATGAGTTTCGTGACGACCAGTTATTCTTGTGCGGCGCGACGATCGGGCAGATTATAAGGTGCCGCCGCCAAACCTTTGGTGCGCTCGCGCGTTTAACATAATATACGCCAAGCCGTAATATATTTTACCACTGCGTAGGTAATAGTTTAGAATTAGAGTGTCGTGCTCTCTTTTTCTGATATACGATGCGTGCACACGTATACGCGCTCGTTATTATTATTTTTTCCATGAAAAATCGCCGGCCGCGTCAATAAATTATGGCCGTAATAAGCCGAACCACGTGAAAAATATTATAATTATTATTATTATTACTATTATCATTATATTGTACACCGGAAAGGCTTAACCGTCACGTTTACCGAGCTGGCGCGTATTTATAAACCACTGACGCGGCTGATGTATTGGGTCATTAGCGCCCGATGGAGTATTTTTTCGTATCGTATATTATACGTATTATATAGTGTGTTGCCGTTTTTTCGTTCTCGGACCAGCGAGAGAGAGAGAGAGAGAGAGAGAGAGCCCATTATTTAGTTTTTATTTCTTCTCTCCTCGACTTATCATTATTATTATTAAATATTATTATACGTTGTTGGGTTGTGCCCGTACGTACGCTGTAATTCGCGGCCGACCAGCCGCCGGGTGTACGTTTCGTCTCGTCCAGCCTTTCCGTCGTCCGTCTCCCGCGCGATTCGTTCTTAACGCGTCGCGTTCGTTCTCGTTATGGTGCGCGCTCGTACGCGGCGGGCGAGTAAAACGGTGGTTACGTGGTAACGCGGAATATTTTCGCACGCAAATGCGTCAAGTTACCGCAACATGCAGTCGGCATATCAAACCTTAAACCGTATCGCGGTCCGACGCAGAAATACACTTCGCACGATCACTCAATAACCGCGGTATTATATCACGTACATACTTGACGTGCCGCTCGCTCGAACTACAATATTTTTATCGTGCGCATTGTCCTAATCTGCTTATCGGATTATTATTCATTTCCTAGAACGTCAACGTCGTCTGTCCATCTCGTACACGAATATAATACAATATTATATACGTGTATACTGTATATATTATATGTACTGGGTGTATTGCGCCTCGTCCCGGCAACAGATTATATAAACTAGTTATTAACACACTCGTGAGATTCACAACTATCATATTTCGCTATGGGAAAGCTATAATATCGTAATGTAAAGCCAACGGTTTAAAAGTTTACAATATAAGTGTTTAGCCTCAACAGATAATGCGTACTCGTGTTATTGGGACGTACTAAGCGGGCATGTATTACACTACGTCCGCGTGGTGCGCGCGTTAATAAATATAATAGCTGGTGGTTTGGATAGATATCGAAATATGGTTCGCCTTTCGCTAAGAGGACGCCCGTACGTGTTGTCTCCGTTTTACAAAATATGTGAAACAGCAAAAACTGTTCTGCACGGGAAAGAACCAAGAAGGCTACAGTCATAACTAAAAAACGAAATTTTCACCACATATAAAAGCTATTATTGTTTCAAAAAAGAATATTTTTAAACTTGAATAACTTTAGAAAAAATAAAAACGTTATTTCACAACTAAAGTTCTCATTTATATGTGGTGAAAATGTCTTTTCTTAGTTATGCCTTCTTGGTTCTTTCCCGTGCAAAATAGTTTTTGCTTTGTATGTTTTACATTTGTAAGACGAAGACAACACATACGGGTGTAGCGTCCTATTATAAGTCTCGACGTTTTGCTGTTCGTCGTTATATGGCCCCTTTATATGGCTGCCGCCGATAATATTGTTTTTTAACATTTCATGAATTGGAAAAAACCAGTGATGTTATACACACATACACGTTATATGTACGCGTCGTACACGCCATGGCGATTAGTCATTATAATTGTGTTTCATCGCGTTGTCCTACCTTGTTCCGGACACGCGTTTCGTCTCATATTATTGTATCGTATAGCGAGGCACTTGTATACTCGGCGCGCGCGCGTTTCCGCTGACCTGTCCGACGGTGTAGCCCCGTATCGGAGTCTAAACGTGTCGCTGCCGGCCCTCGGTGTTATTACAATAGCGCGCGTATAATACACAATTGCTGCCATCTTTGGTGCGAACGGTACATTTAATCAGACAATAAATCGTGTTTTGTAAACCAATAAAAATTAATGTCATATTCTTGCGCGCCGCCGACACGATTGCGGTGTGACGTGAAGATATTGTCGTTCCCTCGGTCGTACGGACGGGTTTTTCTATACGTTATATTCCTTGCCCGCAGCTCCGGGTACATATAATACGTGCGCGCACATAATATCATATTGTCGCTTATACCGCGCGAGCGATTCCCTCCTCTATCCCGGCGCAGCAACTCGTGATTTTTATTTTTATTTTTCTATTATTTCTACTTTGTTATTATATTATTACGTTGTACATGTATATATAAATAAATAATATAATGTAATAAATATTATATTATTTCTCATTAAAAAAAAAGAAAAATAAACCGTCGCTGAAAGTCGTCGTACGTCGTGTGACGCGACATCTGTGTTCGGCAAATACAATAGCACATAATATATAGTACTACCGCAGCAGTCGTACGTGAGCGAATATTATATACCCTCGATGTGACGATAGCCATCGTATATATGATGTACTCGTATACATAAAACTCTATAGTGTTGTTTATAGTGTTCGACAACAACGAGTTAAGCTCGTGATCCGCGTGTTAAAGTAGTAATGCTTATATGTATATATATATAGGTACTCACAATTAATACGAAAAGCAACATTATATTACGACCGGCGCGCGTGCGCGGACACACACACACACACACACAAACACATTTTAAACTTACCTACACACGTATATGTACTTATACTCGTATTTTATAATAATATAGTGTGTTTAATTCTATTGAAATATCCGATCCCGCAGCGATTGAACGATCAGTCGTGCGTGCGATATGACTGTATTTTATAGTTTCCGTGCTGCATTATATATACGGGACCATAATGAGAGACGAAGTGATATAATGAATGCTCGTAACGGTTTGAACGGTACTTTGTGAAGTTAATCGGTCTGAAAACGAAGTAAACGAAGAAGAGCTTCACGAGTTCGAAAACTTATATGCAATGTATACAATATTATCTGCACCAAAAAGGATTAATTTGCATGATGTGATTAGTAATAGTTTTGGATTCGTTTAAACGTGAGACAAACGACGCATAATGATAAAACATCGAAATATGAATTGTCATTACGTATATAATATATTATCGTTAATATAAAATTATAGTAATAAATTTGGTTTGACATAAAAAAAAAATCAATAACGTCCGGCATTTCAAATGTTACCGGTTTTAATGTGTGAAATATTGCGGTGAAATGAAAACAATATAATATCCTAGCAAAGACACGGTGATATTATGGTTACTTATTGATTCACCCTCTCGTAGTGGATCTATTATAACTCCAACAACAATTTTTTCAGGTCTTATGAATTTATGATGTCTTTAAATGCGGCCAAAAATTTGGTTCCAGTTTGCTCCCCTCCCCCCCCCCCCTTTGAAAATGAACTTATGGTCGCCCATGTGTGTGTATGTGAGAGTGTGAGCGCGTGTGTGCGTATATGTGTGTGTGTGTTCGTGAAAAATACGTGTATGATGAACATTAATTAATAATTATTATTGTCTCGATCACGTTAACCCGACGGCGGTGGTTTACTAGTTTACTAAGCGCGGCGACCGCGCGTTCGAATCTCTGACAATCGCTATTTAATATGGCGGCAATCACAACAAGATTAATGGACTAGACGGGCAGTATAGTCGTCTCTAACCGATATACATTACACACACACACACACACACATAAACGAACACAAATGAGGGGTCAGACGGACGTTATAAAAAAAATAAATAAATAAAAAGGATAAATCGTATGGCTCCTGCGAGTCACGACCCAAAACGCAATCAATACGGTAGTAGTATTATAAGACATTGCGTGTATACGTATACATATTATTATTACTATACACACATTCAAAAGTATAATAATAATAATAATTGTTCTGCGTGCGTTTGGCCGAAGAGGGGTTCCCTTTCACTGAGGATGGTCGACTGTATAATATGTGGTACGTCTGTAAATCACTGGCGTAAAAGCGTTCTTCGAGAGGACTCGTGTGTGTATATATACACGCCGGACAATGAGGATAATGACTCGAAGAAAAAAATGATCGTTTAAATGCCAGTATGCAGTACATATATATATATATATACATATTGCACGTCCATGTACACTACATAATATATAAGCACTATACGCGGTATCATTGTGCAAAATCTATCCTATTGTCATATTATATAGAGTGATGTGCAGCACATAAGTGAACAATATGCACAATGCACGGTGCACACTGCTGTTGCACGTCTATAATATATAGTATATTAGTATACAACAAGAGTAAAACGTTACACGACTAAGGGTTCGCGTCTATTATTCGGCTGCACCCGTACTATACGCAGTTTTGCCTAACCGTTTATTATTTATACGATACTGTACACCCGTATACACCCGTGACATCGGATGGTTTATGGATATCGCGGATTCGAGGCACGGCGAAAAAACTATGTGTTATTGGAATGTGCGTAGTTGATTTTAAACGAAGCGTTTTTAAAAGATTTCAACCGAGTGCGAGTTACAGTTATTTAGTTTACTTTGAGTATGATTCTCTTGGAAAATGTTACGACTTACGAGTTACCATATAAGAAGAGCGAAAAATAAATAAATACCTAACCAGTTAAAATACTATAATTAAAAAGTCACTACTCGTAGACAATATTTTACATCTTTTATTGCACGGATTCTTTTTTATTTTAATTCAATTATGCGTTATACAGTTATTGTTACCAATCGAGTTTGACATTATACAGATACCTGCTTTATGACAAAAGTGTACACATTTTTATTTATTTTTAACATCTTTTATTTGTAATAGGAATAACTTTTTATAATTGGCAAAACGGTAATCCGTTAATTTATTAATTGATTATCAAAAACATAGTGAATATGGAAGTTCCGCGGCGAAGTTTCTCGTATTTTGATACGTATTAATTAATTATACCACTGAGATCTTTGATTCTGACATAACACACTCTTTTTCGATATTTGTTTTAAACGTGCGACAAAAGAAAAAGATCTGTGAACTTTTGGATTGAACTGATCTAAAACAATATTTTTAAAGATAATCGATAAAAGCAAGCGAGCGAGATCCTAGGCCATGGTACGTTGTGAACAAAAAAGTGGCTCAAGTGTAAAGCGACCTGATGGTATATTATCCAGTTGGTTATAGTATTACTGGCATGATATTACAAAGAAACTATTAGTATATAAATTGTGTTTTTATTTAATTCTTATGGGCTCGAATCTCATGTTCGGTTAAAAAAACCGGTTTGATAACAATATTTCCATTTAATAGTCTCAAAAGTTTATTATTAATATTATTTTTTTTTTATGTATATAATATGATCTATTGTAGTGTTGTAAATAGATCCGTAAACAACATTCGTTACAAAGACTACATTTTTTCAAGTAACGTGATCTTATAATCTCAACAAAATGTAACATTATACCGTGTATCAGTTCATAATAATTAATTTATATGCTATTATTATTATTTTTTTAACACTAAGCTGGTTACTTTATTACTTATGTACCAAGTAATTGTCATATTTTGTCAAATCGTTTTTCTAAATATTTGCACGTGTGAACTCTGAGCGCTTTCTGCGGTATGCCCATTATCATTACAACATCGTCTAGCAGACGAATATATTATTTAAAATCCACCACCCCGTCGTCATAAAACGAGCCAAGAGGCTCAATTATATTTTATTGTTATTATTATCGGGACAGTAGCGTAATCCTATTTTATTGTTATTAGTTTATATTTTACTTTGCTGAATACGGTCGGGTGGACAACTGACACGGAAATTATTTACATTTTATTTATAAAACACGACCTTCGAAAGTATATATACAAAAAAAACGGACATTCTTCGCACGCCTAGTGTATGCCAAACGCAAGAGCGGGGAGCTATCGAATTAACTATATGAAAGAAGATATTATTGTACAGCGATGAAGAAACGATACCGAACGAATTTTTTTTTCTGATTTTACAGAACAGCGGAATCAAATTAAGTTGTCGATAAATTTCCAGTTGTCGCGACTAGTAGTTGTTATCGAATAGATATGTTTGCGCTCTAGCAAATTTAAAAAATATGAATATATATATATATTTATTTATAAGTACCTACATCGATACAACCAAGAAAGGTTAAGGTACAAGAAAAAAAATCGATTTCATATACGTTACAATAATAATTTATAAAACTATATATTATCCCATTAAAAATAATGATAATAAAATACAATTTTAATTAAATATTTTAAAAACATATCGATTGCTGTTCATAAAATGTTTTTCTCGAAAGAAGAGAACGTGTAACAAAATTAATAAATTTGAGTAAAATAAAAATGTTTTCAATCGCGAACGTATAATGGTACAGATTTACGAATATAAATATAAAATACGAATAAAATATAAAATACGAATATACGTATTTAATGTAATTAATAAATCGATGGAATAAAAGAGTAATTTTTTTTTTTGTTTTGGGCGTAACGATAATACACCTTATATTATGCGAATACAAATTATGAAAATATCCTTAAATTAATATAATCACAGAACATAAATCAAATGTTAACGTATTCCGTACATGGAATTGTGTCTAGTATGTTTTTATCCGGGTGAACACAAATGATAAAAATACCGTAGTATAAATGTGCAGATACTATAAAATTGTGTAAAATATTATTGATTCTTACGGAAACGTTCGAATATAATATTTTTGAAATTATATTTTGAAATTCATCTACAATGTATTACGGTTGAATCTCTCAGTGTTTGAGAATTTATCGAATCGTCTCTGCAGTCGGCGTATTGTACGTAAGACGGGTCGGGTGGTGCGGGAAGGACCTTAAGACCAAAAGCGGCGCCTCGTCCGTTAGATTTGCTCGCGCGGAATATTACAAATTCGTAACAAACCCACGTCCGCTCCTCCGGCTCGGTGCCACTGCGGTCGACGTGTATTAGCGCCCGTGTATAACATCAATGCGCGCCTATCAATCACGCGCGGTAACCGGTAAATTATTATTTCAATAAACAGGCGCCGCCGCCGCCGTTCGCGCCACGCACACATATATATATAATATACGTATATACGTGCGCGTGTATGCATATCCGACCACGATCGGTGGGAGTGGTGGCGGGACGCGGGTTTCCGGATAATCGAAAAATCGTGTCCTTCCCTCGTCCTCGGCACTGCCCGTCACCGAGCGGTCGCCCTATCTTTCCTCTATCTCGTCTGCGTACGATTCTCTCGCGCCATCCGGCACGGCGGCGCTCGGCTCTCCCGAAAACACAATCGCTGCGCGCCACCCGTCGTCGTCGACGTAGTTTATTTCACTCTTTCACCATACACATATATGTACACATTTCACAACATTAAATTCCGTGGCATGAATATCGTATTATTATACACACGCGCTGTAATATTATGTTGCCATAATATACACGGTTACCGTCCGAACCTAACGATCGCTCGTGCCCGCGTTTTCCCCGCGACCATAAACCTGATAACAAGGACACCGCGAGCTGTTTTTCTTTTCCCCACCGGTGCGTTTGCGATAAAGACCCGCGAGAAAAAAAAATCTTCGGTCGCTCGTCTCATCGCGTCGGTGCTGCAGCGTCGCGTCATCGATCGTATATAATTTTACACCTGCAGCATTATCTCGTGCTTAGCACACTATCGTGCATGTAAAACGCACTGGATGGTTTGAGCGCGCGCGCGCGCGCGGGTCGGAAACGGTCAAAAAATAAATAAACTCACCGACAGGACGTATATAAAAGCCGTCCGAGAGACGAGAGAGTGACGGAGTGAACGAGGGTGGAACGCGGCGCACGGAGAGGAAACGTATACGCATAGGCGGCGTCTAAAGGCGAACGTCGGTCGTACGTTAAGACGATTTTATTACGACTGGCGACTCGCTCACCTTCCCACCGCACCAGTAATACGACACAGCGAAGCAACCTCGTCGCCACGGGGAAAGACGCCACCATAAAACATACGGCTGCTGCTGGTTCGAAATTATTGCGCCGCGCCGGTGATAAACAATATATACATATTTATACGCATATATTATTGTGTATACGCGCGCGTGGTACTATATTATACGCACGTGATCGTGTACACCGTCGTCCGTCCGGCGGATTATTATTGTTATCGTACCATTATTATTGTACGCGTTACAAACTGTTATTTATATTCATATATCACCGCGCGCACGGGCACACCATTATTATACACGTACAACGCGATACGTTCTTGTACACGTGGCGTGCTGCGGCCGGTACCGGATCTAAGTCCCGGGATCGGGATACGGGCAGTTGCGAATCGTACTACACACGTGCCCGGAACAGTTTAAACGAACCGACAGAGTAAAGTTTCAAATCGCATAAACGATATATCCAATTTCTAATCATTACGAGAACAAACCGCGGCACATACCGCATCCATTGACGAAACTGATTTTATCTGACAATCTTGCGATCCAGAGGGTAAATCCCGCCGGCCATTTTCACGTGTAGTTGTCGTCATTTTGCGCAAGAAGATCATTTTTCCTTTTACTTTTTTTTTTACGTAAATCGTTCACCGGTTAAATTTGACAAAGAATTCGCACAAACACACACGCGGATAGTAAATAAAAGAATAATTTTAACGCGATCGCACCTACGTGACCCGCCGATAAATTAATCTCGTTAAGAAGACATTATTAATTGTAAAACAAACATGCATGCCCGTCCCTCCGCCCATGCAGCGGCGTTACTCTGTTAACAAATGTAATTGGGTTATTATAGTTGATTACTATTATTATTATTTTTCTTTCTTATTCAAATCGCGTTCCTAGACACATATTTTAATTTTGTTTCTAAGAATGTTGGACCGCTCGATGCTGTTATAATTATAATTAATAAAAACCAAAACGTGTTTTGTGCGTCGGAACTCTGCGCAGAAAGATTTATTATCGTTTTGTAAATAAAACCTCCGCGCGCGTTGAAAGTTTTATGAAATCCGAGACATTGTTAACTTAGTATTCCCCAACTGCAGGCGAGGTGTGTCAATCCCGATGATATATTATTTTCATTATTATGTATTTCACCACGAAGGTATATATACCGAGTGATCCGATTCGCCGTGTAACATACCATTTGCAATCGTGCTTTCACATATATTAAATTATCATTTGACATCGACTGGGTGGTGCTGTATAAATGTATATAATAATCCGTAACATAATATAATGCCACGCGCTGTACCGTGTTATAACTTATAACATTTCTGCTGAAAACGTCTGTCGAATTCTGTTCCATAGTCTTAACGTTAATCTCATCGTGCGTACGCAAATATATTGTCACTATGTACTTCGCGGGTGTTTTTTCCGTATATGTGCACAGATTTCTAGATAAACCTTCGTGTTCTCGAACTAAATTTCAATTTCAACTGATCGCACGTATTACAAATATATACGCAGTTGCGTCCGTGCGCGTCGCTTTAATAAATTTAACATTTCGGAAATCCGTTGGACGTCCGCGCATCGGTAAACTCTGCAGCGGTGCACACGGCGTGCATCATATTGTGTCCGGTGACAACACCGAGTTCTTTCAGTCGATGCATTTGTCGTTGACGTGTGATCTTTGATGAATAATACATGGCTTGTTGAGCTCTCGATTTGGAATACAAACGTGTAAGTTCCGTTTCGGATAATAAATTCCACCCCTAAAATCTAAATCGGTACGCGTGTTACACAGCGACGCGCGCACAAAGTCGGGTACACGCGTATTATATATATATGTATATTTGTGTTGAGGTATACTTAGAGGTACGGGCACGCTGTATACAGCGCGCATACAAAAGGTTAAGTTCAGAAAAATCAAGACTGACACGCGTTAGATCGAAAAAAGAAAAGACCCGTGCCTCTATAAGGTTACTTTATTCGAAACGTTTCGAAACGTGTCTTGCCAATGAACTACTTGGATTGATTTTTTAAATTAAATTCAACGCGTTTGCTTTGTCCATCGGATTGTGTATAATATATTGTTTGACGCGTGTTCTAAAACCGTACGTATACGTATATTATTATTATATTCTCGCGTTTGTATACCATACTGTTCGCAAATATGCGTTCCAACGATTGACAATTTCTACGGGGGAGGGGGGGGAATGATAAAATATTTTTATCGGGTCGAGAGCGTGTATACGGTTTCATTTAACACTCGTGTATCCATAACCAATTGACATATTATAGCGTTGGAAATTCAATCCCTATACGACGATCGAAGTTACAAATCCGTAACCAAGCAGATATCTGATCGAACAATATAATACTCACGTTGCGTTATACTGTTCGTTTATTGAAAAAAAAAATAAAAATGTATACGTCCATGTGAAATAATGTTTTAATTTCCAAAAATTAACCTAAGTGTTTATTTTTTTTTGTTACAGGTACGTTTTATACACGTTTTGTTATAATATAGTAAAATGTGAAAGAAAATTAATGCGTTCCTGTCGTTCCGACCGGAATGATTAAATACGAACAAAGTGGTGAGTTGTATAATTTAAATGTTATTGATTATTGTTGCTTAAAATATACTACATAGATATTAAAAATAATTCGTGTAGAACGTTTTGGTTGTAACTTTATTGAGTCGTAAACTCATATAAGTACTATTTATAAGACATATAGTGTAGACGTGTTTAAAAATGAACCACCGTTCCAATGGCGTAAAGTGAAACTGGAGGCCCTATTTCACAGAGAAATTTAATATTTTTATATTAATTATTAGATAGTAATATTCCGGGAGCTAAAAAAAACTCCACGAACTGTTAAAATTTTAATTAACATTTTCCACCGTATTCCACTTTACGCAAAATAAACATTTTTGAATAATGGCGAAACAGTTTCGAATTTCAAATGAGACAGTCCTATAGTATTATTTAAAGTCAAGCTTTATGTATTAAAATTGGAAATCATATATATTTTGAACTATGATGTATACAAAAATGAAGTAGATTTTCGTTATTTTAGTCCAGTTTAGTTGAAATTAAAATGCTTATAGATTATTTTTTGTAATAAGACTAAACTATTTTTCCATTACCCAGTATGAACGAAAAACATAGAAAACATTTTCAACACTTCTCAATTCTCATCCGACCAAAATAATTTTACAAAAAAAATAAACCAACTTAAGAATATAAGAAAATTGGATATACCTGTAAATAGCACAAAAGGAAATGAAAAACTGTTGAAAATGTTAGCATCTTTGTATTGCATAATGTATGTATTACGAAGCGGCGTGATGAGATTTGATTTGTGAATTAAATGTTCACGTTTTATTTTTCTTCTCATGTTTTTTTTTTTTTTGTTCATTTTCGCCAATCGCCCGTACACCGGCTGCATAATATTTATTTTATGATGTAAAAATTAAATTATTCGATTTCGACTCGCGTGAGCGCACTTGGTTCGTTCCGCGCGAGCGGACGGACTTGCTGTTGCAGCAGTACTCGTATAATATCGGCAGTGCGCACATAACGTACGAACAATTTAATAATAATAATAATAATAATAATTACAGTCACATTGTGTCCGGACGTGAGCCTCGGGGATGACGATTATTGTCGCACGTATTATTATTTAAGGGATCGTCCGGCTGTATTATTGCATGCGAGGGCCGCGCGCGCCCGTCTCGCGTCCTGGCCAAGATGCTCCGGGCAACGCGTGCCATCGTGTATACGCGACACGAATAATATAATACATATTATACCGTGTAATGTACGCATGCGGCGCCGTCATTGAATACCCTTCGACGGGATCACTGCGACGGCCGGGTCATTAATAATAATAAGTTGTCGCGTTTAAAAATATAATGAATTTATTGTGCTCTGCGCAGTGCACTTTGCCGCACGCGTCCGAAATATATTATCGTTTTCGCGGAGTACTTAAATACGCATTGCGCCTCGTGACATAGACTGGCAGCTGGTTCTATACGAGATCACGCCAGGGAGTTCGACTCAGCCGGCCCCTATAAAACCAGAAAGATTATATTATCGGGTCCGAGCGATTTCTGCAGCTTATAAAAAGTTTATCATAATACATTATTATAATAATATTATCACGTTTTATTCGATTCCGCTGCATTTACTTAAAGATAACTGCGGAAATGGACGAAACTTTATGATCTTAGGTATTATAAACTTGAAATCAATGTACAGAGAAAATCCTATGAAAAAATCTTATTTTTCTCTATTTTTCTCAATTAATCGGTAGATCGTTGAGAAATATAAAAAATAGTCCTCCCAAAGTACCGACTAGACAACATTTTATATCAGAAAAATACCACGTTTGTACACATCGGAGCAATCCTTCTGGTCAAAATCGCGTACAAAAATATAAAAAAACATCTATCAAGATAAGACCCATATATAATCCTGTTGGAATCTAAAATTGGGAATTATTGTTCGGTTACCGTAATATATACGATAACTTGTTACTTGATTGGTACTGTAGCGAACTATAATCTAAGTATCTAACACTCACACACACGTATGCGTTTGCAATACGTATTATCCCTAGACCGTGCGTACGAGTGCCTTAAAAAGACGGCTCGCTCATTATTCCTATTAACATAACGTTTTGTACGCGACGGTAAATTATCAATGGATTAATACGTTTAGCGTACAAATAGCGTCTTGCAGGACTTATTGGGAAACCCGCACTGTAGGACGGACGCGCACGTATATTCTCTCGCGCAAATCAATCTCAGTTGTCACACACACACACACACACACTCACTCACACACATGTACACAATAATAATAATAATACATGTGCCCGCGTAGCAGCAGCTATACTTTATTATATATTACATACGTCCTATTCGGCCGCGTGTCTTACACGTTTTATTTATTATCTATATGTTTATTCTGTAGTGTCGCGTACGCGACAAAACGCATCGAATGGCGTGGAAGAAACAGAAGAGCGGAGATACGTTGTACAAGCGCACACGGGTTAATTTCATAAATATTTTCAAGCCACCGCTGTGGTTTCGTCGCGCGACGTCTGTACGTGTAGTATTTCTTATGTTTGTACACACTATAAAACTGTACATCCTGTTGATTGCAATATTATGCGCGGTGGTTCACACAACACCATGTCACGTATTTTAATATGCCGTGTGCTTTTTAAAAATATCTGCGATACCAATGGTACGTACCACGAATGCGTTTCTTATACACCAATATTATACCTATCAAATCCTGGTTACTTGTTGCTATGTATCACATAGAACCTACGTTAAAAACGGAACCACCCTTTCAAAAATTGGTTTGGTTAGCGTACATTATACGGTTACTTCGGTAAAGTATATACGTGATAAGTTCTACGTATATTTACCATGCCATGGTAACCCCGTGGTTCGGAGACAATTATACCGCACGAGGCGGCACGGTGTACCTTCGACGAATCCAGATGCTCAATGTACGCATAAGATCTTCGCAATGTACCGCGGAAATAATACCGGTGACGATCGCGGATATGCTTTCGCGTCGATGGGTTGGGAGATTTGCGCCGATATCCAGTTGTATCGCCCGCGCGCGCGTGGTACAAGAATCCCATCGCAGGCGTTTAAACTTCCGATAGAAGTTATTCGTGTTTGACATGTGCCGTTTGTACGCGCGCTGCGATAAAAGAGATTCCGCCGCGGCTTTAGCGATTCCGATCTCCGACCGTGTTCTTCTCCGTCGGCGGAAGTGGGTCGAGTCAAGGGGTCGGTGCGAAGGGGGACATCGCGGAACTCCAGACTCCACGCAAAGACGTTAATTGTTTGGTAAAGAGCGGGGAAAAAAAGAAAAGAAAAGAAAAGGGGGAAAAAAAAGCGATGGTTATTGCGAGCCGTAGGGGAGGGAGGAGTACACGCGAACAGACGCGGTGCGCGGGCGGGTGGGCGATGCCGATGCGTATAATACAGGTATAATATTATGTAGAAATGATAACCTAAGCGGGAAAAGAAAAATACGTTAAATAAATCGTCGTGCAGTCGCGTCGGTGAACCGGGTTGTGCTGCGCCGCAGTGCATCGTCGGCGCGTGTCAACGACGCGCGCAATGTTCATATACATACGTATATACGTACACGCGCATTCCTCGCGCACGTTTATGTACTTGCAAGACATATTTACGATTTATCGGATCAAACGCCGCAACTATATAGTGCGCGTGCGTGTTTATACTTTGCTCGACAACCGCGCGACTTTGAGAGAAGAAGAAAAAAAAAATGAACGAAAAAAAAAATGAACTAAAAAAATTACCTCGTCTTCCGCTGCTATATACGCGTATATACGAGTACGTATATGTATAGTGTGCACTGCACAATAATATATTATGCGTGCGTATACGTCTCGTGTCTATTCGTGTTATCTGATGAAACGCACGCGCCGGGCACGTTCGAACAACGGACTGCTGCTGTCGCCGAAGTCGGCGCCCGGCTTGACGAAATATTAGATTAGATTTTTTTTTTTACTCTTTATTATCATTTCCTGTCCGCACGGTTCTTATCAAACGCGTCTGGACAATAATAACAATTATTCAAAGAGCCCCGCGGTCGAACTACACGGTACGCGCTTTCGGGCGAGGGAGATAATAAATCTAATATTGTACATGTATACGTATATATTATGAGTGCGATGCGGATCTGCTGTTCATACGTGCACGCGTGCGAAAGACAAGGTAAGTAGGAAAAAAAAATAGAAAATATTTATACATATCATAATATACATATAATACCGGAACGCGTCGAAATGGCCTTTTTAAGTAAAACCGGAGACCGCCTCTTTCTATCTCTCTCTGTCTCTCTCGCTAACACACACACACACACACACACACACACACACACACCGGTTAACATATAACACTCAACATGTATAAAAAATGTATATATACAGTCTAATATAATATTTATAGTGCAATAACAAATTTGTACTAGTACCTACACGGCGCACGCCACCGCAGCGGATAATAAATATTGTCGCACCGCCGCGCCGCACCAGGTCGGATAAACCGTCTAGCAACTCGAGGCTGCTCACGAGACCGTATCTATACCATATAGAAAACGGTTTGACACCAATTGTTTTTTTATGCGATACGTCTTCAAAAATGTTACGGTACCGTACCACTAGTATATATTTTAATCGATGGTGCAGTATAATATACAAGAACAAATGTTTAGAGCGTTGGTTACGGTCATCCCTTTTATAACTCTCGCCCAGGTGGGTTTGTCGTCCTCTCCGCAGAAAACCGCAGAGTTGTTTATTTTGTACGTCTAAAAATCTAATCGATGAAAATTACGTCATCTGTATTGGAAAAAAAATTAATGGTCTTAATAAGGGTATAAATCCCACTCTTATATTGAATATATTGCAGTCTGTGTATCATATCAGCATAATTGGGAAGCGGCAAATATTTAATTTTGAACATTTTGTGAATAAAATAGAATATACCTACGTTCCATTCTTTATGTTTTTCAATTCCTCAACGTTTCTTGTTCGCCTGTAGCATTCTATTTTCCCGTCATCTTTATCCGTCCCCGGCTATAGCTCTGAATATTTGTCTCGTATAAAATAATGTACTAATGTTATGTGTTCGTAACTACAAAAAAAATACGTCGCCTAAATAATACGTCTTTTATCTGATTAATTAATCCGTACGTAAATACATTAGTATAATATATGTATATTCGACTTCAACGCAGAGAGTAATCGGGAAAACAATAATTTTTTATGTTATTCACTTAGTGGCAAACGATAATTTAAGGTCGATTAAATATTCAAACGATTTTCGACTAGCACACGACGTTGTCTGTTGCGCATATTATATATATATATTTATTGACGATTCTATTGTGCCCATGGTTTGTAATTTTTCGATAAATGTCAACAGTCCTTTGGCATAACAACATTATCAAATACTTAATTATGGGTTTGAGCTTTTATGGTACTAGTTTAACAATATATAAAGAAAAACTGGTTTCTCTATGTAATTTTTGATTTGCACATAAATTTAACGTCCGTTTTAATATAAAAAAAAAAAATGGTGTTTTGTACTCTCCCTTGACGTTCAGAAGGAAACTCGTTAAATTAAACACGGCTTGTATAACTATATTGTATTGTATTTAGTTTTTTTTCCTCCCGTACTTAATGACTTTTTTTTTTAATTCTATTGAAAAATATAACGATAACAATAAAATAGTATACATAATAGGTAGCAGTCAATATTTGAGAATACGATAGTGTTATATTATAATCACACGTTTATAAACCCGGTACATGTCACATCATTTCGCCGTCGTGTTTTTCTACACGATAATCCCAGTGGTCTATTCAGCTGATAAAACAGTTAAGTCCAGCGTGGCGTCGTGGTCTCTGCACATACGTACTTCAACCTAACACACACACACACACACTGTCCAGGTCGGACGAGACCGGGACGTCTTAAAATATATTAATTTACAATGTGCTGCCCTTCAGCTTATTAATTGCTTCATTGGCCTATTCTACGCTTATTGTCTGTTTGACAGTGTTGATTAAGTTTAAATATTGGTCTTGTTAGCACGTACAACAAACGGTTTAGTTTTTTCGAGTAAAAATCGTCATTACACTATATGCACCTGCCGCGACATGCCGTGACTGTAACAACAGTAAGCGCGAAATTGGTCTTGTACCACAATAGCTTCCGTCATACGTATATCGTAATTGTATATTATAATAGTATTATGCTTATGGTACACTGCTAGCTGTGTTTCCTTCTCGGCGGAGAGAATATCACTCACTGTCGACCGAAATCAACGAACCAGATGTCCGGACGGCACAAACCATACGTACAGTTCAACGCGTGTGTTCTTAATAACCTGCCAGAAACACGTGAACCGTGCACACACATGCACGCGGACGCACACGCACACGCACGCAAAATAGTCGAGATCGGCCAGTACACCCGCGATCGGTCCGAACAGTTGACATTTACATTCAACGCATTGTGGGCGCGGGCGAACGTTTTGTTTGAATTCAACCCTAAAAATATATCATCTCGTATACCTATTGCACTACGTATGTATTATACATAATATCGTGTAATGTATTTTTCAAATGGGTATATTTTTTAACTAGAATTTCTTATTACTAGATTAACACTATTTACGCACTACGCAGTATAACTATTATTTATTTATTTATTTAATTACGCCCGAGGGCAAGATAGTGTACATAGAAATTCATAAATAATTATCTTATGATTATGATTAGTAATATAAAATACATTTTTAAATTAAGTGATACAATTTAACTACTAAGTATGATACATTGTAGGAAAGAAGAAAAAAGATAATGAATATAATTATAAATTCAAATTCAAACATAAATTACGAAGTTTAGATTCAGAATCGTGGTTAAAGTCGAAGGTATTGAGACTGTTGCAAACCCGAAGCATACGACTTTTGGGTTCATAACTATATGACTGTCTATGGTATTACTCATAAAAAAACAGTTTTTGATCTTGTAAAAATGGTTGGAATTGAGAAAAAAATGTTTTCAAGTATTTCGGGACATTCAATATTATTATTTAAAATGTTGAGAATAAAAGATGTATCATTAAATTTACGTCTGGAGGAGAGTGAGTGTAGACCTAACTTCATTGCAAGTTCCTATATGGAACAATTCATTAAAAGCTTATAGTATAAGTATCTTAAGAATTTGGATTGTACATTTTCTAGACGGTTAATAAGATTAAGTTGGTAAGGATTCCAAATTATCGTCCCATACTCTAAATTTGAACGTACCATGGAACAATATAATGTTTCTAGACAATCAATATTTTTGAAATCATAGACGTCTGATAAATCCTAACATGCGCATTGCCTTGCTGTAGATAAATGAAATATGTTCAGAGAAAGAGAGATCAGCAGATAAAATGATATCCAAATCTTTAATAGAAGAAACTGAGTTAAGGTCTTGATTATCAATAGTATAATTATATAAAACAGGGTTTTTACGTCTCGTAAAGGATATCTGAGCACATTTAATGATGTTTATTATTGATCTTTACACCACTTACTGAAACGGTTAATATCATCTTGCAACTTACTATGTTTAGTTAGAACACGTGAGTCGGTTTTGCGTTGACATTTTCCAAATACGATTATAATTAATACACCGTACGTCGACGATGTATAAACTTATCGTCACTTCAGACACTGATCAACGTGTTTTACTCGTATTTTGCGTTTTGTTTACGCCGTGACCGTTCTTGCGTCTATATAATACGTATATTATACTATCGATAAAACATTAAAATTTGCTCATAATATTATCGCGGTGAGATGACCTTTCCGACCGCTTTTCAACCGCTGATGATTTATTACACTACCATGCGCAGCGTACGCTATTAATATAATGATAATAACGCACAATCGGTGTTTCTCGCGTAGCATATTTATATTATTATGTATATCTATGTCGTTTGAATCGTACGGACCGATCATGAGTATCATCTCTATCCACGATGCTCGCCGCGTCGAGTGGAAGGGAATTCATTATTTTATTACATGGCAGCCCAAATCCGATTAATTGCTGATAAGTGATAACCGAAGAAACGTCCGGGTTTCTTCCCGAGTTAAATTATACCGCGGTCATGAGCGTGGACTACACACTCGGGGGAGCATTAGTAGAAGCTGTTTGTCAGTGAACGATAGAGAGTGTGTGTCGTCCACATAAGCGCGCGAGCCCGATGTCTCATCCCTTCGGCTACGGATAGGGTCAACAATATCACGGTTTACATGATTTTACACTTAAATTGTACACGTTTATTTTTGTGTGCACATCACTATATCCATGTGTCCGCGTACATAATGAAAACAATAAAGATGCAAACGCTGTGTACCTATATAGTACCTACAACAAAGCGTATAAATATTTATAGATTTACTTAAAATAATAATAATATAATAGTAATAATAATATAGCGTTGACCGGAGGAGAGACTAACCAGTTTTTTTAACGGTTGTTCGTGATTACATTTTATCTCGTCTCTTCTCCTGTTCTTCTCGATCACCTATGTGTGTGTGTGTGACGTGTGTGTCTACATGGTATTATTATAATGTCTGAGGAGTATATTATTTTTATTTCGAGAAAAAAGACTGCATAACGCGCGCGAAGATGATAATTAACGACGACTGTGACGTGGCACGGTTTGACTGGCGAAATTATAAACGCATAACCTTACACATATGTGCTTCTATACATACTTTACATAGTATAACGTCCGTCGCACCGCGAAGGTACTCGTATATATTAAATATACGGCTAAAGTCGGCCGCGGTTATAGATGAGAGGGACGACGATGCAAGTATGCAAACACTCTGCACTCACCAGTCTTGTAAATTATTTGAAATATTATTGGTTGGTACCATACAGCCATTAGGTACTACTAATATCGTATACTTGTATTGCAAATATTTTATTCATTTATACTCGGAAATGCTTTGAATAATAAAAAATTATATTATATTTGACCATGTACACATTTTTAATAGTTTTTTTTCGTACTTATATTTTTATCGAAGACCATTTATTGTAAATTATAAAAAAAAACACGTATCAATATTGTCCTATCAAAGTTTTTATAAATTATAGATTTCACCGATTGAATACTTATTATACTACAATACGTGATACAATAGGTGTCATCATTGAAATAATCATATTAAGTGTATCGATAGTAATTATTTTCGAATACATTTTTATTTACTTGAATGCATAGTCGCGCATAATAGAACTAATAGATATTTTCTTTGCGTTACTTTTCCAAAAAAAGTAAAGCAATCGAAAACATTCCCTGGGTCGTAGCAAGAAACAATAACGCCCCTGGCAACGAACCAAATTTGTTTTTTCTATTACCGTAAAGCTCAATATAAGAAGAAAAAAAATGTGACTTGAATGCGGTATTGCGCCCCTGGCAAAAGCCCA
The DNA here is from genome assembly GCA_949715065.1 of Periphyllus acericola. Classification (NCBI taxonomy): domain Eukaryota; kingdom Metazoa; phylum Arthropoda; class Insecta; order Hemiptera; family Aphididae; genus Periphyllus; species Periphyllus acericola. The sequence goes on from OX454269.1 coordinate 12,872,448, forward strand.
CTCGCCAGTGTCTAGCTATACGGCGCTGCGGATTTTCCACCCTTAGAATTAATATTCTTATTACGTTTTTCTCCGTTTTTCGAATACTTTTCAATAAACATGTATATTCTTTACAGACAACCGGCCGGCTGCACGTGTGTACGATGACGACGGTGTATATTATATGGTATATATATAATAACATAATACGGCCTGTTGTCCGGTGATTTTTTTTTATTATTATTACACACACACACGTACATAAGTGAGTGTGTATGGACGCGCACTTTTATCCATTACTAACGTTGAAAAGAAGAAGAACCAGTTTCGTAATAAATAATTAGACTGTAGCGGCGGGCGGCGGCGTGCGAGCGTGCGCGAGAGATACCCGACTGAGACGTTCCGCACAATTGACGTTTATCATAATTGAAAAAAGCTCTCTCTCTAAGACACGTGTAAGTGTGTAAATGTGTGTGTGTGTGTGTGTTTGGGAGCAAAAAATGTATGGTACATATTTTAATAGTTTTTTTTCCTCTAATCGACCCGGATGAAAGAGTTACGTCGCTTGCGCCGCGCCGCCGGCAAAATGTGTTCAAATATGTGTCGAGAAACGGCGCGTCGTCGCTGTCGATCGAACTTTTTTAGTCATAACGACTAAAAAATTTAATTCATAGTTGGCTTTTTTTTTTTTACTTGTAAAAAACTTTCGAAATGTTGTTTATCAACGCGCGATATTTCTTACTAAATTGATATTTAGATTTATTAATGTCTATTATCCTCCCCGCGACCCATGGCGTCGCCGTCGCCGTTAATTTCATGATATTTGATGTTATAATATACTTTTGTTTATCCGTTCAAACTTCAAACGACGTAAATAGCCTATAGATACCAGCTCGTGTTCAGCTTTCATCGAATGCGCACGTCGTGCATTATTGTATAGTTTTGTAACTTATGTGACTGATCTTTGTTCACACGTGTCAGATATAAATATAAAATGCTTTAAATGATGTTGCCATTTATAATATTTAAGACCGTAGACATTTTAAACCTCTTATTTTGCGTATTGAATTCTGCATATCTATTCGTGTATTTGCACCGACGAACGGAGGACACGTGTGATTTAATAATATTGTCTTAGGAGCTATATATAATATTATCATAATTCATACATAATGAGTTCCGGCGGACAAATGGTTCGTTCGTATACAGAAATAAGAATCGAACAGTTTGAAAAAAAGCCACGTTTGAAAAAAAAAGGAATAGCGAGTGTATATTTTATAGCTGACCAATAATCGGTATAATGTATTATAAACACTATTTCCCGTTATATTTAACGCTCAACAATAACGGAATGAATAATTTAATAATATTATATTACTGAACGTTTAATTAATTTTTTTGGAAAACACTGAAAACACACACACATACAGTATGTCTTTGGGCGACAGTTTCGGTTTTTGGAGATGTGTAGCCAAATATAAGTACATTATTAATATTTTAACCTAGATAATCGTTCGGAAGTCACCGCGTGTACGTGCGTACCACTGCAGCAGTTGTTCAGCCGCAAACCATGTCGTTGTATAATTATTATTATTTCGTACGCCTGTATATTAAATCGTTTACATATATAGATAGAGAGAAAGAGAGATGTAGCACGGCGATACAGGCGTAATAATAATAACATAGGGTAGCAAAGGTACTACTATTTTTATTGGTCAATTTTTTTTTCTATCCGCTTCAAAGTGCATTTCTGTACTACATAAAGCGACGACAACATTTTATTATTTTATGATCTTATATACATACACACACGTGTACTCGTATATATTTGATAAGAATTGCCGCGCACTCACGTACATAATAGTAATAATAATAATAATATATAATATCGTCTGCGGTGTGGCGAGCCGGAAAGAGATTTGATATACATTCAGCGGAATCGTTTTATAATAGGTCATCCGGTGGCGGCTGCGAAACAATTATTATAAAGACTGCAAACTCAGCCGCGTTGTCGTGCGATAAATAATTATACGCGCGTGCAATATCGCGTCATTTTATAGAATATAATCACTATATAGATTGCTATTCAACACGCGGTGCGTTGCTACTGAACCGTTTAAACGTATGTCATACACGTTATACACGTTATATATCACATAAACTATTTAATTACTAAATCGTTTAATGAACCCGATCGGATGTGAAACCTTACCGTAACAGTGTGTGTTATTGTAATATTGTCCTTTGACATTCGGCATTACTGTAAATTAATCGGCGACTCGCTAATTCCTTCGATTTCGATTGCATACCTTACCTGTGAATCCCGCGAAAACTTATTGCGCAAAGATGTTCGATTTAAACATTTACACTATGAACTTTCTTAGACCCAGGCAAAAAAATGAATACGGTCGGTAGAAAAGTCGTTCTCTCGATTGTTGAACTTAATGACCAATTTAAATCTGCAATTTTCAGAATATTACTCTTAAAGCATTTACACATTATAAAAAAAAAAAAAAAATTGATTTTACATTTTCAACGTAGATTTTAGGGTAGCGATGTAGCACGCTAATCAAATACCCATTTCGTTTTTGTTTTATTGTTAAATGCCGACGTTGTTTTGTGTTGTTTACGTATAATGACATGTTTCTTATGGACTCGGCTTGTAGGACATTATACACTTTACACATTTAATAATAATAAACCTATTATTGTTGGTTTTATTGCTTCTTAGTTCTTAGAGACCATTTCTGTTATTAATGGTCCATAATAGAAATGTCAAAATCGTTAAAACCACTCCGTCGCGTAAGGACTGCAATTTCACGATTATTGTTTTTATTGACCATTTCTTATGCATACACATTTTATATATAACGCGGGCAGATAAGAATTCTTGCGATTTAAAAAGTCGTGCTCGGAAATGTTTACGCAATCGCATTAAATACATTATTATACTGCGAAGTCGAGTCAACAATAAAAAAAGTCAGTCGACACGGATTTTATTGGTGCCATAATTGAGTTTGATATTAGGTTGGATCTTTTTCTTTTTTACGATTTAAATTAAATTTATAACAATGTCGGAACGCGAATAATACATAAATAAAAAAAAAAAAACGTCCACAGGACGGACTACAGGTAATATAACCGTTAAGAGCCAGTGACCCTCAAGGCCTCAGCAGCATCAGAAGCATTAGATACTCACAATGTCTTTTTAGACGAAACGTGTATAGCAGCAGCTCATTAACATTATCATTGTATCAGCGCAGTAGTGGTCATTATACGATTTTTTTTTCGCTCTTAGACTATAAATTCAGATTTTTAGTAAACCAGCCGTCATATAGTTTGGCGATTTCACGATTGTTACCAAAAATATACTATACGTATATAATGTATAGTGTATATACGCTCGTAAAAAACGAAATCTCATTTTTTTATATTATTGACCGACGGGGAACACTGTCAGAGTCTTGAAAGAGATACTCACTAAACATTAATAAAATGTAGAATTTATGTAATTTGAATAACCATATAATATATAGAAACCTAATTTGTTCAGTATATGGCTATATAAACACACAAACACAATACATAATATTTACATTATACAATTTATAATTTATATAAACTGAAATATTATATCACTGTTGTCTTTTTGAAGCTTGCTATAATTATTTAGTTTATATATAACGTATACGTGCGTATTATAATAAGGCACTTCTTTTGTTAGGAAAATGTATAAAATGGTAAAAAAAAATGTTCTCGTGATAAAAATCCATTTAAAAAATTATACGAAGCGTGAAGAGCTTATATATAATGGCATAATATTTTGGATGACGAGAAAATTCCAAAGCTTTAAATACGTGTCATTAGTTATAATACAGTACAAGGCATAACGGATACAGTAAAAAGTATTTTTTTTTTGAAAAGTGACGTTTTTTTAAAAATGGCAGAAATAAACGAGTTTAGGTTGCTGAATTAATTTTGATTAGATGTGCAGCTCTTGACGACTTTTAATTGAGCTCTCATCAATATTCTTAACAAATATTCTTCGAGCTGCATTAATTATATTATGTTTAACACTGTAATATCGTCGACATGCTATCATAGTAACGAGTAACGACAAACTGATCGATTTATGTTCAACAATTACAGTGGTACGAATCGTTTGAAAGAAAAAAAAACATAGTATTACGGTTGGTTTTTAATAGTTTTTGTTTTAAGACGACCACAGGAGGAGAACGTGACTTACGGCAATTACCGCGACTTAGCACGTTATTTCCCCGCAGACAATATGATTATCCTTCGCGTAAAATATTTCGGAACTATATTATAGACACTTTCTTCCATGTATCGAGTCACTACGCATGTTAGAGTTCCAGCGTATAAAATATAAACAAGCATATAACACATAAAACCCTTCAACACGTTTTTCTAGTAGTATAATAACAAAATTATGCGTGTTTAGAACGCGCGGCGCACCATACTACTATTTTCCGCAGTGTATAACATAGTAATATATTATTATACTCGATATTTGGTTTTCATAAGAATTCGCTCATTATTTTTAATTATCGCTGACGGCTTATAATTCTCCGACGATTACCGGAGAACGCATACGCGTGACACAACCATCATAGCAGGCCATATTGATGATTTCATAATTAAAACGGATGCATCATCCTTCTTCGCCGGAACCGCATAGCCGTATCCCGCCGTTCACATCTTAAAACAAAATACCGTCAATAAATCTACATACGAAATTCTTAAAATAATAATTGCTAATAATTATACACTATTATTACACGTATACCTATACTGTATGAATGCCTATATTGGCGTGGCGTGGCCCGAAAGCAAAGTCGATAGGCTTATGTAAATCCTCCTGCTCATCTGGATCGCGTGATTGAGACGTCTTCGGAGCTGTGTTTTCTTTTTAAAATCTGTAGGAAATCAAGTGAAAATAGATATTTTAAGTATTAAAAATCATCAGACAAAATATAGTTATCCCACTTATTTCTTTAGTGACTTACTGACTTCGTAATTCGTCCAAAACATTTCGATTAATTTCGTATAATTAAATCGCAGTTTAGAAAATCAATGTATTCGTCAAAGAACCCTAAATCTAATTTTGTCTTTTGTTTGATTTCATCTAGTACCTTATTTTAAACATCTTTTTTTTCATTGCGCAACATTAGACTAATTTTTATCAACCGCGACTCGTTGTATACAAAATAAAATCTATGGCGTAAAATAATAAAAATAATGTTAATTTGAAATTTTCAAACACACTTAAATGTTAGGTTTAGATGATTTTTGGGTTAAATAAACGCAACGAAATAGGGATCTCATTAGTTATTACTGCTGGTGTACAGTGATATTGAAAATTAGCGCTATTTAAACAAATTTTTATAATTATATATTGCGATTTAGAAAAATATTCGTGTATTAGAATAAAATAGTTCTGAATTTATTAAAATATTAATTTTATACATAAAAAAAAAAACATAAAGGTAGGTTCTTATAATATTATGTGCAATGAGAATTAAGTAATTCATTAGTCATAGAAATCATTATAATTTGTTTACTAAGTATGATGATAATAGAGTATATTCTTTGTAATAATTAATAACTAATAAGTAATAGGTATTATAAAATATTAGTTGCACATTAAGTCTTCCACGCAACAAAATATAAGACCTAATAATTTTCTTTTGAATGTTTTTCGGAGAAATACATCCAAGGTTCGTTTATTTGTGGGGAAAATTGAATTTATTTATTAGTTAAATGATGTTTACAGAACTGAAGTTAATAGATTTCTGTTTTTATGAATTATAAAAAAAAAGACAAATTGAATTCCCTGTCAACGATTTTCTGATTTTAAATTAGATATCTTTTAACTTCTTAACCCTTGATTTTATCTAACGATATTATTTTTTGTATTGTAAATGCATAAGAAAGTATATAGTATTTGGTAACTGAAATAAGTGAGGTAATATTCGTTGATTTTTAGATTTCAATTACGAACATAATTTTTAACAGTTAAAAAAAAAATAATAATTTCTTTATGTCACCTGAATTCATTTGTTGAACGTTTATTGTATTATTAGTTATTATTGATATTTATTAGTATTTTTGTGATTTCGATCTAGAACCGTCGGGCATGAAGAATAAATTTAAACAACCGGTCGATCAATGAAATCATAAATGAATAAAATACATCTTTGTCGAATTTTGATACTCAAGGGCCACGTGAAAACCTGCGTTTCGCTACGGTTCCGTTATTTCGCAGTAAACAACGCGTCGTGCATGGCGTTCTACACAAAATAATTTCCAAAAAGGGCTTGTCGCGGACAAATTACAATAATAATAATAATAATAATAATAATAATAATATTAAACGATAATAACAAAACTAAAGTTGCGCGGCGTGCCGATCGGGCGTTCGCGTACCCTCTCGGTAATCTTATGGTGAAGCGTGAAGACTATAATATGCATATAAGTATACATGTATACCTATATCGTGTATTATTTTCGTTCATTTGTTTCCACACAAACACTTACGTATTGAAACGGTTAAGTACTTTTATTATACGGCGTGCATGCCGGTATAATAATGGAACCGCGTAATTGGCCGAAATTTTAAAACGTTTGCCACCGAGTGTATTTTGTTGTGCATGTATTATGTGCACATACTATGTATACGTATAAGAGGATATTTAAAGAACCGGATAGACCACATCGTGAGTGGGATGGTCAATATCGCCTTCTTGAGTGGTGTATTATTTTATTATTATTATTATTATTATTATTATTTTTTGCTCTCTTCTTTTCTTTTCGGCAAGGTTTCCGTGCATATAATATGTTATACGCGAGTTTAACTCGAGGTTTATACACACACACACACACACACACAAGCGCGTGTAAGTTTTATACGTTTAAATTAGAGTCATTGTACAAGTTTCGCGCCAGATCCTCCGTCCGTCTCTCTCGGTGTTTTCTCTTCCGTCTCTTTTACATACCTACATGTATATATTTATTACAAAACTTGGCCGCGGGTGCTAACGAGATTTCACGGGACACACGACTACAATATGCAATTGTTGTGTACGAGAAAAACACACACTCGCACGCATGTCTACTACTCATATATATTTTCCATTTGCGTTTATACGTGGGCTACTACTTATACACTGTTTGTGTGCTGTGTGCGTGCACATATTTATGTGTATTAACGTGTACCACGTCGAATTAAGCTTGTACATAAACTTGAACGTGGGTCGCCCGATCACTAGTGGTTACCAAAAACGAAAACACCGCTTTCCATGTATTTCATAATTGAAATAATTATCATGTCAGTGCACTTTTGTGCCGTGTTTGATGATGGTGTATATTATTGTTATAGTAGCAGCAGTAGTAGTAGTAGTTGTAGTAGCGGCCGGGGTACCTATACCTATGCCTCGCTACTACTCCGGTGGTTACTTTCTCATGGGTATTTTTTTTATCTTTCAAGCCAACGGCGACGGTGAAAAAAAACAACAACAACAATTTGCAATCCTTAATTTCTTGACGGTAAAAATGTTTTTTTTAATATTCATTTTCGCTGGAGATTTCACGAAAAACTCTATTTTTTTTTTACCTTCCAGAAGTCTGGTGTGAATTTGGTATAATCGCATAGTGTTAAACAGAAATCCTTCCGCTTAGACTCACGGTAAAACATAAATTAACCATTGTTTTCCCTGTTAACCGATGATTGAAATGTATTACGTCTATGATGGTTTTTGGGTTCAATCGGTAACGTTGTTTCGCCCGCCACGCAGTCAAAAAGAAATAATTTTATTTTGAATTGCGTCGAAGTATATAATTTAAAATTTTTCGACGCGATACAGCTGCTAATTATTGAATGTAGATCAAAATGTTTGCCGACTCAAACGCGTAAAATAATTACGATTGTAACTCTGTAATTTTATATCTCAGAGTATACAGGGTGTCCCAGGTCTATTTGACTAATGCAATAACTTTTTTTCTATTCAATATTTTTAAGTTTTTTTTTTTTGTAATGATTTGTAGAGCCCTGCGCTATAATTTGTATATCTTATACTTTATTTTATTTTTTTACAACAAAAATAAATAATTTAAATTTTGTATTTAATATTTTTCTAATAATCCAAGATAGCTATTTCATAAATAAGTATTTAAAAACCATTTTGGCGTTTAAAACTTTTAATTTGGTTAAGTCGTTAATTTTTAAACAATTTTCAAAGTGTGTTAAAATTCAAATTTATTTCTTGCTAATCACTGTTACTGCTGTAGTCGATTTTCAATTGTTTTCTTCCAAGAAACAATAAATTTGTTATCATTAAAAGGTAGGTCATTAGTCATTACATAATATTATTATACATTATTGTATTTTATCATTATTTAACATGGTCACGTGATGTTTACCATGGATGTTGATACTAAACAATTGATACTAAATTGTAGTGATGTCGATAATTCGATACGATATCGATATCGTGACAAATTTCCGACATCGACATCGCTTTTGTATTGTACGATATATCGCGATATCGAAAATAATATTTTTCAAGAAAAATACATGGTATTTACTATTTGATATTTGTAGTTTTTAAGCTATAATAAATTAATAAATAATAATAGCCATTAGCTGATAACGTTTGGTGCACGTGTTCCGGTGAAATGTCAATTATTGTACACTATTAAAGTATTAAGTATTAATAATCCATTATAATGTTATCTTAAAGGAATATTTTGCTGACTTTTAAGAGGTACACGGTATAGTACCACTGGATATTCCATAATCTACAGTCTAATATGTGTCGTTGGTGCGGCGTAAACGTCTGTTACGTACTCCGCTGACCGTTATATTTCTGTCATTTATCCTACAGTGATAATTATTTTCAAATTACAACAGTATTTTTAGTGATGAGTGAATTAAAATTGGTTTAATCTATTTAAAATTCAAATTTATATCCAGAAGTCTCAAAATTGGCAAAAAAATACTTGTCGATAGTCGCAACTAGTGTCCCATGTGAACGTCTGTTTAGTGAGGCTGGCAATATAACTTCAAAGAAAAGAAGTAGACTATCTCCAGATCGAGTTAACAATCTTCTCTTTTTGAACTCTTATTATAAATCCACTAGGACGTCAGACCACACTTTGGTAAGAACATACATTTTAATTTTTCAAATTTGAATTCAAGACAATATTAAAATAAAATAATTATGAATTTATTTTCTAGGATACAGCTATCGGGGTTGAACACATTTAAGGAGAATATCGATATCGATATCGTAGAAATAACGATATCGCGATATAATATCGGAAAAATCTGAACGATATCGATACAGAAAATTATATCGTTGCCCATCACTACTAAATTGTAAGAAATAGTAAAATGTAACTCTGTAAATTTAATTTTTCAACTATAAGTTCAGTTTTATTTCTTAACATTAAATAATATAACAAATTAAATATTATGGAACAATATACCTAACTAGTAACTATGAATAATTTTCAAAGTGTGCGCCATGTTTCATTATACATTTTTCATACCGTTCCAGAATTCCAGTTGTCGTGGATTCCAACATTTCAAAAGTAAGAGAGTTACACACATCAATTATGCGTTGTTTTAAATCATCTAACGACGTTGACTGTTGGGAGTATACTTTGTCCTTTAAGTAACCCCACAAAAAGAAATTGAGTGGTGTTAGATCTGGAGATCGTGGTGGCCAATTTAGTGGACCTCTAGTTCCTATCCATCTCGATTGAAAATTTGTGTTTAAATAATCACGGACTATATTCGAGTTATGTGGTGGAGCACCGTCTTGCTGAATCCACATATTTACTCGGAGATTTAATGGAATATTTTCTAATAACATTGGTAGTGTATTAGTCAAAGAGTCTAAATAACGTTGGCCAGTTAGTGTGCCATGATAGAAATAAGGTCCAATCAAATAACCACTTATTACACCACACCACACATTGGTAGACCAGCGAACTTGTGCATTGGACTCACGTGTCCAAAATGGATTTGATTCATTCCAGTAATGAGAATTATGCCGATTGACAATACCATTATTATTAAAACAGCTTTCATCGGTCCATAATATTTTTTTCAAAATATTATTGTGGTCATGAAGGCAAATAATTTTTGAAATATATTGAAGCCTTCTATCTGGATCAGAGGGTTTCAATCCTTGTACATAATGCAATTTGTATGGATGGAAATCATTTTTCTTCAATATACGATGTATAGAGCTACGACTGATGTCCGTTTCTTTAGCTACCGACCTGACAGATGCATGAGGATCACTGCTGAAAGCTGCCAAGACATTCACTGTATGTTCTTCATCAATAACATAAATTTTTTTTGGTTTGAAACCATTTGGAAAACGACCTAAAAAGACTATTTTTTAATGTATATCTTAATTTAAAATTTGTATAATAATAACTGAATTATACATGTATGTATTAGGTTTTAGGTACATAATTTATTATATTAATTTTATAGGAAATTTTATTGATAATAAAAAATTTACCTGTATTACGTAATTTTGTTTCTATATTACAAAATGTGTTTTTAGATAGCTGTTTCCTTTCTGGAAATTTTTGTAAATACAGACGAGAAGCTTTTACTGTACTTTTTCCTCCACTTTCATAAAAAACTTTTAACATATCACGGTACTCTAAATTACTATAAATAGTAGGCATATTTAAGAAAGATAAAAATAAAAAATATTGAATTTTATATTTCAAAAATCATACATAAACTGGTTCATTTAATACCCATTAACATCACATTTAATTATAAAATATTTATAGATTATTCAAATATGCAATTAAGATCATTAAAATAGTTAAGTTTTAGAATAGGTATGTAAATAATTAATGAAACAATATGTATAAAACCAGTAATTCCCAATTCATATAATATTATAATTGATAATTCGAGGTTTACATTTTGTATGAGCTACAGTGTATTTCATATTAACTAATAAATACTTTCATCATGAGTAGTTATCGTTTGTCTCGCTCCGATTTGGGCTCTACACACTCAAGTGACCAAACAGACATTTTTAAAAAATATAAAAAATATAAAGATATGTGCAGGGATTTGGTTTTAGAAAATGAAGAGTTACAACAGGTAATATATTAAACAATTATTTACAAATTTATTAAAAAAAAATATTGTATGAATAACATATCTCTTAAACAAGTATTTAGCAACTGTAAAAACTACTTTTATACATAGGATGTTACAATTAATTTATAACAGTTTTTAAGTTTAAACAATCACAAAAGTTTGGTTTTACTTTTAGAAAAATTTAAATTTATCTCGTCAATATGAACTGGAGTGCTTAAAAAATAATGAATTAGAATTAAACAATAGTCAGTTGTCGGATGATATTAAAAAACTGAACGATATTCAGGTAACTAAAATGATTTATAACATTCAATAACATTCTCTGCTATACATGTATGTATAAGGTTCTTTCACTAGTGACGCTAGCTGAAGAAAAAAAAAATAACCGACACCTATAATATAAGTTAACAATTTGTTGGCTAAATGTTCAAAACAAATAAAAGTATAATTATAATATTACGCAACGGTTCGCAACTAGCAGAGTATTCATGTATAAAACAATAAACTCTTAAGTGTTTCAAACAATTTAACCATCAGAAGGATATTAAATGTCACATATTATGTCATGTAGAAAATTATTGATTTTATCTGTTATTAACATGAACTCTGGCAATATATAAATCTTAAAAGGGATTTCAATTAAGCTTTGTATTAATTTTCTAATACAAAGAGATCTGCAATAAAACAACAATTAAGTGTTGCAACTATATTTTTTCTATAATTTTTTATAGTAAAAATAAAAATAGATATAATAAATTACAACTTACATTTTATATAAAAACCAAGATAATGTTAGATATATTTTTAATTTATAGTATGAAAATGTTTTTTTATGTTTTATTTATTAATGAATAACAAACTAAGGAAAATTAGTATTTATTTTATCTTTTATTCTGAAATTCTCAAAGGTTGAAGTCCCTAGTCTTAAAAAGTACATGACAAGTTGACATTAAATACCTATTCTAACAATTTCAAATCATTAACTTAATTATTTCATGGGTTATTTTTTATTCTTAGTAATTATGTAAACATACTAACACACTATGAAATACTAAAGAAATAGGTAGTAACGTGTTTATCCATAACAATTATCTACACACTTTCAAGCCAATCAAAACTATTTCAGAATGCCCTTATTTTTCTGTTATGTTAGTTGTTATAGGTATTTATTAAATTCTTACATTAATATTATTTTTTTTTTTTATATAAACAGAGCTATAAATATGGTTAATATTGAATACATAAAGTTCCTGATGAACTAAATGACTAAATGTAAAACACTAATATTATATATCTACTCATCTACTTACAGCTAACAATATTTTTTATGATCTACAATTTTACCATTTACATTTTTTTTTTAATAAAATGAAACATTTGATTCATGTTGTTTTATACTTAAGATGAACTGGTTACAATTTAACTTCTGATGGTTTTATGTATAGGTACATACAACTAGTTACAATAGTAACTATTGTAAGTATACAAATGTAGTATTAAAACAGCAAGGTACAAAGCATTAATTATACAACTAACTGCATGTGATTGAAAATGAAATTGTTTGAACTCTCACCAAATATGTATACTTTTAATGTTGACATCCACCTAGAATATTTTCGTAAACAGTGAGAATATTTTAATTCATTTTATTAATAAATTAATAAATGTTAATATTACTATTAAAATGGTTAGGTTGAAGTATAAATTAATTTAATACAAATGATACTCACATTTTAACAAAAATCTTATTTTGCTATTCAAATTAAATTATAATCTTCAATTGTAGTACTGTGTATAGGTAATCTACATAATATTTAATTTTGAATATTTTTCTTGATAATAGTAATTTGAAGTGTTGAGAATTTAAAATGTTATTATATGTATGTTTAATTTTTGATTTTTTTGTATCTAGTTACCAAAAGTTTATAAAGATATTAAAATAAAATAATTTTAACTTGCAAACTAATGATAATATGTACCTGTGTCCAAAGGCATTTCCAAAAATATTTTCTACGAATTATGTTCAATCTGATAATTCCATAGTATTACTAGGTATTTCTCATAAATTTAATACAATAGAATTGTCTTAAAATATGAGAAGACAAGTCTTAAGGTTTTTAGTGATTACGGCAAAATGTGTTTGATCCATAAAATATCAACTTAACCTAACTTTAAATTTAAAAAGGACTTACAGAATAACTATAATTAATATTCAAACCACATGTCATTTGTTTCATAATTCAAAATCAAAATGTTCTAAATTTGTTTAAACGTATTTAAATGATTGAACAATAAAATATTGATGAATGATGATGATTTAAAATAAGTAATAGTAGGTACATCATGTTATAAATTATAATCATATTATGTTAAATTATGATAAAATACGTATTAGTATGTGTATGTATTTAATATTGATTATCAACCTTTTAATGATAACAAATTTATTGTTTCTTGGAAGAAAACAATTGAAAATCGACTACAGCAGTAACAGTGATTAGCAAGAAATAAATTTGAATTTTAACACACTTTGAAAATTGTTTAAAAATTAACGACTTAACCAAATTAAAAGTTTTAAACGCCAAAATGGTTTTTAAATACTTATTTATGAAATAGCTATCTTGGGTTATTAGAAAAATATTAAATACAAAATTTAAATTATTTATTTTTGTTGTAAAAAAATAAAATAAAGTATAAGATATACAAATTATAGCGCAGGGCTCTACAAATCATTACAAAAAAAAAAAACTTAAAAATATTGAATAGAAAAAAAGTTATTGCATTAGTCAAATAGACCTGGGACACCCTGTATAATATGATATCAATTATGAAATTATTGTCTCGATTATGGTTTTTTTTTATTATTTGTATTCTCATAGAATTATATTAACAATCGTTACTGTATGAACGTAGGTACTACCGAAATACCGTTACGTGTATATATTTATATACATGTATATTGTATATCTTTGTTAGCCATAAATGATTATGACATGCCATTAAGAAGTGGCTTCTTACTAGTAGAATAGTACACCTACCTGCGTACACTCTGCGACTCTGCTCCCGGCTCTTTGGCTTTCATTATGTATCTTTTCTCTCGTTTGATTGTTTTCAACCCGGTATACCATTCCTATGCTCTCATGTAGTGTACATACACCGCACAGTATGCATAATGAAATTATTATGATATACATTTTATAAACACACACAAACACATATTATATATATTTACTCACTCACGCACACACATACCCACTCGCGCACGCACACGCTTATACTAGGACAGGCCGGAACTGCGTTTTCGTACCTATTCGAGTCTGCTTCAATCGCTTTCATTCGTTATCTGGCCATCTTGTCTCGGAACTTTGCGTCCCGTCCGATTGAAACAATGCGGATTTACGTATCATATTTTTTTTTCTGCGAATGGATCACAGGCACCAACAGGATAAAACTCCGTTTGGACTACGACTTAAGAGTAGCGTGATATCATACTTTCAACTCTATGAAACGTTTAAATGTTTTTATAGAATTAACTGAAAAAAATATCGCCATTTGGTGTACACGGTGCGCAATGGTCCACTGCCTTTATTTTTACTTAAAGTGAACATTCCTGTACGGTAAATCAAACGTACTATGTATATCTACAAGAGGCGTTGACCATCTGTCGGTCTAGAGGTTCAAATTTACTGTAACATTGTTTACAACATTCTTGTGTATGCTCGTTAAGTACTGCGTAGAACTTAAAAAAAATATTCTCCGCCGGGCGCTGGATACAATATACGTGCACGTGGAATCCGTAAGATAGCGGGATATTATCAAAAAAATCATATGAAGCGCGACGGGCGTGTTGTTTTGATTTAATCGTTTTCTATTATCATATTATGACATCTTTACGCACGCGAACAACAATAGCGCGTACGAACAATATACCAACTGTACGTGGATCCGATGCGTACGCGTATGAACCGAGGAGAAGAAGAAGAAAAATGATTACCTCAGTTCTTGTTGTATGCACGTACGTTGCACAGCCGGTGCCTAAACGTATTATTACGACTACCGAATTCTTGAATGTCAAATATTATGATACATACGTTCCTATTATTTCCTTTCGTTTGCCCGAGCCGAGAATGATTAATTGTTCCCTACATTATCATGACCACGTAGTTATTTTTTCGTAAATTATAAATCGATCGTTATGTATTACACTATACATTTAGGTAACGATGATACCGCCCGACAAATATTAACGACGCGATTGTGTGAGCGAATTGATTAGTTTATTTGTTTTACTCCAATCGTTAGTAAACGCGTGGCGCCGTGGTATTATATTATAGTATTATGTTTCGCGACGCACGACTCAGTGTATAGAGCGAGGATATTATTGCGGGGCGTCCTTTTCTTCGACACACATCCTCAGATCCTCCATCACTGCACTTGATTATTTCAAAATAACAAACCCCTCTGTGTACTTGTACAACTCACGAAGAATCTGTTGTATTACGCGTGTTGTGGTTTCCGTGAAAACATTACGACGGATAGATTTAACCGGGAAATAATTCATGTACCGCGCTGGACTGCGATACACATAATGTATCTGCGCAACCGTAAAACCAGTAAACAATACAAAAAATATAGGTACCCGTGACTTCTATGTGGTCCTTGTACATGACGACGACAATCGAGACTACAAACATCACGAGATGTGCTGCTCTGCCTATTATTACAATTTAGAAAAAAGTAATAATAGTAATAATAATAATAATAAAAACGTGTATCGTAGGTATGCCTGTATATGTGCTCTCGTATACGTCGTGATGTGTGTTTAGCAACTGCTAATGGCTTACAAATTGTATCTCGACGGTTTTCAGATTGTTATCGACGGCGTGGTAAGGAAAATAAAAAAAAACCATCGCCTCTAGAGATTCTCCGTAATACGCGCTATGGTTGTAGTGATGGTGTATTACTCGTGTACGGTATGCTCGTGCGCGTGCAATCCACATTGTCTCTCTTGCTGTTGTGTATATAGGTATGCGTGTGCGAGAGTGTATGTGTGTATGTACGTGGTGTGTGTGCGTGTGTGTGTGTGTGTGTGTGTGTGGTCGTGTGTAAATGTATGCGTATGCGAAATTTTTTACAAACGTTTATATTATACAAAATATTGTTATACTCTTGTCAACGTAAAAAATTGCGTGGAAAGTTCGATTCGGCACGCAACATAATACACGTATGATGTACACGGCCGTCGGTATAACTTCAAAAGTCTCGCGCGCTTTCCTTATACCACATGCGTCACGGATACTATATGTAATATTGTGTACGTCATCACTGCGCTCTTGGTAGGTGTACGATCTTTACAGTATATACGTACGTATCGCACGACGAAGAAACGAAAAACAAATAATTAATCGCTGCAATTTATCATCACGCCGTGTATACATACGCACACATATTATAATATACATGTGTGCGTGTGTGTGCATTGTATGCGCGCCGTACGATGAAAATATGTGATCTATCTGTTTAAGATAAATAATACGCGTTAGAATTTCAGGTAGGAGGGTGACGGTCATCCGATGGCGATCGGCAATATTATTATTACCGTCGTTGAATATTATTCTTCATTTCTTTCTCCCCTTTTAATCTCTCACTGTCACCAACTCCCGCCCACCAGAAATCTAATCGATCGATTGTCTTGCCGTCAACTTGGAACCGTCAACTTGTCGTTGCAGTGGAGGCTGAACCGTGAAAACTGAAAATCCCTACGCGTTTTGATAACGATAAAATGAAACCGCCCAGCAGTCCCTTTTCAGCTCTATTATATGTATATATGGACGGTGAATTTGATGAAACCATTGTGAAAAAAATATTTTACGGTATTCGATTGTTAATCGTTATCAAATGACCGCAGTTGCATAGGTATACACTGTAGTGCTGTGTTATCGGGCTTACAACAACCATTAATTCTTCTAATAACTGTACGGAATTTTATAATTTTATCCGTGAACCAATTTTCCGTCAAATATTAAAATTTTTACTTATAATATCACCAGCTCGCGCAGTGTATCTTCCGGTATTTACCGTGTGACGTGTATTTAATGCACAAACTTGTACGCGTATCACAAGAGTGAAAAAATAATTACGAAAAAACTCGACGGCCGCTGTGTATGCCGCTCGTGCGATAACCATCCGCGCGACGTCCGGTCCGAGAAAAGTATTTCGTATACGGTGGCGGACCTCTCGGCCGCCTATCGCTGCGTCCTGTGTGTCCTGGAGCTTAAGAGTCGGCCTTGAGTTGTTATCTCGGGGAGAGAAAAAACGAGCAGAGATACCTGCACCGGCTCTACCCCCGCGGGTAAAACGTGCGTCCATATTATTATATGTTTATTTATAGAGTGTACGCACGTGCATTATTATAATGTATGCCGACCAAATAAAACGATAATACGATATAGTAACAGTACAGGAGGTGAACTCGACACACACAATCGAAAGAAAGAAAAAAAACCACATACACACGCGTTTTGCCTACCCGTACCTACGTATACCTATGTATTATAATGTATACAATGTTATTTATAATGTACATGCGCGCAGAACAACGTGCGGGACAAATAACCCGCGGAGGTGTCCGACCCGCGGATTTTCTATTGTTGCTCGTTGCCGCCGTTGCCGTCGCCGGTGTTGGGCAACTCGCGCGCGCGACCATTTAGACGGTATTAAGATCGTAATCCGAGTACACGTTAAATACGTCCGCGAGCTACAAACTTCCACCGCCCCGGTATACCTGGTGTAGTAGCACCAGCAGCAGCATCGCCGTGTGATATCGGCCCACCCCATCGGTCGCGCGTGGGCTTCCGTGGGAGCTATGTCAGTGCGTATATGTGCGTGTGGGTCCGTGCGTGTGCGTGCACGCGTGTATTAGTCGTTAGTGGATCCGTGCGTGTGTGTGTGTGCCTACTAATGTAAATACAGTCGCGGTGCTTTGACATCATTCGTTTTGTTCCGACGCGAACCTTTCCAGACGCATTATCCCGAGGCGCGGATTAGCATTTTCCTCGCGGTCGAAAAAAATTTGTTCTCTAACGTATTATTGCGCAACCACCATCATGGCCGTGCTTGGAAATCAACGTGATAAAGTCGACGAAACCATTGGTTTGTTAATGAACAGCGAACGTGACATCGGGGCCAAATTGTAACTAATACAGCTAATCTAATGTCATGTATACTATAGTATACGTATAATTATTGCAGTCGAAACTCTACCTTATAATATCCGATCGACGGTTTCTCACGGTTTTCGTTTTTACATCGAGTGCTTAACGATTATATTATTCGTGTAAATTATCCGAATCGTCGATCGCAAAGAGGCAATCTTGTCGAAGTGAAAAAAAAACTCGATTTGTATATACACTTGTACGTACAAGACCGGGCGTTTCGTCTGGTCGCAGCATTTACGCAGTGTGTATACTATAAATGTATACATTTAAACACTATGTCAAATTCTCGAAACGTGTTGCCGCCGCGCGTCGCTGCTGTTGATCACGAGAGACCGGTATTATTTGACCACGGCTGCAGTAACACGCGAACGAACCGCAATAATTACATTATACCCTTTGATTTTTTTTTTTTTATCTCACATCTATGCAATGCTAGTAGCCTACCGATAACGTCATCAGACGCGGATCAGGTAAAACTATAAGTCGTTGTCGTGGGATCAATATCGCGATATTGTTCCCACCGCGCGGCCACAATGCAAGAACGATATCGAAAACGTCCGGCCGAAGAAGCACGAATTGTATTCCAAATCAGTAGCGATGATTTTCTATCAATTATCGTCTTGTAAAACGGCTATTTGAAGTTTATAAAGAGAGCAAGAGTTGTGAACGCAAATCTGTATACCAGCTATATAATATAATCTATTATAAGATATGTATAGTATTTTTTGGCTCTAGTGTCCAAATATTTGATTCCCTATCAAAGTTTTTTTTCAACAAAAATCCAAATGCTCACAAATAATACTAAATCATGAAATCTGGATGAATATTGATAATAATACCACATGCGGTGCGTCAAACGGATAAAGCGCACAGTATTTTTTTGGCCGAATATCAATGAAATAAAAAAGTGTCTTAACAAATAATCATCTGTACCTGAAATATGTCATATCACTCGTATAATTTTATAGTATGCGTAGAATACTCTCGAAATGTTTTTTTCATTATTCCATTTTTTTTTCACTTCGGATGATACATCTACCGCGGCCAAAACTTAGTCGTGCACTATTAATGCGTCCAACGATGCGGATTATATTGATGACCAAATTGATTAAGAAATCGTCTCATTTTGTTTATCGTTAAAAAATTCAACCGTCGGATGTTATTCAAATTTGAACCGCACCCTGTGGGCTCACCGGCCCATAAGTTTATACGTAGTACGAATAATAATAAATGTGTCTTCGTTGACTGCATTGCTCGGTCTCGAGGCCGTGCGATACTGTTGCGGGGGAGGGGGAGAAAAAAAAAGAGAAAGACCGTGCGCGTATATATTACACGATCTCTGTGGCGTGCGCGAGCTCATCGCCTGTGTACCGGTCGGACGGACAATTGTCGCGTTTTCCTCCGCTGCGCACATTTAATAATATAATATTTTATTATATATTTATATACGTGCCCGCGCGGCACGTGTTTTAGCCCCGTTTTCTTCCTGCACGTCCAGCGGCGGCAGCAGCAGCAGCAGCAGCAGCAGCCCATTGTCGGCGACCACTTTATAACGTCAAACCGGTATACATACGCGTCGTCCGGTATCTATCTGCGACGACCGCGAGTATACCTACACGTACATTATATACCTATGCAGTATGTATACACACATACACTCTTACACACATACACACACACACACACACACACACACACCAAGCACGCGTGTTATACGCGATGTTATGTGTACTCGCACCAACAAGGTGAACGACCGACCCGCGGCGATGGTGGTGGTAGGCCGATCGAAAAAAAAAGTAAAACAAATAAAAACAAATCAAAAGCGTTTAGAAAACGAAAAATTTCCCCGCGATGTGTTATAGAATATAGAGTGACTCCTCGCTCTATCCTTCCCGGGGGAAATCGCCGCAAAGTGAGCGTACGGTGTCGATACGAGACGGCGGCGGGTGGGCTGCTTGCTTGCCACCGTTACAAAAAAAAAAAAAAACCCACAATTTCCGTTCCACGTGTAATACCGTGTTTATGTTTCAATCTCCCAAGTCCGTTAAACAAAAAAGACAACGATATGGTTTTGAAAAAACTGACGACGAACAAAAGTTAATAATCAATGATAATTATATTCTGTCTTGTTTTGTCGCGCTATTACTATCTTCACAAATGTATAATATGTATTATTAACAGTCATACGTACCTATACTGTGTATACATTTTTGTAAAATGTCAACTATCAATAAGCCGTAGACACCCTCGTGACGATAGATTTGTCATTTTTTATTTTGTTAATTGAACCGTGTCCACGGGAGTGGAATTATCATAATACGATTTCTGATTTCCATGCATGATTTACATAAACGTACATATAATTTTATTTTTTTGTTGTTTAGTGATTCTTATAGCGCTGCATCAGTGTTACTCTAGCGAAACAAACAGAAAAAAAAACGAAAATGAATAAATTTCTTTACGGGTCATTAAAAATAAAATAATTGTTTCGGAAATTCGGATTAATCGTACGCCGCATCGGTGATAAATATTACAGAAAGTTATAAATACGAGACGGTGTATTTTTGTTAGCCAGCAGAGGTCCGTACCAGACAAATGCGAACGGCTTGCATATATCTTGATGCGCCATATTTTTTTTATTAAAAAACTATTTTAAAACATAATGAATTTTGCTCAACTCGAGACATTTGCGCGCACATGACAAGATAATTAATTTCAATATATTGTAGTTTTGCCTTTGTGCGTTCACATTTGTTGTGTTCTGTTTCGCCGACTCATCCGCTCTTGTCCTATAGTGTGTTGTATTAAATATAGTTTATGTTTAAAATGCTCGATATTCAAATCACGCGTCATAGTTAAAATGACCGAGTATAGTTCGCTGTAGATTCGATTGCAAGTCGATGATATTTGTACAACATTACGTTTTATTTACTATACGATAATTTAACTTGAAAGTCTTTAGAGGAGGGAATATATAGTTACAGCAGCGTTCTTTTTTCTCTCGAATAAAAAGACGAGATTCGAATGAACCTGTACCAAGAATTTTTCTTCACGTCAACGTCAATGATTGCAAATTATGTCAGCCGTAAGAAAGAAAATTGAATTGAATATTACATCGAAGTCTGCAGTTTCAAACTGTAGCGGAGACGACGGTATGCATCGAACGAAAGTTAATAAGAACAAACATAAATAGAAGGAGTGAGGAAGAGGGTGGAGGGAGGGGAAGCAGTCGTGATGTCGAAGAAAAGAGAAAGAGAGGGGGAGAGGAATGGAAAAACAGAAGAGAAAAAGTCTTAATTGCGTCATGTAGCGAGAGAGCAAAAACAATCCGCGACCGTTGGCAAAATCAATGCCTTTTTTTATTCTTTTTTTTTTTATAAATACTCACGATATTAATAATAATGATTACTTTCGTCTTTGATTTTCAAAAGTCTGAACGTGACATGTAAATAAATAAGATTTCCTGCAGTCGTCGGCGGCGGGGAGACGTAATTTCACCCGTATTTTTGCATCAAGTAATAATAATAATAGTAATAATAAAAAAAATCTGGTAATAATGACACAAAGGCGGGAAATGTTTAAAGCAGCCGTGTATGGCGCGTGCGTCAAACGTCAAGGGACAATCAACAATCAGGCCGCACACACACACACACGTTTGTACATATTATATATGTATGTATTATAATAATAATTTAGGGGTTAGCTGCTGCCGCCGCTACTGCTGCTGCCGTGAACGTCGGTGTACAGTCTTCGTCGGTCCTACGCGTTCTTCGCAACGTATTATTACATTGACTTTTTCCTTTTTTTTTTTTTTTATTTGTTATCAAAGTAAAAATATAATAATAATAACATCAACACGCCCATTTTTCAAAATGTGTCCAAACCAAACTAGTTCCCGAGCGTCGTTCGGGCGCGCACCGCGCATAATTTCAGACCACGTACAGTATAATAGACGTACGTGTGTGCACGTGAGCGGGCAACCAGCTATTTGTGCTTATTTGTCATCGATTATCGCA
This sequence comes from Periphyllus acericola, assembly GCA_949715065.1. Taxonomy (NCBI): domain Eukaryota; kingdom Metazoa; phylum Arthropoda; class Insecta; order Hemiptera; family Aphididae; genus Periphyllus; species Periphyllus acericola. Next base: position 12,894,821 of record OX454269.1, read on the forward strand.
TGCGTATATGAAACGTGAGTTCTCCGATCTCTGTCTCTACGTCGGTGCTTTTTAAGGATTTTTTCTTATTTGCTGGCGTCTCGTATCGGTATTCAAAAAAACGCCTCGAGAAAATGCAAGAAAATGCACTAAAAAATTTGACACATTTGGAGATTTACTACGAATATTGGGCAAATTTTAGAGACACAAATAATGCACACGAGTGCTGCGCGTCGAAACGACGTATTATCTGCGGACGAACTGGTAATGCGGAAGTGTGCATCTCGCGCTACGTTACGGGTCCCGTTGCAAAGTCTATATAATATTATTATGTTTTAATGTAGACTATGGCGTCCAAAAAATATACCGACTCATGATATTTTTACGGATTTATGCTGAACCGATGATATAGGATTCGATGGTTATCGCGGTTTCATTTTGTATTTAAGTCAATGAATTGACGTGTGTATAGTGTATGCTAATACGGTTTTGATGACGATAACGATCGCTGGTCATATCAAAGAATAATATAAACTTGAAAAAAAAAACTATAATCGTTAGTTTAATAATGATTTAAAAATATAAAATTATGATTAATGAAAGGCACAAAAGGTGAAAAACAGAAGTAATAATTAGAACCTATACACCTATCCAACAAACAAATATAGTTAACATATTATTTTTATATTTTCAATTTTCCAGCAATAATTAGTTCAAATTTTTATTTTTATTTTATCGATTAAACGTATAGGTACGCATGTTTTTTACAATGTAATGTGTAAGGTGTAAAACCGTAAAGTGAAAACAATGTATTTAGCAATTTGACAAATCATAAATAAGTGCATTCAAAGTGTTCTTCTGGTCTAACCTAGGGTTGACCGTCAATCAAGGGCCGACAGTAACGTATATATACAATGGCACGATGACTGGGACGATCGAACAAATTTATCTCGCACTAAGAGAGTGTAATAAATGATTATAACTAATATTATAATATTATTTCCCCGGCGTTGTTTTTCTCCTTACAATATAAATAGTTATGATACGGGAGGTGCCGATTCACTAAGTATATTATTGTGCGCATCATAATATGAACGCACGATTACTGCTCGTCAACCGAAGTGGGATAATATATTGCTGTAGATGTGGTTGGGTAATAACTAATAATATAATAAGTACCATGTGGGAAAAACGGACGGATTGCACTCGACGCGCGGTGTACTGCAGACGACGCGGTTGCGGTGGGCATTGTGTCGATCGCCGCCGAGGTGAAAATAATTGAAAAAAAAGTATCATAGTAAAAAAAAAAAAAATGCAGGAAAAGGCGCGCGCATGAGTGTGCATTTTCTTTTTTTTGTGTGCTTCGCTCCCTTCCGTCGTGAAAGTACGTTGCACACGATGCAGTCATACACATATTATACAGATCCACGGTAACGTCGGTAACAAGACCTGCGAGGAGGATGGTATATGTATAAACGCGAACAGTGGATGTACCCATTTCTCTCTGTCTCTCGTTTTTTTCGCTCATAACGCTTACACGGTTTGTTATTATATTTTTAGTATTACGACGACGACGACGATGATTATAAATGCACGGCGGCGGGGGAGGAGATAGTGCGCCGCGCATCACGTGCAAACACGTAGTGTCTGACAGGCAGGGTGCGCGCACCGGTGGCAGTGTAGTGGGGGGTGAAAAAGGGTTTCTTCTTCGTCATTCATTATTGTGTAAACTATGCGGCGGCGGTGTGTGACGCCGCAGACACATGTTATAGTATAAACACGTATATATATATATATATATATATATATGTATACACAGTATGGGATTTGCAAACAATGCGGGACGGATAAAAAATGCATGGTGAAAACCTATTGACGGGGAGAAGTAGAAGGATACAAAAAGGAAATACATAAAATAATAATGAAAAAACGCGCCGCAGCGCCCGGTTGATGGGAAAGCTCTTCCTCCGCGCGCGCCATGCCATCGCGCCGTCGCCAGACAAAAGCCGCACTCGAGATTTTGTTTTGTTAAAGCTCGGTTTATTTTTCGAGTCTTGCCCCCGCGGAAAATAATAATAATTAAAAATTGTTGTCGGCCACTTAAGAACGCGTATATTAATATACCGTCGCTGCTACTGCTGCTGCTCCTGTAGCGCCGTCGAGGGAAGAAAAGAAAGGAAGAAAAAAAGTCGTTTAATACAAGCACTATACATAATATACTTCATAATAACATATTGTTTTGTTGTGGTTTTAATTGTGACCGCGGTGGTGGTGGACGTACAGTCATTATTTTATAATGTACCCACGCGGCTTGTATACATCGTAGTAGCACACAAAATTATTCTGCCGTGTGTATATACGTAAAAATAATTTTTCAACTCTTGTAAAAGTTTTTTCCGTCATTGTTTGCGATAATATACAGAACGGAATATAATACTATATTTAATAATTTTATAGTCTCACTGCGGATAACGTTGTCGTATTTTTTTTTTTAATCAATAACGGGGATTCGCTGGCGAGCTTAAGTCTTATGGACGAGTAAAATATGTTATGAATATAACTGCTGTGCGTAGGTAAATTATTAAAACCGTGTATTATTAAAGAGCCGTTTTATCTGTATAAATATATAACACTAGCTTTGGTTACCTGGAGTCGACCGGGGCTTGGTAATATGAGTGCAAATAAGATTCGAATAGATGTCAGAATGCCAGGTTGAAAGTCGTAATTTATCAAGATTCGCTGTATACTGCGAAAAGTACTAAATTTACTAATTTATTTGCGCTTAAACCTAAAATAGTATTGAAGTCATAGTCAATTTTTTACAATATTTCTTTACACGCGACGTTCTTTACCATTTTAGAAGACTGTGGCAGTACACCAGGCTGCGAGGTGAAATACACACGTTTTACACGTAAAACTAACAAACCAGTTATTCCTGCGAATTTTAGAGTTTGGCCCTGTGACATCTGTAACCGTAGTTGACGGTCGTGTGATAAAATATATAATAGCCAGATAATTAATTATATCAAATAAGTGTAGGTATTATAAAGTTGTGGTACAATTTCCTGTGCTAAGTAAAATTTCCGACTTGACAAGTGCATATAATATACATAATATAATGCATATATTATATTAGTTATACTACAATAGCTGTCTAAAATTGAAAGTGTTTTAAACGTTTATTCAAATTTGAATCGGAAATTTTAACGAAAAAAAAATTACATTTTTTGGAAACCTCCTTTCCCTACCATAAAGGATGCATTTTAAGAAACGCGTTTGGGGTTGAATTTGAAAAACCCTTTCTTAGTGCTCGCCCATATTCATAAAGAACCTCTGAGTAAAATTTCAGGTCCCTATACCCAGTGGTTTAGGCTGTGCGTTGATCGGTTTATCCTTTTATAGTCATTTACATTTGGTTTTTATAGTGATATAATATGTAGCTAAATTTCATATTTAAAAAATTTTCATAAACACTCAAATCGAAATTATTAATAAGGTCTTTTAAAAAATAAAAATTATATTTAAAAATACAATAATTTTCTATTGTACGCGAATGCGCGTTAGACGAATAAGGCACAAAGCTGAGTGCCATAACTCATATTTCTCGCCCAAAAAAAGATAATAAATATATTTTATAGGACTTTCCAGCGGTAGCACGTCAACGATCGAAATCATCAGGGTTATAGTTTCAGTCGTTGTCAGTTTTCCTTCATATCTTATCATGATTGAGTGGAACATTGTTACTTAAATTAAATACATATATTATGTATTATGAATATTAATTAAATTCTAGCATCATTATTTGCTAACAAATATAGACGTTAAATATTTAAGACTTTTCGTAAATCTTTATACGAAGAGAGGAACAACGTTCCCACCAATTAACACGGCGAAAAAATTTCACTTCGATTTAAGCGTACAAAAGAGAAAGAGATAGAGAGGGCGAGAAGGTGAACGGTAAAAATGGGCGTTTAGGTTAATTATAATTTACCGTACGTCATTATCATTATAGCTGCGTTGATTGGAGACATTAAGTCTATAAAATCTATTATTATTCCAAATGAAACGCTACTATTTTCATCTCGTTTAATACACTTTGTCTCCGGTCGATCAGCGTCGAAAATAAATCAAAAGCAAAACATGTAGCTATGTATATATAATACGTGTAATATAAGCACTTGAACCCGTGAGTCCTGATTTTCGTCGTGTTCACTGCATTGTCGGCTGCAGTTGTGATGCATTTTTAATAACATGTTGCGGCGAAGTGGTTATACATTTATACTCGAGCGTATATGTGGTTACTGCGCTAATATAATTTTTTTTTTTTCGGTTCGCTCTCCTCTTCTCTGCGCATAGTAGCAGTTATGATGATGATAAAAATGGCAGTAGTAATAGAACATAATAATATTGTCATTATATTAATTATATTATTATATCGCGTTGCATGAACCGATGCAGAAATAAACAGTGTACAGAGCGCGTGCACGTACGGAATTCTCGAGCGGTGGAATAATCGCGAGACAAATATTTATTATAAAAAGAAAAAAAAAACATCTCTCGCAGTACCCGTATGCACTGTGTACGTACGCATCTATAGAGGTATATAGCATTTATAAAAACGTCGAACACCAGTTAATTGATTTACAATGCGCGAGTGGATTAAGCCATTAGCCGCCGCATTTATAATAGTATACGTTTATCGTCTTGGACGACTGTGCAGCAGTATCGAGCAATCGTCGTCGTCGACGTCGCAGCCACTATATAATAATATATAATAACTCGGAAGGACGCGTGTGGGCATCACATATTTAATGCTACACGTACGATATTATTATTATTATTATTATTATTACGTATATACATACGCCTTTTATTATATCGCGGTGCATGAGAAAACGCGCGGATAATTTAATATTCTATGCGTACGCGACAACGTCATAATCGGCAATTGGATGATAATAATGTATAAAATATATAATATGTTTCCTTTATTTTTATTTATTGAAAATAACACACGCACAAAACACATAAATAAAATACACATCGCGCACCGACTCTCGGCCGATTATTGTTATTTTTCATTTATTTATTTTTTCGCTTTTAATGAGCTCTATACGACTAACGACTCATTTTACAACGAGTAGGAATACATATAGTTACTATACAACAATATTAATAATAATCTTCCGTAGGTACGCGCACGCATTTTCGTCATAATAAGAATATACCTATAGAGATCCACATTGCCCTCTAAACGCAATAAATAACAAGTCGTTATTTTCGGGAGGCAACGGTGTTTTTTTTATGTAAAAACCATTATTATGTACATATACGTGCAACGTGCCCGTGTATGAATTATAAAAAATTGAAATCTATACGTACTGTTATGTTTTTTTATTTCACACACTTGCACTTGCACCCACATAGTATACAATATGTTGTGACCTTATAGTTTTATCTCAGAAATCGTTTTCGTCAAAATCAAAATTCGTATCCAGTTTAAAGACAAAAACGTTGATTTTGCCGATAGCTGCTTTGAATCAGGAAACACAATAATTCAAATGTATAATTACAAAAGTACATCGAATGAAAGCATTTATAGGGTGTACTACTATACTATTTGTGCATCGGAGTCGTGATCGTTACTTATGTTAATTATAGCATTAATCATACGCATTTCGTTTACGCTCAAGTTTTGGTCAGGATTTTGTTGCCATCGACGGGAACGATTTTTCAAAAGAAATATAAAAATGATCAATTTTGATCTGGCATATTTGGCACAGCTTATAAACGATCGGGAATCGGGATGCAATAATGAAATAGTTGCACATTATAATATCATTATCGTATTGCTTTTTCTTGCCCCGTCGTACGCCAAAAGTTCATATTATTATTATTATTATGCGAAGCGAAAGGATCCACCGCCGTGCCGTGCCGCCACGCCGTGTCGGCCACCGCAACGATCGTATTGATTTTCGTTTTTATTTTCGGAAGTTGTTATATGATGTGCGTTTACGGACGGGAAAAATCGATTATTAATCGCCCGTCGATTTTTATCGTCAGGTCGTGGTTTACGCCTCCCCCATCAACGCCGTCACGCGACCAATAATAATAATGATACGCGTGTACAAACTTGTCCGTCATATTATTTTCAGAGTTCGCATCATCGTATTATGATTACATCTTCCAATGCTCGATGAGGCTCGATGGATCTTAGTAATAATAAAAACAATTATAAAATTTTGTTCTCGACGAGTATATCGTATTTATTTTTCGACGAATATATCTATATTTATTTTGTTTTCCTTCTGTTAATATATGCGTAGGCACTGCACATTTGTACTCTAAAAGTCATCGCCGAGATCGTTGAATTGAATAAAATTACCTCTGTATACCACGTGTGTAATATCCATTGATAACATTAAATCGTTATCTTAACCTGTACACGTCAAGTCATCCTATCCGGTAGATTGGCTCGCTTGTCACCACCGTTTCGTGGGTGGAATGATATATTTTTTTTTACCGATAACAGTACATCATATGTTAACGAGCATATAAAGGATTAACGCGATCCAATTTTTATACATACAATTTGAATATAAATATTACACTTAAAAGTGCGTTCTCCGACGTAAAGTTTTATTTTTCAAAAGAAATTATGATAATCACGAATGCGCGTACTCAACTTAGGTATACGTCTAGGCATAGGTGCGTATTTTTTGCGTACGCGTGTTTCTGTCGCGTTTACATTTGAATTACATTTTTTCATCGCATCCATTCCTCAGCTAAATGTCTATTACATGCATACTTTCAAATCATTGGACATAGTATTATAATACTATTATTAATATTACATTAAAACACAAATATTAATTTAATATTAATAAAATATTAACGCAGTATATTTTTTTCCGACGATAAATTCAAAATAACGATAAGTTTGACCGTTGAATATAATATTAATCAAAAAAATATTTGTCATATTTATGAGCACGTACGTTTTCATTGCCCACGCGTAAAATTTGACTCCAAAAGTTATTACTGGTGTTTTTTTTTTTTAATTACAAGACGTCCATAAAAATATGATATAATTATTGGTTGTTCGACGTTTAACCACCCACGCCACCCTATTTCTACACCATTGCGTTTACGTGTAGGCTATCGAGTTTCAACTTCAATGTTCGCGATTATAATATAATTCACTCTTATTGCCCGGTGGTGTTCGATGCTTAATTGTTTTGTTTCTTCCCTATAAGATTTGAAGATGTTAATGGATGTAATAAATAATTTTAAATTAATCGATTAATTTTAATTACTCAAATAAATTACGCGCACGGGCACCAATACACACGTCTATAAGATCGAAATTAATTTCGACTGAATTATTAGAAAACGAACTTCGACGGAACATGATTTATCCTCAAAAAGAACGTAACATATATTTATAAATACTCGTATATTAAAACTTTACATATTAGCACTTTTAATTAGTTTTTTGTGCTGATTTTTATTTATGGGTATTTTTAATAAGTATTATTATCATTAGTTAAGTTAATATTGTTGAATTAATCCTATTAAATAGTTTCAGTAGTGTAACTCCATCAACTAGAACGTATAAAACTTTTTAATTATACATGACGTTGATGGCGTGGTATTGAAATTATTAGAGCCACTACAAGTTAGAGAATTAACCGGTATACTATACTCCATATTTTATAAATAGTAATATTTTTTTTTTTGTTCTTAAACAATAATTCAATTTATATTTCGTCCGTTTTCAAAGTAGTTGTATGTTATAACTCAAATATGTACACTGTACAGGTACGTTAACGTCGTCGTACACGTATAATATGTATATCATTCTCTTGAGAAATGCTTCAAAATTGTATGCACGTCTAGTTTTAAGTTTGCGAATGTTAATTAGTGAAAAACGAACCAGACCGATTGATATTCAATAATAATAATGTGCGACAACTATAATTATAGTGTATTATACCATTTAGTAGGTAGAACGGCATAAACTACCCGATAAAAATTCGAAATATATATACATATCATGTAAGTCTCTACGAATAAACACGCACCAATAAACTTGTGTTATACTTATATTATAGGATTATATGAAATGCATAGAACTCTGTTGCTTTTACTCTTGTTAAAATTTTACTAATTTCTATTTCAGAAGTATCGCATATCGTCGAAATAGCATTTATCGCTGCGAAAAATGACTACAGCCGGCCGAATCTTTCAATATCGCTCAACACTACACAAACGATCAGGTAAGATGAGTTTATTTTTGGTCAAATATTCTTGTACGATAAAGAAGATAAATTTTATCCTCGAATCTTTCTACGTTCATGTATACATGTATATATGTGCGCGCATTGCGCATACACGTATACGCTTCTCTCTCTCGAGGGACTTATATTAATCTTATACCGGAGAACGTACATTAATTCCTTTGGTTAGGTTTTCAACTTTTCACGTGCGTCCTTCTCATCTCTTCTCCGCCGTCACCTGTAAATAGATGACAGCGCATACCAATCCTTTCACCACGTGTGTCTGCTTCGCAAGTGCGGACGTACACGTACGCGCTGGCGCACATTAATATTTAAAACTGTAAACCAGTTGAGGAGCGCGTGGAATTCGACCCCCGAAACGCACACGCACAACAGTTGGCATGGATTTCGGATTTAAACGGCGGAAGTAGTGTTTTATTTTCGTATCCGAGTAATGGTCGGGAGAAGAAAAAAAATCAAGAATAAAAAACGATTTGTTTTTTATCTCAAAACAACGCCCGTTTCCCCTTGTTGTGCGCGCCTCCCGATCGCATCATCGCTTCCTAACCGAAGTTGTCAAAAAAAGTAAATAAAACCCGTTACGTTTCGTTGTGTATACCATGACGTTATGCCTAGTGTAGCTATAACACTACTATGTACACCCCCGTCAGCCATTCGTAATCCCGTGTTGACAGACTCCGTTATCCATAAAGTAATTATACGATATACGCGACTTAACGCGTACACGCGCCGCGCTGTGCCGTGATGGCTCGAAGTCGTCGGGTGATTATTTTAATTTCTTTATTTTTCCCTAGAGCGATATTATATTTTTAAGCTCCATATACGTGATATCCGATTACTTAAACGGCTATTCGTAAGATAAATGCATTTTAAGTTGTTGTATAGATATAGCAACATAATACTTGTTGTATTTATATAGTTATACGAGAAAGAAATATAGGATAAAATCCTGTTGAGTAGGCACGAATTCGTGGCTTGGTTTTTTATAACCCTGCCTATTAGGGTAACGGCGTGACATATAATATACTGGCTTCGTTCACCCAGACTAATGTTTCGGTGGTCTACTGCAGTGAAAACTAATTAACAAACCCCAAATTAACCTATGTACTACACGTCGAAGTTGTTAACCAATTAGTTATTAAAATTCATATATTATGATATCGAATTTTGTATTGGAAAACTAAAGCCCTTGCTCGCATTCTAGACGTTCGTCAGATAATCCAATTTCTCATTCGCAATAGCACAGTGGAATTCGCTCAGTTTTTTTTTTTTTCATTAAGTTTTCCTGATATTTTATCATCTAAACTTAGATATATAGATATGCATTTTTTCATATTTGTGTTACAGATAACATTCGTTATAGTAACATTATGTTACATAGCGATTACAAAGTCATACAAAATAAATTATATTTACACTAAAAGTAATTAAGTTTCGCCCATAAGGTTGTCGCCAACGTATTTAAAATTGTTTACGCGAGTAAGTGCACTTAGGGCACTCGTGGTGATGGTGGATAGTAGAAAATAACGGTCGAACTAACTTATTTAATTGTACTCCATTGGACGTGTGGCAAATGTCGGATATCAGATATCACTACCTACATCAGCTGGAAAACAAACAATAATAGCAGCGGGATATAGAGATCCACGAGGAGAATGTTCGATTAACCGCAATACTTGTAGTGTGATCAATATACGGAGAATTAGAGAGTGGGAAGTAAATATAATATATATATATATGTATGTATGTATGTATGTATGTATGTATGTATGTATAGTGGTTTGAAGTCCAGTGATCACCATCGTCACGGCTCTAGAGATCGTTTAAGGATAAATGGCTTTCAATAGTAAATCTAATAAATTGCTCGTTCGTATTGAAAGATTCTTTAAGAATCGTGCAACACTTGTACGTACGTGTTGTATTGTTTACTTGGTCAGATTTAATTATACTTAGTCATATTTTATTGATCATAAAAGCTATTTCGGTTCATTCAAATGGTCGCATTTAGTGTGTACACTCGAAAAAATTATATTTTTATCGTATCATTTTCGCACTATAGAATATTGTATTTCCACCACAAAATATCAACTGTGGCACTCTACATTATAAATGCACATGTATTACGTTTAATTTGTTCGTTCTAACAAATTTATAATCATGAAAATGTTGGTGAAATAAAAATACTCTCGTAGCATTTTTAAAATTTAATGACCGTTGTTTAATATTGTTAGAGTATACACGCTTAGTGTAAACTCGTTAGCAATTTTTTTTTTAAATATTTATACATGTGTACATTGACGCAAAGCAATAAACTAGCGTGTAATTTATGTACAGCAATATCAATGAAAGTACACTATGAAATTATTCATATTCTTTTTGTCCATGCCAAATATTCCTTAGTCGTCTTTATAGCTTACAGTTATTTCTGTCACAGAGGCCTGTCTATGTTACTGCCAAGATAAAAGTGCAGCCCCGCTAACCATACGGGGAGTCCACAACAATATTATTATCATTATTTTTACTGTTATTCCGACGGAGGTGCATATAAATAGTGCGTTTCAAAACAATTATATATTAAAACAGACGAAACTGTATCGATCGATTTTCCTCTTTGCCAATTACCGAGTTTCTGAATCTTACCCTATATACTCTACACCTGTACGGTTGGGTCACAATAGCCTTCGGACTCACTCAACTGTTACATCATACTCAGTTCGTACGCGAAATGCGCTTCCGCAACACATCAAAATGTTATCGCTCGCCATCAGGGTTTGCATTTTATTTAAATGTTATTGATCCTCTTGTTTTTCTGTCCAGTTCTTACGATCAAGTGTCATAGATTTCATCCTTCGATTCAATCTATGTAGGAAGAAAATATCAACTATTTCCTTTTTAAAGGTTTGTTTAACAAATTTATATTTTTAATGTGATATCTGTGGAATAAAATATATACCGAATAAAACATTTTGATTAAGTTAAAAAATTTTAGACAAATGTTTTGGTTGTGCAGTAAGGTACTGTAATGTGTTATCTTATTTCATCAGAGGCATCGTCTCGATTTAACGTTGTCTTTTTCATTCATGAAACATCTGCAGTGCAGCGATAGATCATACCGAACTGGGCGTACATTCGTTTTGACGTTTAATTTTATGAAGAATCTGGAGCGGTATTTTTCGACTTTAGTAATGACATTTTTTTCGATCTTTTTTTCTCATTTGTCATTTAAACTGTGTTTCATCTTCGTTAAAATAAAATAGAATTTATGGGTTTCATGGTTATTGTTATAATGTTCCGCAAACAATGTTTTAAAATGTTTCTATTTTATTATAAATTGAAAGTATAATATAATATATAATTCATTAGGAGTGAAAAAATAAGTTTCATTTATGAAACCATGTGTAACTGCGAATTCATTAACACATGTATCTATACAGTCGAAAAAATATATTATTAATTATTATATAACTGAACGTTGTATAAAATAACAGCTTTTATATGTTTTAATTCATCTATTTACAAATTTGAATCAGATATTATTATTATTATTATTATTACTATTATGCTTGACCAAGTTTGTATACATGTATGCATAATAAAGTCTTAAAATGCGTACCCCATAATATTTTTCAATAAATAAATTTACAGATCCTGTAGAGTGCCTGTTCTTCTAACATTATTTATAAGTCGTGGGCAAACATAACTCAAATGTTGGGTGTAACTATAAAATAGACATAATGGCAAAATTCGTAAACTGTAATTACCTACTGTGTTTTAAGTCGGCAAATTTGTCCATAAAATAACTAAAATAAATAAATAAATAAATAACAACATTTTAGTACTACAGATGTTTCACTCGTAATGTACGAGTATAATATAATGAAATATTGTTAGCCGCTAGTATTACGTTTCAAGTTCCATACAAGACAAAATTACTTAACATCAGTGTTATTTAAAATAATTTTAAAACATTTTCGGTTCAGTTCAGAAGGCATCGGTGAATTGGCGTGTAGAAATTATATTGATACGAAATGTACACAATATGTGCGCCATGTGGTTGAACGTTGAAATAGAACTTTTTTTTTTTTTTTTCGGCGCCCGCGGATAATTCTCATTTATATACAATATATATACAGTGCACGGACTACGAAGTTCAATCTCTTTAAACGTGCAATTTAATTAATACATTCAACATCATCGTATACCGTCTGACTTGTGGATTCTTCTTGGAGTCTTTTTAGTCGGACGATAACTCGGTTTTCCCATTATACACTGCAAGACGTGTTGTCAATTTTTGACTCCGCGCGAGAATCGCCCTCTGCGAGTTCCTCGTACTGCGATAATTCCTCTACCACCACCTCACTGCGCCTGGAAAATTGTACGCGACGACGACGATGACGACGATGAAATGATTAATGATTGCCCATTCACTTTTCTTCTTGTTTTGAACCCTTTTCTTTGCCGGTTCATTTGTTATACATGTTCCACGTTCGAGTTGTTAACTGATAGTAATTGACAAGCGGATGTTCATTAAAGGTCGGTACACAAAAACCAGGCGGTTTTTTCAACCCCTTCCGGCCCCGGCCGCGTCTCGTTGCCGTCTTTTCACCGAGTGGTTGTGTGGCCTACGTTGCGTTAAAGGAGAATATGAGGATAAAAATGTTTTCCGTGGGATTTTTTTTTTCCAGGATTAAAACGCGTAATAACTGCTACTTCTGCGGCGGTGCGGTGTAGAATAAAAGTTTGTGAACGAGAATAGACGTGTGCTGAATTCGACCCTTTTTTCCCCGGACGCCCTTCACCGCGCCGAGGACAAAACTTTTGCCCTTCGGGTGACAATTATGTTTGAATTATCATTCCCCCGGCGCGCGCGCACCACGGCCGACGCATCTTACGTTACAATACAGTATATAGCGTACCCGGGAATTCAGTTACCAATTATATCTATTACGATTGTCTCGTGCCTTCCCGGTGGACGGCAGCGCAAAAAATATACGAGTTCAATATAGGTTGTTAAACAATTTCGCGGAGGGGAACGAGAAAATAAAATAAAACTAAGTACCCGCGTGTGTGTCCAAGTATAACAATATACATATATATTATATTTATACGCACTGAGTGAATTATTGTAAGAAGCGATTGAATTTTTTTTCTCTTTTCGCGAAACGCTTCAACCCGTCTGTCGAATATTGTTGTCCGTGGTGCGCACGTATCCTGCGGTGTGAAGACATTACGCAATCATTACGTTACCATTTGAGAATAACGTTTTGATATACAGGTCGCGGGTACACCGGGACGTATTATTTTAGAGAGTGAACCACTTCTGAGTAAGAAAAAAAAACCAAAGTATGCCTCGGGTGCTAAAAACGTATATGATTGTAATTTTACATAATTTGTACACTCGCATACACACACACACACACACATGTGTATATGCTGATCGAGAAATAACTTGTCGGTGACTTTAATGTTTGCATCCAAACGGGCAATTAACGCGCTTTCGACTGTTTTCCTATAAACGTAGTCCGTATAAAACTTTTTACGAGCATATCATATATATATATATATACCTATAATTTGAAAAGTTAAGCTTCGATCAGGTGAATTATTTTGCCCGAATTGAACGTTAAAATTGTTTTTTTTCTCTCGTCCACGCACCATGTCCGTGTGGTGCTGCTGGTCAATACGACCAATGCTGCACGCTCGACATTATTAATATAGTAGTCGTCGATTTTTAACGTCTGTATATAAATATAACGTACGCATAGGTGTACTCCTTCGATAGTATACAAATAGGTTTAGGTACACTTCGTGTGTATAATACGTAATACATCCTCGTTGGTTTTGATCGTTATTAATATAAAATGGCTTTCTCTTCTATATGTTATACGCGTGGCGGCAGCCGCGGCGTACAATGCATAATGAATATTTTTTTGCGTCGCGCCGCTTCGAGATGGGTCCGATCGACCATTCATCTTGATCAACTCGTTTTGTTCCCCGGATTTCCCGGAGGCATGTCGAATTCCGAACGTTTAGTGCTACCAGTGCCGCAGTGTATAATGGTACATAATATAATACGTATATATAGTGTCTTCTCGAAACTTTTTCTCTTCTCTTAACCTTATTATTATCGCCGCGCAGCTACATAGATAATGTATACATGCGCGCGAACAACGCATAATAAATACGAACATGGTTACTAAGTCGTAAAACGACGACCGTGCGTACTTCAGCATACATATACCGCGGCTGTATGTAGTCGGTCTTGTTTTCGCGGTTCTAAATCGCCGTCAAAACAGCTTTCTCACGATGCAATTAAAAGGGTTTGGACGCGCACAAAGGGCGAAGCTTCAGACCCGAGAATCCGGCACCCTATATTAGTTTCTGTTACACTGGTACGGATTATAAAAACCCCTAACGCGCACGACACTCATCTCATTGTAATTGTGTTGACTCGGCGCCGGGATTCCAGGACGCGCACGCAAGACCTACTGGAAACGGAATCATACCTGTTATGCACCACCGCGACGGTGCCTATTATATAGGAAAATAGATTTGTTCGGAACCCGCGAAAATCGATATCAGCACGCGCGGGTGGCCGACAATAGTGATTGGATGGAAACGGTCCGAAATTGCGGTCATGAAATTTGTATTAGGTTTATATAACACGCACGCACATACATTTATATATACGGACTCCGGGCGAGCGCGTAAAAAAAAAAAAAAAATAAGAAGAGAAAAATAGAAAACACTATTGCTACCGATACGGCAGTTCATAGTGGCAATGATCATATTTATATGGTTATTTAAAGGTTTTCTTCTTTTCAAGGGCCGAATCCCTAAGGGACGATAAATTCGAGCCGGTCGAGCAAACGGGCTCCCATCGTGTTTCTGCTATTTTTCAATTTTTTTCCCACTCTCTCCCTCTCTCTCCATCTCTCTTTCACTGTTTTTTTTTTTTTTTTACGTATGTCTGCTGTTTCTTTTCGCCCTTTACATTTTAAGGATAACCGTAGCGGTAGCGTGATCGGCTCTCACTGTTGTTTATGATCCGTACAATCCATTGGCTCTAAATCGTGGTTACCCCGTGCGGGTTTTCTTTATTTATTATTTTTTCTTTCTTTCTCTCTTTATATAAGTGTCCATAAAATTTTACGCTGGCCAATATAGTTTTACGATGATTTTACATTATCAAAGTTACAAGCCAAGTTTATGTAAAGAACGAGACTTGTACGTAAATTGCTTTACAACCGAACCAATGAATCATGACGTAAAACCGGCAGTGCTGTTACTATATACTATATATATATAAATTGCATGCACTGCATACACACATATACCGTATTTACGTGCAAGTTTCTATACACCGTGTGTATGCTTTCTATTCAATACGGTGTATAATAAATAAACGGCCGCATTAAAATATAACGAATAAAGTTCAATTATGTGAACCGTACAAAACCCTTTGAGCGAATAAACAATATATTATACGCGCGGCAGTGCGCTCGTACACACTATGAAATTAGAGAGTTTGATATCCGCAGTCGTACGTGGGCTTAGTAGAAATATGTAATAATTGTTGTTGCCGAACGCGTTGAAAGATTAGGTATACAGCAACACTAACTGCTGTACACTTTACACGTACGCTACACAATATTACACGCATAGTATATTATTATTATACTCTGATCGATACACGTCACATCTTCTCCGGAATCTTTTCCAGATTGTGTTTCAACTATACGGTTTTGCTCGCACAGGCGATCGCTAACAATCCCTATTATAATTACAAAAATTAAACATATCCGGCTACCGCAGTAACAATTCTATAACAACCATTTGAGTGTCGAAACGACCACCGCAATTATCTGAACACTGTGTGTATGCAGCAGCGCAGTTACGTTTACGCATAATGCTTATGTTACACGTGTGAGCGAAACGAGAAGATAACAGAAATTAACGTTAATAGAATATAAATATATTATTAATATATATTTATTATTATATATTATATTATATTTATCTAGTATAGAATATTGAAACTATGTTTTTCTACTTCGTTGAATTGAACGTATCACAGGCGTTGAGAAAGTGGTTTGAGTTTTTTATTGTTATAATATGTTAGGAGGATCAAAGTCGTAATTATTAAAACATAACTTAAACATATAGTTATCATCATTACAGGAGATCAATCAATCCTCAAGTGACATACTCTAAATACTATTTCATTGCTGCGGGTGAGTTTGAAAAAATTACTTTTCAAAAATTCAGACAGAGTTAACCGTCGCTAATAGCGATAAATTCAACGTTTCAATCGTTTATCCTTAATATGCACAAGACAAAATGTATAGTATTTAGTTTCGTCGGAAATATGTAACTCGTTTGTGAAACGGCCGTTCCGGTGAAGAAGGCTTTACGTCGATGGAGCGATAAACTAAATCAAAAACTTGTCAGATCGAAAGTTGTTTGTCAAAAGTTTATCATAAATCGAATTTGCAGCAGTTGTCGGTTATGTGCTTTGTGTGTGTGTGTGTGTGTGTGTGTGTGTGTGTTTGTGAGTGTGGTTAAAATATATTTATGAACAAATCGCGATCTTTGATGTAAATCGAACTGAGTTAATTTTAGAGCGTCGAGGAAAACACGAGAAGGGAAAAAAGTCTTCGAAAAACAACAAAACATGTCTAATCCTTTTTTCATTGTATGTACCTGCAGCTGATAATAGCGTCCCCCTCCTCCTCCTAATGCTACGCCTTACTACAGATCATTGTCGGGGTCAACGGTGTGTTTTTTATTTACATCATATTATTATATATGTAGATACGCGTAACCTAGGGGAAGCGCTGTTTGCTGTGTTTTATTATGTAAATACATATATACGCAGTATTACACCGCGACTATACTACACGCACGGATGAAGTGTTGTATTTTGTAAATAATTATTATTAAGAATGCTGCGATTATTATTATGCGGTAGTGCAGTGTGTAGGTGCTCTCTTTGAAAATGTTTCTTTTAATAACTGCGAAGCGTGTGTATACGTACGTGTGGGTGTATATAGTTATGCTAGGCGACACTATTATACAGCCAGTTGAATTGGTTCGCGTGAATTTTCCTTTTATTTATTATTACTATTATTTCTTGCACAAAACATTCGTCGAGCACTTGGGAGTGTACACGCTCGAAAAAGCTGCTCCAGCACTCGGGGCGGCGTGTGTATGTACGCGTACAATAAAATATTATAATATTGTATTCGGGCGTTAATAAAGCTCGCGGTGGCAGAGGAGTGCGTGAGACAGAAAGGGATGCGGAGAGTGAGACAGAGAGAGAGAGAGAGAGTGATAGACAGGGACCCGCACCACCTCGCCGTCGTCGTAACGAATCATTAACTTAATTTAAAACCACCGTGGAAATTTTATATTATTACTCGCTATTATTATTATTATTATTTTTTTTATTTCAAAACTTAATCCGATCGAACGGCGGCGTGCACGGGTGAGAAAGAGAGAGAGTGAAAGAGAAGCTCGAGAACAGAGACGTGCGCGTTACGGGTGCTGCGCAAGGATAGTACGGCGGTGACGGGATATATAAGTATTCAATCAAAATTCTCGGCGGGAGAGGAGAACGCTCTCGCGCGTTTCAATAATGAAAAGGGTCAAAAGAAAATTGGTATTGCCTGGCTGGCTGGCTGTGGTGATGATGAAAAGGGGAGGGTAGCGTAACTCTCCACCGCCGCCGACCCTTGCACATTGTCGTCGGTGGCGGAGGTGACGACGGTGATCCATCTTGGCGCCCGATATATAATTATTGCCTCCGCTACTTTGCCGCCGCCGCGTTCTCCTTTTGTGCTCGTTTATACGCGTATTTCTGTCGCTCGCGCCGCGAGCCGATATAATGCCACCGCCGCAGCTTTTCGGCAGTGTCTTCCATCAAACAAGTGTCAACGAGCTCCTCTAACCGCGTCGAGCCGACAGCTATACGCATTATGTTCTATATATTCTTATATTATATCGGAGAGGCGTCGTCTGTACGTGTTAAATAGTTCGCGCGTGGTTCTTTTATTCCGAGAAAAGCGACGGGAAACCACCCCCTCCCCCCGCCGATACCACCCCCGAAACACGAGTGCGCACGTGTTATTGTCGAAATTTTAATTGATTTTTAACTAGCGAGTACGTACCAACCCTACCCCCGCTACCGCTCCCGCTCAACGTAGTACTGTCGCGCTTGTACGTGAATAGTAGCCTGGGTCGGTTGACTCTGAAACAAATGCATTACATACGAATTAAGATACATGCACGTACGAGCGAACATTTATGAGGTATGAAACTAAAAACAGTAATCCTTGTTTAAATGATTAAAAACAATTGAGGTTGAAACCAATTTCACGTCAAATAAATTTAAAATCCACTTGTCACTATTCTTCACGTTTCGCATCTGTCCTTCATTTTTCATTTCCGTGTATATGGTTTTACACCCCCTACCACCGGTCGATCACGAAACTTACCCCTTACCCCGGTACTACATGCGTCTAAAGTAGCAATCTTTCTGGTTATCATTTTTTTTCGCATCTCTTCACCGTCAATTTCATTATTTAGTTATTATATGATTGCAAACTATGTTTTCTGTCCAACAGCAATATACGTATATTATACCTATGCCCTCGAGGGTCAACGAAGTGTACAATAATAATTTATATAATTTGCTCCGAAACCGACTGTGAGGTTTCATAAAACGAGTTCAGATGTGTCAAATGAGCCGCTCCTCGATGTATACATCAACAAACAAATACATACATTTTATTCGAGTGAAAGTTATAACGTTGCGTACAACCTATTGCAAAAACATACATCAACTGTAAAAGTATAATACTACTTATCTCGTATTATAATATTAATTTGTATCGACGTTTTGGCATGGTAATATATGCATACGAGTATATATATATATAGATCATTACTATAGGGGTGGTCAACATATACGAGTAGTTTGCAGTCTCTTTTGACATGTACAATTTGATTAGGTAATGGAAATCGAGACGAATTGAAGACTAAAAATACATTTTCCAAAATCAATAACAGAGATCGAAAAAACGGTTACTGTATATGGGCAAAACGCAGAACTGAGTGTAACTGCGATTGATCATATATTACCAACAACATACCTATTATAAGCAATGCTACAATGCGGCTTGGGTGTTATTTGCTAGAAACTGTTTGCGGTCACACTTGCCAAGGAATACATTATGTGTTAGATCAACGCAGTCTCAGCATAGCCATAACCTTATTATTTAACGGGCTTAAAATATTTAATTTTGCGGCTCTTATTTCTCATACCTATTTTGTTCGGCTCTGCTAGATTCTATATTACAATATTATGTTCTGTTGTCCGCTCCAGCGCAGATATGTACACGGTTGGATTCGTGTCGGATTTTGCAGCAACATCATACATGCAAAGCTACGCGTAAATTATGTATGCAAAGCCGGTGGACGCGCGAAGTGTGTAAACGGATGGCCAGCAAATATACACGTTTGTGCGACGGGGGAGGAGTGGGGGGGACATATAAGAAACATTAATTATACGGGAGAAACGTCAACGCGGACAACGAGATGAGACTGCAGTCCCGAGTAAACGCGTTTATGCAAATGTGCGAATAGAAGGTATTATAATATGATAATATTATATGCAACCACCACCGGCGAATTTCTGTACGTTATAGACGTGCACGTTAACGTCTGGCGGGCCGCGACTCCGGTAAAGAACACGCCGCCTCTCAGCATTTGTAACAGTTTTTTCCTTTTTTTCTACGCGATAAGGTATAGCGTATCGCAGTACAAGACCAGATAACTCGGCGGTGGCGAGAGACCTGTCGCATAGAGAAAACCCGATTCCTACGCAAAGGATAAATACATATTATTATACGCGCGTGCACCATAAATACGCGTATTTATATACACACACACACGTGTGTGTGTAGTATTTGTAAACATATTTTATGAATAATTCAACGCGGTCGAGTGTGTTTGCCAAACAAAACGGAAGGACGTTTCGATATTTCACTACTGGTTCGCAGTGGAAAAAAATTAGAATAAAAAAAAAAAACGACAAAAGATATTTCACGGTAGGTATGTTATGCGGTGTGTCGCAAGGGCGGCGCACTAGCAATCGAGACTGCTCCGTCGCCACGGTACGCTGCCGGCCGCACCACCACCACAATAGTTCCACGGTATATATATACATATGAGAATATAACAATATAAATACGTGTTCTAAGTATGTATAAACGTGTATGTACAGCAGTGGCTGACGTGCAAGGGCTGCTACTATATATACCGTTTTTATGTACAACAATGATGTTATTATTATTATTATTATTATTACGGTGTAACCCGGGCTAAACTTACGTAAAAAGTGAACAAACAATTAAAAAATATAATACGCTTCCTCGTGTATTGCCCCATTACGGTATAGATAAAAATGATTGCGAATAAAAATGTTTCGACAAAGGAATATCGCGGTCGTCGTCATTGTTGCCACCGCCGCCGGAGACGACATTCGGAGGTTTTGTGCGTGTTGCTTCATCGACGGTATTGTCTCCATCAGTGATGACTGATGTATAAACGGGTAGTATATAGGTACTAGGATTTCATCATTTATTTTTCTTCGTTTCACCGCGCGCCGTACAATATACCCTCTATGGAATTTTTGGGGTGCAATAATTTCAAAATTATTTTTTTATTTCACGCGTGCATATAATGCGATATACATAATTGTTAAATAACGTATCATACGCGTGTTTTGTACCACGGAGGCGGTGTTTTCTTAGTTTATGCGCGCGTTCGCGATTTGCCATCAATTTTACGGGCTGATATTATTGCGTTGGAAAATGTAAAAAAAAATCTTAAAACCAACATTTATAGGAGACGAAGCGCTCATACAGGAAGTGCAAAAGAAAAACGATACTATTTTACATGTACTGTAGGTTTGAACTTTTATAATATCGACACTCTTATGAATCATAAGCTATGATATTTAGTGCTCGAGCCAATAATGACATCTCGAGATAACCACAATAAAGTATAACAGGCTTAAGTTAGGTCCGACTTCTTTAAACGACATCCCAGTGACACTAATGGTAATCTTTATGCACTATATTCGTTCGCGTGCGGTTTTTACATCTTAAAAGCCTGATTATAGCCATACATCGTCGGGATGCAAATAATGCTCGTAGACTCGGATCAATTATTATTATCGGTTTATAATTTCATTTGTCATCTTAGCGAGTGTATACATCCTTTATTATAGTTTTTGTTTTATAGATACACATGGAGTCTGTAGTCTTGTTTCAACATTAACGCAGTGTGTACTACACTATATACTACTTGGAATGGCGCATTTAATGGGGGGGGATACGAAAAGAGCAAATGTCTTGAGCTACAAATGTTTAGGGGCGACAAAAAATGAACAGTGTTTGCTTATGTTGCTTATGCTTTTTTAAATTGTATACCTTTTTCGGTATTGATGTGTATTGAAAAATACCGCCAAATTTTGTACTTGAAAATATTTTTGAACATCTTATTGGAATCGATGGGGGGATAATTATTTAGCCCCAGAGTACTTGTACGTTCATTAATAACGCATCTGCACTGACTTCGCTCGTGCGTTAAACCGCGATTGTTGTCGCCTCAATTTAATTTAAATTCAATATTGTATAATACACAAATAGTTGGTACTATTTCTGTTTGGTGCAGTCAAACAAATCGGTTGTAAACGACGTGATACCGTTTTTCGAACACGCATATCCGTACACATAATGTAGCCTGTACGTCAGAAACATTGCGAAATGATTTCCACATCGTCTTTGTTCGGTATCGTGCAGCGTTCCCGTGTCGGTTTATCACGCGGATTGTCCCGATAGTATATAGGTATAGGTACATACATATTATGTATTGATCGATTCGTTTGCTTTTTGTTCCATTTAATGAAAGTCAGGAGCGGCCGCGGTGTCGTATACACGTATATAGAGCATTCAGCATATATATATACATATATATCACTGCTACGAGTCACAAATCACGAACGTAATCATCGGCAACCTGCGTCCAAAATCTCCACGATCGGTCGGTCGATTCCTCCTTGGACAATGTTTCGTTATACCGCGCGTACACGGAAAGCTCGATCGTGATACTCGTGACTTATTCCTCGGTCGTAGTCCCTATAATGTTGAAGGTGACTCGCGCCCGTGTAGATCGGTAAAGTCGCCGAACCACGCCGTCCGCAACTGTGAATGTTTTGTCATTCGTACATATCAGCTGCGGTACGTACGAATCGCGGGCAGGTGTAGATAAGCTGGAGATACCTACACGGTTCTCTCGTTCACGATTTAATCCGATCAATATGCGTAAAAACGTTTCCGAAGCGCGAACATTATTTAATACCGCACTTTCCACGTTTGCACGACTACCTGTACCGTAAGAACGCCGTTAATTGCTATATTCGCTCTTCCGCGGTCTTAAACGTCGAGAAAAAAAATATACCTCTATGGCTATATTATATATTATACAATCATAAAATTAATTTTGGCGTAAATGCTGTTTCGTATATGTGACACGCCGTCGTTCGCCGCCGCAGCGACGCTATGGTCTCCTGCAGCACAAAGAGTCTTGTCGACATTTTATTGTTAATATGCAGTCTTACGAACCCCTGCAGCAGATCCTACTATTTTTTTTTATTATCATTCCTTTTCCGCACAAAATTACACGGTAAAAGTTTATTACAAAACGCGCACATTTTTCTTTCTTCGTTTTCTTTTTCCGTACGTGAAAATCCGCGAAGGAACACACTTTGTACATATTAAACAAATCCGTAGCACGTACGCATATTATATGCGTTTTCGTACCGCTATACGTTATGTCGCAGTGCTCACGCAAAAATAGGGACCGGACTCTTTTCGAATAATAACACTGTACACGTCTGCGAAGCGTTGGTGAAACATAATAATATCACGTTCCATCATAATAGACATGACGACTTTCGTAAAAGACAAAAATATCATTTCAATGTTGACGCGTGTTGCCGAACTTGCGAAAAAAATAAATAAAAGGTCATGTTTTGACTTCACGTCGTATGATTATATATGTTGACTGTGTACGATATTTTATTATAATATCTCGGGTCGTGCGCGACGATCGTATTCAAACCGATCGCGTATTTATTAATTGTTCCTATGTGAATATATATGTATAAATATAAATCCATGTTAATATAACAGTTATGGTATATGCATATTAGAAAGTTACGTAACGTCACATGTCGTATAAGCTTTCATGTATAGTGCCTACTTGAACACGAGCAGGAATGTGGGTAGATGAATACAAAATATTTAAATTGCAAAACGTTGCGGTTATGTCAATAAAAGAAAACTAGTTATATTAGTATATAGGTATATGCGTATATGCGCACCACTAGAGTTGTACAACGGTGGTGGCCAATGTTTAATTTTCCAATGTACGCGAGTAAATTCTGATTTATAATCGTCGAAACCTTTGTCCATTCTATTATTCTTGAAATAAAAATGTGCATTTGTATAGACGTTCAACAAACTATGAAATTTAATTTTTACATATTTTGTCCTGTTATGGTTTTGTTGTTGCGGTTTCGCCCGCGCATAATTTTGATCGGGTAGTATCGCGTGTCGAACGAGTGACTCGGCGAAATATAAATATTAAATATTTCTACAATTCCTAGTTGAACTATTCCTAGCATACCACTTGCCGCCCAAAAGATTTGAGGTAGGTACGCTGGTTTGAACTTATTCATCATCAGGATCTTTCGATTTTCCTCTTTGAGAACGATCGAGGCGTGTCGAATATACGTGTCAAAACACCTGCACGTGGAAGTCACCAACAGCGGCAACTGCGGAAAAACGAATTAGAGCGGAAACCGAAATGTCAATCAAAAACTCTTCGAGTTATGGCGTCGAATCGACTAAGACACTTGCGTATTTCGTAGTAGGAATAGAAGAAACGTCACTCCGTATCTGGAAAATAAATAATGACCAACCAAAAAAAAAATCCAAGTATAATAACGTACGGACTCGTTTCTAATGCAATCGACGACTTTATAATATACAGTAGTGTATAAAATTATTACTATGTAGATAATATCCGGTACTAATCTAGTGGCGGAAGAGTATAAGAGAACCAAACTCTTAAGTATTTTAATTTTTTTTTTTCGTCGTTCAAAAGATAAAAGGAAAACCATTTGGTCGCATCGACACGGCGGAAAAAAGACTTTGGCGTGCGACGAGAAGCTTTCGGCTAAATAAATAACGGGGCTCAGCTTGCGTTTTATTATTTTTTTATTCACGCCCCCACGAACGTGCTCTACCGGCAAGTATATTAATACGCATTATCTTTGCGTATTCGATATTGGTCTTCGTCGTTGTCGTCGTCGCCGCCACCGCCTTCATAATAATTAACGTTACATTTTATACCCCCGTACTCTGCAGCAGCCGCACATGCGGTATATATATATATATATATATATATATGTATATTATATTGTGTACCCGCACGTTGTATACAAGTTACATGGTTACGTATACATTTTATTATTATATTATTATTATTATTACTATGTAGCAGAGGGCAAGCGTGAAACAAAACGCACTGCCGTGAGAATTTAATTTGCTTAATTTACCGTACGCGTGGCGTAATATTATACGTGTATTATACTCGGAGTACAATATCGTGTGCCTGCAGTGTACGCGAGCGAACAATCGACGAGATACACCTACATATCATGTAGTTTATTATATATATTACGTTCTATATTACTTTGATTCGGATTTCATATTTTCCGCTCTACATGTACGCGAACAACGGCGATCCGGTGAACCGAAAAAAAAGACAACTTAGGCTGTCGCCAAGGAAAATAATAACACGCCGCTGGGTTAGTGGGGTGGGGGTGGGGGGGGGTCAGATCTGTACGTACGATGTCTAATACGTATCGTGTACGTACAATATATATAATGATGTATAATGTGTATAGCCTCGCCCGGGCGCGCGTCCGTGTAAACGTATTAAAAGCGCATTTAACGTTCATTAATCAGAGGCCGGTCTTGTTATCTTCGGCGGCAACCGTGCGCTGCAAGTCATCCTGCCGGTTCGGTGCTATGTACCCGCGAAAGAAAGGGAACAAAAAAAGAAAAAAAGAGGAAAACGACACACGCTCGTGCCACTATATTATGTACACACTACCCTTTGCGCTGCACGCGCGCAACGCCCGTGTCTTTAGCACGCCACTGTGGTACGCGTCGACGCCGCTATCTGCAGTGGCGACGGTTAATTACTGCGGGATGAGTAGAAGAGTGCAGCGGGTCGGCAGTGGCGGCGGCGCGCGATATTATACCCTGCCGTCACACTGTAGACGTACCTAATATAATATTATAGTACCGTCGTCGGACACACATCAATCACTCTCGGCTTCGACGTGCGCAAAGCTTCTCCTCATCTTCTCCGGGAGACCCGCACCTTGTGTCCGCGTAACACACATACACGCACTACCATACGCACACACGCACGCGAAGCGATATGCCCGGTTCACTACGCCTATTGTCCTCGTCCGGGTGGTTTTTTTTTGTTTTCAGATTTTAAGCTACATAGGAACGTATTGGTTTCACGACTAATTTGTTTGCATCTTCTTTGTCCAGCAGCGAACCGTTTTCATAAGGGAACAATAAATGCAGTCGGTATACTCTGTCATTTTTTAAAACGGTTTGCAGCTGTAAGCCCGACTTTTTTACGAATATTTGACAATTAATTAGTACAGTTTTTAATTTTTATCTAAGAACTTCTGATCCGATTGCTCGAATTGTTTTTCGCTTATGACAATTAATCTTATCTTTTTAAAAATTTATCGAGTACCTTGTACACGTAACTATACCACACCAAGAACCAGGAACATCATGCCGGACACTTTCGTCGACGTTACATCGAAAGTTTCTTGGATTTTTCAAAAACGCAAAAATCGTGCGCAGTTATATTGCCTTTGGAAAGCGTATATAGTGTAATAATTGAGCTGTTTAAATGCGCAAGCGTACGTCATGTAATTTTTTGCAGTTGAAAAAGAAAGAGAGAACAAAAAAAAAAGCTTACTACCGACCCGTAACGTGCGTCACCGGGGTGACTCGAAAATTCCAAAACGAAATGAACTTGGATAATTTGCCATCGATGTCGTCGTCGTCGAGCACAAACGCAAGGCCGTAATGCAATTTAAAATGAAATAGGAGGCCATTCGAGCGCGACTAATGCGATGAACAAGGTACGGCAGTAGAGCGTGTATAAAGAAAAGAAATAAAAAACAACTCAATGTGTTTCCACTACCAGAACCATCAACTTTCTCAGCGGCGAAGAATAAATAAAGGCATCGGCAAAGGTGTTTTTTTTTTGCTTCTATTAATTCCGCGGGGAAAAAAGCCTTGTCGAATTCTCAGCACAATATCATTTTTCGGCGGTTATAAAAATCTCGTTTGCGCGTATACATCGCACGCCTTATTTGCAGCTGCCTATGCGCACATATGTATACACGTGTACATAAAACGACACGACTACGTTTTATACATCGACGGGGTGTGTTTGTTTCAATCTCTGAGGTGGCGGCGTCGCGGCGCCTCTGTTTGGCGAACGCGAGACAAAAAAAAAAACAAAAACCGGCTCGTTACAGAAACACAATAAATATGTCAAGTGGGACATAGCCGGATAACGCGACGTTATCTTGCGTGGTGTGTATATGATAAAATGACTTCATCCATCATTAGTCCCTGTTGCAGCTCGAGATAATTAAAACCCGTGTAACAACAGAAAAGTTGTTTTCAAAAGTTACACGGCGTGGCACCGTTTTAAACGATATGATTGATGACAATGACGACTACGGTGGCATTTGCAAGCAAGGGGACGGACGAGGTCTGATGGTTGTAAATTAGATTTATTCTTGACATTGTACGTATTACTGTATTACAATATTTTATACATATATGTGTGTGTGTGGGTGTGTCTGTACAATTCCTGTACTGGTTTTTTAGAACATCCTTCGAGGAACAATTACCGCGAAGTACTGCTGTAGTCTCCTAGTGCAAAGGAATTTACCCCCAACTTCTGACTAAGACCGTGAAGATTTCCTTTTATTCGAATAGCGTATATTTAATAATGCCTAAAAAGTTAATAATTAATTATTTTCTGATTTTCGAATGAAAGATATAACTTATCTCTCACAAAGGATATATCAGCGTGTCGCACTGCACGTAAATGACTAAACGGCAGTCTCTCAGTTATTACACGTGCAATGAAAATTGTCAGTAGACCACGGCGTAGCATAATTTGCAATACACCTCATAGAATATATATTTAATAACCATGTTTTCGGTATACGCGCTTGTGTACATACAGTTGTGCAACGTGTATGTATGTACACATTATGACCCATGCGATGTGAACAACGCGTCTGCAGAACGAACTATTAAGGGCGTTGTTGGGAAAAACGAGAGTATTGAAACGGGAAAGAGAATAGCGGAGGGAAAAAAGCCGTTCGCAAATTTCACGATCCATCATCCTGTTCATTCTTCTGGCTGCCGATTTCTCAGCGTTTCTCTTGCTACATTGCCATCGTCGACGTCGTCGTCGTCGTCGTCTCTCATTATTGCACCCCGTCTACCCTCCCCACTCGCATTCACTCACGTATATACACATCAAGGGACGCTTGAGAAGCACGTGTGTGTGTATGTGTGTTCGCGTGTGTATTTGTGGTGCGGGGTGCACATGAATACGCCTATACATATACAAGTTTGGCGTGAAAAGTTTGAAGTATACGCGTCGGCGTATACATGTATTCACGGGGAAAGTTTTGCGTCGACGGCGGACGGGGATTTGACATAACCAGCGTTAAGTGTCCGGGTATGGATTTCGCATTAATCACCCCTTCGCGGGAGCATCTCTCCGCAATCCCTACCACTATACCCCGTACCACTACCCCCTCTCGGAGAGACGCGGCGTAATGACAGTGTGCGTCGAACGATAGCTGCATGCGCTGTGTACGCGTTTTATCTCGTCCTGCCACCACTTCCACCTACATGTCGACGATGACTGTTAAAAATATCATATTATATTGCGCGCCGATCATCCCCGTATTTATACGCGCATATACACGCATTTTATATCCACCGTCACCTTGTGCATACATGTATGTGCCATCGGAACAACACATTGCAGTGCGTACAAAACACGTGGAGATAGTATCACACATGATTTGGCGAATCGTCGGGGTGGTTTCGTCACCGAAAAAAAAAATATAAGGGAGAGAACGATAAACTCGTGGTCGACGGTAGAACATAATATCATAATCGCCCATGCGTAATGAACGCGTAATAATAAGACTGTGAGAAGAATCGAGTGCGAGTGAGTGCGCGCGCGCCCGCGCCTTCACGTCGTGTGCGTTTTTCGACTGCAAAGACTGCTGCTGCTGCTGTGCGGTGCGCGTGTAATAAATAATTATAAATGACAAATCGTTCACGGGCCGTTTAGACAAAGCTGGTTACACGGAAGACAAATCAAAGCGGTTGCTGCTGCTGCAGAACCGCCGTAGTGTATACATATTTCACATCAAGGAGGAAGGGTCCCAGGGGAGGTCCTAAGTAGCTGACATAAATCAAAATACCGCCACCGTCGGAGAAAAGGGTTTGGGCGGCCACCAACACGGTAACTGCTCCGCCGGCAAATACGAGAAGGACGCGCGTGCAATGAGTACTACAGTTATACACACAACAGTTATTTAAATATCACTGCGACGACGAGCATTTATACTCGTGTGTATATTATAATATGCGCGCGTATATTGCACATATATACGTGTAATAATTCTTTTTTCCCTTTCATCCATCCACGTGTACTGCGAGACAAACGTCTCATAAATATCAGACGCGCCCGCCACGGCACCGCTGCCTCCGCACATGCTCTTCCGACGGATGTACATCGCGTGCATGTAATTTATATATCGGTAGGGTTAAAGACGTTCCTTTTTTTCCGTCCAAAAAATAACGCCGAGAAAAATCACCTGCGTGAGAACACGTCTCGTGATCGCGTCCCGGATACCGTAATACTGATATACACCCCGTTTACACGGCCATATTTTACAACTTCAATAATCCTGACGAGATATATTATCATTCTCACGTTGTCGTCTCATCGTTTCCCGGATTATATACATTCATAAACTGCAGCAGTGTATCAGCCGAATATCCGTGGCCCGTCGTTGTTATCAGGACGACACCACGGCATGGATCGAAAACTTTAAATTGCAGCAGGTCCTTCGACTGACGTATACCTATAGTTTCTAGATCTCACGGATCTCACGCGCAGGATTTTGTGAATCATCCGATTGGCATGTCCTCGGCGAGTTTGGTAGAAATGTATTTTAACTGCCGTTTACCATAATTTCACACTTGCCAATAATCCGCACAGCCGCACATCTCGTTTGTATATTGTTGTGCCGAAACTTATTCGGGAAAACGCGAACAAGTATAATATCATCTCTAAATCCATATGTACCATCCTACATGTATACCGTTTCCTTCTTATCATACTTCCTGCAGGATTATCGTGTGACTATTCTTTGCTGCGGCTCTATAGACACACACAATACGTATATGCACGCACGTTACTGCCGCGGAACGAAATCAAATATATATTTTGTATGCCTTGCGTATAATCCTTTGTTATTACGTCCCGCGTTGGATGTTCGTATAAACGACGGAACCGCGTGTGGAATATTGAAATGTATAAGTCTCAAATGATATTGTAAACATTCAGGATACCAAATCCCCCCCGTCCTATTTCGCGTTTGATATTTTTATCGTATGCGTATTATCGACGGTATAGCGTCCCGCGGCGAACTCTCGTACATGTACAATATATTATATCTATAATCTATTGCGTATAATATATATGTATATGTATACTAATTAGCTGACGACATTGTCGAACAGATCGTACACGAAAGTACAACAACGGGTACCCCGCGTATAATAATAATAATACTCGCACGCTCACACACGTAATAATAATCTGCTTCGGATATAGAGCAGAGAAGAGAGTCAATTCCACAGACTTTTAGAGGATTATGGTTCACACACACACACACACTCGCGTACAAAGAAACTACTCTGTGCGTATTATATTTACGTACGTGTGCGTATGCGTGTATATATATATATATATATATAAAACTCGTGGCATTGCCGTAAAGCCGTCCACAGAGAGTGTCAATACGACAACGGAGCGGTGTATAGTGGTAATGATGACGGCGGTCTCATATTGAAAGATTATGTTGCTGTTCGGTGAAAGCGCACCACCGAATCGTCACATATTTAATACGTCCCTTCGCGTGCGCGCGCCCCCTGTCACCAGTGGCGACGGTGCGGCGATGTACGGGGCACGCGAAGAATACGTCGTGGCGGCGAGGTGGGGTGAGCTTAGACCTTTATACACACAAAAACCTCCGGGGCATTACGCGCGCGCCTCCAACTGCCTCTTCTCCTTCCTCCTCCGCGCGTTGTGTTATTAACATTTCCCCAGTTCCATCGCCGATTACTTTACACCGAAAAAAGAAAAAGAAAAGCTTCACCATATATGCTTCCTTTTTCTCATTTTCAACACCCTCACGCGAGGCTTATATTACACTTGTATATCATATTTTCGTACCGTATAATACACCGACACGGTCAAGAGTACAACATAATATGTATTACATAAGCATTTTTGTGTACACGCGTTAATGCCTCCGATTTTATCATTACATGCATGGACGCTTATAGATATATTATACAATAAAAGTAACTCACGTTTTAATGCTCTAAAAACATCAAGAACTTAATTTATATCACCTATGTTATAAAAAAAGCGTTGATCGCCTAAAATCTCTAAAAATTACCAGGAAATCCATAACGATTTCACACGTACAAATTTGCTGTTATACGTATACGAATGTTTAATTGGATTAACTTGGAAAGCATCATCGTGTCAAATATACATGACGAAATAAAATGCAAGTGCATTCCAATACGAACCCTATAAATGTTGATCGAACCCTTTTACACAGTCTAGAGTTTATTTTTCTCTCGAACATACAGCAGTTTAATATTTGGCGGTCAAACGTTAAGACAAAGGTGAATTCTATCCGTATTAATGTGTACACACGTTTTCATCGGGGCGAAAAGTATCAGCAATTATTTCGTAGGACGGAACAATTTTCGAAATTTCGGAATCGTATTGCCACGCCTTTACGATGTAATGTGATATTTTAACAATAAAAACCCAAATTAATACCCAGGCGTGCGGTGCACATACATAGGTACACATTTTATGTACGCGCGGTAAATATATCATTGTTGTAGCGTACGATAATTATGATCCGTTTTGTGAAAACGTTTTCGTACCGCTCCCCGCGCGCGACGTCAATACAATGATCTACATAATATTATGATGCGACGCGGTGTATCATTACGCGCGCGCTCGGTTTTTTTAAGGGCCGGCCGCGGTGTACTGCGGTCACACGGAGGCATTGATATAATACTAGTAATTAGCCGCGTGCACCAAATGCACGTAGCACGACGCGGAGATATTAATTATAACGATAACGCGCGCGTATTTTAATACGACGTCTGCGTGCTCTATATTTTCGGATTTCTATATCAGAACTTGTGCGGTAACCTCGTTTTGGGGGAGACGCCTAGTACGCGGCCGTGCGATTTTATCGATCTACGTGTGTGCATTTTGCTCCATAGGCTTGCACAGTTCCCGAACAGTCGAATCTCGCAAACTATCAACTAACACCTACGTTTTCGACCGTACCAAACGATCCGTACACTATTATCATGTAATAGTATCGAAAAACTGAATTGCCTACAGCGGATAGTGTACAACTGGTTTCATATTCTGCAGTCCTGCAGTTCTCTGCTGGCTTACCGAAATAAAATTGATAAAAGTAATCCAAAGTCTTAACGTAAAAGTTTATTTGGATATAATAAGCGTTGCGAATTATTATTCGACCGCTAATTTTTCTCTAATAAACTTCTCCGCGTCTCGAAAATATATAGTCTTTATTTAGGCATAACACGCAGAGTTAAAAACATGGTTATACTATGTATAATCGTATTTTCGACGATTTTTATTAAACCGTTTAAATTCGAAAACAATGCTATAATATCGAAATAAACATTAAGATTTCACGAAGACGAAAAAAAAAATAAAAATTTTCCTCCGTCATGTTCAAAAACCGAAGCTGCAGTACTGCGGCTCGCTAACGCCGTGTGACGTTCCACGATGGGTTTCTTCGCCTTGTCGCCGATCCGGATCCTCCAGCCTCTTCCGACGTAACATAACGTATTACGCGTGCGTGAAAATCATCACGATGATCTATTGCACTGCCGTCCGATTGCGACGTCGGACACGCAGATAAAGTATACGTCCGACCCGGCAATAGTCCGTCTCCTGTTGCAGTACAATATTTATACGTCCACGCGTGCTCGAGGAGATTCATGCGCAGGTACACGTACTACGTATTATTATTATTATTATTATTATTATTATAATATCTCTCGCTCTATATATCTATCGCTCGTTACCGTCGAAACCCCATCAGCCGTTTTTGTTTCGGTTTACTACGCGTGTCCGCTGCGACGGCGCGCGACGTCAAGTCGTTCTGAAGCGCACTGCAGCACTCTCTTGCGTATACATTATATAGGTGTACGACATGCACGTATATTATGTAGCCGATTCCCACATGTGTTTAGCTCGCGGCCGAAAAGACGCGGCAGCACGTGGGCGTGCCATTTCCAGTGCGCTCCGGGCTTTTCGGTAAAAATGTGTACGTATACATATATACTCCCCTGTTCACACACACACACACACACTGACACACACTGACACAGATATACACAAACGCACGCATGCGCACACATCGCATATGCTATTTTTTCTCGTTCGGAAATTACACAGCCGATTAGAAAGCCCCGGGGGAGGAAGAGATGACATGACGGCAGAGAGTATATTTATATTTGTGTGTGTACAACGCGCGCGTATAGTAGTAGCAGCAGCAGCAGCAGTTCCCCGAATAAGAAGCCGGAACGCACAAGTCAATCGACGCGCAGTCGTCATTGATTTTTCTTACGTATTCGTGTACGATAGGAATCCACCGGAAACCTTCGTCCTATTCTCCCGTCGACCGCAACGTATAATTATTGCTTTTTAAATTCTTTACCTCTTATTGTTTAACCGTGGAAGGGGTCCATCGATTTCGTTTCGTTTCAAACTTTGATGGGACAACCAATTGATGTTTTTGACTCGACCGTGTAAAATTATGTAAACACGGTCGAATTGCCGAGAAGAAAAATGCAGTTGTACGTATACGCTTTCGGCTGTTAAATATTTCTCTACGATATTTTCACGTATTATCTTGAAGAGAAAATCACGTTGCAACGCGGACATCTTAAACACAAATTAGGTCGTCGAACAATTTGATTTAAACGTATACATATATTATATGCATCTACATCTAGAGTTCAATAATGATTTTTCATCAACATGAAGATTTTTCAAGCTCATCGTGTAGAATGATACATCTAACATCTGAACGTAACAAACTATACTTTGTCATTTTTATTATTTTATTTTCCAACCGTGTATCCATCGTAATTTTAATCGTAACAATCAAAGTCTCAAACAATAAGAAATCATAATGTCCGGTTTACCGATACTATTTGTATAACTTCATACATTTAATTTAATTTATAATATAATAAGTACTTTGTAAACGTATGTCCCAAGGTTGTAATATTGTAGCAAAGCTGACGTATTATAGTAAAATTAACTGGAGGGAACTAACTATTTGCGTTATAATAGTATACCATAAAGCTGTATAATAATAACATCATATATACATATGATGTTATTATTATGATTAATATGTTTGCCTTACCATCGACTTATTTATATTATAATAATAAACCCCCGTAGAATTATAATTTTCGTAAACGGTCAATTCATTTTTTTAAATAGACCGATCTGGACGTATGCGCCGCATCGTTAGAAAACAAAGTCATTATTATTATGTCATATTATTTAAATTTATTTACAAAATAAACTCATTCCGACCGTTTAGCTTGGACCACCCGAGTGTAACATTTTTGGTTGTTTGAAACAATTTACGGATTAATTATACTTTGTTGCATTGCCGAAAGTCCGTGTATTCTTGTCGTGATGGGCGGTGTCTGTCCGTCGGCAAGTAAACAATTTCAAACACACTAATAATCATTTTATTACAATTATAAAAAAGTAGTCAGAATAATTAACTCGAGTAATTTAAAAGCAGTGTGGGTGTATTAAAAGCCTGAAAACGCAGCACAACACTGCTTTACAAACAGCTACTTGTATTCTTAAAGGTTATAGGTGTATAGAATAGTATGTACAAGTAAGTATATATGCACCATGCACGGAATATTAAGACTCCTTTACCCGTTTAAACATGTAGTGTCACATAACGGCGATTTAATATTTTAATGGAACGTTTCACCGGAAATCTTGTTTTAAATATAAGCAAATATTATAAGTATACATTTAGAAAATAAGAACCTTCCGTATACCAAAAAGTTTAAATTAATTATTTTGTCTATTACGTGTTTTTACGTTTCCGTGATGTCAGTTTTTTTTTCATCGAAAAATAACGATTTGAATATCAGGGAAAGATTGTTGTACTGCAGGGACTCGATAAAAACGGCTGAGGGTAATAATTGTGTGTGTGTGTGACGACGGTCTGCATGACAATTGAGTGTTGTTACAAACGAAAAAAAAAAACTAAAAATCTGTAAGCCATTAACGTTGCGCGGGGCTAACGATCATTGTACACACAACTGAAGTATATATGTATAGGTACTATAATATAGTATGTAATAAAAGTGCGCTCGCGTTGAACGGATCTGTGTGCCGTCGGTCTTACGCGGCAGCGGAGGATACGCGAAGGATGTGAGGAAGGCGAAGTGCGTGACAGACGCGCGCGGTAAAGAGCTGTACGCATAGGAGCAGCGCGCGATATAGGGGGAAGACGGAAAAATATACTAATGGATAAAATGTTTGTCCGAAAACAAACGGGTCCGATTGTTGGCAACAGATTGATGGGCGCCTGTCACTAGTCCATTACCCGAGTCGGCCGCAGGTATATATTAATGCTATATAGCAGGATAGTAGCTGTAGTAGTAGTCGTCTTTGTCGTCGTCGTCGTCGTAGTAGTAGTAGTAGTTGTATTAGCACTATCTCGTTGACTATGTATGTATATTGTACATATTATATTGTAATCGGTGTAACTGGAAGAAAAAAATTCACCATTATAACGCGCCCGATTGTACACTGGCGCAAGTCATTTATTACCGTCGAGGTACCCGCGATCGCGCACATGCAGTAAAACGCGTATAATGACTAAACAAAAAAAAAAACCCAAACGAAATCCGTAAGTATACGCGCGTATATGCCTACTGTATAATGTGTGTACGAATATAATATGTATACGTACAATAAGAGGATATATTTATATATATATATATGGATGTACTACATAACACTTGGTTACGCATTGTAGAGCGTTGGTAACCCCTTCGGGTATCGCAGGTATATTCACCTACGTCTAGCTAATAATATAATGCACGTACATAGTATAATATTATATAATATATTATATTCCGTAAGTACGCGCGAGACGATAACCGCGCAGTGCCCCGCTCCCGGCGGACCGCTACGCGTTATAATAATAATAATAATAATAATTGAAACCACCGGGCAACGGACTCCGACGGCGACGGCATGCACGTGATCCGTTTATTGTCATCATTAGCACTGAAACGATGAGCGGGGGAGAAAAAAAACTCTACAGGTATATATAGGTACACGCATATACGGTTACTGGTAATCTGTCACGTCCACCTCTCCTGCTTCGACCCCTCGTCCTCGTTCGCTCGTTGAGCATTTTATTTTTATACTTACTCGGTATTCGATTTTTTCCTCCTCCTTATATTCTTTCTCTGCCCAGCCGATGAGACGCGCGTGTTTGTTTTTCACCGCGATCAGGGTCAACCGGGTTCACCAGTCTGCGATATCCTGTACCACTATATGCTATCATACATGCGCACCGT
The DNA here is from genome assembly GCA_949715065.1 of Periphyllus acericola. Classification (NCBI taxonomy): domain Eukaryota; kingdom Metazoa; phylum Arthropoda; class Insecta; order Hemiptera; family Aphididae; genus Periphyllus; species Periphyllus acericola. The sequence continues at coordinate 12,931,320 of OX454269.1, forward strand.
GTCGATGTTTCTAATCATAATATAATATTTTATAATTTTCTTCGGTGGAGTAAAGTCGCAAGCACACTGTCCATTATTCTACAAGCTCAAAACGCCGTGACAAAAACAAGCGATATGCAATGCAACAAGTCATCTGAAGATAATGAGAAAATAATCGTGAAAACCTATCTCGTTTACTCGGACAGAACCTATACATACTATTATAAGGGCGGCCATCTAAGATTTTTATTTCGTGTACACTAACATCTATCGATTTCGATTTTTACCCAACCCCTTAGCTATATTCATAATGTAATGTGATAAAAATGTATTATTATTATTTACTTATTACTTGATACAGGTACTCGATTACAACATTATTTCAAAACCCTAGATCTTATTTCACCTTACAATATAACATACGGGTACATACAATAACTATTGTAATCACCCCATTATAGATTTTAATGGATTTTTTATGCATAGACGCTCTTGAATTCATAAATATTTTATTTATTTTAATTACGTACACATCTATTAATGATAAAACATTTTAATAACTAGATACAATAGTCAATATTAGTGTATATAATTTACCTAAAATGTTAAAATCTTGGTAAATATTTTTATTAATTATCCTTAGGTTTTATATGTCTATAGAGTTGTTTCTAATCGATAAAAATTACATTGTATAATCGCTTGTTTTTGCACAATCATTACTCACAGCATACTAAGACTTGTATACTCATAAATTCATATACCCACTCCACATCTTGAAGTTTTGGAAACGAATTTTATTCTAAACGTAAAAATATGCTATAAAATAATGCATTTAATTAATTTGTAATTTGTTCCTCGACTGCAGTATTATTTTATTGCTGGATTGTATTTATTCATGATTATATTATAAAGACTATTTGTGAAATGTCTAGTTTAACATAAAATAAATTACAATTTGCTGTGGTTATTCATGTAAAGAAATTAATAAATAATTTAATAAATTGATTGTATATAATAATTTGATAAGTGATAAGAAAAACAAATTCTTATCACTGATAAGAAACACTATAACCACATGTATTTAGTAAGTGTGTTAGTATTATCAAATAAGAGAATTTAATTTAACTTGTAAATGATAACTTTTATTGTCGTTTCTTTATTTTATAGGTAAGTACCTTACGCATGTTATATAATCTAATAATTAAAATTATTAATTAATAAATCTTTATTTTATAGAGCAACACAAGATTAGTTATTATTAATATTATTATTATTATTATAAATCCTCAAAAAATTAAAATTGATATTATATAATAAATAATCATTTTATATGTTGCGTTAATAATATTATCAATTATCACTAATAATTTACTGTTTTTTTTTTCGTAAATTATTATAGTACTTTCACTATCCGATAGGCGATAAGGTTAATTAATTACTATGGTATTAAAATGAATAACATCCAACAAAGTAATAGAAATAATTGTAATTTATTATTTAATTTTTAATACAAACTAAAGCCAAGGAGGCGTTCACAAAGTTTCTCACGTTCTAAATAGATTGATGAAAAACAATTACGTTTAAAAATATTCATCAAGTGATCGCGTATCTCATGAAATTTCTAAATTTACCAACGTTCTCGGCGCAAAAAATAAAAAGACAAGCCGATTCTAATCTTTGAGACATAACGCTTTATGGTCACGTAACGGTGTGCTATGTAAGAACCAATACGTTTAGTTGATAAACGCTTCGTCTCCAAAGATCTTAAGGAATTACACACTTACTACTCACATTAAATCTTTAATCTTATTTTTAATACATGTTTTATTTTTATTTTATTCAAGGACTTTTGAATTCGTGTGTTAAGGATTTTTAATTATATGTTAAAATATTGGTTTACTATATATAATATTATTATATCTTATACATAACACTATTACAAGATACCTGTGTGTACTATGTAAATATTGAGTGATTTTGTAACAACTACGTAGATTTAAAAACAAACAATAAGTAGAAAAACGTGTTTCGATCATTATAAATTCCAAGTTATTAATGTCCTAACTCTTAAAACGTAGTATATTATAGATAAAACGCGGTATATACACCGGGTATAATTAAATTTACCGAATAGTCTAATCGTATACAATTAATAATGTAATATAATACAGAAAATAAATACGGCGAACGTATAACTGTATGACTCGGTTAAAAATATAGCGTTCGTCGTGAGCATGCTAAACGATGATAATTAATTGTCATAATTGATGTAATAATTTGACAACAAATATGTTATACATACATTATAATATGTTATGACCTATAATGGTTATATCATATAAATAAACATGTATGATGCGTATGTGTACGTACAATATTTATCGTTTGATATGATAAGTAAATTCCCGTAGCGTAATTTATAGCTGTAATTACTGGTGGTGATATTTTTATATGCTGCACAGTTTGTAATTCTTCGAGCGGGTGAAGACACAAGTGAGAATACCGTTTCAATATTTTTTTGAAATCACATTTTTCGTCCCATTACTTATTTTATCACATACAGTGCATCCTTTCTTGAAAAAATTGCAATTCTTAAATAAAAAAAGTTTGAAAAAATAGTAAATCCAAATAAGAAAAATCCCCTTGTTCGATGACTACAATAATATTATGCTACTAAAAAAAAAACGCGGAACTTTTTGTAATGAATAGCTGGCAACGTATAATACAAGTGTTTACGACGTTTTAACGTTTCCCTTACCTTTATTTATCTTTGACCATTTTGACCATACCAAGCAAAAAATATAGTACATTTCACATGTACCTATACAATACTGTATTATAACCTTTTAACTATATTCATTTGTAGTCATTGGCCAGCGACTTTGAATTATTAATATCGAAATATATAGGTACCTACGTTTCGAAACCATGCCTAGGTGCAAACGTTCCAAACTTCCAACTGAATTATACGTCTATGTGGTGAATGTTTTACGTATTGTATTCTCGTTATACGTATTAATTATCGTATCGCGATTGTGACAGTGTCGTGGATGGGGTGAGAGGATCGGTGTAAATCTGTGGTTTCGCGCCGAGAATAGGGGCGGTGGGAACCCTGCGGCGACGGCCTGTTGCTGCGTTTCGGTCATGTGTGACTTGCGTGTACAACAGTAAACGGGCGCGTTGCAACCACCCTATATTTCGTTGTCTGCACAGAGGGAGGTTAAAACAAAAGGGAGACGACAACAAGTGGGTCAAACCGTTTAAGCCGAAACCGCAAAACAATTGTGATAAATCGCAGTATATATATATATATATATATATATATAATTGCTATTATTATTATTACTTCAACAACCCTTGTTTTGTTCGTTGCAGTCGTTTACTTCCACCCTGCAGTAGCTTGCAGCAGTGTAATTATTTCTCCGTTTCGGCGACGTGACTCGAACGCGCGACGATGATATTGTAGTCCGCGGTGAACGAGACGTAAACGAATTAACAGTAATGATCACAGGGGGTGGTCTGAATTTTGCTTTTTTACCCCGCACTAATCCCATAACGATTTGCCGCTACAAAGATCCGCCGAGCCGTATCTCATATCTCGTAATTTTTTTGTTCTCAGTCGGACGCAATTGCGATTCTGCTGATGATACACTAATGATATTTTTTCAGGCGCAAACGTTTTCAGCCCATTTTGATGACGTTTCGAATTCCGCTATGCACGTATTATAGTTACGTATGTAATAAATATTCGGATGCGATGAATTTATACATTTTACTGAATGAAGCAGTGCTCGGCTTGCTTTATCAGATTACAATTAAATCACTTGTTTCATTATCATACATGTCCTCGTCGATTTCGTTTGAAGTCTATTACATAATACCTAGTGCAAGATGGTATGAAATATTTAACATGAATGCCAACGATAAAATATTGTTTACATCTGTATAATAATAATGTGTACCCGCACATAATGTGATGATGTAGAGTACCAGCTTTCCTCTGTAGATGCGAATTACGTTCTGTCATCGGAATGCGTTAGGTGTGTGCATTTTTAAAAATAACAATATACTCGTATTTGTATATATCGCTTAAAAGTCGTTTTTTGTTTAATCCATTATAAAAAATCGATTTGCTTAATTTGATTATACATATAAAGAATATATTACAAATGCGATATTCATACATCACATTATATCACACTAGACTTATTTTTTAAATAATATTATACACGACAAAGACAAACTATAGTAAATACACCTTTCTATTTCATACTCGTATCAGGTCCAGACGGTTTTAATAGCTTATAAGTTATAGCTATAATATTTTCATATTCTCGCAATACAGTCATCACATTTATTACGAATTCTTGTTCTCAGTTAAACGAATTCCTATATTGTTTAATATTCATATGAAAATACTATACACCTATACATACCTACTGATCGGGGGAATAACTTTTATCATATTTTGTCTGTTAAAATTACAATCAACAAGCTCACACCTCATAAATATTATTACGTACACTTTTGTTTGATAATTTTGTTTTCGCGCTGTGTTAAATAGGTTTAAAAAATGTTGTTCTTTCTAAATGAAAACTCCTCGTTGCTTATTAAAACTTGTAAAAGTTCTAGTCAAGCTATCCGACTCAAAAACTCGTTAAAATCATTAATTTTTAAAGTTTTCAAACCGTGTGTCAGCACTACAATATATTAAGGGGCTATGAGAATATACAAGTATGCGATGCTTTAGGACTAAGGGTAACGCAGCGTTGTATTTCATGAATTTCCCGTACACGATGTGTATGATTCCCACTTACGAGTATAATGTACGGTCGAAAATGTCGGATTAAGTGTAAATATAATACACGAATAGGCCATTGCGAGTGAACAAGTTAATTAAATGATTTAGAAACGTTTACTATATACACCTCCATTTATACTCGTTCCACTGATTAAACGACACGGATTTCGTGTTTAAGTCGGATCCAGTTTAACAAGACTATACACGTCTGCATGCATATGTATGATAAAGTGTACGTGCACATTATACAGGTAGTGTCATACGTCGTACATGGTGTACTTTAGACGTGTGTATTTCGAGTCCGTCGCCGCCATGTCCCGACGACGTGTTTAATTTTTTCTCTCTCCGTCTCATCACAGCTCTATTTTACAACGATTTGCATCCACTGTGCATTATTATTGGAAATGCCGACAAAGAGCGGTGGAAAAAAATTGAATATGTATTTATCATATTATGTATACGTAATGAATATTATATTTAAATAAATACCGTAAATACCTGGAAGACAACCATTGAGACATACATGTGTATGCGCGTATAATACCGCAGGGTGTATAATACGTAATAAGTATATTTTTATTAATCTTTTCCAGTCGACCATATTTTAATTACGCGTATTATTCATCGAGAAATTCTTGAACCATGCCAATTCTCCCGATACGTGTACGCGCGCAAATAATGTGTCCTGCGTGTCCGCGATAAAATAATTATTACTATAGCTACCGGCCGGGTGTGCGTGTGTGTGCATGTGTGTGTTCGGTGCAGGGGCGAAACGTACGATTCCAATTATTATTGCGAACGGTCGTAATAAAATATTCCGTTTCTATATCCGACCCACCACCACCACTCGGCGTGCTATAATTAATAAGTAATAACAATATAATTTACAGTGACGCACACCGTGCGTGATATTGATGGAATGACGTTTGAATTTGTTTTTTTTCTTTCTTTTCGCAGGCCATTAGCCGAGGACGATGCCGTCGCCAAACAACAGAACAACGGGACAAAAACATCATGTGAGTAATATATATATATATACACATAATATAATATAATATACATCGTACGAATAACATGTACCACCTATATAATGTCATCGTATATAAATAGATCATAGCGATTTGTGCGTAGTATATTAAAACGATGAAAGTCTCGGTTTACCAGCACATGCGTGTACAATATTAATACAACATTATTAATATAATTGTACACAACGTGTCACACGTAATGACGATATCGCGGTAATCGTCAACAGATTTGAGTAGAATTCGGTACGTTTTATTTTTTGTTTTTTCTATACTTACTTTGCGATTATAATTGTGCCTGACGCGTAAAACAATAATATACTTAATAATAATAATAATAATGTTATTATACACAACCGGTTTGTATTGTGATCTGAAACGGACGGTGGCCGGTCTGACGGCGAATTGTATAGGCTCTACTTAGCACACAGCTGTTGCACAACAGTATGACAACACAGCGTTCAAGGCGTTTTCTTTCGATCCGATATTATAATATTATTATTATCCTACCCGTCGTCGTCGTTGTCGTGTGGATTAGTGGCAACGACGACGTTTCGAATAATATAGCATTACAACAACCACTCGTCCTGTCCGTACACGACGGGATTTCGGTGTTCAAAACATTACGTTTTTCACAGTTCAAAAGTCCCTCTGAAAATCTGACCAATACGTATGTATCGTATTTCGATAGAGCGAATCGTGATGCAGCTAATGCCTATGCAATAATTCGTAATCCCTCCCCCCTGCACCCCGAAATGTTTATTGTTAGAATATAATATGTACATTAATACTCGCTTGGCGGGAGCTTAAGATTTTATTTTTGGAGGGCGCGCGAACAATATTCTACTGCACCGTTTTACTTGTTGGTCAACTGTAAACAGTTTGTACACTATACATAATAAATTCACTATTGAGATAGACACACCTACTGTACTAATTCGCATATACCTATTTGGAGGAGGCTTACGTGACATGTACTCACCTCAAAGTTCGACTATGCCCTCTTTACGTGTAAGTCGTTCATTTTCAACGCGAGTAATAATATGATACGCTTTAGACGCGGTTACTTTGTGGTGTACATCGGCGATGAATACATGCAGCGACTGACTTGCGTATAAAAGTAATCTTGAAGACTAATTTTCAAAACTTGAAATTCTCGCAGGCCGCAGCACAATTTGTTGTACGCAAATTTACTAATTATACATTATTCATTTTTGGTAGATATTGTACATACTTTTTCGTCGTACATACGAATCAATAATTGTCTAATAGCGATCGATCGTCGTGAACACGTATGTGTACAGGTAAAATTATTGATGAGTCACTATTACTTTTCTCTTTTTAACTTTTCCCATCATTTTTTTAACCCTAATTTATTCAAATCGAAGAAAAAAACGAACGCTCATATATTTCCTCCGAGCTGTACGTGTTTATTTTCGTATCCCGCCCTGCTATAATTTTCTGTCCTTTACTAATCTCTCTGCGTCTTTCTCTTGTGGTGTTGGTGGGATTTGTCACCCGCAGACAAATGAGCTATCCACTAATCCGTCCATATATATATATATGTGTATATACGTGAGCGCTGTGTACGTAAAACCGTAGGAAAACAACGTACAATTTTCCCGGGCGGACCGAACAAACGATCACAGCAGCAGGCTGCAGGTTCACAAAACTATCATCGTCGTTGTTTCTCATTAATGAACCACAGCCTCGCTGGAGCAACTGCGTAGGCAGCGAAATAACGTTGTCGTGGGGGGACAAGGGTAGTGGTGTGGAATGGACTTCCGGCCAGTTTTTCTACGTCACCTAAAAATAAACAGCCGCACACCTTTTTTTTATTTAATTTTTTATTTTGTTTTTTATCAACATCTCCTACTTTTGTCCATATTATAATTTGTTTTTTAATTTGTCACATTTCGTGTATTATCACTATCGTTATTATTAATACTATTACTATTATTTTTATATTTCATATATCGTTGCACGTATTATTTTTTTTTTTTCATCGCACACATCACGCATTATAATGTGTGTGTACAGTGTACACAAAACCAGAAATATACGGTTGCTGGATCGGAGCCACGGCGGAAAGACGATTCTTTCCACCCACGACGTCGGCGGCGGTCACCAGTGGTCGGGGAAAAAAAACAATCGCACACGCGAAATATAGAGAGTAAAAGACGCTTCCTCACCCCCTCCATTCCTCTCGCCATATCGCATATGTCTCGCTTTATTTGCGGGACAGCGGTGTACAGTGCGTGTCTATAGCCGAGTTACAGAAGTGAATAATAATGATAATAATAACAATAATAATAATAATCATAATGGTAATGTGAAAAACAAGAAAGAACGAAAAAACATAAAAAAAAAAATGCGTATTATTTTTGGCCGCTACAAAGGAAACGAGTCAACAGTGCTCGCGTATGATATCGCCGCAGCGTCGAGTTTTCTCATTCAATCGCCTCGTATACGTGTATGTGTGCACACGCGCGTGCTAGCCGCAGTAAATATACCGCAAACACACAAACACACACACCCACCGTCGTCCATTCATAAAAACACTAATATTATAAATAATTATATATATATATACACATATTACACACACACACACATATATATACACATCCTTATATAATATATATTATATACACCCGAGCGTCGTATCGTCGCCGCCGCGTTTCCGTTAACACACGAAAATAAAAAAATAAAATTAGTAAAAAAAATTCTTCACGCGTTATTATAATAATACGATCTCATCCCCTCTTTCTCGTACGTATCGCCACTGCGCATACGCTCGTTTGCTGTGTCATTAATGGCCCGTGAACACAAAGTGTTCCGCGCGCGCCCTCTTATTAATTAAGAACGCGCGCGGTGCACTAAAACTATATGTACGACATATTATATACTGTCCTTCGGCAGACGCCGTTGTTGGTCCTTCGTCCTCGTCTCCTCCGCGTCCTGCAGCGGCGGCACGCGATGGCCCAGTGCAGGGGAAAAGCAGAAAAAACAGTACACCGTTAGGAGGTACATGTATATAAATTATGAGCCCTCGAACCGTCTGATTTATTTCTTTATTTGTACGTGTATGTTATTTATACTATACAAGTGTGTGTGTGTGCGCGTTTGTACTTTATACATATTTATATTTTATTCGCGAAACCGGATGTCGTCGCGTAAGGTATTCCTCGTATTTTATACATGTAATACTTCTTCGCCACTGTGCGCAGCATTATATAGACATCACCATATTTATGTACTACGGTCGTCCGTCGTATAATATTATGTCACACACATACACGCACGGGATAAGTTACTGAAAGCGGAATTCAATTTTTTTTTCCACTTTCGAATTAATTAATGATAACATTAAAAATAAATTCGAGTTCTATTTATAAGACGGTTTGTAGTTTTTGGGCCAATGGAAATTAAATTGGGGTACTAAAACGTGTGACATAATTAATATATCACTAAACCAGCATCTGTGACGTAATAGTGTAAGCCGATTTTTAAGTTTTCTCTCTCTCTCTCTCTAAGGTACTCTAAACTATATAATATGATATTATAGCACTGATACCTCGGGTATTCTAGATTTCAGCCGATCAATTACCACAGCAAACTTCAACTAACAAGTTTATTTATTTTACTATACTTAATATGCTTCAAAAACGGTTACATTATATATATGTTATGTATGAAAGCGTATACCGAAGAACGTGACAAAACGAAATGGTAAAAGTTTCTTTTTCTATTTTACATAGCTTATTGCCCCGTATGCCGTTCGTTCGGTTCGTAGTGAGTAAAAATAAGGTAAAAAGAACAATTTTTATTTATTTACTTGAAGTATTATAATAATCTCGTCGTTTGTTATTCATTAAACTTTGTAATTCCAATGTCATCCGTGGAAAAAATCGATTAGACTATGTGAATGACTAAACGATTAACCGCACTTGTATACAGTTTGAAACAATTGATATGCGACTTTAAAAGTAGTTTTAAAAAAATTTTTTAGAAAACCAAATCAAAATTCCCGGTTTTAGGTCACTTTCAGAGTTGTATACCTACAGGTACTATAAAAAATTACTGGTTCAGATTCCCGTAGATATCACGCAATATGCATATATTTTCAACAAAAACAAATTGTTGTTTATGTTTTGTCTATAGAAAAATAATACGATTACTTATTTTTAGTATTTAAAATTTACATTTAAGTGACTCTTGGCTTATTAGTATAATTTATAAATAATACAAATTAACTTAAGCTCGATTAACTGAATAATAATGAAACCAACTGTTTTCCTTGTACCAAAATAACTGCATAGATAAATAAAATTTAATTTTAGTTAAATGTAATTATTTTATTACAATATAGATATAGTTGTATTTTACACACTCCGGTCATAAATCATATAATAGGCAATAACGCAATATCCTATGCATCTACGCATAACTATTATTGAAACACTCAAGACTAAACAACACGAGACAACGTGGTTACATTTTTAAATTTCACCAATGCTCATCATAAATAACAATCTTATAAAAGTTAGCCCATACATTCCTATTAAATATAACATCGCTTCTCATCTTTTTACCACTATATTATTTTTAAACTACGCGTTAATAACACTATTGGTTTTCTATTGTTTAGTACATAATAATAATTAGTTGTCATATTATAGCAACGATTATTTGTATATTTTTAATCTTCTATCACGTAATCCTATACTCCGAAACACTTATAACTAATAAAGTAATAATTTATAACTTGTATATGCACATATATTTCTAAAAACCTAGAAATGAAATGCGTGTAGGTACTTGTTTTGGTGATTCGATTAGCATACGTGGGCATCGGAGTTTCATAGCGTAGGAGAAAAAAAATGATCTGAGCGACAAAAGTCGATAAATATAATACAGAATGGTGTATATAGTGTTGAAAACGAACACGGAAAGGGAATAACGAATAACGGTAGTATGAAAACAACGCAATTTGTTTATCGTGCCCAGGCAAAAGTTTTTAATTACGTTATACTGGAAAAGACGGTGTATAGTAGCGGCAGCGGCGGATGAAATTGGGTCCTTTTTGCTTTTATCTTTTACTCCTCGTCTGTATATGTATGTATATACACTTCACCGCTTCTCGCCCCGATTCTCGCTCTTTTCTTACTCTCATCACATTGTTTATGGTCGGTTCGATGAACAAGGAAAGGCAATTTTGATAAATCTACGTAAAGTATCTTGTAAAATGACATTATGCATTTAATCGACTTAAATACATTCAGAATTAAACTAGAGGAAATTATAACGACATCATTCACTGTGTATAATACATACAATCTGTTATCAATTTTTATGGATTTCACACCAATACCTATTCCCGGAAATGTAGTCTTGTAAATTAACATTCGAAATTCAATTAATATGCATAACAAAAAGTAAATGCTTTATTAAAACACCCCCGAGAAAAGTTAATCACGAGTTCATTTATTCCTTGTTATCGAACATCATAAACGACTAATTAAATAATATGAAGCAAGATAAATTACTACGATTTGAATAGAATTAAAAATCAAGAAATATAACAACATCGGTGGCGTTTAATCCAGAATTCAAGAATAATCATTTTACAAAAGAGCAAGTTGTATTATATCTATCTTTGATGTGCGTATTATATACTTGTTAATTTAAATAATTGTTATGGATTAGTTATGACTAAACTATTATGTACACTGTACAGTGTAGACAGATAAACTTAGGTACCTTATATAAGTGTAATTTAATCGCTGATTTTTCTGTAAATTTCGTTTTCGAAAAAACAATATGAATAATTTTCAACAATAATCTCTGTACACTTTATTTTTATTCTAAAGTAGAATAATCATTGTTTGAATACGGAAATATTGTTCATCGATTGATCTATTATTTATAGCTTATTTATAATTGAACAAAAGAAAAGTCGAAGTTAAGAAAGACCCTCGTTAATAAACAAAAAGTGAGATCCGATATAATGTGTATTCCCTGATTTATTATTGTACGTATACGTGGGTTTTTGAATTATTCAAAAATTATAACCAAAACACGCGTTATTAAAATCGTCTTCAAAAGTTATAACATTATATGTTATGTCCACTATGTATTACTTTATAGTGTTTTAACCAAATTTGGAATATGAGTAGTCCGAGACGGTTGTAACCTACGTGTTAATGTACCTATTTAACAGTAGATTTTTGATAAATCTACTGTAAATATGTATGTCTTTGTCAGAAATGCATTTATGCCCACCGTTAAGTACCTATATAGTTTTGATTTATGACTCTCTTCGTGGAGGGTTGGTCGAAGGATAAAAGAGTGTATAATAATATATTCGCGTTGACATAATATCACTGGCAATCAAATAGACGGAAGGGCAAACAAGGGAATAAAATAATAATCAAAACATAAATAAAATTACCCAAAAAGGGAACGCTCTATACATGCATGCACATGCACAACTGCGGGGACAACCGTACATGAAATTAACTTTGTGTGCTCATTCGCTGTTTTGGATTAATTATTACATTTTTAATGAGTCTTCCCTCTCACTAAGTGCTCACCCAACGCATCGGTATATGCGTAGTATATATTTATATAAACATAAATGCATACAAATGATATATGTTTACATCATATACATAAATAATTCACTGCGTTTACAAAAAAAAAAAAAACATTTCATTTCCCATATACACAAGCATAATAATAATAGTAATAATAATAATATATTGTGCATTTTGTGCGTCTATACCCTTTGTGATTCGAAATCACTGTACGTTAAGTTATATATAATATGTACCCACGACGATTATAATGAAATAATATGGAAAAATAATAATATGTCCTTCAATGGAAAACGTATTTATTTCTACGCAGCAGTGTTCGTTCAAAGTCTTAGTGAAAATAAAAAAATAAAACCCCCAAAGGGTCGTCGGTGTGGACACACACATACATGTGGGTGCACACGTGGCCGCCTGGTGCTACTTCCGCGGTTAATGCGACTGCTACTCCAAATTCGGACGGGAAATGGTAGGGGAGGGGGTCCACGTGCCGTTCTTTTATTTTGTTTTTTATTTCTCCGCCGCGGCTATGGCCACTTAAAAAAACACAGTCAATAACGCGGCACGTTGTGTGTATGCGTGCGTGTGTGTGTGTGTGTGTTTGTACGCATGATGATTGTCGGCCGTGCACGCATATTATAGGAGGGCGAGGGGCGAGCAGCCTATACGTACGTAGAACACAGGAAGGGGATGCGATTGATTTCACGAATAAAACAACCGACGACGAGTGGTGTGGGAACGACGCGGTCGGAAATCGCCTGTTAATCCGCGAACGGTTTTCGCTGTTTTCCGTACGTCGACGACGCGGTTCTTGTGAATATATAGGTTAGGCGCTGCTGCTAATTGGCAACCGAAGACATTGTGTACAACGCAAGCGATTTCGTTTCTCGTTACTCGACAGAGCGGCGTGTAGAGGGCAAACGGTCGGGAAACGAACGAGAGGAGGAAAAAAAAGATTATGGAATTAGGGAAACGCCGTCGTCGTCGTCGTCGTCGTCGCGATCGTCATTGTCTTCGTGGAGGATATTTTCCGCTGCCGAAAGACGAGCGCGACACTAATTGCCATAATGAACTTCTGTTTAAAAGCCTTAATGCTGTACACGGTTTTCGCCGCCCACGTATACCACACGGCCTTCTCGGAATTCCTGCTCGTCGTCGTTATTACTATTATCATTCACTCGTTTCCGAAAAAAAAAAATATATCACAATCGCCTCCCCCGGCCCCCCGCGTTCGCTTACAAACCATCTCCTCCGTCGTCGACCGTGTTCAAATCTGGCAACATTTCCGAAAAACCAAACAACTGGGATCCATCGAGTTAGTCGTCTCGTATCAAAATATAAATAATGCGCGCGCATAAATAAATACCCTCATCGTCGTCGTCGTCGTTGGATCGGATTAAATCTCTCGAAATACCTCTATCCAGAACTCCTAATCCTCGGCTCGTCGTACACCGTATCGCTGCAGCACGATTGCGTTCCCGTCTTACATGTTTTTTACCAGCGAAAAACGCAACACGATCGCGCTCAACGAAAATATACAACCGTTGTCCTTTTAACAATTTCCCTATGCACCATTGGAAAATGTTAACACATGTCGTGGTAAACATTTCCGAGGTACCGAAATCCAGCTGTAAACTGCAACACAATGATCGGGTGTTTGATACAACGTACATTCGAGGTAACAATTTATAAACATTACCAATTCTACGACATATATATGAATTTGAATAAATACCTATAGTGTATTGTGTATGTACTCATCTCATAATGTGAAACAATTTTTTACCAAGTCAACAATTTAATCTTGTCGTCTGTCCTATTAGCCTTTACATTTTAAAATATAAAGTAAAATTTAGAGTTGTTAAAAGGACAGTATTTTCATATTTCATGGAACGCAGTCATGTTGCGCTTTTTGGAAGTAAAAAGGTAAAACGGGCGCAATCGTGTTCCAGCCATATACCGTGTACAGGCATAACCTTTCGCGTCGTACGCATGTATAATATAATCTATTTATTTATTTTTTTATATTTTATTTCAGTTTTCGAAATTGCCTAGGTATAGGTAGTATAAATGTATGCGGTATAAAGTATGATGTACGCGTACTTCGTGCAATATGTAGTGTACTTATATTAACATAATAATACGGAAATAACGAATGTAATAATAATTATTGTTTTCTAAGAAACCTTGGTTTTTTTGTTTTTTTCTAATTATTTCAATCCGCTGGTATCGACAAAACATAATAACACAAATGGTATTTTTGTTGTAACGAGTTTGCGTAAACTTGCATCTATAACGACAAATAACCAACGCGTATTATACACAATAAACATAAATACCTATATTATAGTCACTGTTTTGTAATAATTTATTATACATTTGCATTTGAATATTATACGTAGCTTGTAATATTATTAAAGTGTCCCGAAGGACACGGGTAATTAAATTATTGCTCTTCAAGAAGACAAAAAAGATAGAAAACCATTTGTTTTTTTTTTACTTTTGTATTGGCTTATTTACTTTGTTTGACTGTATTGTTTTTTTTTTTAATTTATAGGTTTAAGAGAAATGTTTTCAAATACCAATGATCATAAGCAAAATTTGACACAAGACTACCTTGTTAACTATTTACGTTCAAGACTTTTACTTTCAAGGTAATTATTTACAAATATCTTATATGGTTCAAAAGTTCATAACTACCTAAGTATCGGCTATATTATCCTAATTGAATTTAAAATGATTTACATAAAACTGTACTTACTGTGCTATAGTTGTGTATACTTATAAAATATAAGAATGTAACAATCCCAAAATTTAACTTGTACAGTATTAATATTGAAAGCATGTACATATATTATAGGTTCTGACCAAAATAATATTTTAAAATTATATCAAAACAATAAAAATGTTATTATTTTACCTTTTTGTAAAACTCATCACCAAAAATAACATTTCTTTTTTTTCTTCAACTTTTAAGATACAACGTAGCGTTTATTTATATATATATATATATATACGTTGTATGTGTATGTGTGGAGAGAGAAAGACACACAAAAGGGTACATGGTATATATGTATTATATATGTATGTACTCTAGAGAAAATCGACAATATTTCCTGTTCTCCTGCGACGTTTGCGGGGGTGTAGTGGTCAGAGGGGGGAGGAAAGGTTATCGGGTATTATACGCCGTTGCCGTGCGGTTTATCGCACGTTTGCGCTTCGTTCGCTCATTCGTGTATTGTACATATATATACTACTTGCACGACGACGCCCTGGGCGTTTTGTGTGTAGCCCACCCCTCCGCCACATGATCCCCCTTAACATTCCCCCGTACCCGGTATTCACATCCTTTTTCCTCGTGGGGGCCAAGGAAGGGTACGGGTGGGCGTGTTTCCCATTGCGCGGGTCCACAACTATACCCCCCTCATCCCTTTCGTCGACTTTGGTCGTCCCTTTGACTGTATATACACGGGTGTACAAAGAGGGGCACGTGATTTCAAAAGACCCCCTCCCTCATCCACTTTTGGAATACGATCGATAAAGCAAGACGTCGTCGTCCTTTTATTTTCGACACCGTGTTCCATTCTCTCTCTTGTCCTTCGTCCTCGCCACCACTCACTGGCGCACAATCCACTATAGTGGGATCGGGTGGTTTGGTATTGCTTTTTGGATTTGTTTTGGATTCTCCGCCACCGTCGTTATCGCTTGTGTCTCATTCCTTACATTCTCTTTTTGTTTATACACATATATACAGTGTATAAAAGAGCTTCGCGTGCCAAGCTGGTTGAATGTAAGAAGTTTGCGCGCAGAATGGCGAGGTAGTGAGAGTGGGAAGAGGTCGAACGGTTGTCTGTTTCGGAGGGGGTCAGTGGAGGCTATCAATAACGCCCCGTCCCGAGGGTACGGCCGGCAAAGCGATCGTTATTTTCCCAAAGGCCACGTCTTCTGTATGTATATGTATATATATTTAGTCCGGAACCCTTTCTTGACCTACTGGCTCAGGTCGATACACGAAACCAGGAGAAACTCAGATACTCAACATCGTATCTTACATATATATGCTTATTTGTGTTTATGTATAATTATCTACACTCTGTGATGTGCAGTCGACTGCGTCAATAGGATTTAAATAATATTATCTGGTGTGTAATAATAATAATATTATAATTGTATGGAAACGACAAATACAGTTCTTGACACGTCCGTTTTTTATTGCTTTTGATATTTCGGGATGAGGATATTTTAAGTTTCGCGGAGTCTTTACGGACGCACGCAAAACAAACAAACGTCATGGGCCAACCAATTCGGTATGGCAGCTGTACAAAGTAATAACAAGGACCGCCGTTTATATATTGTGAAAGCGACTCATTTAATCATATTTCATAAATAATAATAATAATAATAATAATAACTACACAGTGGTGGAGAATTATGAACACTTTCGCCGGGGGGGGGGGGGAGAAAAATTATAATAATAAATACGAGCCGCTGTGGACTAGTTTTATGCCAAACCATTACCAACTCCGCCGCCAAGACCTGGGAAAATGAATTTATTTTTCCTCAGTTCAATTCACTCGCCTCGTTTTTTTGTTTAATTAGGGCTTGAATCTTATGATCACTTTCGTCACTTTCCTATAATAGTCAGTAAACCGCGAAACGACTAATAAAACATATTAATTACCAGTGATATCGGATGCCGCGATCATTCAAGTTTTTCATTTGTTATATTATAATTATGAAAACTTGTACTTATTGGAGTCGACCCACATTTTTATTTTTATACATTAACGTAGACAGGATGCACTTAGAAGGCTAAGCATTATATTGTAACATCAAAAAAATAAAAGTGTTCGAAAATAAAAAATCTTTTTCATAAAAAATATAATAATCAAAAAACTTTGAACAAAATTAATAAAACACTACAATGAATGAGAGAGTAAATACTTATTGATTGCAGGGAACTTTGTTGCTCGTTCTATACTTCGATTGAGTTATTCTGAGCGGAGCTTTGTGCAAATACTTAAAAAAAACATCCCCGTTGAATACTTATTTTTTTGTTGATGATATTCCCCATGACTTAACCACTAAGTTTTTCTTTTTAACGAACAGTTGACCGTATAATTTACATTTTCACAAAGTTTAAGTTAAAAAAATTCCCTTTATTTATGCTATGTGTATACTCGTATGTAAACATTAACATTATATGCAGACCCAACCGATAAAAAAATTATTTTGTAGATTTTTTTATTTTTTAGTGTAATTTAAATGATATTGTTATTCTTATTCGTCTTTTCTATATAATAGCTTATACAATTATAGCTTCACGTGTAAATCTCGACAATTTTCAATAATTAATTGAACATAGTTCTTTTTAAATATGTTGATTGTCACACATAATTTCTAGAACTAATAGTAAAAGCAGTAGTATCGATTAAAACGTGCTACTCGTATTTGATTCATTAATTCATGAATAAATGGTTTTGAGAATAAATTTCAGCGTTATCGGAACTAAAATTTTTAGAATTGTGCGTGTACAAACTAAAGATAAATTGTATTGTTTCATCATTAACACTTTTGCCAACAATACTATTCGTTTAACTTGCGGGTTATCTACATCTTCGCGTGGATTTCATTGAACGCTTTTAATTGCCATCACATCCGCTTATGCTGAATTTGACAAATATTGTTGTTTTTCGAGTTCACAAACTTACATAATGTCGTGGTTATCGATTATCGCTGGTATAACACATTGATTACAACGCGTATTTCAAAATAATTCATGAAAACATTTTAGATAACTAACATTGTGACATCTGAATATTTATGAAAATTATGCGGTGCTATTATAACCGTATTGAATTATAATAACCATAGTACCATTTAATATACGAGTAGATTCGATAATAACAATTTGAATGGCCAAAAATAATTCATGATACAAATGATAACACTATACGAATATGAAAATGAGGAACGAAAATGGGCTTGCCATTTGAAATGTTAAGCCGATGTCATTATTAAGTCTAAATTAATCACATTGTACTGTATTATATTAGGTACTGTTATAGTTATGATCATGAAACTATGTACCTATAAGTTTTGAAGCTGTGTAACTGTAATATCGATACCGGGAAATTTAAGAAAATATAATTTATAAAGAGTATCGTTTTATTTTTCTTGGCGGACCTTTTTGCTCGATTGGACATGACTTTGACTTATGTGGGTACCTATACATAGTTTCTTCTTCTGTCGCTCATGAGTTTGTCTAAATTTTCATTACCATTTCACGATATATATTTTCTATAATCTATTTCCACGATTAAAATGTACGTTATTACTTGCTTGTCGTCGTCAGTAACCGTTACGAAATTTGTGCGGCCACAACAATATATTAATATGTGTGTTGAAAATCAACAGGACTCTTATAAATACCTATTGAAATTCGTTTAAAATCATACAAATATTGGTGAATTCGAACAGCCACTAAATAAAATAATATTATGTAGAGTCAACCGAAGTATATTTTATTCGAATTTATTAAATATAATATGTAACTGTACACCACTATACTTTAGTCAACATTTTTCTCGTCACGATGAGATATTATAATTTTTTTTTTTCTTTATACAAGCGCACGCGGGATAGCCATCGCGTGGTATTCATTGTTACATTATGACATGTGGCGGAATGCAATGAAAATTTGCTCAACAACAAACGTATTCTCTATACCTAATAAATCTTATTCCTAACACATTTTTCTTATCGGCAAAGGAAATTATTTTTTCTGAAATATTTTTTATATCGTTTTTAAATTAATATTACGTAATGACAGTCTATGATGTACTTGTCTTTTGTTTATACATATTCTGAACGGCTCTATAATATTTTAAGGAACAAACTCATTTTTTTGACCCACTTATATACATAACAGTTTTTTTTCTCTCGAGAGATATTAATAACAAATAAAAAAAGAATCAGAATCACGGACTTCATGATAAATGATTAGGTTTATAATATTGCGTACACGACACCTATGGTACTTCAATAATATATGTATTCGAATTTCTAAACTATATAACGTATAATGAAATCTATTAAACCATCTTGCAGTATTCTAAAGTCTATATCAAAATGCTGCAAAGGTTTTATTTCCAATCGCTATATCTTATAAAAAATATAAACTATAATATATTCAAAATTGTGTTTTGACAATTAACGTATTGGCAATCGGCAATATATTGTGCGTTGTGACAATAGTTAAACTTTTCAGTCGTGAGTGTAACAATTTAAAATTTAGGCATTTACCTATAATTTGTTAGTTGAAATATGAGGCACATACCTATTTTTAGGTACATCTAATGATGTAATGAAATAATTATTATTGTAAAATATGTATTTTTGAAATGGCACTGCGCAGTGCGCATTGATCATTGGATAATAAAACAAGAGTGTAAATATATTATAAGAATAGTTATTTTTAAAGATCGTTATAACGGATGCGGACGGCGCGCAGTGTCGTCGGATAAATGAATGACGGGTGACGTGAATTTGATAATAATAACACGTGTATATATTATTATTATTATTATAATGTACATGCGCGTTGGATAGAAAGTGCAGCATTAATGATCGTATATAGCGTAGCTATGAAATAAAATGATTGGTCAAAGAACAACAACTTATCCGCGCAGCGACAGCAGCACAGCAACAGCGATCTGGACAGCAATGTTGTTTGTAAATAGGTGCGTTAAATGCAAATTGTAGACGTACGAGACGACTGCAGCCACTATGTAAGCACATATATGTATATTGTATATAGTATACAGATGAACGATAAGAATATTGGGCTTGTGATAGAAAGTACAAACGCATATTATACATATGTATAATGTATACAGGGCCATATTTATGCAAGGACAAATGGGACATTTGCACTGGGCCCACTCGAAAGAGGGGCCCACTGACTTCGGCCTTATAAAATTAATTATATACCATTCTTATCATATTTTTGGAAAACACAATTTTACTTGGAAATTTTTGTGGGTATAAAGTATAATGGGGATTTCGCGAAAACGATGGCTTTAATCAACATTGACGATAACTGAAATTCATTAAAGATATGCAAATATCACATGCATTTCAAAACGTGGAAACGTGTCTGCAAATTTTTCTTACAATGCCTGTTAATTGTTCCAGTAAAAGATCATTTTCTTCATTAAAAATAATTAAAAATAGATTACGATCTACATTGAGTCAAGAAAATATAGACGCTCTGGGAATATTATCTATTGAACGTTATATCACAGCAAACCTACATTTTGATGATGTTATTGACCACTTTTCTAAGCAAAAAGCAAGGAAATGTTTGTGAAAACTGAAATAAAATTAGATTTATAACATTAAACGTAAAAACATTTAATTTGATAACTATATAATATTTATTACCTATATAATAGACCTAATATTTATTCTAATATCCAACTACTCATATACTCGTACTAATTATATACAACATTAATTTAAAAATATATTATGCGTACATTTTTATTTTAGCATTGAAGAAAATAAAGATGGACAATTTGGGGCCCAAAATTGTAAAATGTACTGGGCCCACAAATTGGTAAATGTACTGGGCCCACAAATTGGTAAATCAGGCCCTGAATGTATATATATATATATATATAGGAGTGGTCATGTGCTCGGGTTTATCAACGGTATATAATATTATATTATGCATAATATGTATAACAACAATAACAGAGGACGTTTAAGAAGAAGAAAAGAACTAATGTCCGTATTCGAAAAAAAAACGGACTCAATACGAAAGGGAAAAGGATTACGACGTTATGTGATCGCAGTATATTTATATGCGTGCGTATACACAGCGTGTTTGACGTTTGAACACGTTATGATGATGGCATGTATAAACGTAATGAAGCGCGCGCTGTATACAATAATTTAAGTAAAACCGTTAACATATTATATTATTATCATACATTTGTAATAAAGTATAGAATATCGCGTCCGGCTTCGAATGTTTCTAAGGCAAAAGTATAGATTGCTTACATATATTATATAATCATCCCCTTCTACCTAATCGTTCACGACTGTTTTGACGTTCATTGCCGCAATTATTGCTTTGAAACACAATACCAAGAGGAAATTGGAAATATTGGGGTGATTTTTATCGTGTTTGATCAACTAAAAGCAAAACTGTAATCATTTAAAATTAACTATTAACAATATATTTTTATGTGAAGCTCTGTGGATGGTAACCTTTTATGATTTGAAGTCATACTTGTCAATGACTTGATCGTGCAGTGGTCACGTTATAAACCTGAACATTCGCGTTCGGTTCATTGGTGCAAAAAATTCTACGGTTGTAAGTTTCCGTGACTCCTGTGCTGATCCTCAAGTGAGCACACTCTGTATAGTGAGAATAATTTCCACTTGTGTCTTTCTCACGAAGCAGTGACAGAAATAAAAATATACAACCATATTTACCTGTGGAACGCTGTCATAAAGACACAGATAGCTGGTCGTCTTAATGTTTCAGAAAAAAAACTTGATACTGTGTAATTTTATTTTCGTGTTCTAAATAAATCTATAATATTATAAATTTAAATGCTTATCGCGAGTATTTTGAAATGTGTTTTAGAAAAAATGTAGGTGCGATAAGCAGCCTTTATAGGTATTAGTATTATATACCATATGCGGTGTGTATATAACCATGTAAACGTCATACATGAACAGTAATACAAGCTTGAGAACCAATTATTTTGATTCCCTGGTGCACTAATAAAAAAGGAAATTGAACGAATTTTTTTATTTCAAGCTAAAAATATTTTTAAAAAAAAAGAGTAAATAAAGTTTCTTAATACATTGCAAAATCATCTAATATTTTATCGATATCTGCATAAGTGCACGTCATTGCTGTTCTATAATATGTTAAGAATTGCGATATTTGATAATCCATCGAGATTATAATTAAAATGTTTGAATGATGTTTGATTAATTTTATTTGTTGAAAAGAATCGTAGTTTAGCTGTGACATTGTGACCTAACGGCGTAATCATAATAGATATACAAATAATAATAAACGTAGACTCATTATATGTCATTATATACAATTACTTGAATTACTAAAACACTATAAATTGAAAACAATTTGTTCAATTATTTTTAAAAAATAATTTTGACTATTGAGTATACAAATTATATCAACATGCAGGTATAACACGGTAGAATACTATGCATCCCCGAAGCGCACGACGCCATATACGCTGCTGTAGCGTTAAACAAACCCTCCCTGGACTCGGATGGGCAACATCGGCGTGTTTGCCCTCCCCTCCCTCGTTCGTATTTTCAGTGGAATCGTTGTCAATTTTGATTTCCGTGCCGATTGCGTATGATATTAGGAATTATCGTATTGCACAACATGTATATACTTATGCTATCGAAAACAGTACGCCTATGTATAAATTAACCTAATGAGTATAGTCTATTTATTTAGTCTATTTATTTATTTATTTAGTATAGTCTATTATTACACAGATATTCCTGAGCCTCGTTAAACACACATTTTTGCAAAAAAACGGGAAAAACAAATTTATGTTTACAAATTAGTGTAGATCGTTTTAAGGGACGGTAATTTAGGGGGATGGCATGCGTAGACGCTCTAGTTCGGCTCTTGGTGCGATATATTCAACCCGGATGAAATGTGAGGAGCGGTAAAAGGACTGCATACCGCGGTATATAGTGACGTATACGCACCCCGTCGCACGTAAAGAAGGCGTACAAACGGCAGCAGAAATATATAAATTACAATGGATAGAGGAAAGGTAATGATAATAATACGAATAATGTAGTAGGAGCGATCGGCGGCAGTAGGAGGAGGCCGGGCCATACCGTCGCCGCCGCTACCGTCGTCCTCGTCGTCGCGGTCGTCGGCAGCGGCGGCGGCGGCTGCCCGTAACAATGGCCGGGGCGCATGCCTGCGGACCGTCTCGGCGGCGGTTCTTTGTTTTCCAACCTTTTGATTCGCCCGAGACAAAAGGTGTGGGCCACCCCTCCACGCCGCGCGCCGCTACACACCGCCTTCGACCGGCGGCGGGGGCGGGCGGTGTATATATATACGCACACAGAAATCGCCACCACCGGCGCCACACACACACAAACACACACCACACACACACGTGCGTGCGTGCGTGCGTATTCGACGTCACACTAGCGCACCCGAATACGTACATACACACGCGCACACGTGCGCAAACGTACGTGAACAAGAGCGCGCGCGCGCCACCGAAAACCCCATCGACGGCGGCGGCAACAGCACCCGTAGCCACCCGAACGTCCACCCGTCCGCCGATCACCGCCCTCCGACGGACGACGACGACGACTCCGCCGCCCGCCGCCCGCCGCCGCCACCGCCGACGACGACGACGACGACGCGAGCAAGCGAACCGTTTCGTCCGTCGACCGTCGTCAGTCAGTCAGTGTACCTCGCGCGTCTACGGTGTGCCCACTCCGTACGTACAACACGTCCCGCGCGACCGCTCGCCCGCGTACACTACTTCTCACGCTTGTTGTACGAACGCGCGCACTGTATCGCTACCTGTCGTCATCCCTTTCGCCGCACTCGATCCGTATTCGACGCCAGTGTTCCTCTCTCGATCCCCTTCTTTGCCGCCGCGAAAAAATTCATACTCTTTTCCACGCTCCTCAGCACTGCCACTCGTCGTCGTGCCGTGTCCGCTGCAGCCGTTCAACCGTTGATTGTTGGTCGTGCAGTGTTTCTCCCAATGGCATTGCCGGCCGGTGTCGTCTGTACCGTCCACAATAGTTACTTCGGTAAGTCTCTTCCGCTGGTATTTTGTATTTGGTAATTTTTTTTTTCACCACAACTCGTCCGGTTTTCGCGGGTGATATTGTGTTGCTTAGAAATTACAACTTGCCGTACGTTCAGCCGCGGAGATGATGAAAACCTGCGTAGGTATCGGATCGAACAATTTTTCGAAAAGAAACTTTGTCCTCGTCGTGGAAACAATTAGTTCGACTCTGATGGTATTAATATAATATTATTGCCGTAGGATTTCGTTTTGTTTCCCCCCTCGCCCTCCGCGCAATTCCATATAAAATTAAGTACACACGCGATTCATTAGGCAATCGTGATCCGTTCGCTAATTCGATTACATCGGTCTTCAAAGACATTTTATTACCATGTAGGTACCGGCATTGATTGGCTGCTGCCTAATGAAATTTTGTTTTACGGCTCGGTTCCGATCCGAAAGTTGTCCGTGCTGTACCGCTGTAAACAGTGTAGTTGGTGTTGAATTTTATGGGGTTTTCTTTTTCTCGTTTAAACGAAATCTTTTCGTGCGATTGAATATAATAAACGGTACGGGACCGTCCGAATCGAACCGTATTGTCGAGTTCAATAATAATATTATTACGATTTATAATAGTTACGAAATAATATATATCTAAGAATCGCGTATTATAATGAGCTATTCTTTTTGTTTATAATTATAGCAAAACCATTTAATTGACGAATTACGCGAACCCGTGAAAAAAAAAATTGAAACCAACTATAGATAAATAATTATAGGTACCTACCCCTCCTCCCCCTTACACTTAACCGATCATTTAATACCTATTGCAGGCATTATTATATTTACTATTGTAAGACCGTTTACTATTGTAAAAATCGTTTGTATTCAATTTGCATGTACAAATAATTATTGTTTTATATTCAGGTTGATGTGAATATCATAGTATTGTATACAACAATTATTATTTACAATAAAATAATTGTCGGTCGTGCGGTCGTTTTTCACAGGAAAATAATAGACATCATTTATCGTAATTCGTAATTACATTCTATACTTAAATTTTATCGTTTCCGTTAACACACTTTGGTGCGGTGTAGCCCAATCAATCGTATAAAAATATACAAGTTTACAACACGATAATAATTATATTTGTAGATTAATAATAATCATAATATAATAACAACGACAATAATCATATTGTTTCTGTATAAATGTCGTTCGTGTAATCCTTTTCCCGCCCATTCATTAACTCTGTCCACTTTGATGTCGCGTACGTGTATAATATTAGGTACATAGGTATATTATAATTATTATTATTATTATTACGGTGTATTTTATTTTTTATTTTTTCGCCCATCAGAAATATTTATAATCATCATAAGTCTCTTCATTGCACACCGCGGTGGCAATGGACCCTTACGGTGTCCGGATGACATCTACAAAGGTGTTGCGATTTTTACACTACATCGGGTCTTTGATGTTTATTGTCGTCGCCGGTATAACTATCTTGGCGTTGCGGTCACCAAGGATCGGTAGGCGTGTTTTATAACGTACTCGCACGTGCCTTAGAAAAACATTTAAAAAAAAAAACCCCGTGTTAAAAATTCGAATAAAAGAACAACTCTCCCGTGGTGCTGTGGGAATTGAAAGAAAAAATAATCGTATTGTTTGACAGAAGAAACTATGAATTAAACAGTTTTTTTTTTTTTGTTGCTCTATGAAGTCTTATGAACTGAGTTTATTATAATCTGAAACTGACCGGAACCGTTTAGCAGGTCCGCACATGAAAAGATTGACGACGTTAACGAATTTCCGGTGTTCCATCGTCTTTTTGGTAAATGTGCCGACAAGTAATAAAAAAAAAAAATGGGAAAAATATACAAATTCGCGTGCCCAGTTTCAAACGATTTTTTCGACGCGTCGTTTAATCTCATTAACATGATACGTCCATGTATCATTGGTGCCGCGACAAAAAAAATTTACATATACATTGATATATATATATATATTAAAATTGTGTATTATATTTTATAAATGAAACCTCAAGTGTCATTTATGGGCTACGAAAATTACTAATCAAAAGAAAAATGTTCTGTAAATTTACGCACGCACATGGTTGTCCTCGCGTGATGCTCAAGCGCCTCCGACACCGGTGCAATGTTCCAACGATATATTTTTTATGCGTTTTACTACTTGTTCTTTTATTTCTGTATATATATTTATATACATTATGATCTAATTCAGCGTAGTAAATGTAATGAACATTTTTTATTCTTATTTTACTTCATTCATAAGTTTATCCTAATTTGTTACACGCTACATCGTACAGACTATAGAGTCTTCTGAGCAACGGCAATCAACGCTGTACTGACGGACCAATTGCATTTTATTTTAGCAATTCGGTATAGGAGGTATTAATCTCAGAAAGTGCTCTTCTTCGTATTATTCCTTTTTTCTCTTTATTTATATCAAATTTATAAATCCTCCCATCACCGCCCGAAATTCAGATACAATGGTTATTACTTATTATCTAACAAATGTCATCCGAACTTCTATTATGTTCTGGATAAGGTAAAGTGTTACGATTTCCGAAAAATTTTAATCACCTGTACCGAATCTAATCTTTGTGACTTCTTATGTTTTGTCTTGAAATACCAACTTTTAAATGCTCGCGTGAACAATATTTTACGACTGGATTGTTACAGGTACGATATTTTCTGAGAACTCATTTCCAAATAATCGTTTTTCTTAGTATCGTTTTTTCTTAAACTTTCAGAAAGCCTTCGAAACTACTATCAAGACGAAATCTCTTTACAAGCAATAATTAGTGGTTGTACGAATTGAAGTGTCGTATTTTGACGATTGATGATAAAACAGATACTTGAACGATCTAGGACAAAGATAATTTTCAGTTTTACATTTCACCGAAAAATCATATCTACAGCAATGTTCATGTTGAACTAATTAAGATTTTTATGTAAAATTAAATATATAAATTAGACATTTGGATGATTAAATTACTTGAGTGCACATACTCGCGTAAATATGTGTACTCGTATTATAATATCATGGGTTAGGATTTATTCATTACGTTTATTATTTAGTAGTATTATTATAGTAGTTAGAACCTTAGATTTAATGTTATTTTTGTTTCCTAATTATTATGTCTCTTTATCTCTTTTATGAAATGTGTACTCGGACCTGCAATGAATTAACTAAATTTAGATGCAACTATTTTTAATTATCTCTTAGTACAACACGGTTACTTTTGGGCGTCCTCCGTTGTTTTATGTTGAATTTGCTGAATGATTTTTAGCCGAGCAAAAAATAAAATACAAATGAAATCCGTATTTTTAGCGAATAAATCCTCACTCGTTTTTCTTCGCGACACACATGCGCGCGTATAACAGACGTGACACACAGGCGATGCCTCGACAATATCACATTATTACATTAACCGTAATAATGTGGCAAAGTAACAGAATTTTTTTGTGAACTAACAATTAAAAAAAAAAACCTCTAAATGAAATATTCTCGCAAGCATTCGAGTTAATTATATCGTGGGGGTAGAGAGATTGTCTTTTTTATTACAGAGCGAAAAAATTACATTTTTCGCTACGGATGTTAACCAAAGAAGAGAATTCGCGTGTGCATATTACATTAGATTATATACGCACGCCACCGTAGTGTCGTAATAATAACAATAATAATAATCGCGGGATAATGATATACACCTGAGACCTGACGTCCTGGCACCACCGCGTGCGTTCTAAATAGGTGTATCGGTGTACGCGTATTATTTGTGCACATATGCGTTTGGAATCAAAAAAAATACCCTAGTACATATTGGCCGACCAATATATTTTGAATATTAAATATACTTGTTGTGTACACTACGCGGCGGAATGCGATAATAAATCGGGCGAGCAAATAACAACTATAACGGTCGTAAATAAAGTTCGAAGAGAAAAATGGAAAAAGTGTTCGTCGCGAATTAGTAACATACTTCTTCTAATAATAAGACATGCCGTCTGTGTTTTAATTGTATTACCTACTATAATATACGTGTACGGTATGTGTGCACGCGTGTGATGGGATACTATACATTATGCGGGAACGATGATTGTAATTTATTATACCAACTTTTATTATTTATTAATAATATTATTTTTGTCGGTGCCGGCGGACGAAAAACTTGTGTAGATAACACTCGGAAGAAATGTGTACGTCGCGTCGTACAACTGTGTAGTACTGTAGTATGTATAAATGCAATGCAATACAAATTCAAAATTTAAATCTAGATTTCATTAGATTACTAGAACATGAATGACCTGCCGTCGTCTCAGTAGACAGTATTTGTGCATGGAATATCGTTTTTAAATTGTAAATACTTTTTAAGTTGATATAACTGATTTAATATTATTTCCGAATTTCCGTGAACAATAGTTTTATTATTTCCCGCATCAATTATTAATACAATATGTTAGTTACAATATTATTATTTATTACTATTAGGTAATACACTAAATGCTGATAGAGGTTAAGTTATATTATTAAGACTAATAACCAATGTTCTAGTATGATTGACGCTAATATGATACATCGACTTCCTATTTCACCGCGGGATCGATATAATTAATATGCATTAAAATGTACATTTCACGAGGTAAATACAGTGTTGTCCTGCCTTTGAGAGATGAAAAAAATAACCATCCGCAATAACACTGTTATCTAACGAGTATATCATTAATAGTTGCCTTCCTATTTTTTTTATTATATTTATAATTAATCAATTTTTTTTATGCGTTAATATTCGGTGGGCTTATCGTTTGGCCTGCACACAAACAATTATAAATTAAAAACTGAACGAATAAAGCGGCATGAAATCACACTAGTATTTAATGAATAACGTGCGGAATTGTTCAATAATTGATCTCGGGTAAAGTACACTTTTTCGCCGTCTCGATATATTTAAAGCGTTTAAGATGATTTTTTTTCTTCGGCAGTCATAATTACGTTTATAGATGCGTTAATCTGTTTTATTTCAAATATTAATGAGCCAACCTGAATATAACATTATGTCACTACATAATAATATTAATAATCGCGTCTGATGTCTCCCGGATAATGCGCCACGGCGCGCGCCCTCGTCTTATGGTCGTCGTGTCGAACGAAAACAAAGCGCTTCCTTTGACCACATTATAATATTATATTGTATATTATGTATGCGTATACCGGTACGTCCGTGTGCAATATTTTTATAACGAAGGTTTGGTTTCCAACTTGATAAACGTCATTAATGCCGCACTATATATAATATATATATATATATATATATACTGTACATAGGGTGTTCTTTATATTTATTTCGTTTTTTATTTACTTTTTAATAAATGGAGCGCATTATAAAGGAATTGATCCGTACGCGCGTTTGCATGTAAATATATATGTACATATAATATAATAATAATGTAATACATACATTATATAAAGTGACTGTTGTTTGATGCATGTCACACATGCATTCCAAGCTCATACGTACATTCATACACACACACGGAAGCTTAAAATAATAATAATAATAATAAGTATAATGATGTACATTCGACGATAATTAATAATCGTCAGTAATTATGTATATAAAGTGTATCTGTGTGTAATTGCGTACACACGCATATATTATAACATATAGGTGTTCACGGGCGTGTAAAGGTTCCGCCGACTGTATAATATATTGGAGCAGACACATCGAAAACGACTTGACGCCGCCGCCCCTTGTGCGTG
This sequence comes from Periphyllus acericola, assembly GCA_949715065.1. Taxonomy (NCBI): domain Eukaryota; kingdom Metazoa; phylum Arthropoda; class Insecta; order Hemiptera; family Aphididae; genus Periphyllus; species Periphyllus acericola. The sequence continues at coordinate 12,961,336 of OX454269.1, forward strand.
CGTAAAATCCCATTTTTCTCTCTTTCGACTCGCACTCGGGGGGAGAGGGGGGGATCCACTAATCTGGAAGTCGTGTTAACAATAAAAACAACAACAACGTCGTATCCGGCGGCGAGGGTTTCTATTTAATGAGCCTTATGGGTCGGGCGGGGGTGTGTTTTCGTTTTTTCGTTTTAACGACCACGGCGGCGCACCGCACGTAAAATAATAATTACCTACTTCTTGTGGTACGGAGTGCACGCCAGTCGGAGGCACTCGTATATTGGCCTATTTGTGACTGAACGGAGAATTGCGAGACGTGTATTTTTTTTAACCAAAAATATCGGATGCATGTAATCATTTGTCGTTTGTCACACATCTTGAAGATATTAAACCTCGGAATGATTCCACGTTTTTACGAAGGCCTAGTCTCTATTTTTGTAGAGATAAGGACGATGACGGTTGTTCCGTGATTCCATCTCCGACATGCATTATATAGGATACATATTATACATAGGATGAAGGACTAGAGGTACTTAAATTTTTCAAAAATCTCGTGAGACTTGTTTCCGCATATAAAAGAAAATTATATACCATAATATGATACAAACTGTGAGCGCAACACGTGCTGCGCGTTCTCGAGGGAATATCATTTATTACAATTCGTATCGTGGAACGTTTTTATAATAAAAATGTTTTTACGAAGTAATTAAAAACGAAAAGAGAAGTAGTCGGTTATTTTCGAAGCTCGTGTATGCGTTGCCTTTAAACCCTTAAAAATAATAATCTGATTATTGCGGCCGATAAAACGTCGTCTTACGTACACGTCGCCTCCTACGCGGTTATCAATAATAGGTATTATTATAATAATGTATATTGTAAAAAAACTATTTCGAATTAATTTAATTAGCGAACGCTGCTGTCAGGTTGCCAGAGACCGGCGTTAGTATACGATAAGCGCCTTATCACGAACACGTACCTATATATATTTATAAAAATATATTTTGTACATATATAATATGCATACATATATTAATGCATAAGCACAGATAATAATGTATATTTAAATGTGTTATGTTCGCGTAAATGTTACGTAAACGGTTGAAATATCAACGTTTTGCACAGTGTACGCAAGTGAAGCGAGATTATGATGGCTCCAGAAAGATGAAAAGAAATTCAATGCGAAACCTTTGTCAGCCCTCAAAAGTGTAGTCTTCCTGTATCGCTGTAGTCTGCACCGTTGCAGTAATTATCCCCGTATATATTGTTAACATATTGTATACAACATGTGTTCGTAAGAAACAAAAAAAAAAAAAAGAAGAAACCGAAAAATTCGGTGCTACCAACAGGTTTGGTCCTTTGCGTTTTGTCCCCGTCGACGTCGTGTCGGGGGAGGAACACATATAATGCGATTCCACTAAATTCGGTCTTTTCTTCTGTAATAATTTGTATAAATCAACCGGCTTTATAGCCACCACATGCTGTTGTACTCTCGTGCACGCGTGTTGAATAGTTTCTCGGCCGTAAAATCCACCTAAGGCAGTCCTAAATGTACATACGGTCTTCACTATAATATACGATATAATCATAATAATATATGCTGTTTCCGTGTGTTCCCCGCTAACAGGATGGACTTGCAACTCGCGGCGTAAATCTCAATCAACATTGTTCTAAAAGAATATTTTATTATACGCTGCAATGGTTATATAAAAAATGATATACCACTCTTTTCGGTTTCTCGGGTCAACAAAGTTCTATTGTGACCAACAATAATTGTTACATTAACAGTAATTATTACTCGATAACTCTCGATTTTATTCGTATTACAATGATAAAATTTGATTATATCATGCGTTATTATATGCGATTCGAGTTCTTAATATGTTATATAACCATAAGTGATAAACATCAAATCGTCGTTTTTTATAACATTTAAACTGTTCGAGTCAACCGCGGAGTTACTGTTGTAAAAATAAAATCAAAATGCAACTTGTGTCTTACGTCTTACTTTAATATCCTTTCTAATGAAAATTTGAATAAACGTGTATAGGTAGGTATTGTATATAGGTAGTTTGTGTGGTATTTGATTGTTACGGCTATCGAGACGGCGACCGCACGTGAAAACGTATTGAAATTGCCTACACGTTTCGCCGGACTCGCTTTAGACTATGTAATTATATAATGACATTATTATGTCCCCGGGTACGACAACGTCAATCCGTCGTGATGGCGAGGATCTCGAAAGGGATGTTCGTTAAAAAGGTATCTATTTTTGGTAAACGGTCCGGCACGCTGGTGTCGGTGGTGGTGGCAAATAGGCTGTGTATTTTCTTTGGAGTGGGTTCAATGTACACGGGGCGACGTAAAAGGCGCGTATCAATCCCGAGGCGCGGGCGCGTGCATTAAAAGGATTAAAATAGTATCCTTTCAATTTAAAACGCTAAAACAAACAACGGTAAATCCGTCTTATTATCGTTGGTTTTATTGGTCGTAAAAGCCTTCGCGTGGTGAAGCCCGGTCGACATGTCGCGTATTATATAGCTTACACATTTTAATGGCGGCGGAGGCGCGCGTCCGCGCGCACATAATATTATTATCGCATCTGCGCTCGGGACGATTCAAAAATGTAATAATTTGTTTATCTTTTATCCTCTACAGCAGCGCTCATCCACCGCCGACGGTATCGGCAATTCGATTTTTATTCGGTTTTTCCGTAAAACTCTTTATTTTACGTCGAAACAATAATTATAATATATTACAATTTTAGACTCCGACAACGGACGCGCGGGCGCGCGTGTGTTGTCCATAACAATAACATAAAACGATATAATAACAACTATTATTGTACTCTACCACGGGCGTTCTATACTCTTTTCACAAAATGTACACCAGATGTGTCATCCCGCCGCCGCGTCTCGGCCATGTTGCAGTTTCTCAGAAACAAAAAAGCCTTTGTTCTATATAAAGTTTCCGTGTGTGCAGTGCAAATGCACATTAGTGTAGTGGTAATATGGTAGTAGTAGATACGTCATAAACCACACGCAGTATTATAAACGTATGATGTTTCGAGTAGGTGGGTTCGGGCGGGGGGCCTAACCGACTCGTATAAGCCGTGACTAAACCTTTTTTTTTCCGTGCGAGTTATTATTATTATTATTTCATTTTTATTTTGTTTTATTTTTTTTTAAACACTATTTTTATCCAAACGGCCGCCACCGCCACCGTGTGGTGTCCACGGTAGAACGGTTTCTCGGTTCGTATGTGACAAATTCGTTTTAAATCCACTTCCGGCATCGTCGTGGCGTCCTCCTCCGCGGACACGAGGGGAAACAAAAACGTCGACGGACATGAAAAGAGTGTACGAGAATATAAACGTATATATATATATATAATTATATTAGATTTACGTATTAGAGCTCTGTGTTGCCTGCAGTTTTTTCGTGTTTTTTCCCCTCACAAAACGCAATCGTTCAACAGTAATGTACATGATGATTGATTATTTATTAACCATACTAGTATAATATTATAAATACATTATAATTACTATTGTATTATAGGCATATTGTGTAAACGTTGTCGACGAGTGGTCATTCGTATTTTCACTCGTGTTATAGTTCGAGTGTTGCACCCCGATTGCGTGTTACAAATAGAAATATCCATAACGTTCTTCTCCGACGGCGTACAATAATATTAAGCTATACGAATGTAAAAAAAAAGAAAAAAAAACGAATAATGCGATGGAGATACTATATGCTTTATACTTACAAATTGTATAGTGCTAAAACGGTCGCGACTCTCGGCCATACAACCGTGTGCGGTTCTCTTTAATATTTTACGCAAAACACCGTATACAGCTGGTGTGTAGTTGACTTTTATTGCCGACGGCGGGACAATGCGCGCACAGCATATTATTCTTTGACCGGCTGCTGCAGCCGCGATCGTATCGGCGACGCGGCGTATATACATTTATAGTGAGATGGTTATCGCGGGGTGCGACCGGTCATATTTTCGACGTATATACTCTTACAGCATCGTATAACTCTATTTAATGTGTATAATATATATATGTGTGTGTGTGTGTGTGTGTGTGTGTGTACATTTAATACGGTTAGAATCGTATAATTACCGTTTTTTAAATGTACTAACCCCCCTTACCCCCCTTACCGCACTAGTAACGTTTTCGAAAAATCTGTTGACCGAGTGCTGTTGGGATTGCTGGGGATCTTTATTCGCGGCTTGTCGTTTACAGGTTATTCGTGTGTGCTTTTGTGTGTAGGTGTGTGTGTGTGTGCGTGTGCGCGCGCGTACGCACAGAGGATGTGTGAAATCGGTCGACATTATGTGCAGTGTTTTTTATTAATCTGTAACACTCGACGTATCGTATATTATAATATGAATTCTTCCCACATGATATTTTATTGTTATTCGTTTATATATTGGGCAACGATAAAGCAAACAATGCCTCATTCAAATCCCGTGTTGCATTACTAATAATTGGCGTTATCATATTATTTAAAATGTGTCGTATAATATGACGTGTGTATGTATACGTATGTCCGTGTGTGTGTGTATGTATAGATATATCATTTAAAATGTAAAACAAATACCTTGATATCCTCTTTTTTTTACCACGAAATTAAAGTTCTAACCGATTGTTATATTTATTACTATACACGCACGGTGTTGTGTATTGGAGATAGTAGACTTGCGTTTAGTTCGAGTGTATTTTTTCAAGCAAAAAATCACATACAAAAAAAAAAACAATAAAACCCATAAAACTTCGTCGCCCATTGTAGTTCTCAGCATACGTGTTGTTTTCTCGAACTAATTGTGTCGCTCTACACTCGTTATTCATTTGGTGTGACCCTCTCGAATGGGTTTATTATTATTATCATTACTTTTTTTTCTGACAAAAACACATCTCTTAATTACGCCTATTTACGCCATAGAAACTTTCGTGTGTCAGTAACAGACAATCGAAGTTTTGTTCGTCTTCGCGCAAGGTCATCGCCGCCTCCGCCGCTGTAAGGTTTCTATTTTTTTTTTCTTACATTTTTTATCTTCAATCCTATTTGTTTTTTCCCCTTTTCCTCTTCTCTTTCGGTTCGCGTAAAAATAACCCCCCTCGAACGTGCGCGTTATGTGTAGACGTCGTGTGTAGGGGTCTTGACGGACAATTAGCTAGAGACTGACAAAAAGGTTAAAGTCTCGTCATGCGGTCGGCACGGATCATTTGGCAGTAGTTCTCCACGGGGGGTGGTGCGTGTCACCTTATCATCGCGTTTTTATCTTTTAGCGGACGGCACGACGGCGACGCGGGTTATCAGTGCCAGGACATCTATACACACGCGAACGGATATTTCGTTTTTTCCCCTCTCGCTCGGAGACGACGAAACCACGTCTATTTTTACGCAGGCAGTTCGTCCCGTTCTCTCTTTATCCTGTTCGATTTTCCGCGTAAGACCGTTTTCCGCCCGACATTTCGGTTTTACACGCAAAAGAAACTATATACTCGTGTGCTAGTGGATATAGTTCCGCGAGAAACAGTTTTTTACAAACAATAACTTATTACTTATTAGTAAGTGTATAGAAAGGTAATATGCATGGGACGCTTAAAATGATATAGGAATCTAGATAGTCAAGTGTTTTTTTTACACTTTTAGTCCAATATACTGCATAGGTACATCCGCGGGTACCGTATATTATGCAGAGGTTCCCAACCTTCTTTGACTCACGGCACCCTTGGTTATTATCAAAAAATCCGGAGGCTTCCTATACTCTATTCTATAGTAATATATCGTTTATTTTTCATTTATATTTATATTTTGAACCTTCGGTTTTCTTCAGCGTGGTGCCTAAGTAAATTTATAAATCAAAGTAGTAGGTAATACAAATACTCGTATGTTATATTTTATAAAACAAATTATTACAATATTGAACATATTGAGGACAATTTTCATTTCCATATAAAGTAAATCCCATAGCTAAGTAACTAATATTGTATAAACGTATATTAAGCCTTTCAGCTAAACCAGTAGAGCTAGAACTAGTTTGATTTGATTCACCAGATTTTTGCACAATATAAATGTTAGAAGAAACCTCGTATTCGTCTAACTTTCGTCTTTTATTAATACATTTATCCATTATTTCAACTAAAATTTAATTTCAGAAAATTGATACAGACTACTAAAATATGTGTCGTAGTGATATCTGAGACCAGAATAATTGTAGTGAAAATGTTAAAATGTTATTAAATAACTATTTATTATTTGGTCCTTACATGTTTAATAAAAATAAATATAATATAAAGTCACAAGTAATTCTCCTTCAATAAGTGGAGATTGATAAGCTTATTACATTGAAGCGATAGCAATCAAATGCTGGTTTGAAAATTCAAATAGATTGAACATTGCATTTCTACAACTTCTTTGTAACACAATATATTTTATATTATAATCTGTGTTATTACACACAGCGCTATATGTTTCATGAAATCGTTTTTTTCTTACAAAATATATTTCAAATAATTTCACGGCACCCCCAACATTGAAGTTCGCGGCACCCTGGTTGGGAACCTCTGCTATAATATATGTGTTAAATCAACGACGACAAGTGCAAGGTATATCACCGTACTACTACCGCTAAGCCTCGCATACATATTTTATACACATTTAATTGGTCACCGAGTTATTATCTCGTTGAAACGTTCTGTAAAGACCGTGTGAATACGTGAGATTTTCTGCGACAGCCCTCGCCGCCCGCCACTAAGGTGTCCGTCATTATGATGCGCACATCATACACTATATCGGTATGTATACGTATACCTGCGTGTGCCGAACATAATGTATACGTGTAGGTTTTATGCCGCCGCGAACGCGGTTCAAATGTGCCGCGTGTGCGCGTAATGTTTACGTACCATATGTGTGCACTATAGCTGTAATAATAGACTTCAAAGCGAACGGCCCATTGTTATGCCGCCGCGACAATGGTAATCAGCCGAGTGCACTTACCACGGAGAACGGCCAATTGCCCTGATTATGTATCGATTATTTCCGGTAGCGCATCCGATCCCCTATTCGCATATTATAGTGTGTTGTATTTCGGCTCACCGATATTAATTGTTCGTACACAGACTTTGTAAAAAACACAGTTTGTTCGGTTCCTTGCTTTGAAACCATTAAAATGAATACTATACTACGTCGAGTATAGGTCCCTGAGAACGATCACGCTCTACTCGTTTCGAAATAAGTTGTTGAATAAGTATACACTTGTTCCATTTTTTTTTTGTAGTTCAATTAATTTCAATTAATAACAAGGATGATGTGGTGTATGTGTACAATACGATAAAATGTACAGTATTATCAAAATTATTTACTTAATGTTTTTTTTATCGTATAATGTATATATGTATTGTCATGGTGCACGTAAAAATATACGAAAATAGCTATTGATATTTATTTTTATTGATCTATTAGTTTAAGGAGGACCTGAAAACTGAGGCCTTTGGCCCTCCTTGAGGGTTTTTCTTTGTAGGTTTTTTTTTATTATTTAGAGGTACTGTAAGAGGTTAAACACGTATGTATATGTGTAGGCATGTACAACGCCGCTAGAGTCGTGTGGTGGTCACCCATCCGACTACAAGCAGCGTTAGACTGTGATTAAACCTAACCATGTTACAGCTATTGGTATTATAATTTATTTTAAAGATGTATTAAACAATAACTGTATCGTACGCCCGATTATGTACTATATAATATACTGAAAATATAAACCCGATATTCGGACTCTTAAAACATATTATTTTGAAACGCCGGTTCGTGAGTATTAGAATTTGCATAACTCCGGGTGGCGTTGGCGCGCGTGTATCGCAATCGTGCGTCGTCAACGGCGAGCGCCTCTTGCACATTATATACAGTGAAAAGAAGACATTTTGTTGATAGGATTTCGTCGATATTTTGTGTGCTCGGTTGTCGTATTTTTTATGTCTTACGGAATATTTGACAGTTAATGACGTCCGTCCGTTAATGCACTCTGCGTCAGGTTAATGTATATACATACATGTGCGTGAATATGTGTGCGTATGTTATTCCACAATGTATATTATAGTGGTCCGTGATCGTATTTTACGTATACGCGCGTATATGATGTTCACCGGAGCAATATCGTCGTCGGTTTATCATTCAGCAGACGGCCCGCATTTGCTTTTTGATGGAAACAAAACACACACACACACACAGCTGTATATATACAATATACATACACTTTGAGGAAGAAATGTCGCCAGTGCTATAATATACTATACTACACAGGATCTGACGATGAATAATGGATGATATCCACCGCATCGGCGTTTTTGTTTCCTTTGCGGCCAAAAAAAAAAAAAAAAACGGAGAGAAAAGAATGAAGAAAAGAAAAATATAACTTTACGATTTTCCCGGACCATCACGACCGCAGGCGCATACCACATCTGTATAGCTTACATGTTTCGCGCGTCGCTGTGTGTGTGTGATATATATATATATATATATATATATATATATATATATATTTACACATCGAGTAAATAAAAAATCGGTTTCTGTGTGTATATTGGCGTCTTAATGTGTATTTGCGCGTGCGCCAGACTCCAGAGAGATTGCAGTACGGGTGATTTGTGTTTGGAGATATTATATACATATAGTATAAGCGCTCTTGTACACGCGTCACAATATATACGAGTATATATAATATGTGTATACAGATGTATATAGAAAAACACTTGACCGTTTACCGGATCATTTGTCATCGACAAAAAAAAAAAGAAACACTTATATTTATATAAAAGGCTCCGGACGTGTAAAAAGTAAAAGAGAGAAAATGCCCCAAAAAAAAAGAAAAAGGGGGAATCGACAATATAACAATATATACGTGTTGGCCTTTATATTTATTATATACGTTTTTCGTATTTTTATATTGTCTCGACGCCTTTGTACACGCGTCGTATACTTGTATAAACGAATTCCTATGTACAGCGTGAAAACCGCATGCAGCGGCTGTTATACATTACATGAAACGACGTATTTAAGTATTATTTGTTATAGGCGGGCGCATTTTCCTCCGGAAATTACGTATTTCCATGTTTATCGATAATAACGCGCGCGAGTGCGTACCTATACATCATTGTTTTAATTAATGTGCACCGCACCAGTACGATATGTATACGGTATTGGCCGAACCGTGTTCGATAATTTCTTAAATCGTGTTTGTTCGTTTATTTTGTTGAGAAAAATCGTTTTCGCCTGCGCACATGGTATACAATATACGTGTAAAATGATGTTATATATTTTACGTATTCCTTTATTCTTGTCACGTTATAACCGTACGGTGAAGATATTTTCAATAATCGTATACGCGTGATACCCCACATGCTAAATATACGTTTATAATCATCACAACTAACATTAATTATGTATATACAATGGTGGCGGAGGGTTTTTTTATATATATATACATACGTTTATTGTATCTACGCTCGGTGAACCCGTAAATGTAATGTAGCGTATTATTATTCTTATTTTGTCGTGGCAATAATTATTATTTTGCACAACTACGACGGTTTCGAAACTTAAACTTCGCGGCTTTTGTCGCTTATAGACTGCGTGGAAAAACAACTGTTTGTGCCAACCGCGTTGTCGCAATTTCTCATTTCTGTCGCCGTTGTCGTATTTTTTATACACATATTTTTTTTTTGTTTCGTTCTTGTTTTATGTGTAAAAAAAATTCATTGCCCGGTCCGGTGCCTGTGCAGCTTCAGCTGGAGCAGACGGGACAATATTCATTTGCGTCTTGCTTTATTGCCGGTCGAAAACGACCGAACAATATGATGTGATGTCCGAGAGAATTTACGAGCCCATAAAATTGTAGCGCATTTATCATCGATATATATCTTCGCCGAGTATATATATTGTTACCGCGTTACTTATTGTTGCTGCTGCTACGACGGTGGTGGGAAATAAATAAATAATTCTAATAAAACATTTGTAACAGAAATTACTTGTTGAAATTCGCAAACCAGCGACAGCGACGCGCGGGGTGCGCACCAGTTTTCTAACACGTCGTAAACTTCTTCCGCGACTAGTCTAATCGTTTATTTTTCCATTTTAACTACTTTGATTTGTGTCCTAAATATGTTATGTAAAACCTTTATGGAATTTCCTATCTTTGTGTCGTCCAACACGAACGAAATTATGTACTTACCTACTTATTTATACTTTATACATACCTACGCACACCACGGGTCCAATAATTTCCAATTCGTTTAAAACTATTTTTTCAAGCACTCTGTTTAAAGGGAACGCGTTTATTGTCAATTAACAATTAAGTTTTTCAGTAATTGACCGGTTGGCATCAGTATACATATACGGAGCGATGCGAGTACTGTTGTGTATATATATACCGCGGTTTCTACGACCTTTTAACCTAACCATTAGATATAATTAATTTTTCGTATATAAAATAATAATACATTACATATATGTTATTAATAATACGCATAGAGTATATTACGATTCATATATCTTAGGTGAGTTTTTTTTCGCTCGAAACGCTTTTAACTTCTTTTTGATAACTACTCCTGCAGTTGTTTCTACATCCCTTTTCGTGAAACGAATGTATACTCGTATATAGTACGAAGGGACCGCGTATTTGCCGCAATATTTCTATTGATATGACGTATGTGTGTGTGTGTCCGTGTTTGTATGGACTTGATGGGTGGGCGGGCTGAGAATAATAATCGAGCTTTCAAAGTGATTAGAAATATCATATCGGATATTTATTAAAAAAAATATTTACAATAAAGAGCGAAAACCGTTTGAACTTTTACAATGTGCCCTCAATCAGTAGATTATATACATACGTATTACTACTTTTTGTCAATGATACATACGCTGCGCATTTGGAGACTTGTTTGAGGTGACGTTACTCCTCTATTCATCGGTTTCATAAATAATAATAATAATAACGTATAAGCGTGTATGCTGTACCTTTATTTTCTCGTTTAAAAACGCGCACGCTCTCACTCAACGTGCTCTCGGTTATTTTTGTCTCTTACGTGTTATTATTTATTGGTTTCTTTGCCCGAATCTGTATCGTGCCGTATCATATGCAGTTTTTGCAGTTACCGCGACGTGGTTATACAGCGCTCCGATTTAATTTTTAACGTATTTCAAAATAATAATATTGTCCCGTTTAACGCGGTGATAACATTTCGAAAAACCACTGAAAAAAAAAATAAAAAATCGGACGCATATATAACGCGACTCGGCGCGACGGCAATGGATAAAATAAATTCAAACGTCATCAAAGTGAACGGTACAGCGTATTATAATATGTGTGTAGGTAATGCGTTTATATCATTATATCGGCTCGGACGGTTCGGAGGGCGGATTTTTGTTGTTTTTATCTCGTTATTCTCTTTAAAACCCATTCGGTAAACGGTTCGTTGAACCGCACGTGGACAACACACGCCACGAGGATATTATAATGTGTGCATATTGTTTACGTCGTTCATTTTTTTTTTTATATATATATATATACACGCGCGTGCCGCAGTTTAAATAACTCGGAAAATTTTTAATGGAACAACCGCGGTGGCGGCGACGTTACGTGTAAACATTCCGTCGACCCGCTACTATACCACGGTCCGGGTTTGTAGTTGTATGGTGTCTATCATTATTATCATCATCATCATCATCACCATCGTCATCATCACGCGAACAACAATGGTGACGAACGATTTATAACAGTGTTCGAAAAATCGTAAAACCCAAATCGTCGGATCTCGCAACATTAATACGATATTTACTTAAATGGTGTGTATGCAACAGGTTTTCTTTGAAAAAATCAATGATTTCGTCTTCAGTTTTTGGACATCTCTCCGTAAATCCTTAACTTTCCTTGTTTATTCGAACGCGAGTTTAGAGCACGCAAAGGGAATTACGGTTTTCATCGATGACGTTCAAAACCGTATATAGCTGCAACTTGCAAGTACCTGACCAGCATATTATATACGATCGATAACTTACTATATTAATCGTGCGATGTTGCTGCAGCGACAGTTTATAGTCCAGGCATTTAACGCAAAGTATAAGTATACTCCGCTTTCTTATATATATATATATTAGCTGACCCTTCGTCTTAATATGTGCGTCGTCCTTCACCGCGCTGCAATGCGATTTCCTCGTTGCTGCACACGTATATAATATGATATATAAGGGATGACCCCGAAGGGCTACGCGTGTTACCGATGTGCGTGCGTATGGGAGAGCTGTATATTTATATACATTCGTTTGGCGTGTGCATTGAATTTGAACACTTACGAAGACGTCGCAAAGACGCGTGTGCGCACGGGAAATTACGTCCATTTCCTGCGGGTCTTCTTAGCTGTAGCGAGAATTCGCTTCCATCGCCGTCACACCCTTGCAGCATATAAGTGTATATCCGATTTGCTGCGACCCGTCTCCTTCCACATAAATACGTGCACATCTTAATTCACGTGCATTTTATGTGTATGCAAATCGGACCAGTGGCTAAACATACGAGATGGCGCGGCCGGCTTCTCGTTATTGGATCATAATATTGCGTATACGATATTTTCGATTAATATGCATTTTCGTTGATTATAATTATTATTATTATTGCGATAAAACGACCAACGCATGTGTTTGGCGGTCCCAGCTACATATACAAGGAATATTATTACCTATATTGCTCGTTCGATCCGTTCACTGCAGCATCACATCTGTACCCAATAATATTTGGTATGATAAAAATGAATTATTAATTAATTTATTTATATTGCTGAAACTGTAAAGTATAACAGAGAATATACTTTAACATGAACTCACGTCGTTGAATTCTGTAAATGGTATAAATTTCCCATTTCCATTCCAAAGCTCCATATTTGATCAAATATATGTACCTAACATCCAAAAATGATTACTCATTAGTCATTAAGTATATAATAATTATGTTAGTATACTTGATAACATCTTAAGAATTTCAACGAAAAAATGAAGAATAATACTTAAAGTTTTATAAACGTGTTATGAAAATAATATGTTGTGTTTTATTATATGGTATGACTTATTCAAAGTGTAGTCCATATATAGTGATTAGAGTGTGCAAGTAGTGTGACATTTAAAGAAAAAAATCGTTTGTCTAAATCGCAATTCACCGTATGAGTGTTTGTGTGTATATTACAATAATAACAATTATAATTAAAACAACGAGGGCCATTGCGGTGACGAAAGAAGTGAGTATATGTGATAGCGGTTGAACGGAAAGAGACTGCGGAAAACGCGGTGTGCGTAGGACGAGAGTGAAAAGTGTCTATATTGTCAGAGAAGAACAATACAGATTAATTGGCGATTTCGAAAAAAAAAATAAAAAAAATATATTTTTCGAAGAACTCCATTATAAGTGTTATAAACATATATATTAAATACACAATGCACGTTGTTCTTATTACTATAAATACTCTCCACGTATCGTTTATTGTAATCGTTTTAATATGTATATTTATTGTGTTATAAGGGGGCAATGAGGTCTCTTTGGAACTTTTTTTGTACATATTATAATATTACGATAGTAATAATAACATTTTAACTGTATAACACTTATTATACGTTCGTAGTGCACCGAATGCGCGTGCGAAGAAGAGACGGAGAAAAAGAGATGCGCATCGTATGTAGAAAAAAATTCATGTTACAAGGTGTGAGGGGTCATCGTTTATTATTATTATTATTATTTTTTTTATGTACAAAAATAATCGTCAATAAATTCAATAAAAAAATAACAATGATTAATATACGCGTGTATTAACTATAGAAGTGTTTTATCTCTTTCAATTGGTGTTTTGTTAGATTCGAGTCTGCCGTAGAGTTATCGGCGGGCCGTTGGCTCGAGATGATAACCTCGGGAAAAAAATTGTACCGCTTTGTGTGCATGTGTGTGTGTGTACAATTTTATTTTATCGGTCGCATATTACCTAAGTATAATTTTTTTCGTTAATTTTTATTTTTTAGCTCTTTTTGTTTGTTCAAAGACATGTCGTTGCGTTGTCGTTGCTCATCTGATATTGTGTCACATGCGTCATTGCGAATCAATAATATAATAATGTTAACGCCGAGAAACAGATTACTAAATTTTAATGTCCTATATGTGCCGCTTAATAAAAAACTGTTGACATTTTGCGAAATTGCTTGATGGACTGTTGTATTTTTACCGATCTGCAGGTGTTGCTAATATTATATAAAAGTTTATCGAATTAAAAACCGTTTTAAGTCCAATAAATAAGGTCTGCGGCTCGTGTCCGATGTATACTAATTAAATGTAGCAGATTGTCGTATCTATTCTCCTAGTCTTTTCGTTTTTATCACTGCGGCTATTATATTTTACGTAATTGGCGATGTCTGATTATATCGTTGCAGAGTGCATTGAAAACATAATTAAATATTTCAAATTGTCTTCTTTCCTCATTATACTTTCTGTACAATCTTTGATAATTTTAGTACAAATACAGGTAGGTACACACACGTATAATATATATTAATATATATAGACTTTTTGACCTCTAACGCGATCGTTACGCGTAACCTTCTCTTTTGACTCCGAGGTTCGTCTTCATTACGTTCGTGTGTGGCACATACATATAAACGGTAAAACGATTCGAGTTGAAAATATGTCGTTGAGAAATAAATACAAACGTAATGATTAAACTCATTTGCTATTGGTAGGTACTACTATATGCGAGAAATACATGTAATATACGAGTGTGTGCGCAGTAAAATGTACAGTGTACATAATGTGTGTGTATGTAAGCATATATATTCCGCCATGAGGCACAGAAAGAGAGAGAGAGAGAAACAGAACGAATTACATTTGATCGCTTCATCGAGCCCATCTCAAGAGCGCCACGTGAAAATGCATTAATCGATTGCCCCAATAAATCAAATAAAATGTGTTTTATCCGCAATATAGAAGACGCGCTTGAATAGCAGATTATATTGTTCTGGTTGTAAAATATATAGATACTCGCTATCATATGTGTATACATTTTATATTGAAATTCGTCAGAAAACCGTTTTGATAAATATATTATTATATGGTCGGCGTGTATTTTTTTTTATTTTTATAAATTTGCACACGACAAGTATTCGATATTAGATGACGTTTCACGGGAACGTCATATATATGCCCGCACGTGCATATATAAAACTGACCTCGCGCAATTAGTCGACGCCACGAGACAAGGGATAGAATGAAGGATACAAAGAAGTCAGAAGACCTTACAGTATAATGTGTACAGTCTATGCGACTACATGTATATAATAATTTAAAATTAACTCATATCAGATAACATTAGAACATAAGATCGCATTGTTTGTCGTTTAAATGAATAAATTATAGCATATAATTATAAGAGTTTAATTTTGCGGTTGAAAACCGTTTTGCGCGTGTGACTATGCAGAACTCTTGTGATCCTCTTCTGCTGACGTTGCGGGAAGAGTCGAGAAATATCCTTTGGATAATATCCTTTTTTTTTTTTTTAATTTTCTCTTATAACGTGCATTCGATGTGTATAATTATAGGCAGTATTATTATTTGTTCGCGGTTATTTCAAAATAATATTATTTTCTATAATGCATTTTCTAAATTCTATAACGTATTGTGTGTCGTATTGTTGCAGTGTAATGTCATCGAAACGTAAATCGCCGCCGTCCAAACTACTGGAGAACGCTACGAGCGCGCCGGACACGACGACGACAGGCTGCACCGCCGTTGCTTCTACGGCGGCGACCGAAGAGAACGGCAGCGGCGGCGGCGGCGGGAGCAGCAGCAGCAGCAGCAGCGTCGGCCACCAGTCGGACGACGGTTACGCGTGCGGCAACGGTACCGCGAACATGGAAACGGCCACGGCCACGGCGTCCGCTGCGGTCACGGACAGGAGTTGCGGCAGCCCCGCGATGGCCAACAGCCCGAGGCCGTCGTCCGCAACCGCCCGGCCGGCCAGCAGCAGTGGCGGCACGTCGCCGTCACCGTCGTCGGACAGCGAGAACAGTAGCAGCGGCGGCGGCCGGTACGCGTCCGGTTCGTCGCCGGTGCAAGGCGCCGGCCGACAGTCTTCCTGCAGCAACAACAACAACAACAACAATAACAACAACAACAACAACAAACGCCAGCGTACCGAGAGCCCTTCGTCAGCCGCCGGTTCGGCCGCGGTGGCCGCGCTCGGCGCGTCGCCCAATCACAGGGCGGCGTCGCAGCAGCAGCAGCAGCAGTACGCCGGATACGTTCGGCAACAAGTGACCGGGTCACCGCCGCAACATCACCACTCAGCGTCCGTCCACCAGCCGCCGCTTATGCAGCCATCCTTCCAGATGCTTAACTCCAGCGCCGCTTTCTACGAAACGGCCGTGGCCGCGGCCGCGTATGAACGAGCATTTTTGAACGCCGGTGGCCATCATATTCAGCAGCAGCAGCAGCAGCAGCAGCAACAAGAACAGTTATCGTCCCCGTACCATCACCTAATGGACGGCGTCCAGGCTGCGGCCGCTGCGGCTGCAGTCGCGGCCGCGGGCTCGCCGTATTTCGATATCGAACAGCGGCTCCGCAAGAGCGGCGCCGCCGCCGACGAAGCCGAAAAGCTCGTTCACCTCATGCACCTCAACAACAACAACAACAACTATAATCATAACAACAACAAGAGGTCCATGGACGACGTGCTCAAGAAAATCTCATCGAAGATACACATCAGAGACGTCCACGGCGTCGCGACGGCCGTCCACCGTCCCGAGTCTCCCAAAACCAGGTCAGCACCATTTGTATACCTATTATTACCGTGTATACGGTATATTATAAAATATCTATACCAACGTTTCGTCTATTTGGGTACATTGTGATTATGTACTTATGTCGTGGGCCAAACGGTCAATCTTCAGGGATTTGTTTTTTATTATAAACACCTATTACGAACTAGGCAAATGATAAAAAATGGAACACTTTAGGACTTTTATTTTATCTTTTTTGAGCACATGTTGCTCGCGAGCCTCATTTGGTTCCACCCCGGGTATAGATAATAACAACAAATAATTAATAAGAAAATATGGTTTCATCTGTTATATTTTTACAGCTCCATTCAGGCCTGATAGTAAAATTGTATAAAAAATTATTATTTGAATATTTGTCCAGACATTATTTAGTAATGTGCCTGCGAGTTTGCTATGTGCTTTTACGACATAAATAGCGTACGAGATTGTATGTGGTAATGACGAACGAGCCGGTATAATGTATTTAATATTATACGAATCTCGTTCTAATTACATTTAACACTGAAATGCGAAATCCGGTCTTTAGTTATGATAATCTCTGTTCATTTCTTCAAGTTATAAAATGAAATAATAGCCTCGTACAGTGATATAATTCAGCAGGTATGTGATATATGTATGTATGCCTGCCCGTTCGAGTTTTCGGTGACAATCGAAAGCGGTTTTTTAGGATTACGTCGTGAGGATTATATAGATAAAAAAATAATAACAAACGATTATTCTTGTGATGCTCGAAGCGTTTATTTTTTTATAGACCACTCGAGAGCATGTATATACCTGTGCAGCCACCGCATGAGTATATGTCATACACATCACAGTCGAGTGTTCGCGTGTATATTATATAATAATTGTGCTATTTAGTATTGTAATATAATTTAATATTGTTAGGAGAAGCGGAGAGTCGATTGTTGTTTTTTTTTTTTTTTCTAGAGATAATGCTCTTAAAAATAGCAATCGTCGGCTAAATCGAGAAAGATTGCGTGGAGGGGCGGGAGGGGGAGCGTCGGTGAGAGTGAGGTGGCGGTGACCGCGGGTGTCATATTTTCCGCCGCCGACGCTTGCACACAACATCACAATATCGCGTACATAGAGCATTCGCGCAGTTTTTGGGCGGGGTCTGCGCGGGTCGTGTTTAGCAATATGTATATACATAATACAATAATATAAATTATAATACGCTGGGCCACGCGCACGCACGCTGCGCTCACTAATGTTTTAATCCCGCAGTGACGTCGACCAGTGCATATTATTGTACTATTATAATATTAATAATCGAACACCGTCGTCGTGTTAATCTCCGCCGTGTGTGCAAGTACACCGCCGCGATATCTTCGCCGCTGTCGTTCACTCCGTTCGGATTCTACGCACGATTGTTTCACATTGCACTATATTGTCGTACATCGCGCGCGCGCGTATAGTTAGCTAGCTACTCCGGTGGTAGCTGCTCCGCTCAGAGTCGTCAGGTGTCCTGCTCGTAGTTCAGTGCAGTGCAGTTGGTCGTTTGACGCGTTCGCGGTGCACCGTGTATCGTATTATTTTACGCGCGCTTGCTGCTGGCGGTCTCGCGCAGCACCTACCCGAAGTACCTGTACCGCAGCCGTTTCCCGCGAACCTGTAATAACCACTCCGGCTGTGGGGTCCGCGTAAACAATCGTCGTCGTCGTCGTCGTCGTCGTCGTCAGCCGCAGCCGCCGGGTGCTCTGCTCCAGGAGTTTTACACACGGTTTACCGTCGTAGGAAGAGGACAATATACGTTACACGTAGTGGGAGAAGGCAGGGCGACGGAAAGTTAAATCGTCATGTGTTCGAATTGCATGCTCCTCGTCGGACACCGCGGCACCAGTGGCAACGGCCTGGGGTAAGTCATAAATGGGTTTCTATTAGGAGATACCCGCCGCGGCTGTTGGATTACGCGAACGCGGTCTCGCCGCGCGTACGCACGTTTCGTGCACGCTAAACTCGCCGCTCGGACGAATTTACAAAATAAGTTATGGGTAATCTGAGCGAACTTTAAACCCGTTGTCCGCGGCCAATAACAGTATATTCTAATCATATTATTCACTGCACGCAGCCGTCGGGCACCGTCTTTGAATTTGTTACGATATAAAAGCGAAATAATATTTATATTATACCTATACAGCTTATATATATATATATATATATATGGATCAAGTGTTATATTCCAACGGGTTGTTTGTGCATTTGTGTATACCAACCTTTGAAAAAATAATAAAAATCGCTCGCCAAAAAATGTCAATCAATATCGGCGGATAATGACAATGCGTATAATGCAGCCGCCCACGCTTATTCAGAATATAATATAATATAATAAATTAATATATATATATATATATTACATAATCGAGATTATAAATAATGGAATTATTGTGTTTACTTATCGTTATTGAAATTAATATTATCAACACATTGTTCGGTTGGTTAAGTATAAAGTTAGTTAGTCCTAAAAACGTTAAAACTTCACAATCGATTGTGTTACTCAACAATTTTTCATATTCACCGCACTCGTAACAAGTGTCCACTAATCCATCGTTATTTATGTATTATGTTCGAGTGCAGCTACGAGGCGGCGGCGGCAACGGCACGAAAGTAGTTTTTGGAATCTCGTAGATTTATTTTTTTAATTCTTTTTACGCGTAGGTACGCAGTACACGGGCTGCATGCGATATAGACGGTAGATTTGATAATATACAGGCTGCACTGTGTATACGTCTGAAATGCGCGTAAACACACCGCACTGCAGTGTCCGCGTGTATATTTTAAGTGACGTACAGTGACGTTATCAAATATAACACTGGCAGTATAACGACGAGTTACGGTGAACCGACAGCGTGCGTAGTATACGTACTTGAATTTATATCGGCGAGACGAAAAACTGTTTCGGAATTTACTCCTGTCGTCGAGAGACATAAAAAAAAAAAAAAAAAAAGCCCGCGTCGTCTTTTCGTCCGCCAGCGAGATGCGAGTTTACGCAGATTATCGTATAATATTATTCGCCCGTTCGCGTACAAATTGATACAAATTTTCGACTTAACACGCTCGTGGTGGCGCCGGACCTCTAATAAATTTCAACGCGGCCCGCGTGTTTGATTGTCCGTCGTAAATTAATTGCCTAATTACTACAACACGCCGCGGGTCGGGGTGGTGTGGTGAATCCTAGGGCTAATGGATGGCCTTTCTCGCCCTCTCCCCGTGCGCGCACCGCATTCTCTACGGCCGCGATGTATCTATTCGGTATACATATAATATATATATATATAGCAAGATCGGTCGTATATAAAACCGTGGCCGAGGTCCAACAAAACTTATCTGTCCCGCGGCAAACCTCCTCCGCGCTCGCGTTTCGGTTTTATAGCCTCTGCGATGCGCTCCGTCCGAGGCTCTGTTTCGCGCGCGCCTTCTCCTCCGCTCACAATACGTACGTGTAAAGTGTACAATATAGTCTCACCCTCTCTCGTCTCGCACGTTATCCTTCTCCGTTGTACGTAAAGCGTACACAACAAACGCTCTTTCGGTTTTATTATTATCATATACAATATATATTTACTGCGGCTAACTCCTCCTGCAGTGCTGCTGCTGGTACCGCTCTCCGCGTCTTGTTTTGTAGGTTTATTGTTTCGTATTTTTAGACTCTTAATAATAATAAAAAAAAATTTATAAAAATAATAATCGTAGCCGCGGTACCACCATTAATATTATATGTATATGTGTGTGTCGTAGTACTCGTATATGTGTCGCATTTGAATACCGATCGAAACGAAACTAGACGCACGAGTTTGATGACAAGTGCGCAAAATATACGTCACTGCATTACCACGATACGTGATAAAGTTAATGTTCGTCTAAGTCCATTGTATATATATATATATATATAATGTCACGTCGGATCGGAAATTGATCCCGAGCATGTTACTTGTAAGAGGTATATTATCGCAACAGCTTACATTTTTTATTTTATTTTTTTTAAAAATAATATTTACAATAAGTGAATTTGATAATTACATACTTGTGAAATAATAATTTTAGTTACTTCACATTTTAAGTTTTTATTATGTTAAATACATTTTTACAAATCCAATAAAAAAAATATAAATTATCATGAGCCTACCAGTGTAGAAACTCCCCATAACTTCTGTTTATAATAAGTCTTTGAAATAATTATTTTCTAGTAAGTTTCTCAACAAAGATATGTTCCACGTATTATAATATGGCAGCAATGCAGCGCAAAATATTTCAATTCTTTTTAATTAGGAATTATATTTATTATAAATAAATATACTATCTATCTCGCTTGTGGCTGCGGTGGTAGATGACATTGAAGAGACGGTGAGAGTTATATATTGTAAAAATTTCATTTGAATCCTCATATTCGCGCGATAGCCTTCCGCTGCCGCCGTGTTATTATCGGTTGAAGATAAAAAATGTGTTTTTTTTTCACGCTCTCACCGAATAATATCATAGCCGACGAACGAGTGTTATCGTCGTGTTATTACAATTATTATTATTCGACAAAAAAAGATAAATTAAAATGTTATATATCGTTGTTTTAACAAATTATACATGTACATATACACGCGTATAGATCATCCTTGTCGATCGCGGACGGACCTAATAATTCGAGTATCGCCGACCGCACACAATTGTTTTCCTATACTATGAATCAAAAAACTCTATACTTGATAAATAATTATATGAGTGCATGTCTCGTCAGATATTTTCCGAACGCCCCACATGGGCGAGGGATGACGATAGTTGGTCAACAATTAGCTACGATAAAATGTAATAATATCGCAGCGCATGTTAGACGATGCTAAGAAGAATGCTCTGCTATACCTAAACATTTTTTTGTCTAACCGTTTTTCAAACCGAAATCAAATATTCCAGAACCAAACGCTAATGTTTACAGCATCATTGGCGATGAAAAATTAACATTATTAAAGCTTCGAACTCGTAAGTCCCCTTAACTATACCCTCTCCCCGCACTCTTCACTGTAACAGGCGTTCCCGACGTATGTATCTTTCGAAATTGGCTATTGCGATTTTTACTTCGACTTCGCTCAGCTCCTCTTAATTCGCGAGATGTATTGCTCAGACATGTCAAAACGTCGTCACCGGCGCGCAGTACATTTTCCCTAAGGGATTACGACGCCGTATGCGTGCACACACTCGACCGCGGTACACATTTCTACCGCGATCTCATATCGTTCTCGGACGTCCAATATGATTTTTTATATTTATTTTTAGATAATATACCGCCGCCGCCGCCACGCGTTGGGTAATTGATTAACCGACAACGAATTTACGACCGTGTTGATTTTCCGCCCCTTCACCCCCCCCCCTCGCTCAACCCCGGTAATGTATTATCGCGTGTAGGTAGATGTTACGGTGTTACACTGTGACCGTTTTTGCGACCGCGTATCGTCGTCGTCGTCCGCGGTGTATTTTTTTATTTCTCGTATTTTCACCAATATTGTATTATTGTTTGTATCCACATGAAAAATCTTTTATCGCTCGTCCGCGATTATGATAATAGTAATAGTAGCAATCATGTTGTGTGCGGTAGTGCCGTTATCGGAATTTCAATTACGATTTATGAACTGCTTGCGAACACGTCGAGTGGAATGGAACTGCCGCCGTAACATATTGTACTGAACTATACCTATTATTATTATTACTTTAGTGTGTGTGCTTTCGCCCGAGGCCAACCTGATTAAAGAGAACTTTATGGCCTTTTTATTTTGTTTAATGATGCTTTTGCAATTATTATTATTCTTATTATTTATTACGCAAAATGCTTCTCCCATTAGGCACTCATAATTTATAATATTTATAAAATTTATAAGAGTACATAGGTAGTTTTGTTCTAAAGGTTTTCTACTTTGTATTGTTGCAGACAACACTTGCCCTCGTGACCGGTGAAATATCGGTTATAGGCGAATATTTCAATATATAATTGTTGTAATATATACATATATTTCGTATAATAATATAATAATCGCGTTATACGCTTTATTGAATTTTACGTTTTATCTCCGGGCACACAGCTGGACGAGCGGTTTTCGTGGGTCGTAATCATTCCGTATTATTATTTTATTCCTTTTTTTTCATTTTACGCATATAAACTTTTCGCTGTTGAACAATGAACGTTAATGATTCCGAATTCGTATATATATACATTTTAGTCGGTCCACTTTGCACGTGACTCGTGCAAGTAATATCGCTTATTTACTTTTCCACGATATTGGTCGATAAATTATTATATATAATATACTTTGTCGAATAATGTGACTAAGATTCATTTTCAGGATTTATTTTTCTTGAAGAAATGTATCTTAGTTGGTGTTTAAAGAGAAACCGTATAACATGACGTTTAACTTAACTTAAAATCATTATGTTCGCGCTGATGTGTGGCAATTTAAATGATTAAACTTTTAAGTAATATATAGGATTCAATGGAAAACCCCGTTCAAATCTCCGAGAAGGGGTGGGGTTTATTCCCCTCATCACCATTTTCGAAGCCACCGTCGCACATTGTACGAGTAGCTGCATGTATTCAATCCCTTGCAGCACCGTCTAAGTTCTTAGTTTTATTTTATTTTTTATTTCATACGTTTTTTTATTCTTATATCAAGGTCATTGAAAGGTGGCCACTGCCTCCTTCGCGTCCACCGCCGACAATTTATTATTTTTTTTCTTCTACATAACAATGCACAATACATAATATTACATCGCACAAGTGCCATAATTATATTTGCTATTATAATAACAGTAATGTTGGTCTGACGTATAGTTGCGCGCTATGTGAGAAACCACTTTTGTAAGTTATAAATTAACGGTCGCAACGACCACGCACTTGACCACCAGACGCGGCCGCGGGGTTAAATCATATAATAACGACGTCCGAGGTTTTATTTTTTATTTTTTTGCTCTTCGAAAAGAGTATAGGTCAAGTTTTAATCTAGGTTTTAATGTTTGATTCGTCCGCGATGGAAAACAATAATACAATTATTTTACATTATTATTATAATACACTATAGTTATTTTTCTGCAGATTTTTTTTTTCATTTTTTATCGGGATCGGAATGCCGAGACAGAAGTCGATTACACGTAGTGATAAAATTGTATTTGCGTGTAGATTTGCTTGTAAAAACACATTGTACTGCTGAATTACCATGCCGATTAGTATATAAGTATATATATGTATACACCTGCCGGACAACAATAACATTATTAATTATAATCATATTGTTAGAAAAATTCTCGCCTGTAACCTACATATTAAACCATTGCCACAGTGATGAGTTTTTTGCAATGGGCTTAGTACGAAAAAATATTATTTTGACAAAAAGTGTAAAATAAACGTCAATATCATTATTCGTTCTTCTGAATTATTGCGAAACACCTACGTGACTTTCAACAGAAACATAATAGAAAACGAATATAATAATAAAGTCATTTGAATAAAATAAATGTAGTACCTACAATAATTAATCCATGTTTTTAAGTATTTCACGAAATCGTTTCTTTGTCGACGAATAGATTGCGAGCGCATACAAAAAAAATTACTATTCAATTTTTTCTAGCATATTGGTGTACACAATATACACATTCCTTCGAAACCGCGTATCGTATGTTGTATGTATTGCTAATATTCATTAAAATTTAAAACCAAAACGATATCACATGTATCACCGTAATTTGAAGGGTTCAGCCGTATCAAATATATTCTCGGTCCCCCTCAAAAGAATTGTTGAACATTTTCTTATCGTCATTGCTTGGATTTTTAACTTTTTTTATTACAGTCACATATATAATACATACCGCTCTATGTACGAATATCTATAATTACAATTGAAATTATAAATATAATTCCAATAACTATTTCTAAGTGTTTTGTGGATATCGTACAATGTTATTAGTCGTATGCTCGTGTATACAGGTGATTTCATTAAATGCATATGTCATATGTAATGTTAATTACAATTATAAACCGTCTTGCAAAGTATGGATTTAGTGGTTTAACGGTTTTATTAACTGATGAAAAAGTGTAAAGAATTTATAAAAATTAGATACAATAGAGTTGTCCTAAATATGCTTAGGTGTTTTAATAAAAAAACAGTTAAGCCAAATATATAATATCATATATTAACGAGTATTATAGAAAATACGTCCACGGAATTCGGAAACCTTTTTTATTGTTACTATTTTAGACGATGTTCACTTATTCATGATGCACATATACGCATGTACCACATATACCATACACACTAACACACACACACACGTATATATATTTAATATATCGGTGCACTTGACAAAATAACAGCATTGTGTATGTACGGCCGGGCAACATAAAAGTATAATGGGCGCGACGGCCGACGGGGATGGGTTCTTTCTCTATATATCTGCTCTGTGTCTCGGACGGAGGGCATCCGGTGGTGGCGCGGCGTCGGCATAATAAATATATGTACGGTGGCGGTTGCGTATGTGTGTAGTAAAAGAACAAGAGACAAATTTCTTGGGATAGGATACATGGCACAGACAGGGAGTAACGGTACTGCCGCTGGCCCAGAGAGAAGGATAGTGCAGTAGCACAACCGCCACGGGCAGGATCAAAAGGGTAATTGCATATGTATATAGGGGACGAGAGATGCGCGGGGTCGCGCCCCCAAGGGCCCTGTGAATAAATAATAAAACACTGTACGTGTATACACACGCACACGAACGCACGACGGCGACTATCGACTTACGGCGGTTGTTACGCGTATATATGTACGGGGTGAGGTGGGAAGGGTAGTACGTTTGTTTAGGGTTAAACTCGTATAAATCACCATCGATTCACCTCTCCCATGTGTTTTTGCTTCCCCCGCGTAGAATATATGTGTCACATTATTCAATAGATACAATCTACCTCTCCCCTTTCCTCCGACGCAACCGATGTTTATTTAATTTGTTTTCGTCGGATTGTTTTTATTTTTTATTTTTACGAAGTTTCTAATGTGAAAATACCTTGTATTTTTATTTTGTCGTTGTCTTTGTATAGTTTGTTTCATTGCTGCTGCCACCCACTATTGATTCGATTTACTTTTGTAAAAAGTCGAAACTCGAATCGTTCTGTATATATAGTATATAATTGAATGTGTATGTAATATGTATAAACTTTTATCGGACTTAATTTAATAAATTTCTCGTTGAATCGAGTTATATACTTTTAAGGCGGATTTTTCGACAACATGTTTTTTTATTTCATTCAAATAAAATTAAGAGAGGGCAACGATTTTTTATTTTATACATATATATGCCTACTGTTATATATATATATATATTTAATATCCGATATACCTATATACGGATGTATGTACCTATAGGTATTACTTATTATTAAATTTTATATAATATTAAATTAAGTTTAGAGAGCAGTTCGTTTACATTCCGATTGGTTATTATTATATTTTTTAAAATTATAATTAAAGAATTGATTTTCACGTTGTTATATATTTAATTAGCACTTATTTTTGTACATATTAAATTGATAAGGTGAAATCAGTAAATTTTATTTAACGATTTGAAGTCTATTGAAACGATAAAATATTGTTTACTGGCTGTATAATTAAGGTAAACAATTTATTTGAAATTAACATATGCTCGCTTAATGCGCCGTATATACAGAATTGTGAATAAAAATATATGGAGGTACCTATTATTTGAAAATAATCCAAAGTAAATAAGTAATATTATCCAATCAATACACGTGTTCTATGTTATAAACTAACAATAACGCTCGTTTTTTCCATTATTAGACCTACAGTTTACATTACGCTGCTGGTGCATCTTCTAATATTCATTCCGATTCGTACATCCTATATAACATATAAGATAAACATATAGTTGAAAGTTTATTTTATAACTCTAAAGACAACAATACGCGAACAGTTCAAAATATTGTTTGTCTTAGAAGTTTTATTGTTTTCCGTTTTGTTTATTTATATTATTACGTCGTATATATATAAAAAAAAAATCGTTATTCGTGCAGTTTTAAATAACTGCTATTTGCTCTCTATTTTTATTCTTATAGTAAGTGTCTGCAGTGAATAAAGTATCAGGTCCGTGTAATCGGTAATTTCGGTTTCAAATAATAATTAATTGTAAATTAATTTTGATAGCGGTATTTTGATTTGATTTTTAATAACTCAAAAACCGTTTATATTTTACTATAATTAATTAATGGTTTTATGACTGTGTAACGTTTGGTTTTTGTCAACAGTAAACCGGATATGGGCGTTCTCGAGGATTGCAACGAAGGAGCACCTACGGGCATGGAACTGCTGCAGCACTTGCAGGACGACGCCTGTACAACGATTGCCGAAAAAGAACGCAGGTTATCGGAAATGATTTTACAGTTGCAGTTGTTCCGGGAACAGCTACAAGGACAGCTACTCACCCAACAACATCATCCGAACAAGGTAATTGATTTATATATACCGTTTTTTCATGCACTTATATATAAGTATATCAATAATTACGTAAACTATTTCCAACCGACCCGCCTATTGTGGTATATTTCGGAGATAATTACAATTTTTTAACGCGTGCGGGTTAGTGTCATATAGATGATGCTTGTTGTTTTACGCTGCGACGGCGGTATGTATACAATTGACTGTCAAAAATCGTAAAACAAATTTGTCTTATAATGATTATTCATTGTCGAAACGAATAATGATAAATATTTCGCGAGGCCCTCTGAAATTCTTTTGCGGCCCACACACACCGTATACACATTTTGGAAACCGCTGATATCTGCTAAAGCCGCACTGCATGCATGAAGAGAGGCACTTGGACAATTTTCAGACACCCGTCCTACATAACCCAGAGACAGTTCTCTATCGAGTGATACGTTTGTATGTTTATATATACATAAATGCGTACAGAGAAAAAAAATTTAACTGCCTTCTCTTCTCTAGTCGACATTTATGTTTCGTAATAACTTTTGATTTACTACCGTTTTTGCTGTGCCGGAATATAATAATACACACGCACTCATACACTGCAGTCGAACTATTTTTATAATCTGAACGTTTCGCATCACGCCGTTTTCGGATTGACGCAATAGAGGGTGGTTTTGTTATTATACTTTAACTATATTATTTGTTAGCATTTCTTTTTTTATATAACTACATAATTTTATATTATTTTAAACAAATTAATACCTGCATGTATCGTGCGAAATCCTTCAATTATGTATAATAAATATACACACCCGTATGCATTGTTGTATTGCGGAAATATGTTCGACCTCATAACAAAAAAACAACGGTGATATTCAACGAACAGAAAATTATATAATAATAATTACTACGGAACTGATTTATTTAGCAGTGACGGTTTATTTTCATATCGAGCTCGTTTAATTAGTGTATTGACTATTGATAGAGCTTTGCGAACTCTTTTGTGTATCATCGCGGTCGTTGTTGGGTAATATAGCATTTGTATGATAGGAAATATGAAAAGTCTCGTGCACGCATTAATTCCACACAATCGGAAAAGCTGATTTTATTACGGTGTGCAGCGCGTATATATATAGTAGTGGCATGTGGAAGTGTGCGGTGGCGGGCGGCGTGCTTCGCGTTCGATGAGAAATTAAAATAAAAATACTCGGAAAAAGCCTGGGACTTAGGACGAGTCTAAAAAGAAGGCGGAGAAGGGTCCACTATGTATACCCGGAAAGACGAGCGTTTTACCTAAATTATATTGTAGTACGTTTTTTTTTCTTCGTTTTCATTAATAACACAACGTCGGCTGTGCGCGTACTACACGCTTCCTTTATTTTTCATTACTCTGCCGTTTTTCTTTTGTTCCGCGTTCGGACTTTAATCTGCTTCTGTGCTTTTGAAAAGAAATGCTTTCCTTTTGCGTTTGCCCCCTCCCCCGCGCACACACACCGCTATCACCACCACCACCACCTCCATTCACCGTATTCACCCCCTCGCACTATATCGCGTATTATAATCATTTTGTTTCCCCGGTTATATCTCATTATTTCCGGCCATTATGTAAACTTTTCAACGAACGGACGTGCTCTGCCGTTCAAATGACCGTAAAAACGCTGGTGCGGTATAGTGGTATACGCTATTACGCTCAAAGCTGCAGCCGCAGTGCGCAGACTTCTCAGAACAGCTCTCCTGCCGCCGTCCGCCCCCGTGGCCGGCATTGTGTTTTGTAAACGCGACTCGCACTTCAACTTTTTCGCGTAATGCCCTCGAAAAGAATCTCGTGAAAGGTCAGCGGACGATAAATGTTTAGGAAATTAAAAATCGGCCGACACGGTTTCAAGCGCGCGAGTTTACTCTGATTAAAACATAATTACGAGAAAAAAAAAACGTGAACGGGGCGCGCGCGTATTTATATTTATATATAGGTGTATGCGTGATACACGCGTTTGGTGCGTGTATAGTGTAATGTATATTTGTGTGTATAACGAGAAGTTAATCCGACGTGTATTGCGCCGGGGCTCGGGCATGAGACGAGGCGCGTGAAATTCATTTTTGATTAATTTTTCCAACGGCTGTTGCTGCGACAGGAGGATTAAAAAATGAAACAAAAACGAAGAACCGGACAATCGGACGGCGGACGGGGGGCAGAAAGGGTTGCTAATGTGATTTATTACGGAGAAGAGTATTCTTGCAGCGCTCGCCGGGGTGCTGCTGCAGTAGTCCGCCATGTGTATATATAATACTATATATACGCCGCTAATTCCGACGAGGGTTTCGGCAAAGTGGCCGCCGGCGCATTAAATATTCATAAGCATATGTTTGATATTTCGCGTTATTGCTCGAGCGATCGACACAAACAGACGCACGAGTATGACCGTGGTTCTCTGGGGGGGATGTGTAATGTTTAGATATGTATATACGTATATACCACCATATTGCACCATACGATATATACGACATAGTAATATAAATATATATTATATGCCTGTTATATGTGTATAATGTACGCTAGTGTGTATGAAATGAATAATGCTTACGAAGCATGTTATAATGATAAATTGATAACAGATAGGCATTTAATCGTTCACGGTAGATGGACTTAAACGTCTCGTGCAAGACGACTTACTCAAAAGGGCGACGCAGGTTTTATAAGGGCGGGTCCCGGCGACGCTCACCGATCACATGCTTCTATATATAAATGAAAACTTGAGGGGGCATAGTCTAGCTAAAACTTTTAAAATACCCTTAGAAATTACCAGCTTATCTACAAATTACATATATATTTGTATGCCAATTAATAATGCGCGTGCATTGACTTAAGTATTATAATATCGCACAGAAATACAAAATAGATAACGAGTAAGCGTATGACCGAACAATAACTCTTGTTACCACTCTTGATTATCAGTATAAAGATTATTATATGTTAAACTACGTCTTGTATATCACGAATGAATATACCTATATTTAAATTAGATTTTTGGCAAAGATGACGTTTTTCAAACGTTTCTTTAATTTTTTTAATAGCTATAGACATTCAACACTTTGATCGAATGCGCGTACAGTATCGGTATTATAATATTATATGTGCGAGCGTCGACGTCCGCGTCTTCTTTTACTCACTTCCTGCTTTAGTTCGGCGCATGACAAGAGTGGGTGCGTGACAATAAAGAATTCATTACACCACGTACTCTGGACGCAGCGTAAAGAGTTTAAATTAGAACTCGTCGCGTGCGCCTGTCCGACGATTTGCCAAGAACGGTTCATTCATTTCTTCAGCCGCGGACAACGCCTAAAACGCGCATATTGTCATCCGTGACACCGGTGATGGGTACCGCGTGTCAAAGATTTTTACTTAAATTCGTTTTAATGGTTTTATATTGTTATTCATTTTCGATAAATCTTTGCCTAAAATTTTTCAATTTTTCGTTTTACACAGGATATATATTTTAAATGAATGATTGTTTGTATAGCCTGTGAGGGTACGTATTGTGACGTACCCTGCAGTTGTAGATGAACCCTATAGCTTCTGAAAATCGATTTAAATGTATCATTAGAAATTTTAAACATTTGCCAACTGTTGCGCGTAAACCAATTTTATGATATTTGTGACCGTTGTTTTTGCGACTTCAATGAATACAATTTTATGAAGCCCTTTAAAATTGCATACTTCACACTTCACTTTTCTTACTACAGAAGTGCGTCTACGAACACTATATTTTTGGTTCTGCGATAAATTGTGTACTATTCGTTTGCCAATTGCAGTCCTGGGTCCGTTTTCGGTGTACGTTTTGTTCCTTTTTGCGATGTATCTACTGCAGAGTACATGCATGGCGTGCGCGTCCAGACCAATTGATTAATTACATCAAACGAGGGTCGGTACTTAATATTTTCTCCGTCTCGCGCGTTACCTATACGCGACGACAGCGACGGTAATAATTTTAAGTTATTATTATTATTATTATTATTATTATTATCATCATCATCGTCGTCGTCTTCGTTGTCGTCGTGGACCTATAACAGAGGAAAATGGCCGCTATTGTGTGTATTATTGCGATTGTGTGAGACTCGAACAACGACGGACGCGCGCGGCGGTAGGCAACAGCGAGAAGAATAAAGGAGCGAAGGATAAGAACAGTAAAAGAAATCATTTATCAAAGTACTGTTTGTTTTGTGTATTATTTATTATTATTCCTTCGGTTTATTATTATACAGGTATATATATATATTTTTTTTTGTTTGTAATATTTTTTCAAAACGAAATACACACTGACTTTTGTTGACCACGACCTACTTGTATTATAATGACGACGCCATTGTGGGCACGTACAATGCACGCATTGTCTATTTGCCTAGGCTTTATTATAATAATAATAAAATTGTTTTATTTTTTAAAAAACTCTACGCGGTAGATGACTGTGGCGGTGGCAGCGCTATACCTGGTACACACACCTTTTGTCAGCGTGTCCCACCGGGTTGCATCATTTTTTTTTTTTAACGCGTTATTCTAAGACTCCATTCACCTTGGCAGCGAGGCTAACGTACGGAGTGTGCGTGTGTGTGTGTGTTAGAGAAGAATTATAGTGGTTATACGTTGTGCTTGTATAATATATTATATGTATGTATAAAAAGAAGTACACGTATTTGCATACAAAAACAAAATGTATATGTATTTATATTTATTGGATTCCGTTAAATAATAAATACTCGCAATATATACGCTCGTTCTATCACTCAAACTTTTAAAACTCAAAAACTTGTATATCTCGACTTTTTTTTGTTCGCTTCAGATTCGATATATAAAATGTGTAATGTATTATTATTATTATTATTATATTGCAAGTATATGCACACCGTACTGCATATGATATTATCATAATTTGCTATTATCCTGCATTCCTGC
The DNA here is from genome assembly GCA_949715065.1 of Periphyllus acericola. NCBI lineage: Eukaryota > Metazoa > Arthropoda > Insecta > Hemiptera > Aphididae > Periphyllus > Periphyllus acericola. Next base: position 12,993,591 of record OX454269.1, read on the forward strand.
TGCTATACTATATCGTTTATTTTATAATTATTATTTCGAACCTTTGCGCACGTTTATTACAGACAAGTGACGCATGAAGCTGCTATATATATATATATATAATATATATTCGCAGAGAATCGGCTTTGCTTTTTCATCCGTGTTATTAAATGTCGAATTTCTCGAATGAATTTCGTTGAAAATGAAGAAATACACGATAAAACTCCATATATTATTCCTATAGAAAAAAAAAATAAAGAGATTGAAGAAGAAAAGACGAATGGGATTTATTGGAAGAGTACGAGTATGTTGTATATTATGATTTTTTATAATATATTATTTCTTTGTCATTTTCTGCAGAATAGACGATAGTTGTACTATACATACCTAGTACGAATCACTCATAATATAATATATAGTATATGTCTCTCAGCATGTTTTATAATAATATGTTGCTACCATACGACGTCGAAACGTGATTCTATTATGTTTGGGGATTTGGAAAACGTCGCGTCTACTGGCCGCACATATGTGGGTCAGAAAATTGACTTATCGTATATAATACACATACATGTGTGTGTGTGTGTGTGTGTGTGTGTGTGTGTGTGTGTGTGTGTGACGCGCCAGAGTCGTCGTCATTTAGTCCATTTGTTCTGAAAACCATCTGCATATACGCATAAACATCTGGAAACAGTCTCGAGACCCATTATTGCATTATCGACGACGACTATAGAACTTCGTCCCGCGAATATATGTTATATGTATCCTTAACACAACAATAAAATATACGTGTCGTTCGCCCATGCGGAAATCGTCTTTGGCTCTTAAATATACACCCGAAAATCCCTGCAGCAGTTTTAATAATAAATCGCAACGTATATTAGTATATATGTGTAGATTATATTTCACGATGAAGGGCTGCGACAGGGTAGATTTTTGTTTCTTTCCCACACGGCTGTCTGTATGTACATAATATATATGTCATGTAATATGTGAGTACACTGTTTTATGTACCCTCGTTTCGCTGCAGCGTGTGTAACCTTAGACCTGCCGCCACACATATGCTTCCTCCGCAAAGTCGTCGTCCTGCCGTATTAATTAAAAGTCGCTGTCCTCTTTCCGGACTAGATTTATAATTAAATAATTAATATGCAATGTCCCTACCGCGGGTATTATATTATGTATATACTATATATACAATATATGCTCATGATACGAGATTTCTGTCAGTTCAGAGCGGCCGCTGCTACTAAAAAACAATGCGCCTTGTAAGTAAACATACCACGGCAATATTATATAAATATATCTAGGTACACTGTATTGAGTGTAATGCACGTGTTGTTTTTTTACTCTTAAGTATTTTAATATATGCGTGCATTTCAAATTGGTTTTGTTACGAAAATATGTTTAAAATCCAATAAAAAAAAAAAATTAAATAGTCAATTGAAGACGAAACTTTATAGAAACACATATGTGAAATTTGATTTCATGTAGGTATCTATATTTTAATCTTTAAACACATTTTTAGATAGATTCCCGTGTCCTTATTGATTTACAAAAACTATGTACAACTATATAACTAGTTTTAGGTCAAAACAGCAAAATGTTTTTAGATTCTAATGGCTGCAGAAAATTCTGCAAAAATTATTTTTCAAGTGTTGCAAACAACATATAAAGATATATTTTAAATTGATATGTTATCCTATATGTGTACATATAGATGAATATCTGACGTGTATGTATGTTATAGGTTTGTGTAATATGCGATATGTGTGTGATATAAGCGAAGGAAAAAGAAGAGGAGGAGAACAATAATACAATGGGATGATTATATATATTTTTTTATTTTATTTTTTTTCTTCACCGCACGATTATTATATATATATATAGCCGGTAGGTAGAGGAAGGAGCATCATCGCCATTGTTCGCGCGCAGTGTTTGTGTCCACCTGTGTGCGTGTGCACGTGGTGGCGACCGCGGCGACGTGAAAATGTATTGTTGTCGGCGGCGGCCAATAGCAGCCCTTCGTCGGTCGCGCCAATCGCGTGCCGGCAGACCCTACGAAAATGTTTTTTTTTCCTCTCCTATTGTTTTTCCTCGTCACGCCTGTTCGGAAAGCAAACCGCGGAAAACCGCCTCCTATCGCCACGGTCCGTTGTATATACACACATGTTATGCATTTTCTCTGCGCAACAATATAAGACACCACCGTATATTATCGGGCGTTGTCGTGCAGAGAACACATTTTATTTCGCAGTAAAATTAGTTCGTAAATATAATTTCATTATATTCATCCGGTATTATTATATTATGCCTATACAATATTATATAAAATCGATTTTTCGTCCATCCGCTCCTTTGCATTTTTTCTTCGTCCGTTATATAATTTAGTAAATAATATAATATATTCACGACTTATGATGGTGTATTATTTATTCAGTAAGAAAGGTTTTTTTTTGTATCGTGGGTTTTTTCAACATTTAAAAATATAAAATAAAAAAATACCTGTGGTAAAAGTTATTATTGTTTATTGTTTACTTTTTTAACAATGTTCACGTATACTTAATAAAAGGTATACATATATATAAATATATCATTACACGTCAATTTATTCATTCTTTATAAATAATTTTTGTTTGCGTTTTTACGCTGTACGACTTGTATTCATGACATTTCAAATTATATAATGTTTACATACCTATATATAATTCATGCGTATATAGTTGGTGTGTCACCGCATATATACTATTGAAATATAAGCGGACTATGAAGCCTTTGAGTGAGTTACGAGAATAATTAAAAAATAAATTATTCAATTCCTTTTGTAGAAGTATTTTTTTTTTGTCACTTTGTCTTTCCAAAGGACCCTATATATTGTATTTGAACAGTATACGCGTTGTATCGAGTTGTCAGTGGCGGCGGGTGTGCGAAAGTAATACGAAGAGTAATTCTCGGGAGGAATGGTTAAAAGTACGTAATTAACGGAAAACTACATTTTATTTGTTAATCCTTTTTCCTGGAAATAAAAGACTACAAAGGATATTATCTATACGTTTTTTTAACGTTTTACTGCGTATGTTCTATATTTTATCTTCCCACTCGACCTTATACATGTATAAATGTATTAAATGCAGCAGTCTCTCGAACATTTACATAAATCTCGTTATATCTAATGCTCCAATACGCCATTATAATATGCACATATTTCAGACTTGAAATAATAATAATTGTATATCAAAAACACTATGAATTATTGTACGAAATACTTAACCTTTTAATTTGATAAATTGTGTGTATGTATTTATACATATATATATTTATATGTGTGTGTGTGTGTGTGTGTGTGTGTGTGTGTGTGTGTGTATGTAGGTATTGTCAAACACGCGCGGCGTGCGCTTATAACAAGGTTGAATAAAATAACGTTTTGATTCCAGTCCCCTTATGTATATATAATGATTAGACGCTTACGGATTATAGGCAGATATATGTGTGTATATACTCGAGAGAGAAAACTGTATCGCGTGGTTTCTCTATATATATATATACACACACACATATTCCTTCCGATTTAATAAACAATGTGTAATTAATAATCATGCTTATAGCGAAACGAGCATAAGCGTTTAATAAGATTTCCGCGAGTACAGAATAAAACTAGATGAAAATAATAATAATAATAATAATTGCGCAAATTTTCTTGAACCGCTATAAAATAACTATTAACGGTTCGTTATTTTTTCATAATCAGCGGAGGTCTTTTTTTGTCCGCTGGCTGGTCGACCGCCGTTGTCGCATTATATTCCGCGGAAGTCGAGAGTTATATTTTTCAGTCCGTTTATGACAAACTACTATTTCCCTCCCTCTTATGCTCCGTGCGTGATTACTGATTACATCTGCCATGTCCACGCGTGCGTACAGCTTTTATACTTGCGTTTCTCGAATGATGGACTTTGATGCCTCGTTCAATCCGTTTTGAAAAATTTAAGTTTTTGTGTTCTATATATAGTCTCGAAGCGAAATAAAATAATTATGCGAACCTTTCGTTTTTGAAGTGTTCGTGTAGTTTTTGCAAAATCGTTTGAAAAACTTGATTTTTTCAATTAGAATATTATAATTTAACCATCAGATACTTGATTCATTCATATGGTTCTAATATTCAAAAGAAGTAAGAAAAATCCCACCTGCAGCAGTTTTATTTTCCACCAGGACTGTTTAAGAACTAGCTGTCAGAAAAAAAAACCTTATTGTGTCTGTTCAACTTGCCCAAAACCGTCGTCGTTGACACATATATAAGACATCGGAAAAGTATACGTTGTATAATGGTATATTTCTGTGGTGTGTAGGTCATGATCGTTGCGATTAAAGTGCTAAAGTCTACGAAGCATCGCATGTATACAACCGTGCGGTGATTTTATTTTTTTATTTTATGCATATATTTAGTGTGTTGAGTCGGTGGTATTGTGTCTGCTCCTCGTTGGATAGATATCACTGTTGTACGCGTGTACAATACACATTAATAATAATGATATATGCGTGTATAGCATCCGTACAACAAGAAATAAACATTTCGTCGCGTTGAATATTTCCGTGAAGATAATAATAATAATAATAATAATAATAGTAATAATGGTTATAATAATGTACTCGACGACGACGAGCGCTTTTTGTTGCTGCTGCATTTTTCTGTTTTCGAAACGTGCGTCTCGTCCTACTGCAGGCCAATTAATTTCTTTGGCCGTATACGACAACGGACACGCACACGTACGGTAACGGGTGCAAGACGTCAATCGATGGCGTGCGCGTTTTATTATTACGTGACTTGTGTTTTTTTCCTATATCCTATGCGCCGCGCCGCGTAATAACGTCGTCGTCGCACTACAAAACGCAGTTCGGTTTCACGGGTGGCGACGGTGGCGGCGACAAACCGCGCGTTGACAACCGTCCCTGTCAACACGTCACCGGGCGATGTATTCATTCTATAATGTAAAAACTTATTTCGACTCGCACCTGTTCGTGTGCGCTGCTCAGACGGCGCGGAGATGATTTTATTTTACATTTTTCCCCTCGGCGTATCCGATTTCCCGAGGAAAAAACCAATCGAAAAGGTACACTCACTCTTTCTCACACACACACACACATGTATCATGGTGCCTTCGCGAAATATCGTGCCTACACGTGAACAGTATAACGCGTACACGTCGACTCGTCAAATGACCAAAACGCGTTTTCGTATACATAGATGTAATATTATTATAGTGATTATTGTGTTGTGCGCGGTATAATATTGTATATTATATGTATTATTTATACATCGCGTGCGTCTTTTTCGCGAGGTTCCGCCAAATGGCCTACGTGAAAACGGATGATGGTCTGACAGAAAAATAATTATCATCGCTACCAGAATTAAGTTATACATCTCCTGTGTTCTCAAATATTTCATACTTTTGTAATATATTATGTCACTGCACATGTGCACATTCGTCTGCTATTGTTATCATCTCCCGATGAACGATTTGTCATTATAGCACACTATACCTATATACGGTCAATGTATAAAATAATATCGTCTGTAGTAGAACGTCCATTTCGTGTATGTTCGATTTTAACGACCCTTTTATTTTTGTCTTCGAACGTGTAATCCGAACCCGACGGGGTTCTTTTTTCTTCGGCGCGACCTTGTAAAACAATTCGACCGGCTAGACACCCCCGGTGACCGCTATAAATCATCGACACATTTTATTTTATTTCGTTTTTTGACAGTTGTTTTCTTCTCCGAAACACAATCTGTTCGCAATATGTGATTTTCGACAAAATGTTCACTCTCTGTCGTCTCGCAGCCACCGTCACCGTCTCTGCTGCAGTCATCCCGCCGAATGCCGATGTATCGTAATAATAATATCGTCTCGTGAGACGGCTGAAGGGTGAAGTCGACCGAACGTGGCCGATTACACTCGGCGAGTAATCTTCGGAGTAAAATCGCACATTTTTTTTTCTCGTACAGCCCTTATTACGTGCTCTTGTAATCGCCGGGAACGATTTTTTCGGAAACCCAATAATTACCGGAGTGTATAGTATACGCTGTGCGCGATGTATATATATAATTTTACACACACTCAGTTGAACAATCCGGTGAACGGCTCGTGTCGGATGATATTGTCGTTTGATAATATTTTTGCTGTCGTTGTGCATTTGTGTCGGTTCAATGGTGAAAGGACGAGGAGGGCAGAGTATACTACTACGAACGACACAGCATGTGTGTGTGTGTGTAGGATATACTGTGCAGCAGTAGTGGCATTGCGCGTTAATCTCTTGTCGTCCGGGGCCCACCGATTCCCAGCGGACCACGGCAACCAGTGCCAAAGAATATAATGAGAATCGCTCTCTTTCTCTGCAGCAGTAACCCCCCCGAAAAATGAGCGGCTTATACACATTGGCAGTCTGCACTGCTGCGCGGAGCACGTCACCGCACAAAGGCTGCTGCATCATTTCCCTCGCGGCGCGAAAATTCGGCGTTTCCTCGGTTTTTCTGCAGGTAATCGAAAATCGTGCGTGTGCGATGGCATCGGTGCGGTTTTTATTTTTATTTATTTTTTCTTCGTGTTCAAAGGGCATTTGTTTCATCATGTTTTAATAATAGTAATGTACTCGCGCTTGTAACGACAAATCGCACGGGTCGGAGGGGTTTTTTTTTAACGAGATCATTAATTCCTGTAATGCACGGTTTAGGAAGGAGCCGCCGCCGCCCGCCGCTGTTGTATGTACGCTGTGCAGCAGCACACGGTTAATCCGTGTTTACGACAATTCGGTGGTGCAGGAGTAGGACGGAAAGGAGGGGAAGAAAAATGATAGTACTAGCCAAAGTTGTCATAATTCATATTTTTCGGGCATACGCGCGCGCGGTGTAATATTTTCACATAATTTTACCCTACACTCGCGGCCCTCTCACAGCAGACGCGGCGTGAGTTTTTAATAATTTATAACCGAGGAAATCTTATTTTTTCAGTTCCATACTCACACATAATAATATAATAGACGACGTTCTTCTTCGTCATTAAATGACGTGTTTTTTGTTGGCTTCGTCGTACTCTGAATGACCGCCTTTGTCTTTTGTATACACACGTATACACGCGCGCGCGCGCAAGCACAGAGACGAATAAATATTGTAATAAATTAACCTGGAGACCGATTTAAAAAATATTATCTTCTCAGTCGTCGTCACTGTCGCTTGCGCGCGCGCGTATGAATGTGCGTGTATCTGTTGACGGCTGCAACGGTCGGCCGAGTTTATTTTTGATATTCGTTAAAACGTCCTTACGCCCGCGGTTTGTATATACATATTTATGACGGGAAAATAATAATTATAGTTATAAAACGACGAGGGTTCCTCCCCCAGAGGAATGCGGCGGCACGTTAGCTATTCGCGCGTAATATTTATTTTTTTCCCCCCGTCGCTCAACAATATGATAATGATGATGATGCGCGCGAGGCCAATAAACTATAAGAAAAAGAATAAAAAAACCGTCTAGTGCGATGTTCAAAATAAAATTTCCGTTGTTATTCGGCGAACGCGCGGGTACACTGCACGCGTAATAATAGCTTAGTTATGTATATGACGCGCATGCGTGTAAATTATACTTTATGATGTAAAGTCGAAAGAATCGTGACGATTTAATATATCACAGTCGCCGCTATACTAATCGTTTGGAGCATGTATATGTGTCAAAAAAATAATAATAATAATAAAACGCGTTTCCTGTCGAAAACAAAAGGTCAACACTATATGCGTGCGTGTATGTGTAGTGTACAGGATGCTCGCCGGTACACTGTGCTCCATCAGCTGTTTTTTTTTTAACGGACGACGCGACAAGTGTTTTGTGAGTGTGTGTGTGTGTAGAAACCTAGGACGGAAGAAATGAACAGATGGTAAATGTCAAACGGATTACGAGGTCATATATGTACGAACAAGAGGACAAGGATAAAAGATGAACACACGCGGGACGAAAAAGAAGATTACAAAACTGCGAGAGGAAACGTGGGGCCTGGTCATGGCATTATGGTTCTTAACGCCACCGCACAAAGTCTCGGTATTAGCTGGGTCCGTTAAAAGGTTTCCTACGATTTACGCCTTTGTCGAGAGCTACAGTGGCGACGACCACATCGAGCACACGATAACTTCGACGTGCGTGCCGGGATGTCCAGTGAGTTTCATGGTGGTGAGGAAGAGATTTTGTGGCCAAAATACGAATTATTAATCTTTAACTCTAAAGTCTCTACACTCTAATACATTGACCTTTTGAATGTTTTATATATGTTTTTATTTTACTTATAGTCTGGTCATTCATTATTTATTGGTATTCTTGGAAATATTATTTTTAATCTCATCGACATTGCCGTAGACTTTTGAGAAGGAAATCATGTTAGAAACCCTTAAAGTTTTCGTTTAACGTGAAAACAATAGTGTGAAATATTGCAAGTAAAATATCATGCACATGCACCAGCGTGACGTCCAAAAGTTGCTTATTCTTATACAAAACAGTTAGTTGTCCATTATGTTTTTAATTTCCTATAGCGGAAACTTTCTAAGGATTCACACTGTGTATGTTTCAAAATTTTAGATTGACGTACATATATAAATATATACACACACACACACACACACACACTTTTGTAATTGATAGTTACTGTTCGCTCGTAAATGATCATCGTAGGTCGTTCACGCTACAAAGAAGATTGAAGCGTTATTTTTACGAAGACGTGCGTCGCCAGGTACAATTTGCCATTGTCAAATCGCGGTCGACAGTGTCATTAGTAATATAAACCATTCGAGTGAGAAGAGGACACATTTCATGCTGAATTTTGGCAAAGATTTTAATCAATTAACCGGAAAGAACTCGAAACATACGTATACATACACACACACACACACACACACACACACACACACACACACACACACACCTTTATTTAGAAAAGTGAAATCGCGCAGTAACTATTTTGGCGCGTTCTGTCCGACCTAATGAACCAATTTTACTCTTATCTTGGCAAACGCACGTGCACGCACACCACCGCAACATCTTTGTATACCGCTGCGCCGTTAAAATATCAATATTGAAATTGATTTTATCGACGAGTGTATGGTCATGTGCTGCAGTCGCGATTCGTGACTTTTATGTGTCGTTATATGAGGATGATCTAAAAAGTACTCTTCGTCGCTACTAGCCCTTCCAGATCAATTTTTCCAAACGAAGTTAGGTACTATACTGTTATAATATAGTTTCTTTGTCGATTGATTCAAATCGGTCTCTGAGCTTTTTTTGAGTTTTAATTGGGCTTGTACAGACGTTTTATATTAAGACTGCCAATCGACGCCCCGCTAATAGTGACATACGTGTTTTAATTAAAATGCCTACTCCGAAAGGTACCGAACTTATCGAAATTCATGAACAGTTGTGTGAGACTTATGCAGTACAAAAATCAAAAATTTCAATCCGATGATAAGACATATTTTCATCTCCAAGATACTTAACCGTACTCGGTCTGCCAGGAAAATCATTTGGGAACAACTAGACGACCTTGAGTGCCTTCTGAAACCACAAATACGGCTAAACCAATTGTAGCAAACTTTTAAAAAAACTCGCAGCTGATTTCAAAATTGAAAAAAAAGTTCGACGCACTTGTTCCTCCTCCATTGCAAAAACCCAAAACTTGGATTCCTTACTTTTTGAACTATTCTCGTTTATAAACACACTAGATATAAATTATATGTACAGCGATGAATTTAATTTTGCGTATTTATTATTATTTTTTTTTTAATTCTTATTGCAGTTAAAAGTAACTTTATGCGTGCAAAGGGAGAGGTTCATACTATAAATATAGGTGTGCTGCAGAGGTGTGTATTGTATATTGAAAAACCTCGCGACCGTTGTTTGTGCTGAACAGGACTGAGGAGTGGTTAGGCCTCATTAAAAATAATAATTCTTTGAAATAACCGCGTTGTTAAAAAATAAAAACCGCGACACACTTGTAAAACACCCCCGCCGACACTCGCTCCGATCGGACGGCCGTCATATACACTTCATCACCACCACCGCCGAAGTAATACAAAACTCTATTATTATTATTCATTCGGATTTATTATTATTTCTAAAGTGAAAACTCTTTGTGTTATAGTGTTCTTGGCGTTTGCCATTGTGACTTATCCACTTGTTCTCGCGCTCTCCGTGGGTCTTGTGCACATAGGTATACTATAGCCATTATCATTATTATTATTATTATTATTATTATTATAATTACGATTATTATTACTATCGCGTATACCCCTGACTTGTGAAGGGCTTCTCTGCGTCTACCAATCGTTTGTCCCCGCCAATAGTGTTTAGTGTATGTGTGCGGTGTACCACCTCTGTCGTCAATTGTTTTTCATCGCACAATTAAGTACATGTCTGTGCACAATTTCCTTTATTGTGCAGTAAGTATAATTTAGTCTTAGTAATTATGTATTCGCCGTTCACTATTATATTATATTTTCTTATTTAAAGCCTGTATCAAACTTAAAATACAACACCGATTCTAACGTATGCTCTGTTGACCTACTACCGATCACTGAGTATAGGTTATAACCAGATGCCGGATTGTAGATTTTTGAATCTGCCAATTATTGTTTTATTGTTTATTCCTACTAAATCTACGGAAAATTAAACAAAGCTTTCAAGCCAAACAAGATTAATAATATAATATAAAAATGGAATATAATTAATTGTACTACTGTTTTCGCTTATCAAATCATCATGTATTTTCATGTAATTATCATATATGTATGCGGTGGTAAATTAATTATTTAGATCTACATAATATTATGAAATGTATACTAATTTAATAGTAATTACATTTCAGTTATGAACTAAAATCGTTAAATTTTTTAACAAAATTCGAAAAACTATACGGCAGTCTATTGTTAGGTGTGTGATACATTTTCTGTTTCTTTACTGAAGATATGATACAGGTCATTTGTTTTATTACTGCTGTAGTGACGTGTTATTTTCAATTACAGTTTAAACAAACGAGTTATGAAATATTTTATGTTTAACATATGGCAGTTATTTAATTATTATATTGATGTCTGAAACGCGCGATTTATTGAGATTCCTTCCATAAACATAAACAAATTTCGCGTGTTGAACAAGTTTGTCTATGTGATTCGTTTCAATCATTGTGCATATACCGACGATCGGTTCAAAAAAGCCGTTGCGATGCTTTCGTACCCACTAACTCGACACTTAATTGTAGTCTTCAAATGTCGTCGTATGTTAATCTCGTAATTGGCCTTCCTCTTATTGTCATCCTGACGCGCCACCCCTTTGTGCATGACGAATAGTCCTGTATTCTGTTTTTTAATCTAAACGCGACGAGATAACGTACGCACCACAACATTCATCCGGTGCAAACCATCACGATCATGTACATATATATACGTATATACCTTCATGTATACATATCACATACTACGTTGACAGATTCGACAAGAGTCCATTTAGTTTATTGGTGGAGACAACAAGTGAAAGCTAATGATCACCGGGGTACTTATTGTATGTATAATGTATATACGTAAATAATATGTAGTATATACGTGGAGAGAATAAAAAACCCAAAATAACGACAAACAAAACCGTGCAGTGTATAATACGTATGGTGACAGAGGGAGAGAAAAAAAACCGGACAACAACGTATGTACCTAATGATTTCTGGGGGGTCGGACGCTCGGACGACCCTAAGTTTCTCGGGGTGGAGGAGCGAATGGTCGGTGACGACAAAGTGATTACACATCGCGCGCGCGAGTGTGTGCGTGTGTCGCCGGACCATTATTACTCTGCTGTTTATTAAAGTGAATGCACGTCGTCATATTATCGTCATCATTCTATATCATATAAAACGCACGCGTGTGTGTGTACAATGTTACATTGTTTGCTCACTCGCGTTGTATTATCCGCAATGTTATCTCTCTTTGATACCACCGCCTCGGCCACAATCCCCTCAGGGGCTAATCACACACACATACACACACGGTGTAACGTGCGTATTGTTGGCCTTTGTCGCATATATATATATAGTTATTAAAAATGTACAGATAAATAATACGTGTATACCACGTGTGTGCGTTTGTGCTATTATCGTGTATAGGAATCACATGTTGTTGGCCTGGGCATCTGTTCTCGATTATCCTCGACAAAAGCGTTTTGCCCACGAGTTGCCCGAATTTGTTGATAAATACCAACGTTTTTGACGCGCTTCGAATCCTTTAAACAGCCACACAGTATAAAATATATAATAATAGTATACAGTATGTAGTATAATAATAATGTACATTAACTAAAACTGTGTCGAAATCCGTCATTGTGTAGCATTCCATACAAGTCCCGTGGTATATATACAATAATATGTTAACTAAAAAACAAAAAAAAAATTATTCAAATTAACAGTGTTTATAATTGTGACAAGTCGTTTTCTATTATTATAATTTCACGTTTCGCAGTCGACGGTTGATTATACGCAATGATTTCGACATTATGGAAAAATTATCTTCGGATTAAATTAGATATTTTACTGTGCGTAAGCGATAGTTGAAATCGTATTCTCGTTAGAACGCCGACGTGAAATGAATTGTATTATTCTTAATTTGTTCGATAGTGTAGTTTGTAGGTATATCCGCGTATGCAGGAGGCCGACCGCACGTGCACTCAATACGATCAAATCGTACACAAAAAATTGGAATTTCAGCATCGCGCAGTGTATAATTTGATAATTTATTCGAGGACTCTGGTTTATATACAATAGTAATAATAACAGTAAAACCGTAGGTCGCGTGCGATCTCGGTCTCTAAATTCGGCGGCACGTGTACGCGGATTCGATCGATCGGACAATGATGCACGCATGATGGCACTACAACAGCAGAGTGTACACGTCAGGGGACGTGAGGAATCGTATATAGTATATACGATAATTATTCGCCTAATCCTCAGTTATATCGTCTTCCCGAATTGGGCCCTACGTCGCTCCTCTACACGGCACGCGTGCAATAATCTAAAACAAATACGTATATATATTGCGTCATTCCGTTTGCGTGATAATGCGATGGGTGGGAGACAGAGGGAGGAGGAAAAAAAGGAGCACAGTAAAAACTAAACACAATATGGAGGATAATTAGAATGTAGTCTCATTGTTTGCACTCGGTATACATACCACTCGTGATTTGGTAGAAGAAAAAAATAATAATAACATACACACGAGGGCTGCTTACTCTCCACACACTCACACACACACACATGCGTGCGTACACAGTTTCACTTTGAAGTACATTGTCAACAATAATACTGCACACGTCCTCCGTGTACATATATTGCATCGCGTGCGCGTACGAATCTGCGGCGGTCTTTATATATACGCGCGGTGTGTGTTGAAATCTCCTCTGCGGTTCCTCTCCGTCGCTCTGCCGGAACATTATAATATTTCAATCGCCCCGGAGCCGTCGCTCGTCTATCACCGAAGCGCTGCGTATGTAGTACGAGTTTGTATGGATTTTAATTTTAAATAATTATATTCATATTGTTTACCGAACGGAAGCGAAAGAATAAAAATATGTATACGGATCACGTTCCGGGAAAATGTTCTATTTTTCTTTTTTACCGCTGCGGGGCCGAGCTTTTGACAAGAAAACAACGCCGCTCGGATATTAATGTCTTCGTCGGATTTCATAATATTATAATAACGTCCGTGTTGTTCGCAATCGATAAGTATCGTGAATTAAAAATTGAAAAGAACTTTACGTTTAAGGGTAAACACAAGGCGTGTGATTCAAAGACCGTAGCGACGGTGGTGGTCGGGTTCGTTCAATATTTATAAATGACTGCGCGCCTCCACGAAGTACATAATATAGTAATAAACATAAAAATCTTTTGCCCCGCAAATTTTCGGGTCGCATCTAACAAAAAAAAAAAAAAACGACAAAAAGAATAATTTAAAAGCATTTTCTTTTTTATCCTTGAAGCGAGCATTGTATGAATAAGTCAACAGAAAAGGTGACGTAACAGCTAGTGTACTGCCGTAAGTGCTTTTGCCGATGCTGCCAGTAAACCCACTTTGTACGAAAATATGACACGAAAAAAAAATATAAACACCACCGAAAAACTTCGAGCCCTTCCTGAGGAACTCGTTAATACATATCTGTTTTTGGTAGAAATAAAAACCAATTTTGACACAAAAATCAGTTTTTTTTTCTCAATATTATTTACGTTCTTACGTTCCGTTTTGTCAATGCGCAAGCGCACATTACTGCATAACACTATTATCCGGTCGGATTGCTACCGTCATGTATATGTGTCAGTATGTATATACGAGGGAATTGTCGTATAGGCGTTAAATAATCTAATAAATAATAATAAATCTAAAGAATTGGATGGTTGCCTCAGATGTCGCCGCTAGGCTCCACTGCCATATACTCTCTCATATACGACGACGACGACGGTATATTATTATATTTTAAGTACTGGACGGTTGCCACGATTTCGCACTTTGTCTTTCGGCCATAATCTTTTAAAAATGCCCTGCGCGCGTGCGCGCTGTATACGTGTGGGTGCGTGCGTACTGCCAGAGAACTCGAAAGAATGAACAAACAACAATTCACTTCCATTTCACTACGAGCCGAGTGTGTGCGAATAACGTGTGTGGCGGAGATTTACATTGGAAACGAAAATTTAGTATACACATGACGAAACGGAAACTGTTATAATATACTCAACTCTTCGACTCGCATGTTATACGCGTCATCGTATATTGCATTTCACCAGTGCGCCATACCACTTCCGGTTATATACTTGTAACTCGCTATGATGTGCGTTTGAAAAGCTACTCCATATGCGTGTGCGCGTGTTAAGTTTTTTTCTGAATATCGTTCTTGAATGTGTTGAATTTAATTATATTTATGTCAAACCATGCGCCATTCGGACAAAAATACGATTCGCGAATCGAACTAGACATAAATGTGATTCATCGGGGTAAGAATTCCACTACGAAAACACGTGTTTTAATTGCACCGGAAACCGGAACACGACGATATTAATAAATAAATTAGCACATATGCGTAACGATATCGTGCTTGGTGCGTTGAATTCCTCACAGAAATGGTTTTCGTTAGAAATGTGAATAGACGTGCGGTGGCGGTGAGGACTGAGGAGTAAGAGGGCAGGATGTGTGAATGCTGCGGTGGCGGAATACCGCCACGCCACGCCACGCCACGCCGTGCCGTTGCGAACGAGATGGGAAAAAAGATTTTTGACTATTCATATAATTAAAACGAAAAAAAAATGATCTAACGTCGTATAACAATAAAACTGTCACGCGGGGGAGTGTGTAAACGAGACACGAAAAAAATAAATAAATAATAACCGCCGTCTTTTGACAGTCGTGTGCAGAATTAATACACTTTGCTCAGACGTGTGTGCATACTGCATACACACTCACATAATATATCAGTATACGTTTTACCCGGCATCGTCCGCTCATCTATAAGCATTTATTAATCAAACGGACGCGGTTTTTAAGTGGCCGTTGTTCGTCGTCGTCGTATAGTCAGTGTTGGCTTTGTCATTGTTGTTTCCAAGTCACACAGTACTTCGCCGTATCAATTTCATTGCGCGTATAATATAATATCTCCCTATTATTATAGTTATACCATTCCGTGAGATTATTTTTTCATAATTTCCTTTTTTTCACTGTTTCAGTTCGGTCACCTGAAAGGATTGCCGAGCCTACCGAATCATCAGTCCATGTTCTTCCTGCCGTTGTTGGATCAACTGCGCAATTTGTCGAATTGCTCCAACGCGGCAGCACTGGCCGGTCAACAGCAGCAGCAGCAGCAGCAGCCTTCCACCACAACGGCGACGACGACCAACGTAAGTATCCCGTTGATTATTTCTACACGTTCGCTCTCTGCAGTATAGTTGTCAATCACGGGTTTGCAGCCTTTCTCCGTTCGTTTCCGGACTATTCTTCTTTACTTTTGATTCGTAAACGAATCACGCGTCAGGTCGTCCGCAATTTCCGCTACAAGTATGTAATACTCTAATCGTGGTCCGTATTTCCTCTCGTCTCGACATTCAGTTCCTCTCGCTACGATCAATTATACAGGACCTTTCCTGCATGACGTTGTATGTTTTCCTTTTCTATTCCGAAATCAACGCAGTTGATCATTTGTTAATTTTTTTTTCGCTCTTCTCGCAGGTCGGGTGGTCGAACAACGGCAGATCACCATCCGCGTCTTCAGCCAATCAGTGTCCGATGCAACTGCAACAGGAACAACTGCAGCGGATGC
Organism: Periphyllus acericola; assembly: GCA_949715065.1. NCBI lineage: Eukaryota > Metazoa > Arthropoda > Insecta > Hemiptera > Aphididae > Periphyllus > Periphyllus acericola. The sequence goes on from OX454269.1 coordinate 13,009,934, forward strand.
AACATACGCCGTCGCCTCAGGCGCAGCAGCAGCAGCAGCAGCAGCAGCAGCAGCAGCAACAACAACAGCGGCAGTCGTCGGCGGCCGACCCGGACGCGCCGCTGAACCTGACCAAACGCAAGTCGCCCACGCCACAGCCACCGCCGTCGACGACGCCGCTGCAACATCACCAGCAGCAGCAGCAGCATCACCAACAGCAGCAGCACCACCAACAGCAACAGCAGCAGCAGCATCACCACCAAATGCAACAGGCCATGTTCTGCAAACAGCAGAGGTCCATGGGCGAAGTCGCTGCCGGCTGGAACTCTTCGTCGTCTCCTCCGGCCACCACGCTGAGCACGGCCAACAGGCGGTCCGGTTCGGGCCAGGGACTGGTCAGTCCGCCGGCCGCGGCCACGCCGAAACTCCTGCCGCCCATACCAGTGACCAGGGGGTTCATGCCCTACGCCGGCCTTCCACCACCTCCGCACCACTCGTCAGCCAGTGAGTTTTTTTTTCTTCTCGCATTTATATCGTGTAATATTCAACCCGTCTTCTAAACTTGTCGTGAAACCGATTTCAATCGAATTCCTAAAATATTGAAAACGCCGATCAACTAAATCTGAGTGTCCGACAAAGCAATTTATATGCTTAAAAGATGTGTACCTAACCGATAAAATATCTCTATTTGGGTATATCGTATAATATAATAATATTACTGTAAGAAAATCGTATAATAATGCCTGTGAGAATATTAAAATAATCGATTATAAATTTAAATAATGATTGGAACTTGTTAAAAAACAAACGTTGCGTACGTAATACACCTTTCCGCTGTCCGGTTATAATAATTTATAATATAGCTAGATTTATTAAAATAAAAAAATTAAAAACCTTATTTCTATTAGAACCAACGTATGCCATAAATCGTGTGCGAGTCAACGAAAATTGCGGTCGCGAAAATTCAAACAGCATAAATTATTCTCATGTGAGCCTTGGAAATCGGTTTATTCGAAATCCGGTGAACCGTTAATGACTTATTATTCGCTTTATCGAACATACCTCCGCTCTCCACGGTTCAATGCAATTATTATTTTCTCGAGTTATCTGCGCACACCTCCTGCTGTTGTCCGATAATTTGAAAACGAGTCTGATGAGAGTATAATTTATAATTATTGTATTCCGTTTCTGATTAGACACAATGTGGTCTTAACCCGTTGGGATTTTTATATTTTGTTCCCACCGATATTTCGTAGTACGAAAATAAAAGGGAAGAATACCCGAGTGCTTTTTTTTTCTTTAACTCGTTTAAACAGCATCAAAGTGGTGTCGCCCGATGACTTTTTGGCGCCGCCTTAGGGTCAAACTTCAATACTTGATCGGCTCAATAGTATTACGGATCTTATCGGTGCACTGCAGGTCAATCGATAAATCGCCGAACCGTTAAAATATATATTATAATTTTGTAATTAAATAGTAACCGCTTTTGTCTTTTCTACGGTCTACAGACACGGCGAACAATAGTAATGTTTATATAGTTTTACATATACATATTACACTGTTCATGTTATATACTTAAATTATTTCCAGTTTTGTAATCGATTTAAACAACTAGTGCGTGTCAATACGATTACATCTAACAAAAAGTAAAAAAAAAAAAACACTTATATAATTCATGGTGAAATACATATGAGTTGGCAAAAACGAGACGTATATAATAGCATCGGTGGAATTAAAATAATAATGGACAAAATATAATATGTTTATAGACCGCACTTTGAACCTCTTCCCTATTTAAACCGTTCGTCAGTCGCGATCTAATTGAATATAAAATCTCATGTAAAAATAATATAATAAAGTGTAGACGAATAAAGAGATCAAAGTTCGCGCGTTTGATTAAAAATTAAATTATAATAATAGTATTAACGATGCTATATTTATACCCGATAGACTTATCACGTAGCCAAATATTATTGTTATCATGATGTAATGTTGTTTTTACAGGTGGAAAACTTAGCTTATCGCCCGGCAAGGACGGCGACAAGATGTCGCCGTTTTCAGGGCTTCAACTGTATACGCAGCATCAGCAAATGCATCTTCACAGAGAAGACCTTTCCGAAAACTTGGATATATGTAAGCGCGACAATTATAATAAATTGTACCCTATGCGGTGTTATATTGTTTTGTTTTTCCTACTGTAGCTTGGGGACCCGGTGATCCAAATTTCAAACTAGCCGATGACACTAGCGATAGAAGTGAGTGTAAAATCAGTATTTATTCCACAGAACGATCGTATTAAGTCGCGTTACAAAAATTATGGTATCGCATATTCGCGTACGATTATTAATAGTGTATGCGTTTATTAGTCTCAAACATCTGCGCAACTTAGACCTATGATTAGCCTGTATATATTATACGAGTGCAAACGATTTCCCAAGAAATAATTAATGATGTTGTGTTTGTTCCCAAGGTCGCATGATACGACAGCAAAAGAAAGACGGTGAGCACATAAAGAGACCCATGAATGCGTTCATGGTTTGGGCCAAAGACGAAAGACGAAAGATTTTGAAAGCTTGCCCTGATATGCACAACTCAAACATTTCGAAAATATTAGGTAAGTAACCTTAAAACGTATATATAACTGCTTTAATAGTACTTGTATTCGAACTCGATGAAACCTAAATAAAATCACCCCCCTCCCCCATCTTGAAGTTTTTTAAATCTCTAAACCGCGCTCGAAATTATAATTATTATTCCTAATTTTCTGGACAATATACATATATTAATTTTTTTTAGTTTGATACAGCAACAAATAATCATACCAGGTGTACAAAATTATAACGTTAAGCGCAATTTTAGACTTCCCAGTTACAACTGTGTGTTACATACACATTTGTTAAAAAACCAAAATCTTACAGTTCCATTTTAATAAAAACACCCGAATGTCACCCAAAACGCATATAACCTACTGTATTTAAGTATACATATGAGATTGAAGTGGGAGACTAGAGGACACAAGCGAACACTTCTCTTTCCACTACCTCTAACACGACTAGTAAAAAGCGTACCGTATAACTTAATTTCAATCATTATTTTAAATACTTATTTCCCCGCCTGTCTTTACCACTTTAAGCGTTGCTATACAACTCGCACATATTCTTATAAAATATACGTTAAACTAGATGTATAACCGGTGATTTTTGTGGTTTTTAGGTGCCAGGTGGAAGGCGATGACAAACGCGGATAAACAGCCGTACTACGAGGAACAGTCGCGGTTGTCCAAGTTGCACATGGAAAAGCATCCGGACTACAGGTACCGGCCTAGGCCGAAGCGAACGTGCATGATGAACGGCAAGAAGGTGAGGATATCCGAGTACAAGACGCTAATGAGACAACGACGGACCGAGATGCGTCAGATGTTTTACGGAGGTGAGGGCTCAGGTCCCTCCGGTTCCGGGCCGACCGTAGCCGGCACCAGTTTCGGGTACCCGCCCGACGGGTCCATTTCGCCGGACATAATGTACTCGCCGGCCAATTCACCGTCCTTCGGTGGCGACAGTCACGACGAGGATTAGATGGTTCTTTCGTTAAGTGTGTGGTCCTTTCTCCTCGTCCTCTTCGTCTACTGCGCCGATACTGGTTATCCGGTACTCCATATATACCTAGGCGCCGCTGATATTTCACGCTATTTCAGCTGCCGCCACCGCCATTCAAGGCGTCATATTAAATTATGTATGTGTGTGTGTGTGTGTGTATGTGTGTGTGTGTGTGTGTGTGTGTATGTGTGATAAAAACTCATATCGTTGTTGATCCCTTTTTATTATCTCCGCCTCTACGTCCCGCCACCGCTTTTTTGACCTATGAAAAAGGCCAGTACTCGCGAATATACTAATATACGCATTTCAATATAATATGTTTATTATGCATATACTCCTACAATACTGTACGTATTATTACCATGTCTTCTTTTGATACGTGTTTGTGCACCGATATAGTGGTGTGTTTGTGGTCGTTGACCAATTAACCAAACGTAAATATGCTATATTGACTACGATAATTGCAGTATGATATAATATGCGATTGTGTAAAAAAATGTGTAAATTATTATATTATACTATTTGTAATTAGTAAAACGAAAAAGAAAAAAAAAATATCTCGCGCATTTTATAAAAATATTGTATTCTAGTGGTTATGATAACCGCTGTTAAGTTTATAAATATGATATTTATAGTGTAAATTGTTAATAATAACTGTTGTTGGAAACAACGTTCCGGTAAGCATTTTTAAGTTCACGTTTCCGTATAGACGTTAATTTTGTGTAGGCATGTATGATACTGAACGGGCGAAGAAAAATTCCAAAAACTTAAGTCGTTTTAACGGTTAATGAGTTATTAATAATTTTATATTTAACGTGTAAATATTAACTCTTTTGTGATAATACTATTTTATAAACTGTACACACACACATACACACACAAGCGCGCTCGCCATGTATATTTTTTATATATTATAATATTGTAATTTCGTGTGTTTTGCCGTAATGGCGGCGGGTCGCTTCGCAGTAATTGATCGACAAAATAGTAAAGAATATAATATTATAAAACTGCGTATTCACTATTATTATTATTATTTTTTTTTTTCGAACGAGGAGAGACTTACTTGCGCGTACATCACACAGTATGTATAGTTGTTGGTATACAGTCGTACAAACGCCGCCGTCGGCTTTATGATCTCTGTTTTATTATTATTTTATCATGTTGGTAAAAATGTTTATTAGTTAACTGTATTTTTTTTTTATGCATATTTTGTACATAATGTTTAGTTATTTTATCGGATAATTTAACATATATAAAATAAGGAGACTAGCGTGTAATAGAAACAAAACTAAATTTTCTTCAAACATTTATTAATTATATAAATCAATTGTATGTAAAAGTGTACATAAGTAGGTATTAAGATAGATAATGTAGTAAATAAGTAGATCTATTGAAGTCAATTTTGCTATTCCTCCTCCCACCCTCTCCCACATGCCATTTTCCATCACCATAATGGCACCAAGTCCGGAATTTTTTATAGCTCCAGCTGTTTTAGTTTTGTTCTCTTCATTTTGTCTCCTCAAATCCTCCGAACAAACATATTTTGTTTTTTGTTTTTTGTTTTATTATTATTATTTTTTTTTCATATATATATATATGCATATACACATACATACATAATAAATAGATATACTTTTTATTTGCTTTATAAAATATTGTTATATAATCTACAGTATTATGATTATTATCAAATCATAATGTTTGAATACGAAATAATGTTTTGTTATATTACAAGAAAAAAGTCTGTTTTACTTTTTATTATTATTATTATTTGTAATTATGTTTTTTTTTTAATTTTAATGAGCAATTACTTAGACAGATTGTTATTATATTGTGTATAAAAAATAAACTGTAAAAAAATTGATTGATATTGTATCAATCAAACGCAACAGATTTTGTTGGAAAAAGCGAAAGTCTGTTGCCAAATTTCCTTTTAATTAGCTAAATGGTGTCATCAATTTGTGTACAATAATTATTTATAATAATATATATAATAAATCTAGCAATTTAAGGTATTTTATAATCCCGTGTGTTGTACTAGTGTGTGTATACATTAGGTAGGTAGTTATTTATTTTGTTTCTTTTATTGTCTGAATTATTATTATAAAACATATTATATATAATATTATTCTTTGTCAAAGTGTTAAAAAAAAGCATACAAATTGAATGAAATATAGTAAACATATTATTAATCATTTTTGGTTTTGTTTTGTTTTTAATCTCAACCGCAGTCTGCAAAAATAAGATTAAGTATTTTTATGTATGCGAATAAATGAAAACAATGTGTAGTTAAATATGGCAAATAATTCTACCGGTTGAAGTTATCAGATATTCGTCCTTGTAAGTTCACAGTACAAAATTTATGATAAACAATTAATGTTGATTTGTTTCCTATTAGTTATATAATCTTGCACTTGAATAATAGTAATATCGGAAATTACCATTTGTAAGTTTAATGAAATGAAGCTAAGTCACTTTTATTATGTATACGGAAAGCACAACAACAGTATTATAAAATGAAAATGATTGTTTCAGTAATACAAAATGTTAGGTAAAAATATGGACAAAATGTGTGCAAAAATATGCAAATCAAGTAACAAATGTTCAATTAGAAATGTAATGTGGGAAGTAAAACTTAAAGAATTTGTTATTCCTACAACCTATGTAACACATTGAATAATAATGTCTCATCGAACACCGGCAATAGTGCATTTATAGATCCTTAAAAAATGCAAATCTAATATTGTTTGATTGTTACTTGGTATAGTATAGAAACACAAATGCTTAATATGTATAGGTGGATCGCATAATTAACTATTTAATACTGTTCTGCACGCCACATAAGGTGAGATGACCAAAAGTATACTTACAAAAAATGATGTCTTTAACAATTATATTAATAATTTAAAGTAAAATAAAATAAAATAAAGTGCAGGTAAACAATTATACTGTTATATTGAACATTTCTTTTTAAGCTATTCTCAGGATGACTCCCAAAACGATCTTTGCATATGTATCTACCAACAATAATTTAGCGACAATTTTTCGTTAAAAATTTAAATAAGAAACTATATTCAGTTGCATTTCACAAAATACAAGTCGAAGTAATATTATAAATCATTTTGAGTATAATATTGGTCTAAAAAAAGTTTATTTATTATATAAACACTGTGTTGTCTTACACACCTATGGATTGGGGTCAAATTTACAAAGAATTTCCCCAGACTCTTCCAAATTTAAATTTTGTAAGTTAAAAAAATTGCCCAGCTTGAATGTCTAAGTCAAGTAATTTTGAACCCTAAGCCTAAAATTATGTTTGTGACCCTGCAGCGCGTTGACTGCGTGTGTTGAACAGTGTTGGTGTCGGTTATTGTAATTAAAGAATCCACCCTAATAATGTATGGACCGTCTACTGCGTACACTTTACACAGAATAATATCTCACTATATAAAAATACAAATCAAACACGAATTATACTTTGTTTATCATTTTAAGCCCTCAAGAATTCGAAATCCGAAATCGAGTTTTATTAGCTTACAGTTAGAGTACAGTCAATGTACATGAACACTATGGACAAATTTAAATGTTCATACCGTTCAGTTGACAGTAGATGTAAAAAAGACACTGATGGCAAGATCGAAAAAAATTGTTATATTTTGAAAGGCAGATTTGATTGCGCCCGAAAAATTGATGTTTCTGCAATCAGTATGCACGGTCGCCGGAAATTACCCGCGTGTAGGCATCTGCGCGAAGCATAGGGAAAGAAAATCGGTCAGGGCCGGATGTACATAGGTGCAAAAGGACTAGTGATGTTCAAATGATTAAAAAATTGTACATTTTTTTCTCATTGTCAATAATTCGAGTAGTAATGGGCTTAGTTTATGAATATGCCATACTTTCATTTTAAGAAACAAATACCTAGACACTAGTCCGAGTCAATAATATATGTGATTTATTATGTTTAAAATATATAATTATATCTTTGTAGCACTGAACAAAATATACTACGTACTTATATGGACAATATTGCACATATTTTATCGTCATGGTTGTAATTGTATCAATCACACTAATCACAGTATACGTACGTAGAATTATGTAAAATAGTGCTACAAATAAGGCAAGAGATCATGGAAACGTGAGAACGTCATTAACGTATCAAATAAACGATTTTTGCGGTATTGCCTAATTGATATGCTATGGCGCTGCCCAGGCCCGTAGCTAGATCAATTATTCAGGAGGGGCAAATCGAGTTGTAGTGGGGGCAATATAAAAATCCTATATTATAACTAATTTTATTTTATTTTTACAAATTAATTACAATGTTTGAAATTTATGATTAAAAAATAATATAAATAGTATTAATATAAGAATAGTTTTAGAATTAGCTTTTACAAAATGTTTTTTTATTCATTTTTATTGGAGTCTTATAATTTATAAATTAATATAGCTGTAGTTTTCTATTATTTTGGTTGTTGAAATCCATTAGCAAGTCTTCTATATTTAAGTTTTCAGTCCGTTTGGACTCAAACGCCAATAAAGCCAAGTTTGAAAGCCGGTTATGTTTCATTGACTGCCTTTGTGGATTTTCAATACGAGTTAAACAAGAAAATGTTGATTCTCAAACTGCTGAGCTACATCCAAATACTTCAACTGAAGCTATCATTTTAAATGTTTCTTTAAATGCTTTGTGTTGTTTATAAAGCTCCATTAACATGTCCTTATTAGAAATATTATTTTCTTTTAAATAATTTTTCACGCTAATTATTTCTTCTTTTGAGGGTATATTAATATTAAGATCCTTAAATATTTTAAAATCATCGTAATTCAATTGGGATATATATATCGTTACTCGTCGCTCATACATCATTATCCCCTACAATCGAACTTTAATCTCGGTTATATTTATAAAATGATCGTACAATTACCACCATAACCAACTCACATTTAAAGTATCACTTATTGATATATTCTTTTTTTTTATATTTATATTAATCAATTCGGAAATCGCCGTCTTCAGATAAAAAATTGCTAAGGGGGCAACGATCGGGTCTAGGGGGGGAAATGACCCCTTTTGCCTCCCGTGGCTACGGGCCTGGCGCCGCCGGTGTAGCGTTCTTATCGTCCTATCCTATTAAATTCTTAAAAAGGGTGATGAAAAAAGGAAATTAAACTGCAATGAACACTGTATTGAAAAGGCAATATAAATAAATAAAAAAGATAAATACATAAATGAAGAATGCTAAAAATTGGACAGTTATTCTAAAAAATTAAGCTGTTGCTTATTTCAATTGGGACTGTTGCTCAGCCCCTAACTGAAAAGTTAATAAAATTATGTACTTTTATGGTACTCTATTTTTCTAAAATTGTTACACATGTTCATACTGTATTAGATGAAAATAAATGAAATATATGTACTTTTCAAGGTGCCTCGATCAAAAGTACCAAGTATTCGTTGCTCCAGGGCGACTCTAATCCTTGATCCGGCTCTGAGAACGGTTACGACGTGCGCATAGGGAATAGAGTTCAATTATTATTTAAGTGAAGGTCCTGGGAGATTGACAACAAATCGGACGCGAAGTTACTAAGAATGCTACAGCTTTCGTGACAGCTGGCGACACCGGCGTGCCGGGTTGGTCGTGATAAGGCTAGACGATGTGGGCGAGAACTCGAAGCACTCCGACGAGCATGGGCGGTCTGACGCGCGGCTCTGTCACCGATCCCAATCTCGACGACGCAATGGTATGTTGTTACTGTTATGGTCCTAACTGTTAAGATTCGTTTACGCACGATAAGGCTGACGCTCGTCGGGGTCGACGAGACTATATTTACAAACGTAACATGCAGGGCACAATGTTGCGCGAGTGGCCGCAGAGTCGATTGGCGAATGATGTGCGCCGCAACGGTGAGCACCACGAGTCGATAGATTGCTGCCGCGGTGGCGAGTAAACGGAATGATTTTGTTTTAAACGTGGTAGAACGAAAAAAAATCACGCACACGGAAGAAAGAATGATACGGTAACGACAGAACGACACGGAATATGGTTTTGGTAATTATAACAGAAACCATCGGTATAACATGCAAATGTATTCACATCATATTTTACAAGTCGAGGGAGTGAAACACGGAGTTTGACAATAATGGACTGGGAACGGGGAACGAAAAAAAAGCGCCTTCGGAGTTGCACGCCGCCGGATTATCGGCCGCGTGATGTTGGGGTTCAATCTCCAAAAAGTCCAATTCCGTCCGAGCGGTCATTCGACAGATAAGAAATAAGAAATGTTGTACCTTAGGTACCTCGAAAATGTTACACAATATTTTATCACTTCCTGCAAGTAGTCTTTTAGAAGTGCCTGCACGTCGTATGTCTAAAACATATTTTATATTTTTTTTTATAGCCTTTTGATTAAGAATGAACGAAATCGTCTGTGGTATTCTGCGTTTCGTTTTCTATAAAATGAGGGCAATACCAACATAATAGTAGAAGTGACGACGTATTTTAATCTCCCGTCCCTTAGCATCTGAAAAATATCAACACAAACTACTTTTACGAATATTATGCAGAATTTTGATTAGAAGATGCTACGATACCCGTCTTACAAACGTGACAAATGTGCGTTCAGCGCAACCGATATCTTGTGCTGTTAGCTTTAATATTACAGATATGGAGTTTTATTATCAAACTTAAAGAAAAGTATATTATTCGTGTCTTCTCGTTGGTTTTTTACGATATTTTAATTCTCAACTATAGTTATGATTATGTAAAATATTACAATTTTAAAAATGTTTAGAACTCGCTTAGAAATCAAAATGTCGTAAAAAACTTACGAGAAGACACTAGAAAATGTTCTTCCCTTTCAGTTTGATAAATGATAATAATTCAGTTCACTCAAATATTTAAGAAATCGAACGCAGATTTGCTATGTTGCACGTTTGAGGCAACGCATGCGGGTATGGCGTTCTCTTAAATCACTCAATGTTTTTCACGTATTTGTAACAGCGATGACCAGTAAACCGGTTTCCAAAATAATCTCTTCAAAAAAAGGACTATTTTAATTCAAACGTTAAGGACATCGTTTTTCAATTACAGAAGTTGACTCGTGCATTAGTCAGTTTAATACGTATATACATAATATATGAATACTAGCAAAAATGGTTTTAATCCCTCCTTAAGAATTCTAATGCATTCACAGGAAATGTATATAATATGTTTGTGTGTGTGTGTGTTTGTGTGTGGGTATGATACGTGCACATGTGTGGTGTACCTATACCGGTTCGCACGACAGGGGTTCAGGGTTGATTTGTATTATTACTAAGGAAAAGGTCGATAAGAGGTGTATTGGCGGAGAATGTCCTTAGAAACCGTAGAAAATACATTATTTACATCTTAGGTGTGACTGACATATATTACTTCATCGAGGAATGTTACTCGACCGAAACAATTAAATAAAAGGGCAGTTCGGCGAACAACGTACACAACGTGTTTTATACTATACATAAAAACTCCGACAACGTGAAAACCACCTGGCTATTTAGTTGTGACGAAAAAAACGTGAAGGTCTTAAAAATCATAAAATATATTAGATCGTATGTATCGGATAAGAATATATCCGCTGATCAGTATTCAGTGGTTCTCAGAGTTTTAATCTTTTGAGTGATCGTAAGCAACTATAGAAATAAGAACAAGACTTTACTTATAGTTTTTTACTCGAGATAATCAAAAACCTAAGTAAAGTGTACTCCCGATTATCCGTGGAATAGGGTGGCAGGACATCCACGGATAAACGAATTCCGTGGATAATCCGCAAAATTAAATTTTATAATAAAAAATGCAATATGTAATGTACGTTATCGCATAATCGACTATCGCAGCCTAATTTAACCGATAATGATGTACAATGTACATTCGAGGGTCTAGTATTAAGCCGTGTCCACACCTAACAAACATCTGTGGAAACATTGTTTGTTGAACGTTTTCCCAATGTTCGTCAAACGTTTGCCAAATGTTTGTTGAACAGGTTGTCAAAAAAACAAACATTTAATTTGTTCGCTATATGTTTGCTCAATTCATTAATCTACAGTTATGCAGTTATGATTATGACGTCTCTAGGGCAAGTCGCGTGTGTAGGAGCTGCATTCATAATTATTCATAACCACTATAAAAATAAAATGAAGGATAGAAGTAAGAGACGATGGTGGGTAAGACAACTACTACAACGCCGAAAAACTTATAGTGGTGAGCGTTTCATTTCGGATTTACACGCAAGTGATTTGTTTAATAATTTTGCAAGAATGTCAAGTGCCGATTTTGAGTTTTTAATATGTGTAATTGGACCCAAAGTTGCAAAACAAAATACAAATTTTCGCGAAAGTATTTCAGTACCAGTGCGTCTAGCGATTACTTTAAGATTTTTGTCGTCTGGTGAATCGTATCATTCTCTAATAACTGAAACAATTGAATGGCTGAAAATGTCTGCAGATTATATTAATTATATTATTATAGTATTATTAATTAATAATACTATACTATTAATTAAGTAATACATAGTAAATAAACAGTTATTTGTATGAAATCATTTTGTTTCTCACAAAATGTATGCCATAATGTTCGAATAATTAGCGAACAATTTTGTTTGGGACACTGACAAACAAAATTGTTTGGGAACACGTCTATACCAACCAAACATTCAACAAACATGTTTGTTGGATATTTTGGATGTTTGACGAACGTTTGACGAAACGTTTATAAAATGTTTGTTAGGTGTGGACGCGGCTTTAGGAACATAACATAATGTGTATTAATAAAAGTACATACACATGTATTAGTATTAAATAAGTGTATTTTACGTCGTTATCGAGTTATCGGCTTTGACAAATTCACAACCCAATTAAACCTATGATTTATGATAATGATTTATAATGGAAAGATACGATACGTATATATTTTTTTGTATACATATTTTTGTATACGATTCCGTGGAAGACAGCGGATAATCCGCAACGCGGATAATCGAGATTACACTGTATTCATTAAAAATATCTTATCATAAAATGAAATAAAAATAAAAATTATATGTCGTACCTAAGCATAAAGCTAATTAAAAGGAAAGTCTTGCTAGCGCCCCGGGCAAACTTCTAACAATACACCTTTTTACCGTTAATAATACAATGTTATATAATTTTTTTAAATATAATACCACTATAACTGGCCTTGGTGGTAAGCACAGTTCACCGTAATCACGCTACACCATTGGCCGCATTCAGTTCAATACAGGGGGGTATTTTTAAAATTTAAAAGACAAATATTTAAGATAACACGTTACCCGGTTTTACATATTTTATTTGATTATTTTTAAATATAATTAGGTCCACGGTTGGTACTACGTCTATAAAGCGTCTAAAGAGCTATGAAATCTGAACCCTGGTGATTTTTTTTCTAAAACAGGTAAAAGATTTTTATTAAAAAAAAGTTTCTACTTAAAGAATTAACTTAAAATTACCATTTTATAATTAAATAATTATATTTGTACTTTGGAGTTAATTTTCCAATGTATGGCAAAATACGGTTTCGGAAACAAACTACTTTCTATACTTTTCGTCGTGGATCATAATGTATCCATAAGTACAAACATACGTTTATTAATATTTTCTGAATGTATTATTATATATATAATCATTATTATTAACTACATTAATACTTATTATTATTTTATGTTATAATATATTAGCATTTGCATATACTTTGTAACGTAAAAAACGTACTTTTGAGTAAAAAAAAATTATATTTCTTTTTCTCGAAATTTCTATTTACGAATATATTTCAAATATCCGCCAAGTTTGTTAAATAGGGGTTAAACTATGTGTATAAACAGTTTTTGAATTGGCTATATTTTAGTAGGGGGACTCTGTATAAAAACAAAAAATTCTCATAAAAAGTACGTTACTGTCAATTTTTATACAATGGTACACAGTGGAGGGCTATGTTCTCACACCACCAATACCATTTTTAATAATTAGGTAGGTATATAAAAACTATTAATCTTTTGAAGGTGATAATTACTTTATTGTACAAAGAAATATGATCTGAAAAAATTATAAATAATATTATAAAAAGCCTGAAAATAAATAAATAAAATTGTCTATAATTATTGATGTAGTTCAACAAATGATGATATGTATGTATTATGTGGTTTATTTTCCAATTTATTTATTTTTGGACAAAAAATTTCTTCCGAATCTTTTTTTACCATTAATTCTATCCAAGATAGTAGTACCATATTTTCGGGGTTCGGGACTTATTGCACACAAATTATATGAAATATGCGTGCACTTGAAATAACCGAAATATGTGCAAGAATATATGTACTACTGAATTGTTTTATTATAACATTTTAAATGTAAAAAATGTTTTTATTTAGTAATTTTTTGACAACAATAACGTTAATAACACTATAAGTATAAAACATTTTGTATGATAAATTAAATTGTTGATGTATGACAAAAAAAAATGTTCACCTTTAGAATAAATTGACATCATAAAAATGTAAAAATGTGTAAATATGATCTAAATAATAATTAAATTGCCTTAACTTGTGAAATATGCAATTAAAGTGTTTGTATTTCAGTCCGTTGTGTCTTAAAACAAATTTATATCTTACTTAGATTATTCTACAGTCATGATTAAAGAATATGCAAATGCAACAAGCATTATAAGCAACATCATAATTTATGACCATGTTCTTAGAAGATAGAAAAAAAATCTCAGAGCGTACGATTATGGCCAACGTTTATTGATCAGCTGGCTACCTGCAGTCAAGATGTTATCACAGATAATATTAGAGTTATATCTTATGTCTATAATATTATTGTCATATTTTAGCATACGTCTCAAATTTTATTGACTATACATTTTTAAATTACAAAAATTATTAATGAAATATTTTGATAGAAGTGTAATAATGTGTATCATCCTGTAGCGTTCCTTAAAAAAATGATTAGAATACGTTAACATTAAGAAAAAATTAGTAGAGGTACTCTCTCCCACCACCCACGAGTCAAGCTATGTGTATATAATATATTTGTAAATATATATATAAAGGCCGAACGCCCGCACGTGCAATCAATTGGCAGGTAAAAATCCTTGGTTAACAGCGGTATATACCTATTCATCGTTGTCGACCCTAGGCGCCCTCGCCTCATCGACCGATCCAGTAGCATCAATACAGCCTAACGATTAACACCAAGGTACATGCAGACATCCTGACACGTGTATATCACAACGAACCGGCCGTCGTCGCCGGACCGAACGAAAACAACCGCATTTATTTCGGCAGCCTCCACCATATAGGTCAGTATAATATAATTACATGTTATTTTATTTTTTTTTTAAATTTTACGGGTTTAATAGTTTACAAGACGCTTGGGTTTTAGATTCTAAGTGAAACGAACAATGTATTAGTTTTGTCATGATGTGTGTTTTTGGATCCTAAGTGAACGAAGAATGTTTTAATTTTATAATGCGTGTTTATTTTTTTTTTGTGTGTATGTCATCAACTTTTCTGCTAGAAAACGTTATCTAATCAACAACTTTAGGGTAGGTTTTCGATACCAAATGTTATCTAGTTAGTATATTAAGCAGGTCATTTTTATTATTTCTCGACAGTTTTCCTAATAATTGCGGAAAACTGACGAAAAACAGCAAAATGTACGGAATTTCTGGACCTACCCCGATCTTTCTTCTTACTCATTCATTTCTCCTTTCACTTAATTCATCTTCCCTTTGTATACTCCACGCCATGAAGTCGTATGTGACATACATCACATTCTTTTTTCATGCCCTTCTATTGAACATCTTTCCGATACATTACTTCCCAAACTCTCTTCCTTGGGTTGCACTTTCCCTGATGTAATCCTTCTCCTCAATTCTCGTTCTCCTCCCGTTATCTCACTCATCATTAATTTCATCATCAATACTGATTTCCGCATTAAAATAATTACTGTACCAATTTATTTATAATTTTTTTTTGTATGTAAATAATAAATTGTCATGCTATAATATCTCATTGATAAAAGCAATAAAAATAAATAAACAAATAAAATTTAGTCACATTTTTCCCCGCCAGTAGAATTTTTTTGTATGTTCTCAAAAATTTGCTGTTCATCTTTCTATTATATGTCAACCAATTTTAAGTCATTCAAAACCATGTATAAATACAATTGTATGCAGTGTAAAATATTTGACTAAAAATAATGGTTGATGAAAATAGAGAAAGAGTTGTATGAATTTGTATTTTCATAGAATGTATTTAGGTAACTGTCGAGTTTATAAAAATTGTTTTTCATTATATTATTTAGTTTGAGCCATATTATATATAACCAGGAACGATGGCAGACAGGGCTCTCGTCGAACCAAAAGCGCTGCTGGTCAACGAAAACAACGTTGACTACACATTAACACGATTGCAAGATATCGTGCTATACAATGATTGCATTTTAACTTACGGATATAGGGTAAGTTTTTAATACGCACCTTTGTGAATCTTTATTATACCTACTTATGTAAATAAATGCTTGTAAATATATTTTATAATATAAATATATTTTAATGTTTTGATTTCAGGATAAAATTGAGGAGGGAGGAATTTTTCATCGATATTCTAATGAACTATGGAAAAAAATGAAGTCGCATGGATTACCACATCATATCAACGACTTTTCTATGGCTTTACACCAAGAAAAATTTTTAATGGTGAATGGTGACACTGGTGACCCCTACGACGACGAGGAAGATTCGTACGCCACGTGGATTGGTATTATTAATAACACTACGTTTATTGCTTTTATTTTATAGCGCGACATGTATAAATATTAAATAACATATACTAAACATATATTGACGTTGTTTGTCCCTTATACGTTTAGGGTTCCCAACGAAACTTGAAATACAATTTGAAGAGATCATCAATACTTCAACCCACGACGTCGGCTGCAAATGGGTTCGTCAACAAATTCTGACGGGCGACAATTTTATAATCATCGTCGCCTCAAGCACAACGAACGAAACTGAAGTCACTTTTTATACTATTGACGTTGATAAAGTTAAATGGAAATCATGTACCAAATCGTTGAAATCGCTGCACAGGCCAAACGTGGAATGCCAAGCAGTCTATTACAACAGTTGCATATACATGTTCACCCATACCTTACCGAATGAAAACTATGAAAATGCCGGATCATTGGTGACGTTTGAAGTAAGCCTTTATAGACACGTAGTAATTATAAAAATAATAATATAATGTATTTCTAACGCCGCTTATCCTCGCTATAGTAGCCGAAAGCGATTTTGGGTTTTGTTGATAACGATATAGTTTTCGGTGTTTTAATGATTTATTCAAAACAGTAAAATACTAATTTACTTTATAATAAAATGGATATAAATGGCCCCATGTAAAGCGCGTGTTGCACTGTTGCGTTTAGTCATTTTGGGCGGAACGCACGGGAAACGATTCTTTTTTTGTAAAATAATTAGAATTTGTAAATTTGCTGCATAATGCACAATAAGTAACTATTTTTCTTTTGAATAACAAACTAGGAATAAAACCTATCTGTTAATATAATTAAACGCTTCTATTATACCTACGAAATAATTTGATTCAGCGATCAGTGGCGTAATTTCCATTTTTAAGTACTCATATTTTTATGCCAGCAACAAATGATCCTGTCTGTAATTTTGAACACATCAAAAATTTAATAATCCACATATTTTCCGATAAATGTATTAAACCGTATAAAATGAGGTGTATTATGACTTATTAATAAAACGTTAAATAATTAACTAATAAAGTATGTAATAAGTAATAATAACACATTTTAAGGGGCGTCGTGGCCGGGGATAAGGTGACTGTGATGAAGTCATTTATACGGGATAAAGTAAAAAGTGTATTTTTATAGAACAGTTTTTATATTGATAACGTTGATAAAATCATGGATTATCATTGTATTAAAAAAAGGTATACGAGGTATACTTTCTACGTTTTAAAATTAAAATTATGTTTTATAAATAGGCGTGTACTATTATTGCTATTGGTAAATGTTGAGTGTATGTTCAAAAACGCTATTTTTACACATTATGCTCCTATTTTTCTGAAAATGTTGATACCAAAAAGTTGATATTCGATTTTTGTTGGGTTACCGCGCCCTTTCTACAAAACACAGTCGATATTATTTTTATTATTATTCATGTGTGTATCTTTGTGCGCGCGCAGAAGGTGGACGTGTTCGATATGTCGAAGAACCAATGGAGAGAAACGGAAACGTCGACCGGCGACGACCACGGCCCCGGTCCGTCGGCTCGCGCCAACTTCGGATGGACGCAGTGCAGGACCGACGCGCGTTACGTGTACATGACCGGCGGCCATGCCGGGACGTTTTTCGCGGACGTGTGGTGCCTGGATCTGCGCACGCTCCGGTGGTCCGACGTGACCTCGAGCAACGTGTACAGCCCGCTCTGTCCGCACCGCGTGGCCATCCCGGACGCGGGCGCCTTGACCTTCGTACTCGAAGACATTCGGGTCGCGACGGAGAAGAGGATTGAAGGCGTGACGAAACGCGGACCGACGTCGTTCATTTGGCTGCCGTATAGCGAAACGAGTAGCAAGGCGATGCACGCACCGGACCCGCGGGACAGAATGCGAACGGTGTGCCGCGACTGCTACTGCTTACACCGACCGCCGACGTACCGGCATTGTCGCGCCAAGTCCCGCCGTGACCCTCGCACTCACGCACTCTCCTGTCCGGTGTGCAGCACGATGCCGCGCTCGTTCAGCCTGGGCACGTATACTTCCGAGTGTCAAGACGGTTCCCAAACATACATTACGTTTTCAATGCAGAGCGATAGCAGTGATAGCAGTGGTGGCAGTGATAGCAGTGGTGACAATGATAGCAGTGGTGGCAGTGATAGCAGTGGTGGTAGTGATACAATTGATAGCACCGTTTGCACTACAGATACTTAGACTTGTACTCCAAGCTGTGGTACCTATTACGCGTAATGATATACTCGCCATCGCCCTTTCTGCAGTAAAATATCTTCAAAATCCCATTTTTACCTAATTTCTAGATCGGAAAAATACACATTTTTTCATACAATTTTTGTTTTTCAAATTTGTTTTGAATATATATCACCTGTATAAGCGTATTTCCTCGTCTCGAGGATTTATTTTTGTTACATTCCGATGACCGCGTACTTTATATTATTATAATATGTAAGCATTTAAAAAGAAAATATAAAACTAAAACATTATTTTATAAATTATATAATTATCTTCTATTTTTGTTTACATTGAAACACATCCTCTGGTCGTCACGAAACTGCAACTGACGCACACTGCAGTGCAGACATTAACGCTGTGTCCTACGTAAACGCGACGAACGCGAAATTCGCGTCGCGGCGCGATCAATGCGGTTCGCGTTGTCGACCGTCAATGCGATGGTCGCGGTAGTGTCTAATGTAAACGCGATGAACGCGAATTTACAGGAACATATTATAATATGTTATGTTTATTCCAATACACAGCTACTTTGTATTCGTCCTCAATCGCAGGCAGTCGTTTGGTTATTTTTTTCTAAAATTACTGTTTATAAAAATGTTGACTTTTCAACAAAAATCGAACGCGAATTTGCGGCTGACGATATTCAGATAATTTTTAATTTTTTTTACATGCAGTGTATGTCGAAGTGAGTTGTGCAAAGGTTGTGCGGTATATTTTACACGTTGTTTTTTAATGTTCTACTCTTTTAAAAACAAAGTCAAATAAAAATGTTTTTTAGTTTACAAAAATTATTGGATAGTGCTGAAGTAAAATAATTACTATATAAAAAATATTTAAAAAAAAGATCAGATTTAAATTAAATAATTTATAAGGATAGACTTGTTTTATATATAAATATATTATAATATTATAGTTTAACTATTATATATTATAATTTAATAATTTATATTACCTGTTTATCTACTCGTATCGTATAAATGAATAAAATGAATAATATAATGAAATATAATATATGAATATTTAAATGAAAAATAAAGAGAACGTTATTTTGACGTCTATTCGCTTAAACGCGCGACCAAAAACAAAACGATTTGATTTTCAAGCCGTGCGACGAATGCGAACGAATCAATTCGCTCGCGCCGCCCGCGTTTATCGCGTACGTTGGACATTTCCATCTATTTCTATAGATTTGATTATTTCAGTCGCCGCGATGATCGCGCAGCGACGCGAATTTCGCGTTCGTCGCGTTTACGTAGGACACAGCGTAAGACTTTAATCGCGCTAGACCTGTATTAGTTTCGGTCGAGAATCCTCGGGGTGACTTACCGATTCATCGTATTATACAATATTAAAATATTATGGATAATACACGAACGGTATGTCACGGGTGTTTAAGTGAAAATAGAAACGCCTGTATTTTGAAACATATCAATGTTTTACTTACATTATTTCGCCATTTTGAGGGAAATGTATGTGAAACGGTCCACGAACAGTAACATAATATGTTGTTTCAATCAATTTGGTTCCGTTAACAGATCAACAGCCCTAATAATAATAATACTAAAGATAAATAGGTACTCATCGTAATATTATAAAACGTAAACTTGCTTCTATCACACTGCGGTATAAAACAGAGTAGTATGCAATAATTAGCAATACGGTTCAAGAGTTACAAAAGATGTAATACGTGGCAGCTAATAGTGTACCCACTACCCAACTATCGATATTTCATTAAACATTACGTGTGCGATTTGAACAAAAAAACGGCGCTGCCTGTTACAAAAGAAGTACACCGGGATCGCCAGTGGTCAGGAGGTAATAAGAACATCGGAAGCCGTTTGCAGCACAGCCATTGAACCGTATTGGTCGTACAGTACGGTTCAACGGGCACAGCGTAGGACGTGGTCGCGTAACCGTTATCACGCTACAGCCGTGGTGACGATCATAGACGTTCATGTGGGTATGTGGTCGTATAATACCTGTGACCGTTGACCACAGATAAAAGTGCGCCGCCGGTGTCCGGTTAGCGTGTGGTTCAAGATAATAATAATTATAATATTTATGGAGTGCAGACATGGCACCGAGTATACTACGACCAATGAGTTTCCCGCGTATTTATCATTATTCCTGTTCTTGTGACAGTTGTAAGTTGTAACTTGTAAGAACTATACAACGTACTGTAAGTTCTGACTTAAACTCTATGTGTCTATTAACTATTCAGTGTTCACTATATTGCCACACTCGGTAGTCGCCACCGACTACTCGACTATTCGCTACTCGAACGTTTCAATATTATAAGTACTTCAACGGTGCTACGACTCGCCAAGTCTCTAGAACTGAAGTAATATGGTTTTGTGCATCTTACGAGTTTCATTCAAATCTAATTCTCGCATAAAATGGATTTCGTGTCGGGAAATTTCGATCTCCCGGAAAATATATTTCACTTCCGCTACAAGGATAATTTGGAATTTTTACCCGATTGTGATTCAGAAGATAAATTCTACTCCAATATCTTACGAGTAAGTACAGTATTTTATATTTCAATAAATATTATTGTTATCAATCTTATTTTTTAGCTACCTATCATTTCTGTAAGAACTATCGTTTGCGGCATATTCTAATGTTTTACATGTTAATATTTCTGAACCAACTGGGATTGAAATTGAAAATTGTTTAATTGGTACATATTTGGTACAATAATTTTTTTGTAGAATTCTCTATTTCAAAATACGTTTTTTTTTCTTATAAGAAAAAAATTTTAAAATATAATCTGTAGTTTTTTCCTACAATAGATAATTTTATTATGTATTTACAGGGTGTGATGGAAAAAGAGAAGGTGGTGCCTGTGACTACAAGTCTTCAAATAGGTTTTGAAAATTAAAATATTATATTTAAATTAAAAACCGCGGTTATTCTGCTTATGCTACATTTTTTTTTGTAATACTCACATGTATAATTTTCTAATTTAACAGAGTTGCCATGCTAAGGGTTGTACCATCCAAATATACATACCATGGTAATAGCCGAACCGAAAGAAAGTCCATATTTCCATATACAAATCCCAAAATCTGATATCAAATATATTGAAGATTGTTTAACCTGAAGGACTATCCTGATCCAACTAAATATTTGTAAGTATTTTTCATAAATGTTGTGTGTAAAACTTTACCTTTATGTAAACTATTTGCATTTAAAAATTGTTTGTATCTGAAAGTAAAATTTGAACTATTTATTATACAATTATTACAACACTACCAAGTTAAGGATTTTTTCATCTGTGATTTTCTTTTGTTCAAAATTTATTTCTATGCCTCAATGTATTTAATTTTTCCGAAATAATTAATATTAATTTTGTAGAAGTTGGTGTAGGTACATTTTAAATTTTAGAGTTGAAAAACTTTGTCCTGTAAAGTATACAAAAAGTATCACTATACATTGATTGCTGGTTTCATAAAACAAAATCCTGGTCACATTTACAGTCAATTCAAAATATTTAAGTGGTATTAGTGAAAATAAATCACCTTTTTAAAATAAAATAATATCAAAGTAAGTATTATTATATTATTTTATGTATGAAAATATCATTAGTTTTACCAATTATTAACATTATTCACCAACCGATAATAATCTTAATATGTTAGGTAACAATATTAAATTACGTTACTTAGAACCAAATATTACAAATACAACACTTGATTTTTATTATTTTTACATGAAGTTTCTTCCATTAAAACTTAAGTTCAATTTTTCAATCCTTCAATTATCCTGTATTTACTAGTTGGAAAGTTAATTAGTAGAGTGTATTAAAATTTAAATACAGGTAGAAATATACTAGATACCAATAGTTGTTTAGCATCATTATAATTCAATCAAATTACTATGGATAGCATATTAGTTATTATTACTTATTAAACTATATCATTGACTTAAAAACCAAACTTGATAATAAAAATAATTCATTTTGTTTGAATATAGTTAATATATTTACTCATTATAATTTATATAATTTCATATTTATATCTATTACACAATTATACTATGTAAATTATACATTTAATTTTAATAGAAATATTTAAATTTCTAATGTCAATTATTTTCAGATTTTATATTAAGATTTACATTAATAAAAATCAATTATATTTCTTACAGAATGTAATAAATAATAATTCATAATTTAGTCTATGCTATCAAGTATTCAAATTAATGTAGAAAGTTTTTAAATTTGATTTTCATTATACTTACGAAACTTAAATACTAGAAATATTATCTTGGAATATGTCTTATTGGTTAATTTATTTCTTCAAAACATTAATTTAATAAATGTATCAAATGGTTTTATAGATTTCATTTTTTTTTTTTTTTTTAATTTAAGAAGTTACCATAATTTTTCAAATGTTTATCACTTTTTTTTTTAAGGAGTACATAAATGGTTTTTGCTAACAGAGAAGATGCTGACATTATTAAATTTATTGCTCACCTAACATCAAATACCTCAGTGTAATTTTGGACAAAAAACTAACCTGGAATTCACACATCACCTCTAAACTACAACAAGGCTAAAAATACCATATCCATTAATCAACTGACAAACCGCATTAAACTGATTAATGCTCCTTTTTGATATATTAGCAAATTCTACAACCATTTCTATATGCTGCTACTGTATGGGGAAACTGTGCTAAAACACACTTGCACAAAATACAAGTATAACAATCTAAAGTTCTGAGGATAATAGCTAATTTTCCATGGTTTGTTCGGAACGCTGCACTCCATAAACATTTTCAGTGACTCACAATAACAGAGTGCATAAAAAAATTAACAACTAACTTCTTCAACCACAATTCTGCTAGCAGTGCAAAATACTACAGACTAGGCGACCCACCTACTACACGCCGACTCAAGTATGGACGCCCACACTACCTTATTTCATAATTCAATTGTTTTCTTAATTGTAAGTTTATTATAGAGCTAATTAAAATTATGTTAGCCATACCACAGTTGTACTGGTTAAAAAAACTGTGAAAATTGTAACTTTATCGTCTTTTATTAATGTATAATACTTTTATTGCTATCTATATTTCCAAATGTTAAATATTTTGTACTTTCATTCAATAAGTTTAGATGACTAAGTCAGGGAAACTTAAATAAATAATAAATATAAAAAAATTAAATATATTGTAACACACAAACTTGCTGAAAAAGTACTTTGGAAATCAATGTGGCGAATGTAAGAAAAAAATAATTTTATCTTATATTTTAAATTGTGTTATAATACTTAGATCATTTGGTATACCTTTTTTTGGTTAAAGGATATTCAAAAATATTTTTGAATCAAAAGTTTACCAAAAAGAAAAAAAAAAGATGGTAAACAAAGCACTTAATATGTTAAATGTAAAATAAATCTAATAAATATTAAAAGAATATTTTTTTTCCTAACTGAAACACAAATCATAATATATCTATCTGGGTTAGGCACTAAAAAAATCATTATAAGAATTCATGTATTTAAGTAAAATAATTAAAATATTAAACAATTTAATTTTATAAATAATTTAACCTCTGTGTAAATTACTATATTGAAATGAAATATAATATTTTGGGTATTTATTTTCATCTATATTAATTTATATCAATAGTAAAAGAGATCAAATGATTTATAAAAATGTTATGCATTTTTAATATCCAACTGTGCAATTAATAGTAGTAAATTTAATGAAATTAAAATATCTGAAAATTAAATTGTTCCAAGCATTCTATCACCTACCTTAAATTGTTGATTCTTGTTAATCATCTTATATAAATTTAATTCTTTATTTTCATTTTGTTCATGGCAATCAATGAAAGAAAGATTTGAAACAAATAAGTTTGCATTTCAATTTGGGGTAATTTAAGTATCCATTTCTTCATTAAATAATCAATCATATTTTTTAAATTAAATTAATTCTTATAAATTTAAATTTCAGCTTAAAGTTTTATCATACCACATACTACCATAATTATTATGACAGCATATAATATATCTATTACTATCATCACTATAATTATTAAATTTATTTAAGTATTACAATTTAACCATACCTATGCTTGAAGTGACATTATTTGCAATATGTTAGGTACCAACTAACAATATATTAAAGTATTAATATTGTCGTTTACACCAATATTATGATGTATATCGACTTATTCTGAACGCATATTTATATTTTGTGTATGAATTACAAAATGTACTTAAAAAAGGTAAAAAGCTTAAACTTTCAAATTATGTCCATTAAATATTAACCGTATTGTCTTTAACCCAAGGGCATCCAAATGTATTAAGGAAATATTTATTTAATAATAATAATGCATGGCAGTGGACACCTCTCCTTATCGATGAATAATTACTCTTATAATATTTAAATTTAATATAATATAAATATAATATTTAACACTGCATGTAGATTATATTTTATAACATAGTACACTGTACATACCAATATCAAATATAGCATATTAAAAAAAAATATGGTACCTACCTAACATTATTATTTTCAGTCTTTGGAAATAATAAACTTAAAAATAATAAGCAGAAACAGTAATTAATAAATGTAGGTATTCTAAATTATAATAATTAATAATTAATAATCATTGAACAATCATTATTTATTTTATAAAATTGCGACATATTGAAGTGCCTGAAACTAATATAAAATGTTTTATACATGAAAACTGATAATATTTAAACTTTATGTACATTATAATAAAAAAATCCATGTTTTTTTATCTAGATGGATTTATGGTATACTATCTTTATCATTATCTAGATAAAAAAGTATGTATCTGTGCTCAACACTGTTAATAATTAGTGTTGGGGCAGTGTGATCAAATTAGATTACGAGTGTGTCATATTATACAATAAGGCCCGGTGCATACGCCCGTTTTTTGCCGCTGCGGCACCGCAAATACGGCGTAATTAATATGCGATCAAATTGTACAGTGTACACTGCACATGTATTGCGGCGCCGTTGCGTTCAGTGTCTGCCGCTGATAACAACGGCACCGCGCACGCAAATCCGGTTCAAATAAGGTTCAATAGTACCTTGTTGTACATTGACTCATGCACACGTGCGATTTTTCGACGCAAGATGTCCGATGTTGACATTGAAATGCTTTAGAATTTAAATTACTTTAAATGCTTCTGCGCCTTTGACTTGGCGGTTAAACAATGAAACTCACATTCATTGTCAACCGTTTAATTTCTAATGTGACCAGTGGCGGCTCGTGGGTCTTTAATGAAGTAGTGCACATTCAAAAAAAAATTATAAAACTAATATTATATATATATATATATATATGTGTGTGTGTGTGTGTGTATATATATGTATATTTATTTATTGAAATAAATTTTAGTTACCTACTTATCTTTTATTTTAATTCGTATTTACATATTAAATTCACAAGTAAAAATATCATGAAAAGAACAAACTATAGAATGCATATATAATATTAATTATCATAAGTAATTTATTAGATTTCACGTATATGTTTATATGTTAAATCGATTCTTCTTTCTTTTTTTTCTGCGAACCTGTTTATTACTTCTTCGTTGAAGTTTGGAATATTGTTGATCATTTGTTTTTCTATCGAAAGCATTGCTAGGGCTGTTAGTCGATCTTCCGTCATTGAATTTCTCAAAAAAGTCTTAATACGTTTTAAAGTAGAAAACGATCTTTCAGCTTCAGCTGTAGTCATTGGAATAGTTGAAATTATTTTTAAAAGTTTATAACTTTCAGAAAATATCAGAGTTAAATTATTATCAATTATAAATTTCAATAAATGAACTGATGAAGAGATATTGCGGAAATCAGTTCTTTTGTAGAACAGTTGTAGTTCAGTTTTAAGTTTAGTAACGTCTAAAAAAGGATATGCTTCAACAGTTTTATTAAAGTGTTCACTTGGGAAGTTATTTTCGTACGTAGGAAATTTAATAGATAAAAATAGGTGTGAAGCATTTAAATGATATTTATAATCAAACCGTTCTTTAACGTTGACAATAAAAATGTCACATACTTCTTTTGCAGCAACTTTTCTTGTTTCAAAATCAGAAGTATCATCTCGTCTTCGTTTTTTCGTTGGAGAGGTTTCTTTTTCTTCAAAAATATTATCAATATTCTGTCTTTCTTTTAATATATTTTCTTCAAACAGCAAAATTGACTTTGAAAGTTCTACAGGATCCATTGTTCGTTTTTGCAGTTGATTATATAGAATATCAACATGAGGCATTAAAGAATGAAACACTTTTAACCAAAATATAAATTTATCATCATTTAACATCCGACGCAAAGCTCCAGCTTGGTTAATGGCTATGGTTTGATTAAATGTCGATTCAATTTCTTTCATACATACAATTAAGGGCTCAAGATTCTCAGACACGGTATTTACCACTCGACTTTTAAAATTCCATCTAATATTAGATGATCGAGGAACTCTGTGTTTAACAATTTTATCTAAAACCATAACCCGTTGAGGACTGTTGGAAAAAAAATTTGTTATATCGGTTAAGTTTGAAAAAAATATCCTTATCTCACGATTCTGTGAAGTTGCTTGAATTAAAATTAAATTAAGCTGATGAGCATAGCAATGTATGAAATGTGCATTTTTGTAACTATTATTTATTATTTTTATAATTGTGTTTTCACCATTAAGACGACCACTCATAACATTTGCGCCGTCATAACTCTGACAAATCAACATTTCTGGCGTTTGTATGACTTTTTCCAAGTTGGATATTATACATTCAGACAATGATTTCGCATCATGTCCAGTAGGGTTGAAAAATCCCCAAAACCTTTCTACTGGTGTTCCATCCGATAATAAATATCTAAATATTATTGACAGTTGAAATTGAGCAGATACGTCAGTTGTTTCGTCA
The DNA here is from genome assembly GCA_949715065.1 of Periphyllus acericola. NCBI lineage: Eukaryota > Metazoa > Arthropoda > Insecta > Hemiptera > Aphididae > Periphyllus > Periphyllus acericola. Next base: position 13,037,468 of record OX454269.1, read on the forward strand.
GCCATTACAGAGATATATTCTGCTTGTTTTATTTCATTTTTAATTTTTTGTTGACATACTTCTAAACAACATTCTAGTAAATCATTTTGGATTGATTTAGATATACCTTTAAATACCGAAGAGTTCTCAATATGACATTTTAGTACCGTATCTAACTCTGAACTAAAGTTTATAAGACCTCGAAAAATGCCGGGATTTTCTGAATTTGGTTTTTCTTCGTGACCTCGAAGTGCAAGTTCAATTACTCCACAAAATTTAATACAATTTATTATTTTATTCAATATATAACGATTATGACTTATTTTTTCATTGTATTGTTTGATATTCAATCGATACGCACTAGAAAGTTGTTGTTTTATATCTTGTTTTCCTAAAAGTTTTAAATTTAATTGACAATTTATGTGAGCCATTGATTTTTCATGCGTTTTCGTTTTAGAAGTTAAATGAATTAAATCGTTTATTCCATTCTTAACCCAAGCGACATCATTAGATTTTTTACCAAAAAGTAGACAGGGAAAACAATACAAACGATTAGTTTCTAAACAACCACAAATCCAGTCATGTGTTTTATATATATCATTTTTAAATTTTCTTACAAAATCTCTCGTTTTACATTTAGTAATTTGTATAATATTTAAGTCTGGAGTAGGCCTACCTTTATTTTTTATTTCTATCTTCTTCTCTAACGACAGTGTTGAAAAATTGCATTGCAATATTTGCTGTACTGAATTCATTTTAAAAATTGAAAACAAATTTACGTCTTAGGTATATATAATAAATTACAATTTACGAAAAATTCGATGAATATTTAGTTAACGTCGTCACTCGTCAATGTCGATAGAAAATGGATACACGATTGTTATTTGTTGTTTTGAATTTATGATAATGATCAACGAATATTATTAGCTGATAAACGGAATACAAAAATAGAAAAAAATACATTATAATGCCAAAGCGCGACGGCGCGGCGACGTCCAAAATAGTTCACCGATAACAATTTAATTGGTTATGTGCACAGCAACGATTGTGCACATCAATTCCATTATAACGCGGGCTGCGTGTTTTGACTTGTTTTAATTTTTACACTATACAAATGTGCACAGCGATTATGTGCACTAGGTACTGCTCTTCTATACTATCTACCGATACCATTCTGGTGCGGACAACCGCCGTTTGCCGTTTGGCCTTCGAAATAAACGATTTCAAATACTAAATTATTTTCATATTCTGAATTTCCATTTTTATATTTTGAAGGATAATCTTAATAACATTACAGGTACTTAGTTGTTTTATTAAAATTAATGTTTTCAATTTTTCTTAAGTCTGGGTAGGTAGTGCACGTGCACTTGTGCACATATACACGAGCCGCCACTGAATGTGACTAGGTTCGTTACTGGTACTTTGCGTTGTGAAAATGGCCAAATGTCGCTCCGATTTGAATGGATCCCGCACAGACACGTCTCCTCCGTGTGATTCCGACCGACTAGTCAACGGAATGTTAGATTCGCGGATTGGTCGACGGAAAATATAAATTTACACATTTGAGACGGGGATTTTTTTTTTTATTATTCACATTAAAATCATGTAGGCCACATATATTTTCCCGCGTTTACAGCTGCAATTGATAAGCTGTTGCGATTACCACTTTAGCGTGCGAGTGTTTCACTCATAAATCTAACAATACATTTTATAAAAATATAAATGTAGTATAATGCCGAAAGTATTTAAAATGTTATGTATAACGAGTTGTTTCGACCATGGGTCATCATCAGCTTATATAATCAGGTGCTTATATGATGATCAACGGTCGAAACGTAATTGAAACAAAGATCTTTACGGGCTGCTGTGGTATTTTATTCCATCTGACTACAGTCTACCACTTTCAATTTAAGCAGATACAGTTTCCCGTTAAGGTATGTTTTACTATGACAATAAAGCAAGAGCAAGGACAGTCTTTGTAAGTGATTTGTGTAGATTTAATGAATCACAGCTGCTTCTCCCATGGCCGACGTAACCTTTTCGTGTGTTTTCCTCGCAGTCTGGTAATACTGCAGCCAGAAGAAAGAACTAAAAACATAGTTTTACCCGGAGGTTTTACAAATAATTAAAAAAAAAACATTAAAGATTGACTTGGGCATGAAAACGGTGATTTTTTTATTCTGTAGTTTACATGTTTGTTTTTCAAATGTTTTATTACATTAAACAATTTTGATTCAACAATAATTTTTGAAATTATTAATTTGATTGTTTAAAATTTAAAATTTAGTTATAAATTTAACCCCGGCTCCTGGGGCCTGTGATGCTACTCGTCGGACGGACACTATGCAGCGATGTATCACGAGTTAGGCAAACACGGCGCACTGGCAGGAAGTGTTGGGATCTTTTTTATGAATAAGAATTTCGTATGGCTCCTTCGGTGCGGTAGTGATCAGAGTCGGCGACAACTCCAAGTAAATTGTATTGTATTGTATTTTTGAGTCTGTATTGTTAAGTTTGCTCTCGCGATGATGTATAGGGTGGTCACAGCCCACAGGAACAGAACAAACTCCAAGGTTCCGAGTGCGCACGCCGCACTGTACCGGAACACCATGACGTTCAATTGCAATGAGTTGCGGCTGGGTCAGCGGTACATCGGTGAAGCGTCAGCTTCCAAGCATTGATTTGTTTTCCAGAATCCTTGACCGTTGACAGGACGAAGTTTGGCATGGGATTCAAAGATCGAAAAAAAACCGCTCGATGCATCGGAATTGCGTGCAAAAAAAAAATAAGATAAGGTCGAATCGCGTCCGCGGCTTTTCTGGACAGGACCGAATTATGTATGTGGTTTTTTTAGGCAGGTACGAATTGCGTGCGCATTTTTCATTATATAATATGTGTTATGGTAAAATTACGAATACCGGTGAAATTGGACTTAATGAAACCGGACTTTTACAAGCACTGATTTTTAACCCGAAGGCTCTCCGCACACGAGGCGATTGATAAACGACGCGACGTTTGCGCGATTTATGTGATGCTAGCGATATTTTCGATTATTCGTGCTCACTGCTCACACGAAGCGATTGCCTTGCGATTATTATTACTAGGGCTCAGATTTTGTTGCATATGCAATTTTTTTCTATAGTTCGGATTTGTTGCCATGTAGGTTATAAAATTTGTTTCGAGCAAGTACAAATTAATATCTAAAAAATGCAATTTTTTGCAATTTTTGACCTTTTTTCAATTGTATTGCAATATTGTTATTTATCGTCATTTTCAATACAATTTTATATTTTTTTTTTGTGTTTTCACTGTTTTTGTTAGATTATAATAAAGGTTATTATAGTTATTGTAGGTCATGTCGGGCTTTGTTAGTTGTGACTTATGACGGCTTGTTTGTCCATCGTCATCGGTGGTAACTGGACCAACCATTCGATTAGTAAAAGCGCCGTCATTACGCTATGGCTGATAAAAAAAAAGTTGGGAGAAATGCATGTTTCAATGTACAGGGTGGGGCAGTGAATCGGGCGATTTTAAAATAACTCTAAAAACCCAAAAATTATTTTTTTTAACAAATATATTTATATATTGAATATACTGAAAGTATATAAAATAGCATTAAAGAAGTGTTAATTTGTTATTTAATTTTTATAAATGATATCTGCAAGATGGCGTCCATTTGGAAGAATTCGTGAAGGCGTCTTTGAAAACTGGTCATGACGTTTCGCAGAATTTCCGGTGAGATTTGTGTCATCTCTTCTCGTATTCTTTGTTTAAGATCATCAAGTGTCCTTAGTGGTGTTTGGTATACTAGAATACGAGAAGAGGTGACACAAATCTCACTGGAAATTTTGGGAAACGTCATGACCAGTTTTCAAAGACGCCTTCGCGAATGCTTGCTTCAAAATGGACGCCATCTTGCAGTATTAAATTTATAAAAATTAAATAATATAAATAATGATAACAATAATAATATAATACGTGTCGTCCGTCACTCGCGTCGTAATCACGTTGTTATCAAATTGCGCTATTAGTGGATCCCCATTCACTTTGCTAGGAAATCGCGTCGCGTTTCAATCCCCTCGCGTGTGGATGGTCGAAGATTTACAAAAACTCGCTTGTAAAAGTCTGAATTACTACAATCATTCGGGGTTTGACAGAAATCAATGGGTAAATCCTAGACTTCACTTGTATTCGTAGTTTTACCGTAGCATGTATTATATTATTATAATATTATTAATTCGTTTGTAATATTCGTTTAATTCGTGATTTCTATAATCATTATAATCACATTACCTACAGGCTACTTAATATTTTATGTAAGCAGAACGCAAGCGTTTTCTTCGTCTTACAAACGCACTTAGCAAATCTGTGTTCAGTCTTCAGTAGAATCCGTTGTTTTGTGTAATATTATATACGAGTACTCGTATATAAGATTTAAACTGACATTATCGAACGCAAAGGGAAGATCATTATCATTATCATTTATCATTATCCATGTCTTCTTGATGGTTTCTTACCATATTTTAATTTTCAGGCTAGTAAAGATTAAAATTTTAAGACTATGTAAAGTCTTACAATTTTAAAAAGCTTTTTACTAGCACTTAGCGATTCAAATATCGAAAAAATACCAAAAAGATAAAAATAATATAATAAAGTTCTATAAGACGTAGGTTTATTCTTATACTAATGCTAACTACGCAAATTTGGATCTGCAGAACACAGATGTGCCATTGTGTTCGTTTGTAAGACGGAGACAACGCATGAGTAAATTATTTATTTATTTTTGTAGATTTATTTTTACTGTGCTTATTTATCAATCATATTGAAAGTGTGGTTAAAAATATTATATGGTATTTAAGATAAGCTAATATAAATAATTAACATTAATAATAACTATAAATAAACTGCGCACGCAACTCGAACTTACCGCCGATAAACCGCGTACGCGATTCAGACTTACCACTAATAAACCATGCAGGTTGTCTTAGGATTTCTTTTTTATTCGCACGCGATTGGGTGATGCACAAATTTCTACACTGATATTGTTAGTGGGCGGACGTTAACAGCTGAAAAGAAAAAAAATAACTGGTTGTATTATGAATACGCAACAATACAACACTTAAAGTAGCTTTTCCTTAGTGTTAGACGTTGCAGTGTAACAATAATTATTAATCATGTATTCATGTACAATGTACATATTATCTAAAAAACTGCTAAAAAATAAACATTCATACATTCATTTAGCTGCGGTTCCTTGAAAAAAAAAGTAAATTCACATAAATCCTATTTTTTGTTTCCTATTTAACCGTTGATCAGGGGAGAACAGTTTATCACAATACATTCACCTAAATATACATAAATCCTATTTATTTCCGTTGTATAAAATTAAAATGAAATAATAACGATACAAACGAGTTTGAAAAAAATCGATTTCCGATGAATAAGTGTATAGTTTTGTACGATATTCGTACAGTTTTTTGAATAATCATTCAATATTTTACGGTTAAACGTTTTTTATATAATATTATATTACAACAAAAACACTTTGTCAAACTACGCGTAAAAAAAAAAGGAAAAAGACACTAAAGATGTGATATCAAACAGACGCTTAGTAAATCGATTCAAAGTACACTTTTTTCAATAATTTATGTACTCGGCGAGAAATGATTTTGAGCAGAAATGGCCGACATTACCGGTCGCGCCGAAAACGCGCCGTGATTACAGATTTCATTCTAAAGGGTGTTTCATAACGCCACGAATGGAAATGAGTCGGCCGTCAAATTGTTCACGTTTAGTATGGTCTGCCGGCTTAAGCTACTGGGTCAACTGCATCTTATATGCATGCAAGTGTAAATCATTCTTGAGAATTTGTTGCAAAGACCTTATCCCAATGCCTAACTGTTGAGAACGGCGATGGATCGATTTACTCGGACTCACAATGACAAGAGTCGCTCACAACAGCGATATTTTCATTCGTCCTTTGGGATCGTTTGCGCGCAGGGCTTTTAATGTTTGCAGTTGATCCCGTCTCTTCAAATTTACTGACTAACCTCGTTATTGTTGTCGCGGTTGGTGCTTCACGGTATCCGAGGATCGTATGAAGTTTCCTAACAGTTACCGCAACACGCTCACCGTGTTTATAATGTGTTTTAATAAACAAAACACGTTGCTCAATTGTATATCGCTTAATGACGACAAGTAAACAAAATTACTATACTAAACACAATCACTAAAAACCTCAACGTGTATAGATGACAGACATAAAACGAGTAGTGCCACCAAACTAACAAAAAAAAATTACCAACTATTTTAAAAACTGCGTTCTTTATGAATCACCCTATAATACCTGATTAAAAAGTTTGCACGTTTCCTTGTTAAAAAAAAAAACATCAAAATGTTATACAGTTTAAAAGGGCAACTCCCTGCTTCGAGATAATAAACAGTGATAATAAACACTGTCGTGCCGCCGCTGTATTTATTTTTTCTATCACTGCCCTAGAAGACCCGTGTCTTGGACGTTTACTCGATATGACGGACACGCAGTACGGGAAGACTTGGTCTCGCGCGTGATGTATATGGTGTGGATCGGACGGTTACCGTGTTCGCGGTGCGTAGACGCGGTCATCTGCAGCAGTCGCTGTCGAACTGGTTGTCCTCTGGGACGGCGAACGGAGGAGCGTTCTCGGGCCTCTTGCGGCCGAACGTGGTCCGACACACGTCCGGGGACGGGGAATAAAGGCACGGTACTTCGGTCTTTACGGAGTAGCTGGCCGGCCCGGGCGCGTCGACGAGCTTCCTGACCTTAGGCCGCGAGGCTATCGTACGGCCACCCCTGTGCCGGCCGGACAGGTACAGGTCGCCGTTCGGTATGTCGTAGGACGCGGGTCCGGGCGTCTCGATAAACTTGGACTTGTCGAGCCTATTGGCGATCTTCACGCCCCGCTTTTCCATCGAGTCCGGCAAGAGGTACAATGGCGGCCCCAAATGAGTTTTCGGCGATTTGTCGCTCTTGTGGAGATGTGTCGGCAGCACGAACCCCGTGTGCGCCAACGTGCTCTTCGTGTTGTAGTCCGCCGGTCCCGGGGTGCTCTGCTTCTTTGAGTTGCCGAACCGCCTGCCCAGCAATCCGCCGGGCACTCTGTTCTTTCCGTGTTGGTTCCACGTGCTCACGTCGTATTGCGGGCCCGGCCCGACCACGACCACCTGAAAACGCACCGAAGAATTTTTTTTTTTCGACTCGTATCGCAATGATTGATTTACGCGCCAGATTCCAATTCGGCACCACACTGTGTAGGGTGTGAAAATATAATAAACGCTTACCTTCACGTCCCTCCGAGCCCTCATCGTGTACGCCGGATTCTTTTCGATCGTCGGGTCGGTAGCGAGCATTCCTATGACCGGCTTTAATTTATATGATGCCGGTCCTGGACTCCTTTTACTCATGTTGCTAGCTTCAAAAATTTTTTTGTCCATTGTTTGAGATGTAGAGTGTTTAGGTTCGTAAGAGCGTGTAATTAATTGATTTCCTTCCGTGTTACGGGATTAGATTTTGAACTAATGGATTGATAAAACTGATTTCCGTTTGTTGTTCTGTTGATTTCTCACCCGTCTCCATTAGTCACGAAAAATGTTTGTTTGTGTATATAAATAATATAAGCTTACTTCGAGCCGTGAAAATATTTTTGAGAACGATCCATTGCAATACGAGTACGTACAAACTATGACAAAGTAGCTGCAACCTACTGCAGCCTACTATCTGAATATAATATGAAAAAAGTTTTTATTTTTGTATTATTAGTTTAAACAAATCACAAATACAACCAAATTTATTATGTTTATATTTTTTTTTTCATATAACAATAATATTTGATTTTTATTTGTATTGTTATACATTGAAAAATTATAAGTATTTTTACATGATACTTAAAGTTACAATGAAAAATAGAAATAAATATATCTACTACCTTTCAGCACATGAATGTAGTGGCGGTAGAGAGTAAGAATAAAATCTGAACAAGGACATAAGGTGGTATAACACACGCAGAGTTTAAAAAGTTAAAAAAAAGCTACAAAGCTTTAAGTCAATATACTTATTTCCAGTTAACACCTGTTCATTATTTATTCATTATGTTCGGAGTGGTAAACGGTCGGAATAAGCGCGTGACGCGCAACAGTTATTTTCGTTGCATACTTATTTAAACCACGCATTTCATATATTAGTGATGATATAATAATATTAATATTATTATTAAAATTATTATTAGATATTATTATTATTATTATCATTTATTTTAAACTTCGATTTTCCAGGTTTTTTCTTGATTGAATTGAAATTTTATCGATTTTGTTCGAGCTTCGTTAGGTGTACATTTAATTGTAGTATGAATTGAATGATTATAGCTGTTTATTAATTTTGATGTTCCACGAACGACGAACCTGTTTGCTGTAAAATGTTTATAGATTTTATTTTTTAATGTTCTTATAACGCGTTCAACCATCCCAACCTTTAGATTGGTATACATCGAATAGTGCTTAATGTTTAATTTTTTCATAAGAACTTGATAATCTTTATGTCCTTTGTGCTCTTATTTTTTAACACTTGTATCTACACATACTTTGTAAAGGTATCTATTACAATAAGAATGTATTTAAATCCATTATTTTTTTTAGAATGTATTTTCATATCCATTAGATCGGTTTGCCAAAGTTCATCTTTAAATCTTGTTATGACAAGCTGTCGCGGAAATATTTTTCTTGCTGGCCGATGTAACTCATTTGCAATAGGTATCTTCTAATGCAGACATTATACTATCAGACTTCTCTCACGTAATTCTTCTAATATAAAAATTATTTCATTATTAACACCGTTATTCCCAGCAGTCAGAGATGCTATTAAAAGATTTAATCTTGTTACTAATTCATTCGGGTCATCATAATAAACAATCTGTGTATTAGGAATAACGTATTTAAATAAACCTGGACCTTTTTTAACCGATGGTGATTAACTGAACTTAAGTAATTGATCAGTTAGGGTTCCTCAAATATAGAACTGCCCACTGTAGGATCAAAATCAAATGATTTATTTGTGATTAATGTATTATCATGAATATTATTTCGTTTTGAACTTCCACTAACTAAAAAGTCATTAAATTACTTTAAATTTAAGTTGGTTTTTTCTCTTGCACTATTAATCATACTATCAATGACTATTCAAAATTGTTTGTAAATCATGATTCTTCCTGTAAAGTGTAATTGTACCTGGTAGGTTGTACGTTGTGTTGCCGATGCCTTAATTTTAAGGGGTTTACTTTTTTTATATGTACCTTGCCGGGTTGTTGGATAACAGGGTCTCGAATAGAATCAATAATTCTAATTAAAAATCTTAATATATAAAAGATTTCCTGAATGACTGGTTAATAATCAACGCACAGCCTAAACTGTGATAGTTAGCGACTTGACATTTTCTGGATATGTTTGTATCATAGTCTATACTCTATAGTTCCTCAAATTCGTTAATTAATAAATGAGCCTCCAATGAAAACCCATCCTTCAGTCTTTAACCTACCTTATATTGCACATGTTTGTTTATATTTTTCCCATAATATTCTTTCTTATTATTTTAATCCTTAATTTGTCGTCTTATCTCGTATATATTCTTTATTCCAATTTTTATTCACGTTAACAATTTTTTTTAATTTTTCAGATAAAGAAAATATAGAAAAAAAAATAATAATAATATCAAATAATAATTTTTACAGACAAAATATTTTTTGGAAAATAATCACAAAAAAAGAAAAAGCATAACCGAGTAAATTATATATTTACTGTAGAGATAATCCAAATAGACTTAGACAGAAAAAGGATAACTTAGTATTCATAGATCTCGGGATAATATAACAAAGTTAAGGAAATCTAATGTTATACAATATGGTTATGAGAATATTTTTTTTAAAAAAATAAACATAATTATTCAAACGTATTGTAATAACAATTATATCAATGGGAATATTTCATATTATAGTATTATACTATATTAAATATTTTATCATTTATTATTACTATGGGAAAACATTGGGATACATAAACTATAATAAAAAATTAATTATAAACGGTGTAAAAATGATATAGTATTAGTTATAATTATTTATAGATTTAATAAAAAAAAAAAACTATGATAAATTATAAATTTTAAAATTTCATTGTTCTACCCTGAATTTTTTCTTTGGCGGTGAGCTGTAAGGTGCTACGTATTACTTATACTTTATGTATAATGAATAACACATTATATGTAACAGGTGCATGTATAGAAGTTCTTCGATTTGCTATTTTTTACAATCTTTATGATTTCAGTAATGGAATATACTAGGTAGCATCTACATTTAAAATTGATGATGAAATAAAATCATGTAAAAAATGTACGAGACGACTTAGAAATAGATATAAGAAATCTTATATAAAATGTATATATTATGTAACTGTTTTACACGGCATAACGCTTACCGTTTTTTATGATTTTTATATAATTTAACTTTGAATTAACCTACACGCGCAAGTGGCAAAAACTAATTGGTCTGTGAGATTAAATATACATTGAAACTAATCAATACAACTTGACAAAATTACGAAACACATAAAAAAAACCAAAGGACAGACCAGAAGGGAATCAGTTCAAGCAGAATTAATATTACTTCATTAAAATATACTATAAGAAATAGGTAATTTTTTTAAAATAACTTTTTATCACGCATAGGTATTTGATAAAAATTTGAGAAAAAAAAATTTGAGAAAATACAGTTATATTATAGGTTCCTAGACGAATAATACACTTGGAGCAACGAAATTTGACTTGACATTTTCTAAGTGTAGCTAAATAGTACAGGATAATGCGATATTATACTTGTCCATATTTACTATGGTATAGTTTAAAGTAGAATTGGGATTTCATAAAGATTTAGTCTTAGAAGACAAATGTTATACTGTCTTAGAACTTAGAAGTAAAAACACACTTATGGCCTACATTCACGGATATCGTGAAAATGTCCATTATTGCCGAAGACTACAATCTACTTCACGTTTACTCATATTAATCTTCAACAGTACCACGATTACTTTTCTCATCGTAACTTTTTTAACACAGTTTCCGTTTATTTAATATAGGCACCCAGCCGTTTACTGAAGATAAGAAATGTGAATGCGTAATTATTTATTCCATCGACATTAATTATTGTTATTTTTATTTTTTCCATTCAATTTGTTATATTGCAAAAAGTGGTAATGTGTAAAAGGTTGTACCTTAGGTAATTTCGCAGGTACTTCTATATTATATTAAATATCTACATTTTACTAGGTAAGAGAAATATTTATTTGATTGTAGAATTGTTTTGCGTTCCAAGGGAAAATAATAAGGGATATTCCAAGGGATAACAATTGCTATCAAGTTCCCGAAGAAATTAATGAAAAATACGTTATACATCAGGGACGTACGCAGAAAAAAGTTTTGGGAGGTGTTTTTGAAAATCAGGACTTTTTTTCAATAAACAAATTAAATTTTATTATGAAAATCTTATGATATACTTACATTACTTTTTTTTTTTAAATATCAATATATATTGTATTAAAAAAAAAATCACAGAACTAAATCTAACTTTCGTGAAGTTTCAGCCATTATGTAAAGAATATCTTCACAATTAACTTCTATAATAAGTTTATAATGAATATTTTTGAATAATTCTTGATTTTTACATTTTAGAGCATATTTCTTTGCATATTTGTCCGAATGAACATTTTGTGTAAAAAAGTAAAATAAAGGTGTATATTTTAAAAACATTTTTGTACTTTTTTAAGCCCATAAGTGCATGCAGTACTTTTTAAGAACATTAATTTCCGAGCCCTAGAGATAATGTATTATCTATTAGTAATTTAGTATATTATTATAATAATACAACAACTTGAGAGTTGAAACATCAAATAGTATATTGTCAACTCATCGTGGCCTCGTTCAGATACAAAATAAAAACATTTACGATAACGTCGATAACAAAAAACAAGAAAGACGATAATATTTATAATACCTACCCTTATCCGCAGTAATTGTTTCAAGTCTAGTTTAGGTATTTCCCTAGTCTATGTACATTTTAGTATTATTTTGTACCCATGTCATTACACAATAAGTATAATATTATTTTATTTTTTTTTCAATAATATTAAAATAAGAATTTGTTGGTATTAAATTTTCATTTTGCTTTCGCCGGTGTTTCACAAACACAATGTAATATTATACCTGTCTATTATAGTATAATATAATAAAATAATTAACATCAAAATTTAATAAGAAAATAACCAAACATTTCGGGGGGTGTTGGAACACCCAAAATACCCCCCTGTGTACGTGCCTGTTAAATATACATCGATCGCCTACAATAATATTGATAACAGATGTATTTTAATTTTTTATTGACTATTGGTGATCTTTGTCATTATAATATCAACATCTAGTTTATTTGCATGACCTACAACGTTTTTTGACTTTATTTTTTTTCTCGGGAGATATAGTAAAAATATTTACTGTAATATTGTTCTTGACCGCGGTATAATTTCATCTAAATCTGTATAACAAATGCTAATTAAAGTAGCCGTTAAATTAGGGTGACCATATACGTACCATATTATACAGGACCATCCCGTATTTCAATTTTGTGTCTCATTTCCCGGACGAAAGTTACTAGGGACGTATTTTATCCCATTTTTTCAAGTCTGTCCCGTATTTGGTACATTTTTTCCTTACTGCCAATGTACTCGTATAGCACTATAGCTTATTATCCAAGAAAATGTCTACTTACAATGGTATTTTTGGATTATTGTTTTGATCACTTAGCAGGTAGATTGTATTGTTGCTAAATTGTTTTTGTTTATATTGTTCTTTTTTATTAATTTATGTTATTCATAACTAACCTATATTAATTTGTTTTGGTGTTTGAGTAATCTGAAAAAAAAGTGAACTAAAATAGTTGTATCCCGTATTATTTAAAAATAAATAGATATGGTCACCCTACGATAAATGTCACTTTTCACGTACTTATATATGGTTTATATATTATGTAATATGTGCGTCACAATATAATATCAGTCTTGTATAATCCCACCTTGACCTTAAACACGTAGAAATAGTAAATACTATAGACAACGGATGAATTCGAAGAAGTTTTTGTTTATAAATATTATACTATCCGCTTCCGATTCGAAAGAGCAAGTTCATTTTTTCATTATATTAAATGCAGTATAATATTTGTTTATTTTTGTAACATCTTTGAAATGATAATCGTTAATATAACTGATGTCGATTTCGAATTTTATGTCTGAACAGTTTGACGTGCCGACGTACGTTTCTTATTTGTGGCACACTGTTCGTCTGCGCGATGTATACATGTGTGTTCATATATAATATCATTGATTATAATGTATATATTATAATATATACCTGCAACGGATTACATTTTATGACATAACGACACGTGGACCATATTTATTATATAGGTGGTACGTACATTATAATAATACAACCGACTACACGTAGATTTCTTCTCGATAAAATTTTCATCTAAAAACAACGTTTTCTCCAAGCGCACGGATCGTCGGTTCGTTTGGTTATATTACGTTTAAATGTAATATATATAAATTTCGAAAATAGTTTTTGTTTTATCAAATGTTGAGATGCTTCACTATTCCCCTTAAGCTTTAAATTGAAAGCGACATCGTAGCTGATTGGTGATGGAGATTAAAATTCTGAATTTGGCTTGAAACCAATTCATCGCTCACATGCTTTACAGTTGTCACCATATTATCGATATTCTGCCCTGTTGCACACTCCTTATTAAAATATGAACACATTTTCTCCAACTAAGTTACAACTGTATTATGAACAAATAGAGTTTTCCTTAAAACCGTTTCAGAAATGGCCCATTCCAAATACTGTAGAGCCATAGAATCCATTAAATTAAGAAGAATACGGCCACCTATTTGGTTTTTATCTTCTATGAATAGCATGGTCTCTCCTTGATACACCATATTAGTGAGTAGCATACAGTCGGTCTCCAGTTCGATTCTTACCCACATAATGATTTTATGTTATCAATTTGATTTTGATACTCTATCATTATTCAAATGTATAATAATTAAATATTAGTTATTCAAGTATAGGTGATAAAAATATATCATCTCTTGTATGCTTATATAAAATCATCAAAGACAAAAAAACTGATAAGCACGTAAACATCAATGGTGGTAGTGGTTGCGGCACGGGATGGTGGTGGCGGTACGGTGGTGGCGCGGCTGGTAGTGTCGTGGGTCGTAGGTGGTGGTGTTCCTAGGATCAACCCCCCCCTCCTCCACATAATTTACATTTCTATGCAATAATATATTTGAACTACATGTACAAACAAAATATTTGTACCTTATATTTCAACTTTTATAAGCGCTTTCTGTAGTTAAAAATTAAATATAAATAAAAAATGTAATATTAATATTTTTATTTGTACACTGAATGTAATAAATAGTATGATAATATAACTTCTTTGTTCTTGCTTCATCCATTTCTTACATCTACAGACGGCTGTAGTTATAAAAGTAAATTCTTTCAATACTACACTGAAGAAAGACCCGGTACAGCACAGCGTTTCCCAACCTTTTTTGATCCTTGTACCCCTTGTCTACCCTCTGCACCATCTACTTCTACTATCACGTCCAATCCTACCAATTCGATGAACTGTTTTTGCATACAATTATTTATTATTACACTGTAGTATATAAAAATTAAGAACCTGGCACAAGTTTTTCAATTTTTATAACATACGTATATTGCTTATTTTTGAAACGATCCGTTTTAAATAGATCAAATTCTACGTTTTTCCTCCGTAATGCATTACCCTTTTTTTGGCGTAGGTACTCAGTTGGGCAAGCGTATAATAGTTTGAAAACAGTATCCTAGCATTGACTGAACAGTAAATGATGAATATTATTATTTTTATCTCACGAGGAATTAATTAATATAAAGTGTTGTGTCGTCGTAATTCTTACGTTGTGTCCTACGTGAATCCGGCGAGTCCGGCGAACGCACTGCGGTGCGTGCGATGCGGCGACAACAATAAACAAACCTGTGGTAACATGTCTGCGTTTCCAATGTTATCAGCCGTCGCTGCTCGTACGAACGATCGAATTCGTTCGGACGCACCGGATGATTTGAAAAAACAAAACAGTTTGTTTTCGTCACCGCACGTTGCTGCGTTTGTATGATTAGATATTATATTATATTAGACATTATATTATATATAATAGTATTTTCGTCGTTTAAAGCATCGTCTGCCCGTAATTGAGGATACAATTAGTGGTAAAATTCACCGAAAACCAAACGATCATCGTAAATAAATGAATTTTCCCTTGACCTTTTATTTTTTATGTAATTTTTGTACAATAAGTATTTCAATGTAGTACTCTCACTCAGTAACTTTTTTTTTGGTTAATTTAGATTCATAGTGAATATTGTATATTTTTGTTATTAAAGTGTAAATTTACTAAAATTAAAAATGAAAACGCACTACCGTCTACAACAAAGTTACACTCATATTTGCCATGAGTGCGACCGACGAATTCGTTCGCACCGCAACGCATCGCCGAACTCGCCGGATTCACATTGGACACGACGAAAAACGTCCGATACATACGGTGCGAATTCGTTCGCACCGCAACGCATCGCCGGACTCGCCGGATTCACGTAGGACACGTTAGTCGTATAATTCACTGTAGGTCTACGAACGTACTCGGTCAGCAGCGCGGCGACCAGTTTTTAACGGCACGGCGCGACGTGGACCGGGCAACGCCCATATAGCTCCCCACCGAGTCAGCTACCTGATCACAAGCGTATTGTGCTGCACCTGTCGTGTCTGCACTCAGCAAACCACACAGCACACCACCCAGCGCAATATACACTCAATGCATTGTTCATGCCAAATGTCAACAATGAAGTAATTTCGCATCATGTCGGCCAGTAATTTAGCGTCGTGAAACTACGCCCATGAGCACTATAGCTGGCCGCCGAGTAGACACGGTAGTTGTTCTAAATATTGGAATGTACTATATGTTTAAATGAGTTAAAGATGACTAATCCATTACCACGGTTAGAGATACATCTTGATTTCTTTAATCGAGTCCATTGCTCATTTTGTAAATGTGCTGCAGTCTGTAGACAAATAATAAAGGTCGCCCGTCATGCGCTCAAGCCTGTTGTTACATTTCATAGGGTAGCATAGCTAGAATTTCAATTCGTGTCATCAAATTATTAATTTAAATGTAAAATTAATAATATTAACATATTATCATATAATATGAATGGTTAAATAAATAGTGTAAATTAATTGTGTAAGACATTTTAAAAGAATTTTCTCTTTGTCGAGCTATTTTCGAGCTTTTTTTCATACCAACGGCGTCCTGTGGCTCTTAAACTATTTTTTTTGGAATACCATATTTATTACTCAAAATATTATTCAGTTCATTTTTCAATAATTTTTGATGTAACATTGTCGAAATTCGGATAAATATTTTCGAAGTTATTCGAATTTAAAATTGCGTATAAAAATTAAAAAGTATAAAATTCACGTTATCTTGATTTAGTAGCAACTAGCAATAACATATAATTAAAAATCATATGATAATATTAGGTATTAAAATACTATTTTCCTTGATACTTCAATTAGAATAATTCAAAAACTACTCGTTCGAATTTTGATTTTGGTACATGAAAATTCACAGAAACATGACCTCAAATAACTATACCGTAGTGAAGAAAGGGTGTTTCCATTTGAAAAATAAAAGTTTGTATCATATTCGCCACAGTTACTTGAACATTTAATAACAAAAAACCAAATTTCAGGATTTTTACGGCCAAAAAGTGGTTGGGCCGGGTTAATAAATCACCCTGTATATAATATGTACATATGATTTTAAATCCTTCGCCATGTGACGGATCATGTGGCGTGTTCAGATCCTTACAACCAGCGTTTCTATTCTCTGCTACAACACATGTGACAGAATCTATAAGCTGCGAAATCGGGGATGTCTTCTGTACACCGGACTGCACCGACAGGGGTTTGGTTTTTATAATAGCGGCTTTGTTTGCTATAGAATATTTGTCAGACCCGTGATATTAAAAAAATAAACACATTTTTCATAAGGGGGTTGAAACATGTTTCACATTATTTATTTCGATGACGCCAAAATGCGACGTAATAAACACGTTGCAATAAAAAAAAACCAATAAATATCTATTAAATATTCTACAAGTCCATCTCCGATTGTGATAAGACTAAACAAGTGTATAGTTATTTTTTTTTTTCAAAAATCACATTTCTTTATGTTACAGTTTAACCAGTGGTATATTTCGGATTTCCAGGGAAGACGATAACCCATCTGAGTAACTATAATTTTCTAATTTCCAAATTTAACAAGGGCTACAAACGTTGATTAGCGATTTCATAAAAGAATATTTTCAATAGAAAAAACTTGTTTAGTATAATATTAAGAACATCATATTATACATATATTGATTTATTTTAATTTAAGGCTTTGAATGTGTTACTTGAGTACAGTAGTATATATTATATGTTAATGACTTGAATTTACTTATACATTATGATTTAAAACAATAATTATTAATTTATACATTTAGTTAATCAATACCTATGCCCTATGGCATAAACATAATACTAATAATACCTGTAGCAAAAATGTAAATAAAATCTTTAATCTGAGTGCATCGTAATTTGTTAAATTAATAACTAAAATATTTTAGTTGTTTAGGATTCGTATTTAACATTTGTTCGTTAAACAAATACAAATATTCAAAAGTCAGTTTGTGAGTATTTATAGTATTTTAATGTGCATTTGTAGATACATATGATCGCATTATTTAATTTTAATAATACACGCAGATGTTGTAGTATAGTCGCATGTCATTTCTTCTTCGGCGATCATTTGACCGGGAGTTATCGAACTGGTCGGACGCTCAACACGTCTTGCAGTTGGAGTGTGGTGCAGAAAACCAACTTCTTTCACACCGGCAACGCACCGAACGAAACGAACTAATTTTTCCAAGTGCCGCTTACACCTGAGGTAGTAGTTGATAGTAACTTGATAGTTATTACTAAATAATTCTAATACTATGTTTTGAATTTAATAAATAACTAGTAACATTAGTATGGGCTACGGTTAAATGTGTGCTAGGTTCCAGATAATCGATTGTATATATATTTTTTTAGGGAAAGTTTTTTTGGCACGGTTAATTTTGTTAGATAAAAAGTTGAGTCGCATATATATGTATCTTGAAGATTCGGTTATCGGACACCCGTCGTATTTACAACAAATCACTTATGATTTTTTTGAAAAATGTTTTTTCTTTTAGAAAACCTTGATACTGAAATTTATTTTTCCAAGAAAGCATTCGTATTATTATTGAGCAAAATTCCATTACCTATATTCATTTTACTTACTTTTTCAAAAAACAATCACTTGATTTTGTCAACCAAATATTACGAAGAGCTCAATTTAAAATATGGTTTTTGTGATTACTTTGATTGAGGCAGCCTATTATCGTTATCTTAAACCATTTACATTTAAAGTGGTTTTAAAATTTGTGTTTTGTATTGGTTATTTACAGTTTTGGTTCGTTAAAATTAACCTAAAGACATGTACGGCAATTACTTAACAGTTCTTAATCAAATGTGCGTGATAAATGTCACTGACCATTTGACCATCACTATATTATAGTATTAGTATATATATCTTTATTTCTAATAAAAAAGTCCGATTTTCTTTAAAATTTTAGATTTTTAACTTAGTTAATTGTTCTCGAATTTTGATTTCTAAACTAAACTTATATTAATATGAATACTATTTTGTATTTGGCTATTGCGTGATTAGGAATATACGATTATAATACAATTTTTATGTTATTCATTTGCAGTTAAGGCGTTAATTTAAGGGCTACAATGAACTTCGTTTTTACAAATTTCAACTTCCAAGAAAATGAGTTTTATTTTTATAACAATCAGTTAAAATGTTTGGAATTTGTACTGGATTGTGACTCGAAAGACAAGTTTTTCTACAAGTTATTAATTGTAAGTTATATTAGATATAATTTTTATAATTTATTATGTTGACAACTTAAAATTTCTATTTATTTATTTTTTAATGTTTATAACCATTACAATCGTATGTTTTAAATCATTAAAACGGTTTTATTTCTTATGAATTGTATACTTTCATTAAGTCTAAAAAAATATTAACTTATAGTTTACAACTTAAGTTTTTTTTTTTAGTATACATTATTTTTTATAATTATTTACAGAAAAATGTTTATATTTTTTAACGGTCATAATCATACCAATTGCTTGCTTCAAACATTTTATTCGCATTTAACTACTTTATATTTTCATAGAAATTCCACGCAGACATCACAGATATTCCAAATAAACACACGATGGTGTTGGCGAACCCTGATGAAACTACGTATTTTGATGAAAAAATACCAGCATTTGATATCAAATATATTGAAGATTGTTTTACTCTGAAACACTTTCCTGATCCCACTAAATATATGTACGTATAAATAAATTGAGTTACGTATTATACTATGTAGATATTAATTCTGTTTTTGGCTTAAAAAATTATAAAGAATATAAATATAGTATTTTCTCAAATTCACATATTGGACTTTACCGACTTTTTAAATATAGTATTTTAATTTAATCTATTACAACGTTAAATACTCTTAAATGTTGTATAAATATCCAATATTATGTAAAGGCTTATATTTTTCAAATAGGATAGTTATTTACATAAAATATTTATAAATTCTTTAAAGTTTTCAGTTTAAATTGTTTAAAATAATTTTCTTTTTCATTATGATGTATTAATATACATTTTTTTGTGATAACGTTATATTAAAAAAATTTCAAAAACCACTTTAAATTGAGCGCCATACAAAATTATTTTTTTAAATATTATGCATTCATAATTGCTATGAGGTTTACTCATAATTCGGTATATACTATACCAGGGATGGCAAATTTTTCTAACATTATGTGAAAACAATTTTCCGATAATTTTTTTTCTTAAATTGGGAAAAATATTTTGTGAATACATATAAATGATAAAAAAGTATTAATTTTAATGTATTTAATGTATTTCTTCAGAAAACAAATTGTAGACTTAATAAAATAATAATAACATTACTTTAATATTTGTCAATTTGCTCATTATACTCTTGATGTCAATGTTGTGCATTCATCGATTAATGAGGCTAATCGGTTTCTTCAATCAGATTTGATAATATTCATTTTTGAAAAGAGTGACTTGCATGAATATATTTTTTCGGAATAGCGTTCCACACTTTCAAAATATTTTTTTCTGTATTTTCCCCTACTGTTTCTACTACTCCATCACGCTCAAATTTCTCCTATTTGATTAGTAGTAAAACAAATTGTTGTTTCCATGTAGTACTCAATTGAAAATCTATAAGCTGCAATCCAAAATCATTTAAATTCAATAATTCAAACATTATTAAGTTAATTTTTCAAATGACAATTTATCTGGATGATTAAATCATTTCATATTAAATCATAAATTTTCTGAATTGAATAAAGCGTATAGGTAACTCATTCATAGACGTATGCATGTTTAAAAGTTATTAGGTAATTTTATTTATATCAGGTTTTTCAAAAATGTCCAATTCCGTTGTATATTTCTTACTGTGTGGAAAATCCTTGAATTTTTGTCTGATTATGTCATAATTAAATATTCGCAATTCAACTTGAAATGCTTGGATCATATTAAACATACCAGCTTGACAGTTTAATATCTTTTTCACCTTATAGCCTAATATTCAATCAATTTAAATGCTTAGTGAAATCTGCTGAGATCAACAATCTGACTTTCCACTGCAAGTCAGATTACTCTTTGTGTACTTTAGTTTTTTGGAAGACGTCAGGGGTCAGTGATGATGAAAAGTGATTCATAGTCTTATAATTGAATATTAAAAATAAAGTATAATTTAATTAATATTTTTAATTTTTTATGCCCTGATCGTTTTATTGCGTGCCAAAGCATGCCACAGATAAATATATTTGCATCCCTGTATTATACTATTACTATAACATACTTCAATTAATATGCAAGTAAAAAATCTTGTTGGCATTTTTGTACATAATATATTGTTTTTAGTTATAATATTATTTTTTCTTTATAATAATATAATCCATATATATTTATTATGTTTTTAATATTCTTTAATTTAATTTTAGAATTAAAAAATCATGCCCAGTAATATATACAAAGCAAAATGTATTTGATTGTTGGTTCCATAAAAATAAATCATGGTATAATTTACTGCCAGTTCGAAATCGAATTAAAATTTATCGATTTAAAAATAAATCAATTATTTATAACAAACAAATGTTGAGGTAAGTATTATTGTAAATTTAAGTTTCTTTTTTCCCAACTTAACAACATTTCTAAAATAAATACCTATTAATTTTTTGATTATTTGAACAGTAATTTATATTATTTCTTGGTATTGCTCTGAATTTTTATAACATAATTTAATTATTATAACTCTATATTTTATGAGCAATTGGGCCATTATTTATACCTATATTTTATACTCTTAGATTATAAATAAACACTTTTAGTGTTAAATAATAATTTGATCGTTTAATTTGGTTTAGGAAACTGGCAATGTCCTATACTCATAAAGAAGATGCACGAATTGTTCGTTACATCGTGAATCACAATGAAGCATTCAATGTACGCGACAAATCAATGTGGATTAAAATGGAGCATGCTAATGTAAGATAAAAATAATGATTAGTTTCATTCTTATAAATTAAAACTACAATAATGTCTCGTAATATAGTACTTGCTTTTGGTTTCACTGTTTTTGGGCAAAGTCTTAAGGACTACAATCTTTTAGAGGATGCCGGCGCGTAGAAGTAGAAATACTCATCGCTCAGTTTATGTTATAATGACTAGTTTTAATGGTTAAAAAGAATGTAGAAATCAAATAAATTAAAACAAAATATAATTGTTATTATGATACATAACTTTCACTTGTGATAAAAATATTTTTATACTTAATTATACTCATGTAATTTAAATATACATGGCCATAGATTTTAGACTACAATTTAAACCGTTTCCGTCAATATTGTTTATCTTATATGCCTATTACAATAAATTATGAGCAATCATTCTAAATGTATGGAAGTTTAATTTAAAATTCAATTTTATTAATTTTGTTTTTATAGGTTTGTAAATTTCGTTCTTGGCAATCAATGAAAGAACGATATTTAAAATTCATTAAAACTCATTTAACATTTGATTTAGAAGATATTAAATCTGGCTCAGTATTCACAATTTTCAAGTATCCATTTCTTTCCCCAGAATCTATAAGCCAATTACAACGAGGGTAAGTATTGCAATTTGCAATATTATAAATATTTTTCAATTTGATTTTAATGTTAAATTTATTTTAATTATTTATTTTCAGATTAGGAATTGATGTTTCTGTGGACTCTGAGATAATAGAAACTGTATTGATCATTATGCAAAACTTATTAGTTTAATTTTTTATTTTCGATACAACAAAACAAAATGTCGCATAATTGTATAATATTCATACTTCGAATTTGGGATACCATGTTGTTAACGTGTTATTGTATTAACCTGTTATTTCAGAGTTTTTTTTTTATATACGAGTAGCTTTAAGTAATAACACTAATACAGCTCAACAATTACACAATGTTAGAATACAGGATTGAGTTAAATTAAAACACATAAATACTATACTCTGATAGTAAAGCCTCTTAAATTAAGTTATAAATGCAGTGGTGTATTCGGAAAAAAATATAGGTTAGTGGGTATGAATAAGATAATATGTATAGTACTTGATATTTATAATTATATAATCATAATTTTAAAAAAAAAATTGAGGGGACCACGCTGTATAATTCAGTTAACACATGTACCACGGCCCAGGATTACTGAAAAAAATGTATATCCCTATAATTAATTATTATATAAAATGTATTGCTGCAAACTATATTAAGGTATCCATTAATATTTTGTTTTTTACAATACTCATATAGTCCTAATGTCCTAATGTAATAATATAATATTGTATTTGAAAATAAAATTGTGTTTTATAACATTGTATTAAGATTTATGTAATAAAATATTTTAACTTGAAAAAACACACAAATATATTATTCTATATTTTAGAGTTTAAAAAAATATCTTAAAAGTTTAAATTGGTGACCGAAATATCATCTTAATATAGAACTTTTTTTCTTTTTTCTTTTTCATTAAAACGACCGTTAGATAACTTATCAATTGTGAGGGATGTAGTGCAGTGTACCATTTGTACCCCATTCTCTAAGAAGTGAACATTATCGCGTGTGAACCCCAGTTCCAGTATAGTGGGTCTGGTGGGGAGCAGTGTAGAGCAATCAGAACGATGGCAAGGGAAAAACTTTGTTCGAATTGATGACTGCGATCGTCGAAGCCAGCTGTATGACCATTGCTACTCCTTATTTTTCATAGATTTAATTTTCAGCAGATCTGACTACCTATATATCATTATGGTGTTAAACAACAAAATGCTATCATTTTCAATATAATTATTTTTAGTGTGCATTTTCGGCATGATATGTTAATTTTTTTTTTTTCTCGGCATTTACGGTAAAGCTATAACTGCTTAGATTTTTATTTGGGATGTATTATACTATTATGAAATATATAATATTAAGAAACCAACACTATGATAATGCTTATCGCTTATATTATAAAGGAAATAACTGATGTAGAATGGGTATTAAGGAGGAGGATGATATCGGAATAAGATAATATTATCACCTTGCGATAATAATTGAAAACGAATAAAGTGCGACTATTGTGAAATTAAGTGAAAGACGAAATGAAAGAAGATGGTTGGTAAATGGCCCAAACAAAATTTTGAAAAATAGACGCTGAAAAAGGGGAGTTTAGAGTAGGGTGGACTAGGACTTTTTTTTAATGTTTTGCTGTAAACGAGGACAAAAACAGAAATTGTTATTTTTTTATAGAAGTAGCCAATTAGTCAGCTATTGTGTTCCCTAGGAAACACAATTTTCACTTACACAATAATTATCACATACAATTTTGATAATGTAGATCTCAAGAACAAACGTAATACATAATAATATAATATGGTATAGTTGTTGTGCTCTGAAGTCATACAATTTAAACATTGATAACTCATGAAAAAGAATATAAAAGTATTATTTTGTATGTAACTGTCAACCAATTAAGTGTTAATGGCATATGTTAGTGTCTTAAATGTCACTGATTATTGGATACTTAGGTATCAGTTAATATCACCAAGTTCGGAAATCCTTATTAAATTAATGTATCGAATTATTTCCTAAAGTTTAAATTTGTAAAAAGTACTTAATAGTTATATTATAGTTATACTTTTCATTGAATGGTATCTAAATGATCAATACAAACAATTTGCTAAGAACTAATTAATATTTCAATAAGAATTAATTAATTTTTTTTTATTATAAAGCGAAAAAATAAATAAATGGAAAAATTGAATACCTATTTATTTATATATTCATCAATAAGATCTATAATTGTTACTTTTTTATACATATAATATATTTTGAATTATACGGGACTGGTTATAAGAGTCTACAAGCCTCAGCACTGTATTTTATTTTATAAGATTATTATATTTTATAAAATGTTTACTTTTACAAAGGATTATACGTGGGATGTGTCTTAAAACGCATACTGTACAAATGTTTATAAACCTTCCGTCGGTCCCCTTAGCCATCTTGGGCGTGTTCAGGTTTGTATTCACCGGCGACCGGTCGTGACGTATACCTATATAACGACGTGCACGTGTACACCGGACTGCACGGCAGGGGTTGGTTTTTAAGTAGTGGCTTTGTGTACTGTGGAATGTTGTTCGACCCGTAAAACTATAAAATAAATTACGAAGGGGGATATTGTTCGACGGGAGGAGTACAACAGGTTTTACACATCATCTGCCCCGACGACGCGACGCGCGGCCTAACAGAAAAAAAAAACCTTTATACATTATCTCAAATAAATCCATTACCATCTGAAGTGGACCTGATCAAATATCGATGTATTATTGTATTTTTTCCCCTCGAATATCACACTCGTCCTTTCGTAGCCAACATCTATTGGAATGTGAATACATTTAAATTATGTGTACACTTATTTAGGTAGTACCTATACTGGTTACTTCGGTAATATTTTCACATTTACATTATTAGGTACCTATTGTGCATACTTCGGTAAAATTTTCAAATTTACATTAGGTATTAGGTACCTAATGTTATAGAAATTTTAACCAATTGTTATCAAAATATTATGAAAATGAAAAATTATTTAAATAATTGTCTTTCCTTGTAGTTGTCGGTTGAATTGTTTTGAACAAATGGTTGAGTGTTTTGTTTATATTTTGGTCAAATAATTACAAATTAGTAAAAACCAACTATATTGTACGTACTGTCTTATAGTATATATATAGTATACTTGTATAAACTAGGAAATCAATAATATAACAGTCATGTGTGATTGATGCGTTGTGCCGCTGTTGTGCCATCAGCTGTGCAACAGTTTGATCAAATCCTATATCGCGTTATCCCATAATAGAAGTATTCTACACCAGTAGACTATAGGTACAGTTCAATATTATTTATGATTTTTAAAATTTCAAAAGAAATTTATACTGCTGCTTATAGTTTCCTGTCTGTATTTTTTTTTTTTTATAAAAATTAAAACTAAATATTTGGGTTTATTATTGATCAAGCAATTATAAAATGCATTATATCAAATAAAGCAAAATATAGTCTATATTATTGTCTCAACAGATTTAAAATTTTATTGCTTTTATAGTTTTCTCTACAAAAATATTATAGCATGAAATTTAATTAATAAAAAAGCTAATTAAAACATATTACGGATATATGTACATAATATGAATAAGCCGTTGATCAATTCAACATTAAACACTTAAAGTAGAATTTGAATCTATCAGTCAAATCGGTATACTGATGCATACAGTGTATACACTATACATACTATACACATATTACCCCCACATGACCAAACAGCGCCGCGGCCAAGGTTTTTGTTGCGCCCTTCAAGGCGCGGATCATTTGAACGAAGACAATCGAGCTGGTTGAACGCAGGTGCCCATCACGCACGAGCCACAGTAAATCAGCATCGAAGCAAACGAAGATACCAGGATTTTATATACTCCAAAGGGTTAAAAGGTATGTTTATTAGTATTACCTCTTATTATAGTTTACTAATATTAATTAACTCATGATTCTACAATAAGCAGAAACATAGTTTACAAATTTACGATCGATATTTATATTTTTTAGCCGTAAAAATGATTAAATTTAGAATTTTGTTTAACAAATGTTCAAGTTACCATGACTTACTTATGTTCCCCGTAACTTTTCTTTTTGTGCCACGTAAAGGGTGTCCTGTGGTGATTCAAGCCTTTATTTTTCAAATGTAAACACTCTTTTTTCACTATGATATTTTATTGAAGGCGTTTTTCTATGAATTTTCGTGTACCAAAATCAAAACTCAAACGAGTAGTTTTTTAACTAATTTTAGTATTAAGGAAAATATAATTATAATTAAATATTATGATATTGCTTATAATTATATATTATCGCTAATTGCTACTAATTCGAAAACTTTACAATTTTCATACGTAATTTTAAATTTGAATAACTCCGAAAGTATTTGTCCAAATTTTAACTATGTTATATCAAAAATTTTAGAAGGATTAACTGAATAATAAAAAATAAGTAATTGAAGACATAGGTCTTATGGTAACTGAACATTTGAATGACCTTGTTTAGTTCAATCGGGTCGGACCGGCGAGGGCGCGTATGAAATTAAATGCGTGGCTATGAAACGGGTTTAAGACAGTTATATTTGGTTTTGTATGAATAATAACTATTTTGTACAAGTACTCTGAAATGAGAATATTTAAACGAGAGTGAAGCGAAGTGGCTTTTTAATGGATAATTATCGATCTCTGTTTTTAATCATCCCGCATGTGTTTGGGCTGGTCTTAATTACAGCACTGTATTAATATTATAGTTATTTGGTTTTTTTGTTATTATTATTATTTTTTTAAATTGAATTTTTTTCGCACTACAAATATTATATATATTATTTATTGTTATCAGTATACTCACACACAATAGCTTCATTATTTGAAATTGAGTTATAACACGTTTTAAATGTAAAAAATAACTAGAATAAGTGAGGTACTTACTGCTTACACACCCGGTGTCGAGAGCCTGTATGAACGGCCTAGACTGCCGTTCCAATCAACCCTGCGACGTCCATCTGAGCTTTTTCAAGCTTATTTCACCACGCGTGGCCGGCATCTCGTTAGATGAATGTGATTTATTTCTAATGCTAGGATCACAAAAGAATAATCTTTCGAACTAGCTGTCGAGATGGAGACTATCCACATCGTCAGCATTATCATCCAATTGCCCTCAGGCATTTATATAGTCTGTACCTATATACGGTGTGCAATTGGTTTTCTTGAGATTCTAGCACAACCCACGCCGTAAAAATCACTGTTACATTTAAATATAATGTATAATCTTTTTAAGTGAACGTCCATTTGGACACGTCAAATATACATGATTTCACGATTTTTTATTGTACCGTATACCTGCAGTGTAAGTGTGCTCAAATAATTTCGTTATAACATTACCTACAACATTTGAAAGGATTATTTTTAATTTAGATTTAGAGTGTGGTATACATGGATACGATGGTATACCTATATATTATGATAACCTGTATCCATTGGGTACCTAACTGACCTAACTATATAGACTATAGACACGTATGGTTTATACAATTACCCTTTTTAAAACATGTTATACAAACGGTCTTGTACCCATAATAACTTATGATTAAAATCTCACGAAATAAAAATTTAAAAAACAACATTGAAACGAGTTTTCATTTACTCGTGTAGTTGTGTGAAGCGTTGCGTCTGCAGGTGGTACATTATTTATATGGTTAAAGAAGGGACCTCGAAGGTCAAGTGTTACGTAGGGTGGAAATAACAAGTTTTTCGAGGTAACAATAAGCACGATGAACACAAAAGAACTCTTTATATTTGAAAACTATAGTTCGATATCTTGACATCGGATCGACCATACATCATCTTGCAGTAGATAATCATTTAAAATATTCCCCCCTTCATGATTATAAATTGTAATTTATAACACATTCATGTACAATCCATACAATACCACTAGAAAACCGATTAGAATACTGTTATAAGTTGTAATAATTTAAAAATGTTTATACGCACGACTACATTTATTTATTTATTTTATTCTTGGCACAGCTCAACTATATACTAAGGTTATTAGCTTCACATTAGTCTGGTACGTTAGTAGTTTTGTTTTTGGGTTGCTAGTAGATTTTTGTATCATATAAAACACGTTGGAGCGCGTGTTTTACCACAGCCGCTTTATCCCTCTCGACCACGACGCCTTCATTACCTATTCAAAATGATTACAGTTTAACATGAATAATTGCAGTACTATTCACTTTTGAGATTCGAGTATTAATTTAAAAACTTATGCGTTTCATATGAATATAAATTATTCGTTTTCGGTATTAGGTAGATATTTATTTGCTTTTATTCCATTATTTGTTCATTCCATACGACTATTAATTACGGAGCTGGATTACAGAGGGTCTATTTTTTTTTCAATATTTATTTTTTCCTTTTTAACTAGCAACAATGAGGATCTGTGAACTGTGATAACATATTGCTTCCCCAATACTTCCATCGTTGATTATAAGAAAAAAGAAAACAATGTTCAACAAAGAATGTCCACAGGAAAAATGGAGTCTGTTTTCCTCAAACGTGTGCTGAAGTGATAGCAGAGTCAATCTTCCGTGTATGAAATACAACAATTATAAAAATTACCATGGGCTAATGTCAATGACGGCTTTTGGCACACCACTTAATATTATTACCTAAATAAGGTCACCGGAGAAGTTTACCGCTGAGGTACGCTCAGGCGACAACTCAGTGTTCCGAGTGGCCATCTCACTTAACTATAGTCTATACTCTATAGGTTGATTTTCTGACGAGATGGTACTTGACAAGTGGCGCCGCTAAATATTAAGTGAATGGAGGAATGCAAAGTTTGATATTATAAAGGGGATGGGGTGGAAATTTGTTATCTTTCCGTAGAAGCGCTATTGTTGCTCGGTTCGGTCCTGAATCCTGATTAATTATATTAACTACTAATATATATTACTCGTATACACACATATTGGTAATAGTACTGATTACATTCATAAATAATTATAAATTTATTAATGGCAATAAATTAAAGAGTTACAATTCTGCTACAAAAAAAAAATCCGCTTCACAGAAAAATTGAATCAATGTTTTTGCCAGTTACTATGGTTCCTTAATTACTTTAATCATGTTTTATTAACTGTATCAGCTTCTCAGTGATAACGCAAAATCGGTTAGAAAGAATCACAGGTTATACCCGTAGCAAAAAAATGTATCCATATTAAAACTGCAGCACACGAATTATTATGTTCCAAAATAAAAAATCTGAAGTGTGAGTACTTACACGATTTGCGGATGAGTTTGTTTTTTAAAGAACATGAAATACGTCCGTATTTGCATAATATTTATATCAGGGGTGACCAACCCGGGGCCACATGCGGACCACGGTAAATTTTAATGCGGCCCTTACTTCAATTACAAAACTATCGATTAATTATACATGTTTTGAAAAAAAAAATTATTTTAAGCATATCAAACTACAACATAATAAAAACAATATAAACTTTGAAAGTTGAACTAATTGAACAGTGCATAGTATGAATGTGTTATTATTATTGGATGCATTGTTATTTTAAAATTATTTTCTTCTTTGAGCTATAAATAAATGTAATATTGAAAAAAAAAAATTTCCACTCATTATTCACTATGATAAAATTATAAGTGAAATGTATTTTTATGAAAATATGTGTTGCCCACGACAATTTCTACTCGCATAATGTGCTCAGTCCTTCCAAAACGTTGGACACCCCTGATTTATATCATTATATTTTTTGTTACGTTGGTTAGCTATAAATATATAACAATTCTTACTTTTAGACTCTTAGTGACGTATTATAATATTTTCAACACCCCATTTTTGAAACTAGTTAAAGTTGAGAATAATATTTATTTTATTGGTCTTTTTCTAAAGGAGGGCCCGGAAACTGGGTGGGTTTTACGGTAGAGTACATTTTAAGTTTGTAGATTATTTGTTCTGTATACACGTTAGATATAAGGTGTTGGCGGTTCACTTTGGCGGTCGTTCTCTCCAGAAAGCGAAACCACTGTGATCGGATTTGAACCGGTGACTGCGTTTAAACCGGTGAAACACGATTTACCTTTTTACTTGAAAAAACGCAACACGATTGCGCTCTATTAATATATGTTGTACTTTTTTATTCCTTCCAAATTGTACATGCTTAGGACAGAAAACAAAATTAAATTGTTGCTTAGTTAAAATTAGTTTCAGAATTAGGACTGAAAAATATTTACACTAACCAATACACAATTAAAAAATATTTATTTGAACCTTTTTCCGACTTTGAATTGTGTTCTATTAGTAAGTGGTCATGCCTTTGGATTTTTCTATACCAAATTTCACCTAAATTAAATCTACTGGTCATCATTTTTCTATTTGGAAAAACTTTTTTAATAGTATAAACTATAAAGTATTAGAAAATTGTTAAAAATACTACACCTATATTCAGTTGTCTGTTGCCTTTCATCGAGTATAGAGTCTATTGTAAATTTTCAGTCTCTTTTATTTCAGCATCTTACTCTAAATTCGTTTTCTTCATTTTATTTAGTTTAGTTTAGCTTTGCTCCTATAAATAAGCTAATTTGTTTTATGTGCAATTTTTGTTTTGGTGATATGGATTTGTCAATTTACTGTAAAAGCTGCTCTCGACCTGTTTATAATAAATGCACTGGCCTCTCTGAGACCGAAATAAAGTGTCTCAAGAACAGAAATTTAAAATATTTTTGTACTTCATGTGATCAAGGTTTTAAAGAACTGCCCGACCAAAAACTACTTATAAAAAAACTTCGCATTGAAGTTGAAGAATTGAAAGTTAAGTTCTAGCCGACGGATACGACTAAATCATTTAACAATTACTTCATAATTAATGAAAAAACATTTATTACATTTTTAGTTTAACAGAAAAAAATTCCCTTAGACAC
Source organism: Periphyllus acericola (assembly GCA_949715065.1). Lineage (NCBI taxonomy): Eukaryota > Metazoa > Arthropoda > Insecta > Hemiptera > Aphididae > Periphyllus > Periphyllus acericola. The sequence goes on from OX454269.1 coordinate 13,068,879, forward strand.
AGAGGTCTTATCGCGCACGGTCACGACGGTCGCAATTTTTTTTGTTATATTATTAAAAAACGGCATAATATATTAAACAACACAGTATTCACATAGTTTAAAAAAATCGTCGTAGGACATCTGGTAGAAGCTAAGCAAAAATCGTTACGAAATAAGTCAGATGAATTAATTATTTTTAAATAATTTTTTTAATAGTTTTCAAATACTAATACTACATTTTGTAGTTATAGTTAGCTTTGTAAATAAAAAAAATTGAATTTTTGGAAAAGTATTATTTTTTTATTATATTTACAAATACGTAGTGATTCATGTGTAATTGGGATTTCGGGACGTAATTTGTGTGCGGCCAAAAAAATAGATGGTTTGAATGCGGTCCGCAGACCGTCAGTAGTTACTCATTGAATTTTTTACGTGTTTAAAATATTTGTTCTAATGTTTGACTTGAGATGAAATGTTGATTATAACTGTGGTGTAATAGTGCCTTCCTATGTTAAAATTGTGTGATACGAGCATTTATCCGGTCATCCGATATAAAACATATCATATCAACGGATATAAAACCTAGATCCTATCCCATTACACTCATACTTATACCCATTGGCCAATACTCAATTCCATGAACTGCTTTCATGGTTTATCAGATGTTCACCGGTGGCACTGTTGAAAAATTAACAAACACTAATCAGGACTTAATCTATTGCTATTATATCACTACGCAATAAAATATACCATATACTAATTGATCTTTATAATTATATATATATATATATATATAAATCTTTTTAATTATTACTGAACTTACTACTTACAGGACTCAACGCTATGTCGGATGTTCAGCCATATTGTAATACGGTCGGCCACCACGTCTTCATTAAAACTATAAAATACTCGATGAAGAAATGCTTATATTGCCATCAGAGATGTTTGTTCCGCTTGCGTAAAATGTTTAAGTGTAAAGGTTAGTTGATTTTGTACTCAAACGCAGAATAGTAATTTTTACTTTTGCATATTATGTGTTTTACCTTTAAAACATTTGAACTCTACTTAAAAAATATTTTTAAATAATTTTGATTTACCTATGATGAAAATTGAAAGTTCAATGTTAATATTATATAAATGTCAAATATTAAAATACATACTTTTATTTTTGAAATTTTTCATAATTGTCTATACAGCCATTGTCATACATTAATAACAACAAATTTTAAGTAATATTATGTCCTAAAAACACGTTTATCGAAAACATTCTTTTTTATTCCACAGAATGCGCCAAAGTTATGCACATAAGGTGTCTGGTTCGAGCCAACCACTCCCATAATCTATCCAACCGAATAGAGCAGAACATGTTAAATATTGCAGCTTGGAGGGACTTTTACGGAGAAGGAGGAAACCCATGTCTTATGGCTGAACATGCTGCAATGTGCTGTGTAACCATGTTTCGTCAGATGTATGACAAGACGCAGCCACAGCAGGCAGGTATTACGAATGACAATCGTGGTGACGGGCAAATTCAGGTTCAAGAGGAAAATGTCAAGGCCACGGATGGAAACGGTGACGGGCAAATACAGGTTAAGGACGAAAATGTCAAGGCCACGGATGGCAATGGTGACGGACAGATGAAAGCTGAGGTCAACAATTTCAAAACAACTGATGGCAATAGTGTCGTGCAGATACAGGCTGAAGACAAAATTGTCAAGGCCGCGGATGGAAACGGTGACGGGCAGATACAGGCTGAGGACGAAAATGTCGAGACCACGGATGGCAACAGTGGCATTCAGGTACAGGCTGAGGACGAAAATATCAAGGTCATGAATGTAAACGGTGACCGAGAAATGCAGGCTGAGGTCAAAAATTTCAAGGAAACGGATGGCAATGGTGTCGTGCAGATAAGAGGAAAATGTGACCAACTCCGTGCCGTGAAGATGCCGATCGTTTCCAGCGCCCAATACCAGCCGGTACGAGTATTGGGCGTGGTTGGACTTAGCTTAAACTTGGCTGACGGAAATGACTATCAAAAATTATTGCTGCAACTGATCCAGTCCACGTTCAAAACAGTGCATCGAGCGTACATTGCCGTGTTGAGTTATGGTAAGTTCACCCTAGTTGATTATAATTATTTTATAGTTAAAAGTGTCTCTTTAAAACTAGATACAATTATTACTAGAATTAGTATTATTTTCGACAAACAAGTTATTATAAGTAATATATATTAGATCTTTAGAACCTAGATGTCTTCACTTTTCGGTAATTAAATTGATACTGTAGTATTTTCATCGTTAGTAAACAAAATCTAAATCTTATTTTTTATTCCATAATATTAATTTATTTAATTTTGTTTCTAATCATTTCCTGGTAACTTAGTAGTTTGAGTTCACTCAGAGGAACATTATTTTTTTTTGGTTTCAAGTTAAAAAGTTAGTTTTGATTTCCATAATGGATTTCACATGCAATTGAATAGCTTATACTCAAACAGCAGTATTCTATTTTTGCTTCTTTCGGCACTGTTTAGGTTACGATCAGAGGCGTAATTACAGGGAGGTATGAGGGATAGATTCTCCCCCATGAGCCGTATTTATATATTACTGTCTTATACAATTTAACAAATAACCAACTATTTCGAAAAAAAAAGTTTTAAACGTTTTAATTGCATCAGTTTATTAAGAGTGAATTTATACTCACCAACTAAACCCCCCAGATACTTAAACTCTACTTTCTGCACTCCCTTGTAATATCTATAAATTGTTTTCCATTCCTATCGTCTATCGCCGTCACCTACGCCGCGCAGGGCGAACGGCGGCTGAAATTTAGGTTGCCTAAATACCCACAGGTAGGCGTTATAGGTTTGATGGCCTGCACCCAAACTTTCGGGCGCAACAATTTTTTTTACTGCTTATCACGTCATAAAGCGTGACTGGTCCTTCGAGAGGTTCAGTAAGGCCGAACACTCAGTCTTATGTAGACCCTAGGCCCTAAGTCCACCAAGTTTCATGCTACACCGCAATGCACCCGTCACAGTCATGGTTGGATCATACTACGATATTACGATTACGTTTATGTAGGTATCGTGGTTATATCATTATTATTCTTTTACTTATCTTTTGATTGATCAATGTAAATTTTCTAAAACTAATATAGTTTTTATCTATCCATATTGTCAGAACTATTTTATGATCGTCAAAAATAAAATGTATAATTTTTATTTTTCTATAATTTTTTTGTTGAAAAATAGTGATGTTTTCGTAATATCTTACAAGTTATAAGTTATAACTTACTTTACACTTAATTTGGGGGTGGGGCTTAGCAGTTATTTGATGGGTCTAAGCCCTCAAGCCCCCCTCCTATTTGTGCCAATGTATTTGTATCTTTAATATATATATATCTATTATAATTGTATACTCAGTAAACCATTATAAGTCAAATTTAGGTAACTATTGACAACTCTATCTTATACAACTAGAATTCATCATATTATCCAGCAAATTATGGTATACGATTGTTGAAAATTTGCAATAATACTCTATGCTGTTATTGTTTAGTTCAGTGATGGGCAAACTACGGCCCGCTGGCCAACTCTGGCCCGCGAAAGTATTTAATCCGGCCCGCCGAGAGTCCATCGACATGGATAGTATAAAATTATAGTATAAAAAAATTCCGGAAATATTCTGAAAATGAACGAAGAAAATAATTTTAAATATATAAATGGATTGGCGCGGATTGTACACGGTCCTCACTGTACCCTTATAGCTTGGTTTAGGTAGATACTATGATAATTTATCATAGATTGATAATAGGCATATAATTTATATTTTTGTTCATATTAATATATTTCCCGGATCTCGGTTTGGTGCGTCCTTAACGGAGTTTTCGTATTATAATATGTATGATGTACTTATGTGTATAAGTTTAATTATAGTTTTTAAATGAATTATTATTTAAGGTAAAAGGTAATTTGTAACATTTATGTGTAATGCTGTGATGTTTTTATAATATCATGATTCAAAGCTTTAACACAAAATGCATTTTTTCTATAATTCTGGCCCTCCTCTAGAATTTGTTAAACTTTGTGGCCCCCCATTAAAAAAGTTTGCCCACCACTGGTTTAGTTGATATTAGTTATTATTTATATATACGCTATAGGAAAAAAATTGATCTACTGTTCAATTTTTATAGCTGGATCAACTACAAAAAAAATTTTTTAGGTACCATTGTTTTTGGTTGGTATAGTAGGAATTTTTTATATGATCTACATTTATACTTTTTGTAGCTTCAACAATTTTGAACAAATTATAATATATATTGATAAGTGATAATACCAAATAACGATTCTTTGTGATTCCAGATTTTATCGAGTTTATTTGGATCACTAGAGTAAATCAGAGCAAATGTAATTGTATAAATGATTATCTACGAGGATATCTATCAGATCCTATACCGATAACAGACATATTATCTGTGTTGAGTAAAAATATCAAGTGCCTATACAGATGTACGTATAATAATTTATAGCAATTGAAATATTGTTGCATTTCAATTATTCATCATATAATAATCGAAAATTTATTTTTAGATTACGTTGAATTTTCTCAATCGAGTGGTTTTGAAAAAAAAAACAACGTTAAATTCAAGATTGTATTTGGCGTGGTCGTAATCAATATTGACAGTTGAATTTCCTTAATTATTCTTATTTTAAAAAATTATAAGCTTTCTGTATTAATAAAGTATAAAGTATTAATTCAAGTATATGGTATATCATATTAATTAATAAACTAGAAATTGGTTTTATATTTTTTATAGTTGTACATAGTTATATTCATTATCCTGTCCACTTATCCACTTTTCACATAAAGCAGTTTATTTATGTACCATCATTAATTTAAGAACAAATGTTTTATTTTTATGTTTATTCTATAATCATTGGCACTAATTAGTTTTTACGTATTCTTTAGCTGTTTCAACTCAAAACAACAAATTTCAACATAAATATCGAATTCTTTATCTACATTCGTACAACAGTATTATTTTTTTGTTTTATTGGTTTTTCAGTTCTTTGGTTTCCGCTTTTTCCGTTTTGATTCAAACTTCTTGTTCACATAATAAGGCAATCAAAATTTAGAAATAATTCGTAAGGCTATTTTTTCTCTTATTGCGTCCAATTTATCATACAATTCCCGTTTGAAATACATTGTCTTATCCTCTTCTAGTTCTTTGAGGTACATTCCCATCAACGCTAACTTCTCCTTAAATTTCATAAAAATATTTTCATCATAAGTAAAATTCAGATTTTCAGATATACATATTAGTATATAACCATAACATACATATATTCATATATAAGGCATTGTAAGAATGGGTTATTTTATGCAGTAGCGTATTTACAGGGGGGGGGGGGGGGTACTGGACCCAGAACCAAAAAAAGGCAAGTATTTGTATAAAATACTAGGTATAAAAATTCGCTCCTGTCAAAAGCCCTCTCGCCAGTGCCCAACTACGACCCTCAACCCAGCGTACCATATCCGTTTATCTCTTGCTGTAAGTTATTTGTTAACATATTTTACAGACAACCACATTTTGTACATCCATGGGTTTGACTCGTACACAGTGATACACTCATTTACACACATTCTGCTTTTCGCTTGCAGTTTTCTCTTTACCTCGTTCAGAAATAACCATAAATAATAATAATACGTAAACCGATCATAATTTTTCGACTGCACAAATGTACGAAAGTACGGTCTGAAACGTAATAATATCTAATGGTGTTGTAGCAAATGTAGCAACGTTGCATTTGCAATCATGCAAAATCGTGTACCTACGTATAAATTACGTACGTGATTTGAGGAATCGTGTGTGTTTATAAATGGTTACAAGAATGTACACATTCATTATACATTTGTACTCGTATTACTATGCCTTCCAGCCAATATTTACCGACCAACAGTAAAATAATATTAAACGAGTGCAACAACGAATATAGGAGTTAGTGGGTACAACTCGTTTACTCATAAAACTTAATTTGTAACTAAACATACTTTAACGTTAACTGCATTAGCCATAACTATATACTATTAATTCATTGATTGATTTGGTAGTCAGTAGTTTGAAAGTGGAATCTAGTTAGGTACCTTCGTAGCTTGTACTTTGTAATTACTATCAATGGATTATTCCAGTTGATTTAAAAAATGATCGATGAAGCTAATCATTAAGATTGAAATTACACTTCATATTATTTATACACATTTAAAATATACAAAATAGTAAGTAGGTAACCTAATAAATTTGTGTACAGATTATGATATTAATTATGATAATGACTATGATAAATATTTAACAAAATAGTAGATAATTATTACAATTAAAATGAGAAAATACTAAAACTGCACAATTAATTTACTTGTAATATTGTAGTCTCAAGTCTGTGTACTTATTAGAATTATAAAAAAACCTTTTTTTTTAATAATTAAATTTAAAGTTTCTTTTTGTAATAATCTTAATACTAAGGAGTTAAACTTTTAAATTGATTATATATTTGTTGATTAATGACTATAGTACTACCTATACAGTTAATATAATTACCAAATTACATACCTACTTCTTATGTTGACTAAGCTAACTACAAAGTTAATATTTCTATTTATTTTTTCTTATAGTTATTAGTTGAAAGAAAATATGCTACTATACTATAGGCCCACCTTAAACTTTTCAAGGTAATTATAATTATCAAACTAAGTTTGATACTACATGGTTCGACTATCATACTGATGTTTCCTTTACATAACACAAATAAATTTTTTCCAATAACTTCTAAATAAGTCCACGTCAATTTTGAAATTTACATTGATTTTAGTGAGGTATTTTATGGGTAAAATAAAAAATGTGAGGAAGTTGTTCTCAACTTCTCAAGTAGGTACAGTAAATACCAAATTTTCAAAATACTTATCACAAAAATAGATCAATTGGTATGTTGGAAATATAAAATGTCTAAATTCCTGTATTGCAGAGACAGTAAATTACTGCTTATTCACTAAAAAAATAATAGAACTAAGCCTAATACATTTTAATAAATTACAGTTTAAACCTGTATACTAATTGTTCAATATGAAAATATAATTTAATGAAGAAGGACTTCAACTAAATGTATTTAATATTTTTACATTTATTATTATTAGTTAGCTTTATCTTACAAAATAACACCTCACAATCATAGAAACTATACAATATAATACAAAACAAAAGACATTCAATTTAATACAAATATTATAAACTAATATTAAATGTATATAATGAAAATAAATCTTAATTTATTAACTTTAAGCATTTAAATGACATAAATCAATGTGTATTTGAGAATGGATACATTCAATGATTTTTTCTCCACATTCATACTATTTATTATAGTTTTAACATGAGATGATGTACTCGCCAATAGGTATATATGTATACTTAATATACCTACTTCCCATTAATTAAAAATTAATAATCCTATTCCTGAATATTTTAACTAAACAAGGTTCAGTACAAACAATTTAATAATAGAAATCTTGTATCATAAATTCATAAGAAAGTTGAAAAATTGAGGCAAAAGATACATCAGAAGAAAATATATTCAAGAAAGACAAAAATTCACTGTTAATTGAATCATATACTCCTCTTTTGAAAAATGTAGGACATTTGTACACATTTATTTATAATAATTTTTTTTAGTAATTTATATACAGTTATAATTGTTGATATTAATGAAAAATGATAATGAACTGTTAATATAAAAATAAAAATAAAAAAAAACAATAGCCAGATTATATAACAAAGGAATGAAGCAAGTTCAAAAACTATTCAAAAAAATTAGGAAAAATGAATACATTGTGTAACACATTACTTGTATCATAAATTACAAATACAATATTGTTATTTACTGAATTTTTTCTAACCATTCTTTGATTGGTTCTAAAACTATATCTTGAGATGCAGATGTTACTTCAGCAAACTCAACTGGCACCTGACAATGTCCGAATTCAAAACGTTTCTTCTTCTTGCCCAACATAGTTTTATTTTTTTTTCCATCAATACTCTCCAATTGGTTTGATTTTGTTAACCTCAATGTATCGCTAAAACATAAAACATATTAAGAATCAAAATATCAAATATTATATCAAACAATTTAACAATAGGTTGAATACATACAGTTCTTTTTCAAGCAGTGTCTTGATCACTTCTGACCCTTTGGCCATAAGTTTATCTTGTTTGTTACACAGTATTATAATTTTGCTTTTGTTGGATTGGAGTGTAACATCAGTTAAGATTCTATACAATAACCTGAAATGTTAAATATAGATTAAGTTTTTAAGAGATAAATAAAATTACTATTGTATTTCATACTCGGCTACATCACATATGTCAGTCTGTACAGTTTCTGAATCTATAACAAACATAACACCTTTACAACTAGTTTTATAAATATCCAAGTATTTGTTGAATACTCTCTCATGCCCTGGAATGTCAACCAAGCGTAACAAGCTCTGAAAAGCAAAAAAATTACAAATCATACCATTCTGCAATCTGAAATTCAACATATGATCGATCAACATACCTTTTTGCTTCTATAATCACCCAAGTTCTCCACTTGGGATGTGAATGATTGTATCGGTTTGTTGTGCAACAAGTATGCGTACAGAGCTGTTTTACCAGAATCGCACAGTCCTACGAGCAGTACATCACGATTTGCCTTGCGGCTCTTCTTCCACAAGACGAACAAGACTGAAAATGTAAGCGATGATTGGGTGTTATACTCTATCAAATGAAGAATTGTTTGGAAAGAAAAATGCACTCACCAACAGTGATTACCAGAACAAGAAGAGCCACTAACAGCTCTCTGGTAAGAAAATAATCATTCCCCTCCGCTTTTTTTGTAGCGTTCAAAGACATGATGGTCGATAATCGGAAACGACGATGGATTAGTAAATATTTATTTGTGAAAAAAGTAGGAATGAAACGAAAACAAATTTAAAATTAAATACGAGAGTACTTACAAGTAACAAGACCACTGCACTGAGCACTCGATGGAACCCGTTATCTCTTATCAGTGACGAGTGTTCTCGTGTCACCGATACGTGTGTTCGTGTTTACATTCTATCTCTACGGTCAGCTGTTGGCAGTCGTGTGCGTACGAAATGGTCGTCGGTGAGGTTCGAATGTAATATTTTCCTCGTAAGTATTTCTGCAAAAAACATTGGAAAGTCTATTATTTATGTAGAAGCACAGATTGCATCTATTATAAACTTCAATATAACATTGTAGATCGTCTATCGCCTATCGGTCGCGCCGCGAAGAACAATTATTCATTAATCGTTCATGTGCGTCTCACAAGAATTATCTTTTGTTATCGTGACATTCAAGAATTCGGTATTATTTTTTATAACAAATACAAGACTGTATTTCAATACTAACTATTATATGTATATTATATTATATATTATATTCTATTAATTATTATTGTTGACCAATCATCGATTAAATACCAATGACCAATATAGATCCCAACGAATTCGGTTGGGAAAATGAAAAAATGCCAATTTCCATTGATTTGGACCGTTTTCCAGAATGATAATGTTTTGTGTAATTCTGTGTCTAAATGGCAAATGTTTAAATTACAATCACATCACACCGCGTAAATAAACTTTTTAATATACTTACGATTAGATAATTCAGGCAGCTAGTATTCCGTTGTGCGAGATTTATAAATCATAACACATACGTGGTGTTCGTCGTGGCTGACCATTTCGATGACCATTGCGACAAGATGATACTACAACATAAATAGTTATTTTGGACAATGGTTTTAATAATTCAATGATTGCATTTTGTTGGACGAGCTTGCGTGATTTCGGTTTTGAAAATGCAACTGTAGTAAACGAGGTCGTTTTTATATTTGAGCCTGTATTTCAAATTGTGGTGATTTCCAGCTTTTCTGAAACAACTGAACGATTTATACCACCAAGTGGAGTAAATTAAAACTTACTGATACAGTAAAACGACGTTTTTTTTTCAAATTTCTCAACTATTTGAGAAGAAACTGTGAAAAAGTTTACCCGATGTACAAAGAAATTAATGTACGTAAGTAATTTTGTAACGACTCTGAAAATAAAAAATGACGACGGATGGATTGTTCTTGAACTTAACTATTTTACTTATGCGGGATAATAACTCGATTCCCGTAAGTAAGACCATAATAATTAATAATTATCGTTTTTTCTTACTACTTCATATACAATTAAAAAAAAAAAATGTACCTGCTTGAAATGTTCGTACATAAAAGTTTCAAAGCGTACAAATATTATACTTCGGTATAGTGTTAAGAAATCGAAATGCGACGTTTTTCATTTTTACGAATCCGGAAAAATAGGTAGGTACCTGGTCACTTGAAGACGCGTCGACGGTTGATACGAGTGAACGGGCTACGACGGGCGTGTGTAAAATCTCTGGGCGGAGGAAAATGTGTAAAAACGACCGACTTACACTTGGACTTGACTGTCGTGATAGCGCGATTAATTTTGCCTTTTACGTCCTTTTGCGCATCATCCGGTGATTATTTTATCGACGCGTTTAAATATTTTGTTCGCGGTCGCCGATTTTACTTCGGTATAATACTTGAAGGAATCTATTGTATTTAAAAGCCCCCCCTCTATAGTCCATCCCCTTTCTCATGCGAAAAATGGCTATAGGTGTGCGCGCGTGTGTACTCTCGGAAAGTCGAAAATAAAAAAAAAACTTCTCTCTCGCGCGCACCGCGGTGTATGACAACAATATTCGCAGCCGACTACCGCGTGCGTGAGCGTTCATCTTCGTCACAGTCGACAGTCATACGCGAGCGGCACCACACCCGATGTACGTGCAATGATGTTTTTTTAACATAATAACAATAACCGTTGAATTATTTTCGTTCTCGCCGTTCGCGCTCGTATTTATTGTTCGGTATAACATGATAGTATCATTTTCATCGTAATTAATAAATATTAACCACGTTTATCGCGTGCTCGCGCCAAAACGTCCAGAATCGATCTTCCTGTCGTGTTTTGTCGAATTGCGATTTGCCAGTAATTTGTCTGCGGTAAGTTCCTATCCGTACCTACGTGGTCTACACATATATGCGTGTGCAAATGGTGGATACGTTTCATCAATACGTCACACCTTAAACCTGTAAAAGCTCCGACTCTTTTTGGAATTGATTTACGTACTTGAAAATACATAGTTATAACTTATAAGTTATAACTTATAACGTCCATAGTACTAGTGATGACTGATGGACGGTTTTATCGCTAAAAGAATATACCAATCGTTTCAATCATTTGTACGGGTAGGTAGTTATAATGATTGATTTCTTTAAAAATCTATTGCTCGGAAAATAAATGCATTTTCGTGTTAATCATTTTTAACTGGCACGTTGACGTTTAATTATAATACAAGTATACAATACAGATGCGGTTGCATATCGATTTTGAATTTTAATATAATTCTCGCGATTACTAGTTTTTCACAGATCGAAATAATAACCTGGAGTTTACGTCCCCGGCCTAATTAAAATTGCATCTTTTCTCATTTTAAGAACAAAATATTAATTTGGAAGGTATACTTTATCAACTTGGAGTTGTTGACCATTGAAGTTCCGAGTAGTAACTGCAGTTCCCACTGGCCACTTGTAAGTCTATATGGGTACAAACGGACACCGGGCAGTGATGTATGCGTGTAATTGGCTTAATTGCGAATAAGAGATCATCTAGGGATACAGTGATTTAGATTGGCTTATAGGTAGCCGTGATTTCCAGCTCTTGTAATCGGATGTGTAAATACTCCATTTGGATTTTTGAAAATAATAAGGAAAAATTAAAAATAAGTTTTAATTTGTAAAATGAAAATTTATACATTCAACCAATTCCAAATACATAGGTACACGGACACACGGCAAAAACGTATTGTAAATTGTAATATAGTTATACGTAATACGTATGCTCTGCCTCATGGTAGTATACTAGTATTTATATATAAGATATTGAAATGAAATATTATTAATCGGTGAAAATGTCATGTCTTTAGTACTTTGTAGATTATTAAGAATTGTATGTAAAATACATCATACAATAGTCAAATAATCCATCAAGTGTTTTCGAGCCCGGGTGTCCGGTGTCTTCGTGTTACTGTTGAGATGATAATTTTTACAAGAATATTTTTAAAAACTATTGGAAAATTTAAGAACTATGTGTTCACTAATTGGTGTACTGTCTATGTTCATTTCTAATTGTCTAGTCTTTAAATAAGAAATAATATAAAACTTTTGGTTTTTGTAGCACGCATAACCGCAGAAGAAATTCGTCGGGAAAATAAAATTATTTACAATAAAATAAAATCGCTGCTGTAAGATGAATGTAAACATAACTAATCGCGTAGTTCCTCATGTTAACATGCATATTAATGGGTACGTAATTCGTTGGGTAAGATTGATAATGCAATATTTAATTATTGAAAGTTTTCCGCGGTTGACTTTTTACGTAATATCTATTATTTCCGTTCCATTACGTGCATCTGGAATTGAAGGATTCTCTGAGTATGTTTGTTAAATCATTTTTTAAAGCATTAATATCGCAATAATATCATTATTCTAGTAATAACACTAATAACTAATACAACTCAGTTTTATATTATATTGTTATTAATTGTAAACGCAATAGAAGTAGGTACGCAAGTAATTTTTAACACGTAACGATTTCCTCATTCCATTTAGGAACGTGTAAAACAACGCAACTATAATATCTGCATGGCCACATGGCTACAGTGTTTTACCAACAATATCTGTGACGAGTAAAACGACACGAATCGAATCGCTGTTGCGATAACGTTCGATGAATGTATTCATTGTGTTCTGTAAACAAAACAAAGGTACTCCATCACTACTTCCATTATTTAAAATGGTACGGATATAAATATATTATATTATATTATATTGCAGACACATAATTATTAGTTTTTTCAAGTTTTGATCTGTTCATATTTTAACTACATATTATAAATTATACGTATTTATCTCTACATATTTTGTCTCGTACGTCTTCATGTTCATAGTTACCTTTAGCCTAAAGAGGCGTATTTTTATGCAGGCACCATAGGTACCTAAGTGCATATATCGGCAAATGTTGAAGGGCGGTACATTTTTAAAGATATTTTTTTAGTTATTTTTCGCTAACGATGGTGTTGCGTATTGACTTAGTGAGACTTATATTCGTTTTCTGTTACTGTAAAATAGGTTTTGTATAATATTCTAATAACTACAACAGCCAACAGGATACCTATTTTTAATTATTGACTATGGCATTGGTTAAAAGTTATGAATTAAATTCGAATTTATTATTTTTAAAGTTTCTTATCGAAATAACATTATCTATGTACCATAAAAAAAGTTTTCAATTTATTGTAAGTGGTTAAATTATTTCCTCTATAGCCTATACTCTAGACTCTAGACTTCTAGAGTACAGACGTACAGTATAGTAAAAAAATATAATAGTAAAATGGTATTAAAAAATATTGAAGGTACCTACTTAATAGAAGAAAGACATAATATTATGTTGGACGTTGGAAAAAGTAATTTTCTCAATACACAAAAGAAACCAGAGAAAACATATTTTTCTACTATTATAATATATCTCCAGTATATGAACTGTGGTATATTAGGACTATGACCTATATAAGTAAACTAATTGGAAGTTCACGGTAATCACGCGTTAATAAAACACTTAAAAACAATACACATTATAGACACCCGTGCATTTAATATAATACCATCATTATGATATATGCAACTTCGTGATAAAATACTATACTAATTTATTGTTTATGTATCTACCTATTGACTATTACCATTGATTTTAGAATATTCTATAATCAATGCTATTACCTACATATTCATATTATTGGCTACCTCCATAGAAGCACACATACTTGGACGTTTACTCGTTTTCTTTTATTGGTCTATCATAGTCTTATATGAACTATGACCTTCGGACTTAAGATGTTGATTTAAAAGGTTAGCTCTTAGATCTATAGTCTTTATAATATAATTCTAATGTATGTACTGGCATGAAATAAAATGCAGCCTAAAAGACACTTATAGCATTATACATGCTACATGCAGGTCATGTAGGTATAGACACTATAGTTATATTATTATCCAATGTTTATCGTAAGACGGTTACAAATAACCAATGGTATAATGTTGTTCGAGATAAACTTATAATAACATTAATAACCAAATAAGATTGACATTCAAGAAATACAGTATAATCGATTAAAGAAAAACAAATAGGTACCTACTTCAGTTAAATATACGGTTGATTACCATTTACCATTCGATGCCCTTCTGAAGTTGTTGCAAAGCGTTTCCCATAGATTATAATAGAATTCTTCAACGATTATATTTCTAGATAAAATGAGGTTGATCATTATGGATGATGCAGACAAGGTTTCGCAATGGGCCGCTAAATATGTTGTAAAGAGGATAAAAGATTTCAACCCGGGACCCAACAGATATTTTGTGTTAGGGCTACCGACAGGTAAAGATTATTTATTCCAATCGCGACGTCAAACTGATGAAGCAATACGTACCGGTACATATTTAACACATGAAAAATATAAAATCATATTTGTGTATGACATAGGTGGAACGCCATTGGGAATGTACAAGTATTTGAAAAACTATTACACAACCGGACAGATTTCCTTCAAATACGTAAAGACGTTTAACATGGACGAATATGTGGGTAATTAATATTTATACACATTAGACTTCAAATATATTATATTTATACGTATGCACATTGCACACTGCAGCTGGCATAGAATAATTATCGTAAATTTAACTCAACCCGATGTAGTTAATATTTCATAGTGGGTATATCCATCGATCGGAAACAAAAATAATTTCTCTCCCCCATTCACATGACAGTACGAACACTGAACACCCCTCCCACCAATCAATAAATAAAAACAATACTGTTTTATAGTAAATAACAAAATATTTCATGATTACACGTTAAACAGATAAAAAATAAAATATCAATACTTCAAATGATAAAATAGAATATAGTCATCATACACGGTAAATTAATCTTATAAGTTCTTCCATCTCGAGTGAACGACAGTGAAAATCGACCAGCTACCGAAATAATCGCAACGTTTGGTTTATGCCTTTTGGTACACCAGTAATACAACGTACGTGTCGATTTATATTTTATAGGAATACCGAGGGACCACGGGGAGAGCTATCATTACTACATGTTGACGAACTTTTTCTCACACGTCGACATCGACCCAAGGAATGCGCACATCCTGGACGGTAACGCGGCTGACTTACAGGCTGAGTGCTTGCGTTACGAACAACAGATAAAAGAAGCCGGTGGTGTTCATCTGTTCGTCGGAGGTAAGTCGAGACACGTGAAATTTTAAGTTTAATGATGTGAAGAGCCAGATGGGGTACCTAAACTTATATACCTACTGTGTAACCGTGTAGGCATTTTAGACAGTGGTTGGATTTTACATCAATGGTAAGCTGTGGGGCAGCTAACCGAATCAAATATTTCAGAGCCCCTGCCCCGTTTATAAATATTATGTTTATATAACTCCCTCACTCATGACCTTAAGGCTCAAACTATTATATAATATTATTCAATATGGCCGATGGCACTAAATTACCAGCATTTTCCCAGGCCGTTCTTATTTATGATCATAATTACATGCATATAATTACATTAATATTACATTCGAGTATGACTTACAAGTACTTGTACCTATCTAAGTAAATAAACCAATCCACAGGTATAGGTCCAGATGGCCATATAGCGTTCAACGAGCCCGGTTCATCATTAGCGTCCAGGACCCGAGTGAAGACTTTAGCTTCGGAGACATTAGAGGCAAACGCCAGGTTCTTCGACAACGATGTCGACAAAGTGCCCAAACAGGCCCTGACTGTCGGCGTAGGTACAGTTATGGACGCCGAAACGGTACGTCGTCTTTAATAAATAGTAATATTATCAGTATTCTATATTTAATTTCCTTATATAATAAATAATAGCGGTGCACTCGAGAATAGCGATGGGGATCGCGCTCATAAAATCCTTATTTTTATACAGATATAAAGATTATTCGGTGTGTGATTATACAATAAAGTTCTGAGTCGGAAGTCCTGCTTGATTGCAAAACAATAATTATTTAAAAAATATCTGACACTATGAACAGCTTCAACTTTCAAGTAATATTATACGCATACCATCGTGATTCGTAGTACCATTGACTATAGAATACAATTTTATTATAAAATCAATGGTAGTACCTATGACCTATCATATTTTACTCATCGAGTCCAAGTTCAAGGGACTATTATAATGGGCTTGAAAATAAATATTTACTCAGTCGTGGCATTTGGTTTAAAAAAATAAAGTAGATACTTTCTTACTGATATAATGATATTTAAATACTGTTAAAAATACATATGAAAAAAAAAACTATTACATTAAATCATAAAAATAATAGGCAATAGACAATGAATACAAATTTTATTTTGTCCAATCTATAATTGCATTTGTTTGGGTGAGATATTTGAACATTTTTGTATTACTTCAAATTCCGAAAATCCTGCTTTTTTAATAATGTTGTTAATTTAATATATAAAAAAAACAATAATACAAGCCATGGGGGGGCTTCAGCCTCTTAGCCACCCCCCGGGTACGCCATAGGTAATAATACTAATAAGTAGGGCTCGGAAGTTGATACATTTTGCATTTGTTTTGGAACGTTTAGACGATGCTCTTCTGGCCACAAATGTGTTTCATTAGCATGTGGATCTGAATAACTAATTTTTATTTTGTATTTTTTTGCATTTTTTGGTGTTTTTTACTTTATAAGTCATTTTTACTGATTTCACACTAGTTCACTTCTTATCGTTTCTTGTCGACCATTATGCCGATAACTTAAAACTTGGAAATTATAATATTTATTTATAATATTTGTAATTTTTTTATTTAATTATTTATTTAATATATTTTATTTCATTTTTAAGGGCATTTTTTGTCATTTCTATGTCATATTTTGATATATTGGTAAGCTTTGATAAATTAATATATAATTTTATAGTAAAAAAAATTTATTATATTTAAAAAAAATTGTATTTTTGTTAATTTAAAACAAATATTTGTAATTTTTTAGGTCATTTTTTGTCATTTTTACGTTATATTTGCATATTTGTTTTGGTCATTTTTTAATGTTTTTTAGGTCATCAACTTCACAGCCCTACTAATAAGTAATAACTAATAACAATTAAACTATCCAGCTGAGTATTTTATACAAGATAATCATTTTGAGATGGCTAGTTAACAGACCATTTATTGAGAAAATATGTATGGGCTGACAATAGTTTTAACTTACAGTGCCTGTAAAATAAGCTTAACTACGCCCGTTTCGCCTACCTCAAAAACGGCACTGCACTATTCATTTAAATAAATAATACTAATAATCAGAGCCGTGCCGTTAAGATTTGGTGCCCAGGGCAAAATTAAAAATATTCGCCCCCTATTTTATTTATCATTAATCATATTGCATTTCATTCCTATTAAATTAAATTTTTTTTTTTACAACGTATTTTGAACATTGATTTGACAAAAAACTAAAGCTAATTGTAATAGTAATTATTAAACAAAATAGTTAGGTATAATTTATTAATTTATACCGTAATAATTAATTAAAAATGATACATATCACAAATTATATTATATATACATATTATATTTACAAGTTTAAAACTTAATTTTCCTGGACTTTATTGAAGCAAAATCTTCAATGACGTCTTCAAAATCAATGTTTTTCGTTATTTCATGCTCAATTGGTTAATCTGTCTTGCGACATAGTTGACCGTAAATACGTCTTAGTTAATTTCAGTTTACTAAAAGAGCGTTCCCCGGAAGCGACGGTAACAGGCATGGTAAGAAACAATCTATATGCAGTCATTAAGTTTGGACAAGTTGAATCAAGTTCATATTTTTTAATTGCGTTTAAAATATTTAAAGCAGTTGCGTTTAAGTCTGGTAAAATTGCTTTTACTTGATATTTAAAAAAATCGATTTCGCTAATTATTTCCTGGTCAATATCTTCGTTGTATTTAACATGCAGTCGATTTTGACATAAAGAATACGATAATTTATTATAAAGCCAAATCGGTAATACAAGAATAAAACTAAAACGTTACGGTTGACTTATTGTTATTACTCGAACATAGTCAGAAATTTGTTTAGAAAAAATTTGTAATGGTCCAAAATAATTGTAAAACTAATCTTTCTCATATATTTTATTTATGAAATGTTTAAAATATTATAAAAAAAAATTTTGGCGCCCCTTTAAGCCATGCGCCCGGGGCATATGCCCTCCAGGCCCCCCCCACGGCAAGGCTCTGCTAATAATGTATATGGTATATCCCATTAACCAGTACGATATTTTTATAGTCCTAAAGGCTAAAACTAGTGTTTATTTTTGACTGTATATTTCGAGGGGGGTATCAAAAATTATTGGTCCTATATAATGAATATTGATGGTTTTTTTTTTTAATCATTTATTAAATTTTATAAGATTATTACCAGACAAAAAAAAAAAATACCCTACACAAAATTTATATTATTTCATTATTATTAAATAATAAAATCAAATAATACGGATTCGGCTGTTTTTTTGTGTGTACAAATGAAGACTTCATTTACATGCTTTTCTTCAAATACATTTGGTGTTTCAATGCTAATTTTCCCCATACGAATACTTATTTTATTCATAATTCTGTTCATGGTGCTGAAGGAACGTTTAGCTGTAGCGATAATATTATGTTCAAATAATGATACGGGTTGATGTCGACGACAACGTTTGTAAAAATATATAAATTTAAAAGTTGTAATTTATAAAAAACTTTTACATTAAATATGTGGGTCAGAGGAGGGGGGCAGGAGAGGTTCCTCCCCAGAAATAAATATTGCCTACAACTCTCCTATTATATCGTATATTATGCATGATAACAGTCAGTAGTAAGTTAATAAGTTAATTAATGATACAAATTAAATCAATCCGCATGCGAGATCATCTCCTTTACGGACCAATATTTTTTTGGCTACAGGTGATGATACTGATCACAGGATCACACAAGGCACTTGCTTTGCACAAAGCCGTCGAGGAAGGTGTCAACCATATGTGGACCGTCTCTGCGTTTCAGCAGCATCAAAAAACGATTATACTGTGCGACGAGGACGCCACAATGGAACTGAAAGTGAAGACTGTGAAATATTTCAAAGTAAGTCAGTACATGCACTCGTCAAATAGTGACCAACATTTTGCAGAGCTGTTGACTAGATGGTTAAATTAATTAATACATGACGTGCGAGTGGGGTGACAATGTGACACCTTCATAATTAAAGGCAAAAGTTAATTAGTAATTTCACATAATACTATGATTGAGTAGTTTTGGTTATCATTTTTCTTAGCCCTATGAAAACCATAGTCTGTGCCACAACTAGAAATTACAGAATTATAGTGTTAAGCATAGACATTTTAGAACTTCAAGTATTTTGTTCGGTTGTATTTTATTTACATTTTAAATGGTAGAAGTCAGAAGGTAGTAAGGGTTAAATAATAAATTAAATGGGAATATCATGAGACTAGTATGTGGTCCATCAGCAGTTGTAAGACATTACTGGTGAATTCATATTGGTTTTTTAAATATAGTTCTATATACGATTTATTAATTACAGGCTCTAGGTGCTGTCCATGGAAAGTTAATAGAAGACGACTGACTTTCAACTAAAAACTATACATATTATGCATAAATTAATAAATATTAATATTTGTTTATTGATTTTTTATTTGAATGTTAATATATATATAATTCAAATGTCTAGATTATGTAATAAAATATACTCCTAAAACTGACCGTTGATGAAATAATGACTTAATGATATACCAACCCCTATCTACTTTTAAAAAACATAACATAATACAATAATTAATGCTAATCTAGCAATGTGAAATAGGATTTAGTAGAAATTGGAAAATAGGAATCAAGTACAGGAAACACAATTTACTTTTAATGTAATGTGTTGGCAACAGGTATATTCAACATTAAATAAAGAAGTTATAGGACATATTTTATCCATAGATATATATATATATTTTTTGTTCCAATAGGTTAAAATACCCTAAAACCAAATTTACGCAGATGACAATATTTGTTTAAAATACAATAATATCAATGATAATAATTAAACAATAATACATAAAAGCAACATTGAGGATTAAGTATAATAAATCTATATGCTTATTATAAATATAATATATAAACAAAAATGTAATTTAAGAGTTAATCGTTCAGTACAAATTATGGTCAACCTAAGAGTGACAATATATAAATACTACATTTCAAATTAACTAGCTTTGATACCTTCCAATACAAAAGTTAGTAGGAAAAAAAATAATTAAAGAATAAACACAAGGTAAAATGAATACAGTCTGTGAAAATGATAAGATAAAAAAAATATATTAATTAAAACGGACTTCAAGTTAAGGGAAATAAAGGGACTGACAGTCTTATACACTTAGCGCAGCCACACTTAAAACAATCAGAGGTAAAAATTTTACTTAATAAATATCACAGTAATTGTACATCAGTGTTGTCTCACGCATTTCTCAATATATAACACATCATAAAGTAATATGAATTTTTTATATTTTGATGATTGTAATTGAATATAAAAAAATGTAGAAAAAAGCAAATAAAATCTGGTCCAAGTAAAATGGGTCAGGATTAATAATAAGATTATGAAATAAAAATCTTATAAACATCCTAACAGTTTTTCAAGGTACAACATTTTGTATTTAATATAAGAAAGTAATTGTTTTATTTATCTTTTTTCAATCTGAGAAATTGTTTGATTTAAATGTTGTTTAAAAAAATAAATAAAAATCATATACAGTAAAATAAACATGTATTCAATATGTATGCAAATATTTAGAATACACGACGAACATATTATATGCATTTAGAGAAATAAGTTCATAAAAAGTAAGTAATAAACATTCAAGTATGTAATAATATAAAAGTGGAAAAACATGTATGTTCTGAGAAGCAACAAAGCAAAATAATACTAGGGTGGATATTTGATAGATTGTCATGTTAAAAATTAATGTCAATTAATGTTTACATTGAAGGAAAGTGTGTTGCATGGTTTTTATTTTATATTTGTTGTGCATACAAAATATCAGGTAGAAAAAAAAAGAAAAAAAAAATAGTAGTTTTGATTGTACATCATCACATTATTGACATACATTGTGTATATTATAATATATTAATACATATCATGAAAAGTACATAGGTACGCCAAACCATAAAATATTATATACACAAATACTATGCATAATAATTAATAATCTAACAATTGAAAAATGAATACAAATAATGTTAAACAAATAGAAATGATAATAATAATAATAAAATCGTTGAGCTAACAATTAGTTTTTAAATAATTAAATATTAACTACATTCTAAATATCTATTATTTTAATAGTCAAATAACAAAGAAAAATATATCATTATAAATTCATTATCCGTACACAGCTAGTTATTTTATGTCTCAATAGCAAACTTTCAAAACACATACAAATCACAAATAATTACTAATAATATTGGGTTATTATAACATCTATTACATTTATTATTATTATTTGACTTAATATAAGTTAGCCATTTTAAAATTGTCTATGATCTGTAATATTATATAAGCTACATTTATTTTTATCAATTATCATTATTAACTATCGTACACATATATAGGATTTTATGACAACTCAAATAAATATACACCGGCATTTTGTTACTATAATAATTATTTGTACCGACACCCTAAGAAAGGAACTCTTATATATAATATATATGTTTATATATTTTGTTTTAAATTAAATATTAATTTTTAGTTAATGATTAACCCAAATAATTAACTCATTGTAAAAAACATACAATAGATACATTTTTATGGTGCTTAAAAAACAAAATTATTTGTATTAAATTATATCACATCAACACTTATAAAAAAATGTGTTTAGCCAAGTGCTTTTAATATTATTATTACAAAAACGTGTTTTATTATTTAGTGGTCCAAAGATAATCATAATATATAATATGACATTATACAACTTCTTTATTGTTTAAAGATTAATAATGATGAGCATTATACATAATCGAACAAAGAAATTTGACCCATATTATCTAAAAACCGTTTTAATATTAATATAAATTTGCATAAGAGTGCAAGACTAAAAATGTTGATACAAACATATACTTTTTTATTAAGTATATATACTTTTTTCCATTGTTTACTAAAATATGATTATGATTTTTTTTTTTCAATAAAAGCTTTAAATGTTAAATACATAGTTTAAAAAAGTTGAAATCCCTGTAAAGTATAAGAATAATATCTAATAAATAAATTTCAACTATTAGCAGCTATCTATGGACTAGTAATCACATATGCGCAACTAAAACCTAAATTAACAATTAACATTTAGTAATTGGCATTCAATATTAAAACTATGTATTACATAAATATATAATATGTTGATTACTATCACTGTTAGTTATAGTTTAAATAAATTCAGGACAAAATAATGATATTTTGTACTTCTTGATGAAAAATATGAAATAAGAGTATCAAACCACCAAATAAAATTTATATTCATATAATATACTATGAAATAAATTGTTTGTTAGGTATTATAATAGTTTAAAAAAAATGATAGTTATTTATTAAAAAAATAAAAATAAAACATATTAGTATATATTTTATGATTTTGATCAATTTAATCAAAGTATAAAATATAAAAAATTTAACTCACAAGGCAAATTGTTACAAATACTATCACCAAACATTTTCCCTAAATTAAATTGCATTTAATTTTTTTTTTGCTACGAAAATTCGGAATATTTAAGATTAAATTAAATAGATGGTTAACATTTTGTGACTAAACAAATCATCCGCTAATTTATTAATAGAATTTTATTCTCTAAAAATAAATTAATTTGAGTTAAAATGCGGCCACAACCATACAAAAAAAGTAATAATAATAATAAAAATAGCTTTTGACATTTAAATCTATACTTGAAAAATATACTTTTCTATGTACAAAGACATCTAACACCAATATAGTTTTTTTTAATATGTATAGCTAAATTAAAAGTGTTTACATGAAAAATTCATTAATATGAAATGACTACATGTGTGCACACGGCTAAAATATAATTTCCCATCAACACTGAGTAATATACTAAGAGAAATAATGTGTTATTCATAATATTAGAAATTAAATTATAATTGGCAATGTTATTGTAAATTAAGATTACATTCAATTGACAATGGTCATTATCCCTTAATTTGATGTTTATACTTAACACTAAGTGTTAGTCATTAAATTCAAATTATTTGGTTGTTTTTTCTTTTATAAAAAAATACTAATATTTTAATAAACAATATGAACAAAAATTAAATTCAACTATATCTTCAATTTACTCTAAATATTTTTATATCATTAGGTTTAATTATCTTATTTTGTTAAGAAATACAAAAAATATGTGTTGGATTTGAAATATATTTTGCATTTCCGTACATAAAAATGTATTAAAAACAAGCTTGATTCATATAGGTAAATAATCATAATAATAACTAAATGTAAGTTTTTATATAATTTGTATTTCATTAAATGCCTATATCAAGTTTTAAATTTAAAAATATATTAACACACATATAATTTTAAAAAAGGTTGTTAATTAAAATTGGTTTGGTTAGTAATTTTTATTGTGATAAAATTTAATTAACTTCATTACCATAATTATGATTCAAAAATAAAAATTTGCAAAAGCACAAAATTAGTGATCAATCATTTTAGAAATTGTTGACCTTAAAACTAATAGTGACATATTTTGATAAAAATTGAGACTAAAATAACTTTTAAAACTACTACAAAGGTCTAACACCCATATATCACCCATATAGTAAAACTATTCTAGTTTTGTAAGTATTTTAAACCAATAATTATTGTCACTTTAAACAAATAAAAATAAAATATAAAATATAAAATATGTGACAATCATAATATATAATCAATAATGACAATAAAAATAAAATGTATAGGATGATGTATTTTTACCTCTAATATAATAAAAATATATTTTGTGAATATCTCCCCTCTAACATTAAACTTAAAATGATCATAGATATAAAACAAAAATTGTCAAATAAGTTAATAGTCTCACTAATATTATAATTAAAGAAAATAATGATTAAGTTATGGCATATTCATTTTATTTGTAAGTTTAAAACTCTGTAATGTAAAAAATAATAATAGATATTAATATATACATAATTATATACATATATATCAATAAATATCAATATAAAATCAATACATCCTATAAAGTACTAATTGTGTATATACAAAGCGAAAAAAATTAAATTTAAAAGTTATGACCAAAAGAAATTATAAAAAAATAATTATTGATCAAATTGCTAATGATATAAAAGGTCAAATAAGAAAAATAAGTGAAGGAAATTTAATTATAAGTTTAGCAATATTTGAGTCTGAAATGTCAGTTTTCTTTTCGTTTGACAGGACAACGAATGATTATTTAAAAAAAATAATTTGCAATAAAATAAACTGTACCATAAAAAATTGAAAATAATGTATTTACAAAATAGGGTACACATTTCTTTAGGTGTGTACAGTATCATTTGTTGTAAGCATGTACAGAGGTCTGACTTTAATGACTAGACGATCTGTGTTGTTAAGTAGTGGTGCCATTCTGTCAGACCTAGGAAATACTATATATTAGCATACATGAAAAAAATATGATATAAATTGTAAACACTTTTAGATATTTGTTTTTAAAAAATTAAGTGAAAATAATAATTTATTTGTATAGAATGGATAATAATTAAAATTATTTAAGATACATACCCCTGTGGTAAGCCCTACTCGGTAAACCAAAGTGGTTGGTATTGGTGATGTGTTTTTGCTGGACTTAAATAGCCATAGACAGCAGTTGGTTGCATGTGAGCTGGTAATGGGTGGGTAGCGTGGGTAGTAAGTAATGGTCTTGCACTTGCATGATGAGCAGGAGGTGGAATAGGGCTGAAAGTATGAAGATATATATAAATATTACTTACATATATAATATATGATTTATTTTACATTTTCTGAATTCTCAACACATAAAGAAACATTAAGTTCATGATAAAATATAAACAGTTCAAGCTAAATCAGATCTAGCCAGAATGTTCTATTCAAAACAAAAGTTAATATTTTAAGGGAGCTAATATAGCCACAACTAAACAGAGCTCTAGACTTTAATAATTAGTTAAAAAACATATTAATTTCTAAAAGTGTGAATAAAATAAAAATTTGAAAAAGATATGGATTTAATTAGCAAAATTCTAAATTAAATATCTATACATTATCTATAATAGTTACCCAGTAGTAAAAGCAGTAGCTGGAACTTGTGGAGATGGTAAATAAGCAGCAGCAGTTGGTGGTTGACCTGTTGTTACATATACAGCTTGTCGGCGGTAAATATCACTTTGATGATATAAAGGTTGACCTGCCAATGGGGAAAGACCACGGTTGGTTCCAAGGGCTTGTGGTGAAAGATGAGCAGCTGTGTAATCGGCTACATGGCTTCTAAATTATTTAGAAAAATAATAATCAATTAGAAAATGTTACAAGTTATTAAAAACTTATAATATGATTATTTATTATTTAATAATTTATAAAATGTACAACAAATGTACAAGAAGTGTCGTACACAACAAAAATTTACCTATAAGCTTGGTGCACTGGTATTGTTTGTTGGGTCCATGCTGTTTTTGAAGCACTTATAATATGAGAATCCCTACTCGAATGTGCTACTGGAGGCTGTAGTTGATAGTCCAATGGATTATTAATATTGCGTTTATGTGCTGATGGAATTGCATATGATAAGCGTTTGTCACTAAAAAAATTATAGAAAATTAATAATGATTTTATTACTTACAATATTCTTTGATAATATTATTGTAAATACCTAGCATACACAATATGCTGATCATGTGGAGTGACATAATGATAAGGATCCTTGCAATTTGTCCCACTACAGTAGTATTCAATAGCTTGGGGTGGTTCAGGTTTGTTTGTTCCAGAAGAATTAAAAATACTACAATCTTGATTTTGATGTGAATGTTGCCCTTTTGATACAATCCTTTTAAGTTGTGACTGGGACATGGTATTGCCACCATGAGAAGAACTATAAATATAAAATTATTAATTTATAAATGTGTTTGAGCAAAAAACAGTGTTCATTTAACATCAGATGTAGTAATAAATTATACCTATAATGGGGTTCATGTTTTACTTCACTAGGTAATTGCAATTGTGGCATATAAATTGGTTGCTGAGAGTTGCTGTTAACTGAAGGATGTTGAGAATATTGACCACCATTTAACTCTATACCTGGAGGACTATTGCGGCAAGCAATATATTCTCCATTCTGAAAAATTTCAAACATTAAGTCAATTATTTGATCTCCTAGTAAATTATGTCTTAAATACTTTATATTATAAAAACATATATATTTACATTCTTGTATCTATATATAATAATGAATTCATAAAAAGATAAAGTTTTATTGCTAAGTTACTTTACAATATAAGATAATTAATATTTTTTTTTTTTTGTATGTTCATGCATAAAATATAGATAACTTGTAACAATGACAACTGAAAATGTTTTCAAGATATAACTAAGCACTTAGAGATTTAATTTATTATGATTCAAATAAATTGTTTAAATATAATAGAAAATGGTGCTATT
This sequence comes from Periphyllus acericola, assembly GCA_949715065.1. NCBI lineage: Eukaryota > Metazoa > Arthropoda > Insecta > Hemiptera > Aphididae > Periphyllus > Periphyllus acericola. Next base: position 13,095,828 of record OX454269.1, read on the forward strand.
TATTTCATACTGTTTAATTTATAACAAAATATTTATACTTGTATATTAGAATTTTTCGATGAAGATTGATAAATTACTGGCGTTGAACGTAAACTTTGAAGTTGTTTTTGATGGTAAATCAAAGGTTTTGATTGTAATTGTTCTTCATTATCACTTTCCCCAACTGTTACACATGAAATTACATTTTTTCGGTTGTTACGGTTAGTTTTGATATTCAACTGAGCTCTAGATAAGAAAAAAATAATTATGACAAAATAATACAAATTGAATAGATTCAAAAAAATCAGAATTACCCTTTAGTTGAAGCTTCGTCTTCACTATCCGATATAGTAATTACCGAAACTGCAGGAGATGGAGTATCATGAATAGTTATGGTGTGTTGTCGATTATTTATCTGTAAAATAAATTTTGACAGTTAATACATAAATAGATTTTTAAAAATTGTTTAAATAATAACCAGTTGTTTATAGGTAGGTGAAGGTTGGTGCCAATTAGGAATATTGTTTGAAGTCGATAATAAACTTCCTCTATTGACTCTTCCATCATACTCTGAATAGAACAAATATTTAGTAAATATACAATATGACTAGTCAATAAAAAATCAAGAAAAGTGAATAAAACCTTGAGGAGGAGTTCCTTCTTTCACTCGTTTCTTCACAGGACTCAGTTGATTTGTAGTACTGATAACAGTATCCTTTTTGTCTTGCCTATGGTGATGATGATGGTGATGAGCAGGTGGTGCTAGTTGATAATTTGAATGGTGATGATGAGCTTGAGGAGGAGCCATATGTGTTTTAGTTGAACGAGATTTCCCACTATTATTGGAACTACCCCAGATAGTACCAACCATTGTTGGGCTATCTAATATACCTTCATAAACATCAGCTGTTGTAAATGCAACTTGCCTTTGATCCTATTGTAAAATATTATGATTATTTAATAATTAAAAATTTAACATAATATAATAATATTTAATAATTAATTAATAATTATTAATTAAATAAAAATATTACTTGTAATAATGCAGTAGATGAATCAACAATCAGAGGTCTAGGAACAGTTGCTGCCCAATCAGCTGCAGCAACAGCAGAACCAGGATGCCATGCAGCAGAAGCAGTTCCCGCACCAGGTGGAGGAACAATGGTCATTTGATGATGATGAGGTCCAGGCGGAGCTGGCCAAGTAGCTATCATTTGACGACTTCCATCCACCATAGATACAGGTACATATTGTTGCTGACCACCACCAGGCTGTAATATATTAAAATAAATAATTTTTAAATATTTAAAATTTAAATTCTGATAATTTAAACAACATAAAGAAAATATAATTAAAGAGATCAAAAATAAAACACTAATTTGAAGTGAACCTTTTTATTTTCTAATAAAAATAAAATAATAACAAATGAATTTCCAACTAACTCTATTTTCATTTGATAAATATTAAATAACATTTTAAGCATGTGGTGGCTCGGTCTATATGCAGTAGCCCGCTGAAACCCCACTACCAGCAGTTAAACTTTATAGGCAGAATGACAATCTTTCTAGAATGGAGAAACCAAAACAGCCCTCTCATATACCCAACCCAACTTATTCACGTGTGCCACTACCCAACCAAAGAAAACTCACATACTAAAACCCTATACTATAAAAATATACAATGGACCTTCCTAATGGCCTTGATGCCAAGCCTTCTTTAACAAATAGATTAATAATAAAAAATCATAAAGATATTTTATATTTTCATATTAAACAAAAAATTATCTTATATGTTATTCTAAAATATAAATAATATCTTTTCTTACCTGTTGTGTAATTAAACTAGTTGAATGTTGTATTTGCAATTGTGATGGATGCGGTGGAGGTGGCATAACAGCAACATGTTTGGGAGGTGATGTTCCAGTTTGATAAGCTCCAGGACCAGCAGAACAAAGTATCGAGAGATGAGCTTGATGTTGATTAGAACTGCTACTATACTGGCGAGCCATAGAACGACTGTTATACAGCTGATACTATAACATGTTAAGTTATCATTGATCAATTTAAGTATTGTGAAATAAATAAAACCACTGTACAAATTAAATAAATAACTTTTAATCTATAGTGGAGTATTCTGGTATCCATATTTTAAGAAAAGAATTTTTAAATTTTGAATATAATTTATGAATAATAATACATAACTCATAAATCATATAAATGAAAATAGAAAAGTACAAGGGAAAAAAAACTGCCACAGTAAAATGTTGAGTAGTGGACAAGAAACCAAAACAGGAGACGAGCCTGATGATGGGTATATGGAATTACAAGGGAGTATAAAAGGGGCAGTTTAGGATTTGCACCAAATGTAGAAAAATCAGAGAATATTGAGATGATTCGGTCATGTCATACAAGGAGAGATGAAATAGAATCAGTAAGAGTCAGAGTTGTCAGTAAGTTGTAAGACTGAACATAGAAGGAAATAGGCAGAGAGAGGAGAAGAGATGGTGTTAAATGGAATTGAGAGTGACATAAAGGTTAGCTAGAATGTTGGAGAGGGCGGCCAACTTCAAAAAGTTGGAAAAGGAGAGGGTAAAGTACTCTTAATCAATAGTGAAATGTTAAATTGATTATATAAATAAAAAGTAAATAAAAATACTTTCTAAATAAATACTAAAATAAGATACCTGATTATTAAACGTAAGTGTAACATTAGCATTAGTTGCTGGCACAAGCACTGCTTGACCAGAACTTGAATGATGATCTGGTAAGGCTCGTCGACAAACTTCCATCATTTGTACACTTGCTTTAACATTATCACACCGTGCAAAATCTACCAAATGTGCAAGTGTAACAAATGGATGAAGAAGAGCAGTATTAGGATGTATTCTATTAGCCTGAAAAAAATAATTGCTTTAAATAACATTTATTAAAAATCAAGATAATATTAAACTTATTATAATTACCGGATCCATAGACAACATTCTTTTAAGAAGGTCAATAAATTCTCGTCTATCTGCTTTTTCTGCTAATAGTTCACCACCTTCTAAATCAGTAGGCACATTTACCTGTCCAATATCATCCAAACAGTTAAATATATATTTTCTTGCTTCTTTTGATTTAATCCCAGTTTCAGCTTCATGTTCTTCCATTATCTAAAATAGAAGTTTTGTAATAATAAAAAATCAAATCAAAGGACATTGTGGTACCAACCTTTAGCCGCCAATTATTTTGATATGTAACATCCCTATAGAAAAACTTGGATGTCTTTGAAGCATTTGTTAACATATCTAGATTAGGTAGATTTTGTGTTTGACATATGTAACGTATTTGATCATATTCTGATGAACCTGGATATAATGGCCAACCCAAAAACAATTCTGCTACTACACATCCCAAACTCCACATGTCAATGGCTTCACAGAATGGTAAACCTAAAATATATAACAATATAATAAGTCATATTATTTACTTTTAACATTAATTTATAAAATGTTTACCAAGTATGATTTCAGGAGCTCTATAGTATCTACTCTGCAAATATGTGTTGCATACAGCTTTACTTTTATGAGATGCACTACCAAAGTCAATAACTTTAACTCTGTATGGTTGACGAATAGGATCAACAAGCATTATATTTTCTGGTTTCAAATCTGCATGAATAAGACCTAAATCCTACAGAAGAAATTTAAATAGAACTTAACACTTGAACAAATTGAGTATTCACTAGTTTAAATATGTTTAATACTTAAACGTTTACACAAAGAAAAAATAGTTTTATTTACATATACAAAAAATAATAATAATTTAACAAGATAAAATTACCTTCAATTTTAACAAAGCAGTCAAAACTTGTTGTAATATTGGTCGAATAAATTTCAATGGAAGAGGGCTAAATTTGTTTTGTTTAAGGAAATCATACAAATTTTGTTCCAACATTTCAAACACCAAACAAGTATGATTTTTGTGTTGAAAACACTCATAGGCACGAACAAAATTGTATTCATCTGCATTTTCTTGGCTTAATCGTGATAGAATGCCCACCTTAAAAATAAATACTTATTGAATTATAAATAAAAATATTATTGTTTGAATCATAAATAAAAGTAATTTAAAATAACTGTAACAATGACATTTTAATAAGTTATTTACAGTAGAAATTATACCACAAAAATGGTATAATTTGGTGTATGTAAATACATAGTATTATCAAAAAATATACTAGTCACAAAAAATAATTTAAAGATAACAAAATTAAATTCATTAGTTGCTATAATTTGTATACAATGCATGGTAATTTAATGAAATTAAAATTACTTAAATTAGACATAAATTTGAACCAACAACCTCTTTTGAATAATATAAGTAATTTGCATTAAATAGTAAAAAAATAAATAAAATATAATATCAATAAATACTTAAGTAGTATAGATACTCACTTCAATTTGACCTTGTCTAGCATATGATGGATGGTTCTTTAATATTTTAATGGCAACTATTTCATTTGTTCCTTTTTTCCAACATTTTACAACCTTAAATTAAATATTTTAAATTTTTGGACATAAAAAACAACTGTAGTTTAAATCATGTTTACCTGACCAAAAGTTCCTCGACCCAAAAATTCAAGAACTTCGTATTGATTCGTCATTGAGTACAGTACTTCGTGCTGGACCAACTGATAATCACCATCAGCACCCTGTTTCCCTTGTTGCCCCGTTGTGGTGGTTGTGGTAGTAGTTGTTGATGCAGTATTTGCTCCTCCAGCTCCACAACTTGACTCCACACCATTTGTCACACCACCTTCACACGATTTTCGCTAATATTCATGAAACAAAAAAAAAATATATATATATGATGCATTACTACACACATAATCTATACAATATGTATTTTTAAACAACATTATCCCACCATTTCTAAATAGTAAATTTTAATGGGTTACTGTATATTATAATATAGAAGATTGTAAGCATTATAAAATACTTATCATAAATCAGTCATAAAGTAGGTAGTAAAAAATAAGTTTTTTTTGTCTAGATAACAAGATTTTATTACTAGTTTAAAATGTTAGAGTATTAATTTTAATATTTATAAAAAAAACTTAGTTCAAAGCAAGTTTCAATAAATATAAGCAAACTTTCTTATCATAACATACATGTAAAAGAAATATATCATTAGTCTTGAGAACTATAATTTGACATTAATTAATAAAATATAAATAAGTAACTCATATTTTATACTGTGGATATAAATAATGAAATACCATAAAACAACGTGTAGTTCCTGAATAAAAATATAATTATATGATTTATTTTTATCACTAGTAACAATGATGAAATATATTATTTAAAAAACTACCTGGTTTTCAAGGTACACAAATTTTTTTATTAAAATTTTACTGATAAATTCATTGTTGATTAGTATCCAAGAGCTTTAAATCTCATCAGTAAAAATTGAAAGCACATTAAATTTATTAGATTTTTATTATTAAAATTTGACAAAAAATAAATCAATTCAGAAGATTCTACCAAATACGTTTTAGTAGTACACAATTTATAAAAAAAATATCATAGTTTTGATTAGGTATTCTCATTTTTACCTTTTGTCCACAGCGTTGGTATGTGTCTAATAATTTGATAGTTGATGCCCGTATGAAATTCTGATTATGTGCAGACGATGGACTTGTCTTAATGTTGGATGATGCAATAGAAGTACCATGATGTTTTCGGTACTTGATTGGTTCATATGGCACCAACTCAACAATTGGTTCGTAATGGTGGTGTAACGAACTCAATTTGTATTTATTATGGTGGTAGTTTTCAGGGCCGCAAGCGGCGTTATGTAATTGGTCCAGCTTGCGTTTTTTATGATGCGTGACAATCGCGACACTTTCATCAGCCACCAGACGGTCTGAACACAAACTTTGCGATTGACTGCTGTACATGTCACTCTGTAACAATGTTTTTAGAAACCATTAAATTCTTCAAAAATAGATTGAACTATCAAATTTCTTTATTTTACCTGACTGATAATAATCAGATGAAAACAAATGATATTTCATAATATAATACAACTGGTTTTCATGAAAAAACTAAAAACTATTTATCCAAAAAATCTGAGTACAACAAAATCTTAGATATATGTGAACGAAAGAGTATTGGTAAGTATTAGCATTAGAGAGATGATTATTTAAATACAACTCACAAAAAAACGAGTCAACAAGAGAATGTTAAATACGATCAAATTCTGAGTTATGTAAAAGAGTGCAATGGCATACATTAATGATAGGTAGTTATAGTAACTGAAGAAATACTTTAATATTATGGTATATGAAAGCAAGATAAACATATCATTTTTGGCCAATGGCTAAACAATTTTGGATTTAAATTGAGGATGTCAAGGCTTATGTTTCATCGAAATTCAAAAGCTTCTAGATTATTTTTTATTATTATAAATTATTTTCAACATAAATAAAAAATATAATGATCACTGCTTTATTGAATTTAGTGAATAATGGATAAAGATCCTGTGGCTCCCAACTTCAACATATCTTGGGACCCTGGCCTAGAACACTCCTGCTTAATTTGTTAACATCTCTGTTTGTATGTATTATATAGGTACAATATATACTATACATTACATCTTTGAATAGACAATATTCCTTTTAAACATTATTTAATTAAAATATAGACAAACCTAGCAATCAGCAATAAATATAAAGATTTATTTTAGTCAGCAACGTTAAACACAACAAGGCATGAGGCATTGTAATAATTTAAGTTTTAACAGTAATATTTATAAAATATTTAGACGCTAAAATGTATTCATAACGAGGTTTATTTTTATACTTATATAAATATATTTGATTCAAGTTGTAATTATAGTTTAAACAAGTTTTTATATTGATTTAACAATTTAAAATAAGTTCATATTAAATAAAAATAGACAACTCTAAATGTATGTTAACCTCTAATTGTTATTATAAAAATTACTTTAAAACCCATGTAATAATAACCCATCAGTCATCCATGTTAAGTATTTTATTTTAAAGTAAAGTTAATAATAATTAATAAAATTATAACAAATCTAATACCCATATGACCTTGATGTATATCTATTGAATTATTACTATTACTCATGTAAATATACCAAATAATTTAAACATATTAAAACAATACTCTGACTAATAGAGCAATACCTAATACGGTCATAAATAAATAGGTTAATAGATATAATGGGGTACTAACTAATTACATTTTCAAAATTAGTAAAAAGCTTTAAAAATTAAAATATTTTATAATCAATATCAGCTTCACAAAAAGAAATAGGTAATAAATGTTTAATGTTCAGTTTTAATAAAATATTTTTAAGTAGATTCAAACAAAAGTACTTACTATAATTATTATCAGCAGATTTACACTGAAGTGTATGTCAACAGCTAAAATATTTTTGTGATGTTAAAACATAAAATTTTATATATACCTGCATATTATATTATTTAAGGTACTAAATAATAATTGTCCATTCTTCAAATTATTATTATTTTTTTTTTTTTGATAAAGCTTTACCTACCAAGGTTATAAGCTTGTATGTACATGTGAGTCAAACTCATGTTAGGTTGGGGAGGGGATTATTTCTCACTACCCTCTAAAACAGTGAAACTGCCGGCAACCATGCTTAAAGTAACCACTTGGCCATGCCACCTTCCAGAATTAAAATTTTTACTATAGATATTAATCTTTCGAGTTCATTGGGCAGACTATAAAAACAATACACAGAAATTAAAATTAATACAAGCCAAATGTACCATGAAAAATACTAAATGAGGTACCTAATTATCAAATATTATTTACACGTATTTGTAGGTTCTATCATACTAAAGGACATAAGAATCATGTTTGATAAAAGCTTAAATAAAAAAAAAATTACATAATAACATAATGTTATTGCTACAACAATGAAAAATACTATAATCCATTACATCATTTATAAGCTATATAATATGCAGTATGAGTAGTTTAAGCATTGACTAATTCAGCGGTTCCCAAACTTTTTACTCCTGTGGTGCTTTGTTTTCGACCAAGTTTAAAAATGGTGCCCTGTGGCCATTAATACCACAAGGAACTTAGAATAGGATTACGCATAATTAATAAACACCAGTTCATCTAACACTAGTTTTATTTAGTCTTAGTGCCCCAAGGCCACCATGGTGCACAGTTTGGGAACTGCTGACCTAACTAAAAACTGCTTCTTATGACAAATGTACAACAATTTTTTATTCAACTTATTAAAAATAATTCTTCAAAACTATTAAAAAAAATTTTAAAATAGGAACATAGAGAATTAACATTACTAACTGATTTAAAATATTGTAGTAGGTTAAGTAATCATATGAATATTCTTTACTAGGTAACCATTTAGAACCAATAACTATACATTTTAAGATTAAATCCTATAATTGAAAAAAAGACCTGACTAATATATATTACACATAAATCTTGTAATACATAGGTTATGAATACATTGGTATTTCAATGCGATTTCTAAAAATGTAGTTTAGTTTAATATATTCATAATAGGTACATAATACTCATTAGTTATCTGTCTATCAATCTTCAATATATTCCACAATGTCATTGATTTACTTTCAGACAATTATTTAAAAACTAGTGATAAAATTTAAAAAAACCATAATAATTTGTACACAGAAAAACTATCTATTTTTATTTAAATCAAGACAATTAAAACTTAAACTTAGTTACTGGTTTATAGTATTAGGTTTCATATTATCAGTATGTATTGTACATTTCTAAGTAATCTAATATTTAGTCATAGAAAAACAATTATATAATATATAAATAATATACAGTTCACTGAAATTAATAGTCTCTTTCAAACCAATAAACATATATATTACCAAAATTAAATAACAGAAATCCAAACAGTACAAAGTCCAAGGTTGTTTCAATATATTAATTTAAAAAAACAATGTATGACATGAAAAGAATATTAAGAATTAAGATACAAGTTATTAATAAATTCTGAAATGATTGCTTTCCTCAGGTTTCTTGCAAAACTTGCAATTTTTAAACATAAGTTTAATAGCACAATAACACTAGGTATTTTTTTTAGGTAATACTTAGAGTAGGAAGGTATATAAAAAACAAACTCTTAGGTAAGATATATAGATACCAGATGTAAGTATTATTTTTATGCGAGTACTAATTATTTGTTTGAATTTAAAAGTCATGATTAGCATTTGAAAAACAATTTTGATTGAAGGTCAGTGAAATACATACAAGTATTGAGTACTTGTGTTCTATTTAATATAATAATGTAACTCAGATTAAATGTGTTATTGCATAATAAAAATTGTATATACTTATATTTAAAATACAAGTCTTCAAATTATCTTAAAAGCTAAAACTCAGTAGTTTAAAAATATCTTTAAAAACCTATAGGTACTTTGAAATAAAATAATTTAACCCATTCATGCACGGCGGGACACATGTCATCCCACCTACCACAGAACTTAAAATTAAAATTTTTGTTTTTTTGTAATATGTTAATTTAAAAACAGTTAAATTTTCCTAAAATAAAAGTAATTTTTAAAAATTTCAATTTGTGTGCAAGTAGGGTATTTTTTTTATTAAAATTCTCGTGCCGGAAAGAGTTAAGAAAATTTAGCTACTAGAGTATTTAACACTATGTGAAATACTAGAGATTAGCATAAGCTAGCATTTACTTTCAAAGGCACAAAATTACTCACTAAAGTAAAGAGAATACCAGGATGAAATTTTACATTATTTCCTTGTTTAATTTTGAATTTTCCATATGCTTAGAGACAGAATTGTGATGAGATAGTTAAAATTGACTATTCTATAGAACCCACCAGTTTACAACTTTGTAACTAAAAATTATGACATAAAAACTTTTGGCATAATCTGAAAGTGTTTCTTTGTCTACAGATAAAAAGTCATGTCATTATTAAATAAGTTATGGCAATTCCAAGACTTAAAAAACCATTTTAGGTAAATTAGTAAAAGTTAGATAATTAGTACGAAAAGAAGAATATTAACAAAATATCTTTTGATGTTTGGGTATTTTTAGAAATCATGTAATTTAGTAAACATATATGTATATATATATTTTTTTTTTTGTCATTTATTTTTTGTTGTACAATCTGTGAAATATATTTTTACAATAAGTACAAGTGATAATAATAGTTAACAATATTTACAATAAGTATTTAATGAGACAGTAGTCATGATCGAAGAAGCCAACCAGTGTTGGGACTTCGGGGAGAGATTTGGCGATAGTTCAGTATGTATATATAATATATATTTTATAGTATACTGATAAAGAGTAATGTATATAAGTAAAAACCAACAATACTAATATATAATAAATAGGTAAATAATACCATGGATTTGATTAAAATATATTGTCATCAGCGATAATATTAATAATAGTAATTGAATAGACAACATTATTAACTACCCATTAAATCAAAACTAATGCTTGTAAATAACAACCATTAAATATTATCAGTTTTCTGTAATTTAACTGTAGTTACCTATTAAAACCTATTAAAATTGGATTATTATTTCATACCTATTAGTAGTTGACAGAATAGCCTCATATCAACATAATATAATGGTATATTAACATTTAACTTTTGTCATAATAGATAACCCAGCCAACTTTAATGATATAACCGCTATTATTGAAACCATAAGTAACTTTTTGAGTAAACTTCACTGATGGAGTCAAATATAGAAAAAATTACTTAGATACCTATCAAAAAAATATTCTTATGGTAGGGTATCACATTTTATTTTCTTGTAGGATAAATGTTGTCAATGATTACAAACAAACAAGTATCACAATAACTAAAAAACAATACACCATTCATATTTATACATACAAAGGTACCTACATAAAATTATCTATAAAAATAGATCTCATGAATTATAAAAATCAATAATATAGGGTGATTCATAAAGAACGCAGTTTTTAATAAAATAGTTGGTAATTTTTTTTGTTAGTTTGGTGGCACTACTCGTTTTATTTCTGTCATCTATACTCGTTGAGGTTTTTAGTGATTGTGTTTAGTATAGTAATTTTGTTTATTTGTCGTCATGGAGCGGTATACAATTGAGCAACGCGTTTTGTTTAAAAACACATTATAAACACGGTGAGTGTGTTGCGGTAACTGTTAGGAAACTTCATACGATCCTCGGATACCGTGAAACACCAACCGCGACAACAATAACGAGGTTAGTCAGTAAATTTGAAGAGACGGGATCAACTGCAAACATTAAAAGCCCTGCGCGCAAACGATCCCAAAGGACGAATGAAAACATCGCTGTTGTGAGCGACTCTTGTCATTGTGAGTCTGAGTAAATCGATCCAGTTAGGCATTGGGATAAGCTCTTTGCAACAAATTCTCAAGAATGATTTACACTTGCATGCATATAAGATGCAGTTGACCCAGTAGCTTAAGCCGGCGGACCATACTAAACGTAAAAAATTTGACGGCCGACTCATTTCCATTCGTGGCCACCAAGGTCATGTGATTTAACTCCATGTGACTTCTTCCTTTGGGGCTGTATTAAATCACTGGTTTATGCAAACAAACCGCGAACTTTATTGGATCTTAAACAAGAAATTCAACGAGTTATCAGTGAACTCGATGGGCAAGTCAGTGAAAACGTAATTTGTAATTTCATGGACAGAGTCACTGCCTGTGGAGCGAGTAGAGGGGGTCATATATATACCATTAATAATGTATTTCTTATAAAATTGATTTATAGCAAAATTAAAAACTGCGTTCTTTATGAAACACCCTTTATAAAATAGGAACAATGAAAGATTGAGAGTTGTAATTTTTTGTCTCACGGACAAAATATTTGAGATTATCACAAATACGAGTTATTGAAATTACTATATATTGACTTTATCATAATTTTAAGAAATTGAGTAGGTAAAGTAATTTATATAAATCAATTTGATGGGATTTTGAAGCACCAAGACAACAATTTAAGACGTCCAATCCCTTAGTCTAAATCACATTCAAGTGATTAATAAGAAACACGTCACAATATTATGTAGCAGACACAACAAATACGAAAATAGATTAAAACAAGAGTAGATACGACATACAACATATTCTTTTGTCAGAATAATGTTTTTCACATTTGCATTTGTTTTCCCAAACCTGAACGGAAACTATCGATGACAAACAGATATAGTCAGTATACATCGGAAATAACCGGGGTACAAATTCGATCAAGAATATCAAAGTTCCAATGGTGGTGCCACCTCGAGAGGACTGTGTGGCAGGTGCAAAGTGGGTCCTCGTCAGCGTACAATACGGCACGAGATCAAGCGAAAAACATTGAAATAACGCACATACCCGGGTGACACGGCGATGGTTCACAATAACGACACGCAGAACGAAATCATCTCGAAACGTAACTCAATGGATAGGTAACACGTCGACGGCGGCCTTTCCATATTGACCTCGTTTTTTCAGTTTTTTTTTTTCACTCTTCGGTAAACACATTTATTCCGTCGTGGCGACAACTGACGCTCACACGCACACACACTCACACAATTATACCGATACTATGTGTATCTATTATGTACCTACTTCTACTAGATCGGTATAATATTATCATTATTATTAATAAAACTACCCGTCTACCAGAGCACGGCACACCACCCGTCACCGCATGCCGTTGGCGATCGGGTGGAAAGGACGGTGGTAGGGAAGAGTAAAGAGGCCCCGGCGGTGGGGGAAGGGTGAAAACAATAATAACATGATGGTCACACAAACTAACACACACACACACGCACGCACAGACCTAATAACGAAATCCGATTGTACACAATAATAATTACCTGGGACGGTGTTTGATGTATGCCGGTCCAGAACAAATTTTCATTATTTTTATCACACCGTAGTCGTAGATGCTCCGTCCCGTGTTAAGAACTTTTCAGAGTACGCACTTCTCATACGGCCATATTGCTCGTTTCCACGACGGATCTACAGCTAGTCCACGAGCAGCACCGTTCGCACTTTCGCAGACTGTTTGGCACGCGGACGCACTCGACGGTCGACACAAGCACGTCAACCGCACGCGTACACTAAATACCTACAATAATACCCGGTTGCGCTCGTCGGTGCGTGGAAACCTCGCGAGGGAAAACTACGACGTCACGTAGACGAGATGTGACCTCCGGGCGTACGCGCGTGCGCGCTCTGGGCGCACGAACACGAGAGCGAGAGAGACGGGTCGAACCGGAGCGGAGTTCACTGCCGAAGCTGTTGAAACGCGGTTAATCGCGTTTCTCGTACGAAATGCGCGAACCAGCGGACGTTACAAGCATCGCGGAAAACAACGAGATGCGTCCCGTACGTAGTCGAGGACAAAACTGCGTCTGGAGCCGTGCGCTCTGCTACGCAAAATCGCGGACGCGGACCGTGACAAAAGAATAGTAGCAGTGGCCAGTAGCGCTAGTGGCGGTGGTGGTGGTGGTGGTGGTAATCGAGTGTTGTCGCAGTATGGCCGTGAGAGCCAAACTCGAATATTCCGCGTGATGTTGGACACGGAAAATTGCAAAGCCCCTCTAAACGTTATACGGACTAACGGACTTACGGACTCATTGAATCGGCAACACGAACGCAGATTAGTGGCTTCCGCAAGCGGAAGACGGCGGTTTCGAGATTTTGTTTTAGAAATTTTCGTTTTTCGATCGTCGAATGTCCACGTCGATTACCGTTGGCTAACCCGTCACTCCGTCTCGCTCACACTCGTCCCGTACCTACTCGGTCTATCGCACTTTGAAAAGCCGCGACGGCGCGAGTTTGTTTTCGTTTTGTTCGTGAGATAATAATATGATAGGACGACTGATAGTGGGGAAGACTGTCTCATCGTGTTTTGAATTCGACGAGTTTCCCTCGGAACTACACATGTCGTACTCGCCTGCTGAACGTGCTACGTTATTATTTTTTCCAGATTATCGTCAAAAATAATTAACAATCGAAAAAAAAAGGAAACCGGTTGCCAACGCTTTCGCCGCGTCGCACCCGTCGCCTGATTTTCCAGTCGGTACAACACCCGGTTCACGTGCTTAACGTTGAACAACGTTTTTTTACGTTATCAGTATTCCGGCAGAACATGTGGATTTTAGTGTACGGCTAATCATGTAATTTATTGTTAAATTAAAGTCGGTTGTACTCAACGTGAATTAACAGCGAATATCTACAGTTACGACAGTATTCTGTAACTGTTTCCTGAAAATTTATCTTCAACATGAGTCCGAGTAATGGTAAGTTAAAATTATTGCTTCCTCCTACTTGTTTGATTTTCACCTAGTACTTTTTTTCTTCTATAGGTACAATTTTAAATAGTGCCTAAAACCATTAATTCTCAATAATAATTGTTATTTCATAACTTTTCATATAAATGTTTATTTAATCATATTAAAATTCATGAGAATCAAATAGATTCAACATAGAATAGTCATGTTGTTTTATTAATTTTCTATTATAATATAATTTTAAATTATTACCAATTTAAACAAATTATCATTGTATTTAGTATGTACATGTCAATGGCATATTCCAATTATGTTATTTTAATTTATTGTTTAGAATTGTAATGAAAGGAATAGCCAATCATTTGTTTACATTTACAATGTTAAGGATTAATGTATTCTCTAAAATTTCAATAAAAGTTCTAAAATAGTGATCATACCGATAAAAATAAATTGTGAATTGTATTCTTTAGTTTTAATTCTGTTATCTTCCCTACACCCATATAAAATAAGATATTAAAATATTTTTAACAAATTTGTTGGATCATATTATATCTTTATACCTACATTTTAAGTATTCCATTGCATGGACCAAATGTTGGCCATATAATGACGTACGAGAGCCATGAAATCAGTCCACCGTAGTTTCACGAGTGGGGAAGAATTGTGCAGGAGGTTGCTTTGGCGAGCCTATCTGCCATTTCATTACTGTATATGCCAATATGACTTGGTATCCAGATTAATTGAATTAGGTGATTGGATTGGTTGAGAAGATATAATTGAGATTTGATTTGATAATCTAGAGGGGATGATTTAGAATTAAATGGATGTGATAAAAGGGATTGTAAACAGAACATAGAGTCAGAAGCGATTAAAAAATTATCAGGAGCTAAATTTGAAATGAATAAAAGAACTTCGAGGATAGCATAACACTCAACGGTAAAGGAAGGGGAAGAAAGAGGTAGGTTGTTGGAGAAAGAGACTTGCAGATTTGGTATGAAGAAAGAATAACCATCTGATAAGAGTGAAACTGAGCCGTCAGTGAAGATGATTGTGGAGTTGGGATAATTAAGGTTGAAGTAATTATTAAAAATATTCATTAACTAAAGAAAAAGGCATTGATGTAAGCACAGAGGAAAGCAAATCAGAGAAGTTTTCAATATGAACTAAGGGTGTAAAAAGGTAAGAGTCATAAGGTTGCTCATAGAGTGGAAGTTTGTTTGATTTTATAACATATTGGTGAAAATTAGAAAGAGAGATTATCGAATATATCATGATGAGAGTAAGATAAGTATCTCTTAAAAGTCTAATTAATTGATTTACAACTATGATGTTGACAATGTATATGCTATTAACCTATTTAATTAATCTATTCTTACAGTGATGTTATTTATCTAGTTTTACCTTCTAAACAATTTTGTTGGTATTTTGTCTTCTTACATAAATATTTTATTAATTACTGATGTAGGTACATTATTATCAACTTGTAAATCACCATCTCGCCTTCAGAAGAACAGTACAAAAAGATCATTATTTGCTAGTTTAACAGACTGTGATGTGTCTAATGTTGATATAAGCTGTAAGTTAATAAACGTACTTTGTCTATACTGATTTAAATTAAAAAATATTAAATAAATCATTTACTATAGTGGCATAAGACATTTATATTAATATTTTATTTTCAGGTAAAAGAAAAAAATTTGATATACATTCTCAAGAAGATATTAATAATGCGGTCCAAACAACATCTAATGGTTATATGACAAGAAATAGATTAAAACTAAAACTAACTAGTAAATTAAAATACTAAATATTATTATCAATGTAATATTTTTTTAAACTTCAATAAATTTTTTTTAGAGAATAGTGATATTCAACTTGAATCAAAATGTCAAAATGTTAAAGAAAAGATATCTTCCAAAAATAATCAGCCATCAATTAATTCTGGAAAAGGTAAATAATTATTCTTTAATGATTTATTGTATTGTTAATTATTTTACTAAGTAGAATCAAGTTCAATATTAATTAGTAATTGTCCTTATGGTGATGAATTTAGTAAATAACATGCATAAAGTGTTGAAATCCATTGGGAATCAGTAGTTGTGCAATTGTTTCTTTCCAGCTTATATGTTGTTGAGTTGCAAACTGTATTATTTCATTTATTGTTTTAGATAAAAAAATTAGAAAACCAACAGATACAACTAAAAGAAAATTGGAACTTGGTTATGGTATGTATAGTTTTTTTTCTTTGTATTTTTAAGATACTGATGAACACTGAATGTTTTATTAAAACTGGAGTAATCAATTACAGTCAAGTTACTGTAATTTAAATTTTCTAGGGGAGTGGAATGAAAATTTAGTTATTAGAATTCATTATTAATTAAAAATGAAATAACTAATATGTATGTATTTGAAGAGAATTTCTTTATGTTTTAAATTCTGAGCAAAATGAAACATATTTTCTTTTGTTCTTAATCTTTTTCTTTGATCAAATTTTTCAATGGTAAATATGTATGCAGCATAACATTTTTTGGGCAAACGTTTTCTACAAAAGATATCTGAGAAAAAATGTTAACTTAATAATAATAATATTAATTAAAATAAATAAATAAATATAATAATAATAATAATAAAAAAAAAAAAAATTTATAAAAAAGATAAAAAGGTAATGAATAATGAAATAAAATATGATTTAAAATTTTCAATTTTGAAACTTTGGGTAGTTGTGATGTAGAAATTGTTTGAGTTTTTTTTAATATTTTACATAATAATAAATTTTCAATCATGAATAAATTTATGTTCTATACAATCATTACCCTTTAACCACTGATTAAATTAAAACATCCAATTTTATTTTGTGTGCTAATTTAAAACAGTTTGGGGAAGTTTTTCAAAAATATCTAAAATACGATTAATTATTTTATTAAAATAAATACAGGGTGCCTTAAGTCCTATATTATCATTTTCAAAAGAATTATAATTTTTGTTTATTAAAATTGATTTTTTTCATTTAAATCTTTATTAGTTAAATAAATTATTTTTGCACAGGTGACAGTTAAATTTTTGTATATTATTAGATTATGAAAGTATGTTTGAAGCATTTATACCAATTGCCAATTATTATGGTACTCCTAATGTATTTAAGATCTTAAAAATCATAATATATAATACAGAAAACTATTACCACTTAAACTTACCTTTTTGTATCAATAATTATTATTATATTAAGTTTAAAAATCATGCTTGAAAAATATTTTTTTTTTTGTGTTTAAGTTTTCACTCGTGATATTTTTTTACAATGTTCTGAACATCAGCAAACTACTCAACATAAAAAAATGCCATCATTATTTGAATCTGATTCAGAATCTGAATCAGAAATTAATTATTTTCAAATGAATAATAATACAGATGATTTTGAATCAAATTCAATAAGTATTCCTAAATCAGAAATTATGAGGCCAATGTTTCACAAAAGTAATTTGTGTTTATTTATTATTTGAGTTTTATTTATTTATATGCCTGTAATTATTTTATTTATTTTAGATTCTGGTGTAAAAACTTATTTCAACAAAAAATCATGTTCTTCTATCAATAAACTGAATATAACAAGTAAGTTTCCATTTTATTATAAAAAAAAAGTTGTTATACTGTATGTACTATGTATATATAAATATATACAATTAGAAAAAAAAGATTTGTTGTATCAAAAAGTATAATACTATATTAGGTGTATGCATCAAGTCAGCTGTCTTAGTTGTAAGATGTTCTGCCTCTGTATTTATGTTTCTAAGCATAGCACCAATCTTATTATAATATAAACACTTAAATGTAGTAAATTCATAAATTCTTATAGTATATCATTAGATTGGAAATTATACTTGAAAAAAAGCTACACAGATGTTTTTATGTAGTTTTCTTAAAATATGAAAAAAAAAACTGGAAGATAGTGTTAATTTTCATACAACAGAATATTTATTATGAAAAATGTTAATCAAATGTCTTCATATAATTATAAAGATGGATTTATAATTAAAACCCTAGATGAATCCTTTATTATAGAAAAATGTATAGAAATAAAGTAATATGTCATTAAATATTTTTGTGTAAATATAACTTTTTAATTTACTTCGACCCCAATGCTCAATTAATTTATATATACATAAATATTAAATACATTTCTTTTAAATCGTCCAAATTTTTACTTCCGGTTTCCTGATTTCCAATATTATGATAAATTCATGAAACTGTGATAATAGAACTTGTTTTAACATGTTGTAATTTATACATTTACTTTTAAATAAAAGTTTCTTTTACTCCTACAAAATTATTAAAAGTATTAATAATTTTGTATAATTGACAATTTATTTTTATGTATGATTTGAACTTTTTAGCTCCAAAAATGGTTAACAATAGCTTTAAGATTGAAAATCCTTCAAATATATCTAATCATATCAACAATTTCAAAGAAAAAAAAAAAGAAATGTCGGAAGTATCAAGTAATTGTTATCTATTTTTTTAATATTTTAATAGTAGAATGCTTGTAATGTAGATTATATTTTTATTTTTCCTAAAATGCAATGACACATTAACTCTGGTATTTTTCTTATCTGGTGTTACCATTATTTTAAATATATAATCTCATTATTGAAATGAAAATATTCATTTGTTACTATGCTGTGCAAATTATTTATGTAAATGTGTATACTCATAGGTTTTAATACAATGAACTCCATAAAAAAAAATTGTAATGATGAAAAAACTATGATTGTGACTGAAGAGTTCATGATTCATTTGGAACAAGAATTACGTATGGAAAATATAAACTGCACACAAGGTAGTATTAATTGTACATACAATTTATGTTTTATTTTTATGTAGGATTGAGTCTCAATTTGAGTATAATCTGAAATTGTTTTTTACACAGTTGTTAGGAACTTTATAAAGAAAGTAGTTTACCTTATTTATATCTTTCTTAAAATATTATGATCAATGGTCATATATCCTAAGACTGGAAATTAGTGGCCAACCAAATGTAATTCAATATAAAAAAAACCGCTATTGCATAGTTGTATTCAAATATAGAATATTTTTAACATAACAGACAAGCTATTTTGATTTTTAATTAAAGAAAATTAACTTTTTTTTCTAAATTATAATATTGTTAAGATTAAAATTTGAATAATGAACTTAACAATTATGGGATTTCTTATAAAGTTGTAAAGTTATTATACATATTATACTGTACACATTTTATTTTAGATGTATCTGGAAATCAAAAAACATCTTGTGATACAAGAGCTATTAAAACTTGTGTTTCCAATGTAGAAATAAGTAAAGATAATGAAGTGAACTCGCGCAATTCTGAATTATCATCCTTAGATTTTATGAGTAAGTAATGGAAAGTAACCAAAAAAATTAATTTACAAATATAAGTGATTATATGATTATACCTAGCTGAGATTTATATTTGTATTTTATAAATGATTTAGCCTTATTGCTTTGTAGAAATATTTTTAGAATTTTCAAGTTAACTTGAGTGGTTAATGATAACTAGAGCAGAGGACTTGTAGCTCTAAAAAAGTTCTAAATATGCAAGCACTTATGCACTAAAAAACCCCATAATATGCACTTACAATTTTTTTTAGCATTTTTTCTTTAGGTTTGACGGAATTTTTGTGTTTATCTGTATTAATGTGTTGCGTAACATTAAACCGTTTTTCACTCCCTACTTTAACGTCACAATAGTTACAGTACAGGACTTTACCATCGGTCGAAAATGTACGGGCACCAAACTTAGACACAAAAACAATTTAACCGGCTACTCAAATGCTGTTTAACTTTCGGCATTTTATTACAAATTAAAATGTTCAAATTAATTTATAATACGGCTAATAAGTCGTCGGCACGATAACACGAATGTACATTCCGCAGAACTGACTGAGACTAAAAATACTAAAATATTGATTCTTGTCGTGTCTATAAATAAATCCTAATCGAATAAAATCCTGCATGGTGCGTACACGTCTTTAGTGGTGATGTCGTGGGTATAGTTTACGTTAGATCGTTATCGCTTCTAAGAAAAAATATGTGCCCAGCGGCCAGCAGAGTCAAAAACCATATTATACTTATACATATTATACGACAAAAATTTAAAATAAATATATTTTTATTCAAACATTTTGACTGTATTGTTTGAAATAAAAATGTCACTGTGGAAAACATCGATTTAAGTTAAATATGTCTCAAAAAGTATAAAATAGCGTATAAAAGTGTAAAATATGCCCTAAAAATGAGAAAAACGCAAAATATGCATTTATATGCACAATAAAATTTCAAAACTAGCTTTGTAGAAGCACGAAACGTATTTGTTTCGCACTCTGCTATTTTTGTGACTGTGCAAAACAAATATGCAAATGCTACAAGTCCTCTGCCCTAATGATAACTTGTCTACCTAGATCTGTATAACAAAAGTAATCTGTCTTATCCAGCACTTGTATTTTGTTTCATTTTTTGTATTATACACTATTACAGATATTTCTAAATTGTTAATTCTTGTCTTACATTATTATTACAATTATCATACCTATAATCTAAAACCATACCATAATTAATTACATAAAATATCATCCTATGTAATTTATAATGTAATAATTAATGTAACATTAATATGAAAATTAATTTTTTTAGCTAACCAAAATAATATGTGTATGATAGATAATATTGTTGATGATGAATACAGTTTAAACTCAAGCACATTGTGTTGTTCATTGGAACAAAATATAGATTTAAATGAATTAGTCGATTCTGAACCATTATCATTTGAAACTACTAGTAAGTTATGACTTTCTATTAAAATATTTTTTATCTTAGATCAAGATAAGGTGTCAAAACCTCCATCCCCCACATATATTTTCCTTCATTAAATTTTGTTATAGATGTTAGTAATACCACATAATTAAAATCAACTTCTTGCATTAATACACCAATTTAAGTTCCAAATATCAATGATGATTCTACCTATTTTCCATATCAGCATCTTAAAGCAAATTTTTACAAACAGAAATTTGGATCTTGAAAATGTCCTTTCTTTTGCTGAAACTACACTAATTTCTTTAAAAGATATCCGTTCAAATTCCGATAATGAATCTTTTTAATAAGTCAGTTAATCAGAAGTGGTAAAGGAATTGCCCCCTCCACTCTCAATCATTAGTGTGCGTTACTGCTCAACTTTAATTACTTATAATGACATTAATAATGAATTTCATTGAATTATTTTTATTTAGAAGGTACTGGAAACAATTTGGCAAGTATTTTGGATGTGCCAAAAATAAAAAACACACTAGTAAAAGAAGAAGACAATTTGAATCTAAATTTTATAAATGAAATTCGCAATTTTCACCCAGTTTCTAAAACTCCAAAAAAAAGTATTGAAGTTTATAGTTCACTGTCAAATGATTTTGAAAATGGAGCCTCTGGTGAGAAATTTTTTGTGTACTTTGTGTATAAGAATAAAATCTTAGTTATACTTAGTTGTTTAGAGTTATTACAGTTATTTAAATAAATAATATGTAATTATTTATTAAAAAATGATGAATCACATTGAATTATTTTTATTTAGAAGGTACTGGAAACAATTTGGCAAGTATTTTTGATGTACCAAAAATAAAAAAAGAAGACAATTTAAATCTAAATTGTATTAATGAAATTTACAATTCTTATCCAGTTTCTAAATCTCCAAAAAAAAGTATTGAAGTTTATAGTTCACTGTCAAATGATTTTGAAAATGGAGCCTCTGGTGAGAAATTTTTTGTGTACTTTGTGTATAAGAATAAAATCTTAGTTATACTTAGTTGTTTAGAGTTATTACAGTTATTTAAATGAATAATATGTAATCATTTATTAAAAAATGATGAATCACATTGAATTATTTTTATTTGGAAGGTACTGGAAACAATTTGGCATTTATTTTTGATGTACCAAAAATAAAAAAAGAAGACAATTTAAATCTAAATTGTATTAATGAAATTTGCAATACTTATCCAGTTTCTATAACTCCAAAAAAAAATATTGAAGTTTATAGTTCACCGTCAAATGATTTTGAAAATGGAGCCTCTGGTGAGAAATGTTTTATGTACTTTATGTATAAGAATAAATTCTTAGTTATACATAATTATTTAGAGTTTTACTTGTCCTATTTCTCAAACTAATAAATGCCCGACTTTAGAGTTTCCAAATCTTGTTACTCATAAATCTTTTCATTCAATCAATAAAAATAATGGAAAAAGGAAATCTGAAACTCTTATCAGTGAAATGGAAAATGATAATTCAAGTTTTATGGTAGTTAATTCTTCAAAAAAGTCAAAAAGTAAGATTTTTTTACATTTTAAATAAACAATACATGCTTTATGATTTATTGATAATGAACAGTTACTACACGATTCTATATTATTTTTAGATTGTTCTTTATAATTTTCTTTTTAGGTTGTTTAATTTTTTTGTTTCAGATGAAGAATTTGATTCCAAGTGTCATTGTAAAATATTGTATAGGTTTAACAAAAATGCTAATAAGATATTGACATCTAAAACAAATCATTTTGTATTTAATACTAATGCAGAAAAATGTCGTCAAAAAGTATTGCAACAAAAATATTTGGAAGCCAATATTTTAGAAATGCTTATAAGCAAAGACAATAAAAATATCATGAAATCAAAAAAGCTACCAACATCCAATAATGTTTTAATTAATTTAAGTGATAAAAAAAAAGTTAATGTAAAAGAGGATGATCATATTGAACCTAATATTTTAAATATGCTCAAAGACGTCTACGTAGATCTAGAATATGTATCTGAATGTTGTGAATATAACAGAGATGGTAATATTATTGATACTAAAAATTATAAGTTATTAATTAATTATTGTCTTATGATTTTTTCAGATACTTCACTTGAATTGCAAAATATTGATAACAATTTCCATACTTCTAAAAATAAAGCAATTGGTACGTTGCACTCAACTAAAAGTAAAACTGTATATGCTATACATTATTTTTGTGTAATTTTCTAATTAATAAACCAATTATTTTTTTGTTCTTCAGTCATTAATAATATTCCAACAATAAATGAACCTACTGTTAATCATACAACAACAAATGAACCTACTGTTGATAATACAACAACAAATGAACCTATTGTTGTTACTAATATACCTTACAAAGAAAATTATGTAGATTCTGGTGAGCAAAAAAATTGTTAGTTTTCATGTCATAAGTACTAAATGATTTTATATTTATATTTTTTTTTTAGGTATGATTTCATATTATAATACAAAAACAAATAAATCTGCCAACTTCCAACCTTTTGATGAAAAAATGGTCGGTTTTAATAAAAACAAAAATAGTAAGTTGTAATAATGCTTGACTTATTTGTTCTTTGATATAGTTCTTAAATAAATAAATGCACTTTTTAGGTTGTAATGATATTGTATCAAATATTTCAATAGTGAACGTACCTCCTGTTCATATAGTACCTTATAAAGAAATTAATACGGATTCCGGTAAACAAAAAAAATGTAAGTATACAACTTATAATTATGAAATTATTAATTCATTTAAATTTTATTATTTTTTTTTTAGCTAAAACATTAAATATTTCAAAAACAAACAAAGTTGAAAGTGCTAACCCCTGTCATGAAAATAATGAAAATGTTGCTTTAAACGTACATAGTGAGTTTTACAAGTATATATTTGTACTTCTATAAATTATTGTAATAATGTAGGTATTATATTATCTACAATTTTTGGTATAGGCCTGAAAAACAAAAATTAAATGAAATGGATATGTCATTTGGATATGATTGTACTATTTTTATTACTGTTTTACTTATATGTAATTTTTATTTATTAATATGGGCTTGATTACTGTGATACCTTGAATTACACAATACTTGTTTGAAAAAAATTTTGATTGGTTTTTCATATATAAACCAAGTAGTCCATTGTCCTAAAATACCTTGCAGAAAAAAAAATGAGCCCTACACTACAGATCATAGAATAGAACACTTATGTTAGTACACGACCAACAAGAATTTGAAGACCTTTAACAATGTAATATCATTAATATATATAATTTTTGGAAATCCACTTTATAACGTAGACCTTTCTGAAGATAAGAACTTACAGAACATAATCGTCAATAATTCATTACAGTAGTAGAGCTCGTTGTGGTTTTGTTGTGATATTAAAATAGTCCCTAACGCACTATGAACTGGAAAAATACTTTGTAAATCATTTACCGTTACTGCAATTTACTGTCATATTTACCACCATAAGGAGGTTTAGATGAAATTAAGTTTGCCGAATTCTTCCATGCTTTGGGTAATAGATTCATTGTTGGAGGAGATTATTATACCAAGTAAATTTACTGAGAATCAAGACTGATCATCCTGAAGGGTAGTTCCTCGTTAAAAGTTGCAAACAACATCAATGCTAAAATAATTTCCACTAGAAAGCCAACATATTGGGCAACTTATCCGAACAAGATTTCCTATGTGCTTGCAGATTTCTTTGAGGTGAAAGTATATCTTCTAATTATATCAAAGTATTAGTTCTTACAGAACTAACGTCTGATCACATACCAGTACTCTTCACATTAAGTTCAGTTGTTATACATAAACAGTAAAGATATTGCTAACCAACAAGAAAACAGATTGGGATCTCATCAGAGCAAATCTAAATAAAACCTTAACCATCTCAGAAAGATTAAAACATCTATTGAAGTTGATAATGCTGTTGAACAACCGACTAACATCATCTAAGCGATGAAAGCATTAATAACTGTGACACCAGCCGGAAGTAATTGCAAGGTTACCTGCCATGTGGAAGTTATAGAGCTAGTCAAACAAAAAAATGAAAGACCCAGTAAAAATGACACCGAATGAGAAATTCTGATAAAATCTCTTGGAACAGCATTAGCAAACTTTTACATGATACAATTAAAGAAGTCAAAAAACGAATCATTCAAATCTTACGTCAGTGGACTTTCTATGATGGATGACACTGTTCATTACGGAAGGATACAAGGTGTATGAAGAGTTCTAATGCTTATGTACCACCAATCTGCAAGGAAGATGGATCATGGGCGTCTGTGAATATGATAAAGCTTATATGTATGTATTTTGGAATGTTTTTTCCAGCCGAACAACATAGTTTGCAAACACGACATACTGCAGTGTCAACCACTAAATGGAACAAACCAAAATGTAGGTTAGACACTTCATTCCAATTAAAATTGCAAAACAAATTGGTATGAATATCGATCCAAAAAATAACCTGACTACGACCAAATGAACCGAAAAATCTTGAAAGAGGTATCTAAGAAAGCTATGATTCATTAAACAAACATATATAATGCCTTCTTGTGAATGGAATATATTCCTAAACAATTGAAATGCGCCAATGGACCATGCTGTTTAAACTAGAAAAACCACCAGAACAAGTAATTCTCATCCAAACCGATTTCATATCTTCCAAACACATCAAAATTATTCAAAAAGCTACTTTCAAAACGCTTAAAACCGTTGATAGTATTAAAACAGCTTAGTACTGAAACACCAGTTTGGATTCCGAAAAAAAATATAATATATTTTTATTTTAAAAATATATTATATTATATATTATATATTATATATGAAGACCATATGACATAGTATGAAATTGTTAAACTAAGGTCAGGACTTCTTCCCTCATGTTTGTTTTTTCTTCTTGTATTAAAATACATCACAAGTATTGATGTACACCTTTGAAATATATTGTTTAAGATCTTCAACTGTTATAATAAAAGCTTTTGGGGTGTTTTAATAAAAATAAAGAAGTCTACATAGATTTAGAACATGTATCTGAATATTGTGAATATAACAAAGATGGTAATATTATTGATACTAAAAATTATAAGTTATTAATTAATTATTGTCTTATGATTTTTTCAGATACTTCACTTGAATTGCAAAATATTGATAACAATTTCCATACTTCTAAAAATAAATCAATTGGTACGTTGTACTCAACTAAAAGTAAAACATGCTATACATTATTTTTATGTAATTTTCTAATTAATAAACCAATTTTTTGTTCTTCAGTCATTAATAATATTCCAACAATAAATGAACCTACTGTTAATCATACAATAACAAATGAACCTACTGTTGATCATACAACAACAAATGAACCTACTGTTGATAATACAACAACAAATGAACCTATTGTTGTTACTAATATACCTTACAAAGAAAATTATGTAGATTCTGGTGAGCAAAAAAATTGTTAGTTTTCATGTCATAAGTACTAAATGATTTTATATTTATATTTTTTTTTTAGGTATGATTTCATATAATACAAAAACAAATAAATCTGCCAACTTCCAACCTTTTGATGAAAAAATGGTCGGTTTTAATAAAAACAAAAATAGTAAGTTGTAATAATGCTTGACTTATTTGTTCTTTGATATAGTTCTTAAATAAATAGGCTTGAAAAACAAAAATTAAATTAAATAGATATGTTATTTGGATATGATCATACTATTTTTATTTTTATTTAAAATCGTACTTGTTTATTACTTTTATTATCTTCTATTTATTTGGTGAAAACATATTTATTTTATACAATTTTAATTACTGTTTAACATATATATTATTTTTATCTATTTGTACGGGCTTGATGATTGTGAGACCTTGAATTACATAATACTTGTTTGTCATACATTTTTTTATACAGTTACATCTAATTAATCCTTAGCCACCAGTTAAGGAGAGCTAGAAACTGCTTGTCTAATGCCAATTTTATTAATCGGAATTAATGCTGAACAATCCTAAACAATTTTCTTCTCATAATGTAAATTGACTTACCCTAATATACTCGACATTCAACGACCACTAAACAAGTACTGACTACATTATTATCTATTGTAAATGTTTTTCCCAAGTATTAAGTAGATAATAGTAATGTTGTAATTACTAATAACATTTTAATACATAATATATAAATAAAATTAATTTTATTATATTCAAATAATAAATTTTTTTTTTATTATTTTTTTTTTTCGAGATTTTACCAAAAATAGTTTTATATCCTAAGATTTCCGTTACCTTATTTGTAAATGCTCAAATTTCAATGATCATTCAGAGTTTTACTGTATCATTTTAAAATATCCTAGAATTTACCAAAGTTAGTTGATAAAATTCTGAATTTGGGACTTTTATCTAGGCATTGGTAAAACCTATCCTTGACCGCTATTCTTTCACTCTAATTTATATATTATTAGTTGAGTTTGATAATGCATTGTAATGTCACAGAAATTATTT
This sequence comes from Periphyllus acericola, assembly GCA_949715065.1. NCBI lineage: Eukaryota > Metazoa > Arthropoda > Insecta > Hemiptera > Aphididae > Periphyllus > Periphyllus acericola. The sequence goes on from OX454269.1 coordinate 13,123,482, forward strand.
CGCATAATTAGTACTATTATTATTTAACTTTATGTTAAATATTCAATGTATTTTGGTAAAAATTATGTTATTAGCTATAAAGTTAAAGAGAATTACATAATTTAATATTTGTTACAATAAGTACTAAACACATTAGTAATATTACAATAATAGAAGTATACCAACCTTAGTCATTTTCTTATTTATCATTTGTGTCCTCGTAGTTCTACGGACTGTAAACACTTTAATTCAACTCAATAACATATTTTTTTAATTTTGAATAAGCTAAAAATTATTTAGTGTTTACTCTTTGTGGTTATTATTTATAGTTGATTTTATTGACTTCATTAATATTGTATATTCAGATTTTTAAAATGTTCTCCATCAAATTAATTAATAAAATATTTTAATAAATTACCTTATATTAACTCTATATTAAATACACATTGAATTACATAATTAATATGTTACTGAATTAAATAAATAATAAATAATATAATAATAATTGCACTTTTTTTTCTAGAACTTGATTTACAAAACTCTACTACCGAACAAAAAAAGGTCAATGATGGTAAAATATTCTGTGAAATTAATGCCAATTTATGTACAAACTATGTAAACAATATTGAATATAATTATATGTATAGTAATGCCGGTAGGTTTTATAAGCAAAATGTTTTCATTAGTATTTTTATTTTTTTAATAAATTTATTTCCATTATTTAATTTAGATCAAACATATGATTTAAAATTTGATGATATAAAGTACAATACAGAAATTGAAATTAAACCATTCAATCTTTATTTGTCAAGTAGTGATCCTATTTCAATGAATGAAAATTACAAAGGTACATAATTATAAACTTTGGTGTTATACAAAGTTACAATAAAATTAATCTAACATTATTAATATTATTTATGTAAATATTTTTCAGAATGTGAAATTTCAAAACATTTTGAAAATAGATCAATAAAAAGCAACACTGAATTTATTGAAAGTAAATTAACTTATGGTATAAAAGAAGAAAACAAATTGGGTATTTATTTGAAATAGTATAGAATATGTATTATTCTATTTATTAAATATATGATATGTTTAATATTTTAATTTAATTTTGGATAATTCATTCAAGTGGCTACAAAATAATTATTTATGTTTATTTTTTTTTAGTTTCTTCACCAATTGAAAGCAACATTCCAGAAAATGATTTCAAATTGCCCAAACCACCACCAATTTACAAAAACTTTTTTGATAAAAATGATTTCAAGTATACCAGTTCTATTAATGACCAAAACATACATAATTGTAAGTGATTTATTTATTTATAATCTTTATAATTTTACTGATATAAAATTCTATGAATATTATGATAATATCTTTAATTTTTAAAATAATTTGATGCAAGTGTGAATCTAACTACTAATTCTACTGAAACTATCATCTATATAATGTTATAAATTTATTGCTATTCATCTTTAATTAATTTAATAAAAAAAATACATTATAATGTGATTTGTAATGTACATATATTCAAATTAATGATTCACAGTTTTATTATTTTGATTATAGAAATCTTTTACGTTTGATTATATCATTTATTACTCTAGAAAAAATTTTTTTGTATTTATGGTAGATCAAATTTTTATTCGAGTTTAAGACATTCTTTCATATCTATCCCAAACTATACATTTACAGCTAAATATTTTTGAACTTTGGATATGGGTAAAAATTTATCATTTATATGACTTAAAGATATAATAATTATTAAGTTTATAAATTTAAAACTAATGCAGTTCTACTAATGAATTTTCTTTAGTTCCTAGCTTGCAACAAAAATCTGAAGAGTCTAATTACAATTTATTTAATTTATCTAACTACGATATTCAAGATTCATCAAGTAACAGTAGCTCTGATGACAATGCTAGATTACAAATTGGTAAGTATTTATTTGTATAACTCGTTAATATAAATAATTATGACTAGCTTAATTAATTGGTATTGTTTCAAATCATTTATCTGGCATATTCAATTAAAATTGAACAATAAAATAATATTTATTAAAATTTGAAAATATTTACAAATTAATTCAAAAAGAATGACTACTAAATATTTTTCTTTTGTGGTAGTGTATTGAATATATGATATTTAATATTTATAAATTACTAGCTGACCCGGCAAACATTGTTTTGCCATATAAATTATTTCTAGGGAATTTATAGTGTGGAAAAAATATAACTAACTAATTGTAAGTATGTAAGGATGTGGTAAATAAGTGAAAGAGGCATAGAGCGCTGGGAACAATGATGGAATATAAAAAAAAAACACCAAACATTAATTTTTTAAATTTATCATAATTTATTCCTCAAAATTATATATATCATTAATAATTAATTACGACAGTAACACTAACAAACAATATAAATTTCTTAATGCTATAGCGAGAACAATATTTTTTGTTAGCCCATCTTTAGCTAACACAAACAAACTGGATGGTTTACCCACTCGAGAGCATGGCACGTATAATTGTCCGTGAGAAAAACATGGTGTGTTCCAATCGAAATTATAGATTATATTCTGAATTATATCAGGTTCTATCCGAATCCTTTAACATCGATCAGATATACAGCTTTCGAAGGGGGTTATGATCACTGGCAAGTATATGATCCGAATTATCTAGGCCATTGCCCATACCTTTACATGCCATTGCCACGAAAAAAATTTATTTGGATTATTAAAATTATAAATGTATACAATAATTTGTAATAACGAAAATAGTACAGGGCAGTATTCACAACACGATTGTTCACTCTCACAACGGTTTATGGAATGGATGAATTACTTGAAATGCAATATCGCTTAAGTCAGTAAAAATAAAGGTCTTATAATCTTAAAGGCAGAAGGAAGGAAGAAAGAAAGAAATAAATAGATAGGATATGGGTATAATTATATTACAACTTAAATATATAACAACGGATACTGATACAACTTTCAGTTGTAGATAGAGCGATAGCGTGCCTGGCAAATCCAATGGTTTCAAAAACTCTGTTGCATAATATACAGCTTCATTCGCATTGCAAATTGTATCGATTGACTTGTAATCGCCTGGCAACAACTCTTGTATCTTGAGATATAATTCTTTGGTTACTAAGGTAACCCACGAATCAAACACAATTCCCACTTTTCTGTTGAAATTTTGAAATTTTTCCTGAATTTTCTTTGCTATAAACCTCACGGAGCCCGAGACCTTTCCAACGAATGCAAAACCGTGGAAATCGGTTCGTGCGTTCTGGAGTTATAACGTCAGGAAGGAAAACCAGACTTATTTTTATATAGTAGATTATTTATTTTTTGAAATATTTTACCAAAAATAAAGCACCTTAAATTGTTCCATTTAATTTATATATCTTTGTACAATATTTCAACACAGTTAAAAATGAGTTACTTTTTTTAACTGATTAATATTATGATATTCATATTAAGCTATATTAATTAAAGTTCTTTTGATTCCAATAAAATCCTGGATTAGTGCAGTCAACATTAACCACAATTATTATACTCATAACTATTAACTTAAAGTAACTATAAAATCAATCAGCCAACTGATAAGTAGCTGCATATTATGGAAAAAAATTTGACTCTTTAGTTAGAAGTTACTTTTTTTTTTTTTTGAAAATTTTACAATCTGTATTACATGACACAATAAGTAAAATAGATAACTGATATAACACTATATACATAATAAAATGCACATGATGAGGGAAATCATCCAGCGATGGTACCCTCTAGTAATTTATTTTTTTATTTTTTTGTTCATTAATTTAATAGGTCACGGCACCAATTTCTTTTAAGTCGGCGTGTTGGGTTGTCAGGAAGAGTACGAGATACGGAAAAAGTTACTTTAAAATAAAAATTAGCTCTTTAATTAACTTAATTTTTTAACTTGCATGTGTTTTCTCTGTCATACAAACATACAACATAGCTTTAATATTAGAGTAAACTAACCTATTGTCAAGTATAAAGTGAAGAATAATATTATCAATATTGCAATATTTTAAATTTTAAGTGAGATCAGTTTTTTTAAATTGTAATATTTCACATGTAATTTTAACTCACTTATTAATTTAAATATTGTTAACAATTGACCAACAAAATAAAGATAATGATCTGCCGTTTATGCTAAATAATAGGTCAGTTTACTTGATTATAGAAGTTACAACACAAGATTTGAACTACTAAATGCAAATTTTCTGTGTTGTACTCTTGTAGGACGGAAACAATATATGCAAGTGTGGCATCTTCTGAATAATACATTATATTAGCAGTAAATTATTCATACTATTATAAAGTTTTTATTGAAAACACTACCAAATATAACTAACTACATATATTTATATTTAGAACTGTTATAACATGATTTTATAGAATTGAATAATTACCTTTTTAAAATTGGTTATTACCAGGGCTCGGAAATTGTGGCACTAAAAATGGTAATTTTTAGCTCCTTAATAAGCACTAAAAAACTCCAAAGTATGCGCTATAAATAGCACGAAAAATCAAAAAATATGCATTTAACTTGAAAAAATTATAATTATAAATTTATTACAAAAAATATATATATAATTATTATACTGTTTTATAAAACGTTTATGTTCATTGACGGTTCAGGGACTGGCTGGACTGGTTGAATTAAAACTGTTAACAAACATGTTAAATTATTTAATTATGTGTGCTTATAATTAAATTAATTCATATATTTACCCTGGGAATTACACTGGATTATTAAATGTTATCGTAAATTTTCGAATTTGAAAGACCTGCGGTTATTTGATAGTATAGTCTTGTAAGTAGAAAATGACCGCTCAACGTCAATGGACGTTATTGGTGCGTACTTATAAAATACCAAGTCATTACAGTTTAGATCTTCAGGTAGCCCGTCTAGATTTTCAGATGTTTCTTCACCCGTTAAAATATTAGATATTTTTATTAATGCCGACAAACCATGATTTTTTTCAAGAACTTGGTATAACTTTTTGTTCACAACTTTCCCATTCTGATCCCTCAAAGTTTCAAAGCTTTTTATATAAAACTATAAAGGATAAAGTAATATACTATACCAGTGGTTCTCAATCTTTTTAGGACCGCGACCCAAATTTTCTTCCAAATATCTGTCGCGACCCCCATAGTTTTACATTTACAGAATCATAAAAGTAATTTCAAAAACAAATTTAACAAAAATTTTTAAAAATACCCGTCGTAATAATTCCCGTAATAATTCTTATATAACTTTATACTTATACTTTTAAACTTAAACGATCCAGCTTCTGATCATACACCTGTTTTGCTTCTCATTGGAGCCCAACCCTCTTTGAAGCAAAATAGACCTACCATTACATCGGGCATCACAAACTGAAACAAATTCAAAGTTTCTATCTCAAACAAAATAATACTTAATACTAAATTAAAATCATCTACTGATGTCGATCAAGCAATTGCCAAACTCTCTGATGACATTCAAAAATCAGCCAGGAACTCATCTACCCAGAGTCCTCCATATTCTCAACGACCCAATCTTTCTCCAGAATTACGACAACTTATTGTAGAAAAACGCAGAGCTAGATCAAAATGGCAACAAACACACTACCCGGCGGACAAGATAAACTACAATTATCTTTCTAACAAACTAAAGTCTCTTCTCAAAACTCACAAAACCAACTTGTACAAAAATCACATACAAAACCTCTCTTTTAAAAATGGATCTCTCTGGCGCAAAACAAAATCAATCTTACAGTTTAAGGATTCCACTCCTCCTCTACGCCGCCCAGATAAATCACTTGCTACTACAGACCGGGAAAAAGCAGACACCCTCGGTGAAGAACTATCAGGTGTATTCAAACCTCACCTCATCCCCACACCAGCACCTCATATGTCGACAGTCATGGAGTCTCTTCAGTCAACTCTACCTATGTCCCTTCCTGCAAAATCAACCTCCCCAGCTGAGATAGTGAGTATCATAAAAAAATTGGCAAACAACAAATCACCAGGTCATAACCTTATCTCCAACAGAGTTGTTAAAAATTTCCCTACGAAAGTGATCGTACATCTAACACATATTTATAACGCTGCTCTCCGCTTATCGTATTTTCCAACTACATGGAAATCTTCTGTCATTGTCACAGTTCTCAAACCTGGAAAGCCTCCAGAATACCCCTCCTCTTACAGGCCCATTAGCCTACTACCGGTTTTGGGAAAAATTCTCGAAAAAATCATTCTTAAGCGTATCACCACAATAGCACAAGCAAATAACAGTATCCCTAACTTTCAGTTTGGCTTCCGATCACACCATGCCACAACTCATCAACTACACCGGGTTGCGGACACCATTTCAATAGCACTTGAAACCAAAAGATACTGCGCAGGATTTTTTTTGGATGTTGCGAAAGCCTTTGACACCGTTTGGCATGAAGGTCTTCTTTTCAAACTAAAAAACATTTTTCCAGCTCCATTATACTTAATACTTAAATCCTATCTTGAAAATCGCTCGTTTAACGTTCGTCACAACCTGCAGCACTCAAATCAATATCCCATCTATGCTGGCGTCCCTCAAGGCAGTGACATCGCCCCATTCTTATATACCATATATACGTCGGACCTCCCTACCTCTGAAAATACCATAGTCGGAACATATGCTGATGATACCGCCTTATTATCAGCCTCTTCCGATCACACCATTGCGTCTCAACAACTACAAACACACCTAAATACTCTTTCACAATGGTTCACCAATTGGAAAATAAAAATAAATGAATCCAAGTCTTCTTTTGTCACTTTCTCGCTCAGACCTCATAACTGCCCAGCAGTCTCTATCAACAACATCATCATTCCACATTCGAATGAAGTCAAATACCTCGGTCTCACTTTCGACAGGCGCTTAACCTGGTCTCCTCACCTTAAAGACAAGCGTAAGAAACTTAATTCCAGACTCCATCTATTAAAGCAACTCCTTCGTTCTAACCTAACCATACCCGTCAAAATCATTCTATATAAAACTCTTCTTCAACCGATATGGACATATGGTATCGTAATCTGGGGCTCTGCTAAGAATTCTAATAAAAGAACCATACAAGCATTCCAAAACATCTGTCTGCGGATAATCACGGGTGCACCTTGGTTCGTATCAAACGAGATATTAAATTCCGACCTTAAATTACCTTCCATAAATGAAACCGCTTCCATCTACTATCAACGCTTCCACGCCAAACTTCAAGATATTCCCAACCAACTAATCAAAGAGTTAGCTTCACTAACACTTCCTGGAAACCCTAACAGACGCCTCAAAAGGAACTGGTGCCGAGACTTGAAAACTTAAGAATTAATTACTTAAAAATATTTCGAGGTGTCACTAATGTGTGACCTCCTCTTCATGTGTAAATAAATGTCAACTGCCTGTAAATTAATAATATTACTCATTGTACATATTGTATAGATCGTAATTTTTCAAATAAAGTCATTTTCTTTTTCTAAAAAAAAAAAAAAAACTTTATACTTCTATTGTTGTTCCATAGTCTATACTTTTAGAGTGTTTACAATTTAAAAAACATACATTTCATACAACCTGTATAGTTAAAACACTTCTCGCGACCCCCCAAAAATTTACTCGTGTCCCACCAGGGGGTCGCGACCCACAGTTTAAGAAACGCTGTACTATACAGACATATCTGTAATCCTATTGATAATCTATTGCAATGATACAATAAGGGAATAACACTGACGTCACAAACTATTAATACATCTGACCGTCGATGAATTGTAGAACAGTAAAAACATGAAATATTATTCTCTTTATTTCCAATAATTTGAATATTTTTAAAAATATAACCAAATAAAATCATTATTTTCAATCTAAATGTGGTTATTTTCCAAATTATCTGATAATAAACCCAAAAATAGCACTAAAAACCTTAAAATGGCAAAATAGCAATAAAAATCATAAATATGCAAAAAATGGCAAAATAAAATTTCGTGTATGACATCAGATAAGTGTGAAACATATTTGTATCTTACTTTGGGTGTTCTAGGACAAACCAAAAAAAATATGCATTTGCCACAACTTCCGAGCCCTGGTTATTACTTATTATTAATTTTATATTTTTAAAATATAATTTTGTATGATTGGTCATAAGAACATTATTTTTTGGTATTTTATAAACATTTGGATAATTCATTTTAATTAAGAATTTATGTCTTATTTTATCATTCTAGAAGATGATGAAGATAATGTTGATTATAAAGTTCATAAAAATCCAACACTTGTCTGCTCTATTGATAACTTAGAAGATTTGGTAGTCAATTATGATTTACCATTAGTTAAAAGTAATCATTACTTATATTTATTTAATGCTTTATATTTGATAAATATTTGAATTTGTAGATTCTACAACAGATAAAGAATTTTGTGAAATTAAGTTAATTGATTCAAAAAAAGAACAGCCAACTAAAATAAAAATGGCAAATAATGATAAAGGTATGAGTTTTCTATCATTGCTTTCCAATATGGACTATTTTTATTAGACTATTATTAGCTATATAGGTTTATTAGAATTGGATAATTATTAAAACCGATATTCAACTCAAAATTTTTCAAGATTGATAAATTCACAAATTTAAGTTCACTTTGCTTTTATTATATACTTTCCTCACTGCTGTTATTTGGGTTCATTATATTATGTCATCTTAGTTAAGGTCACCAGATCATTGTTCCTAAACACTTTCTTGGGACACCAGAATACTTGGTTGATAATCAGTAGTGTCCTGGCAAATCCTGAACATATGGCAACCCTAATCTAATTTGATGTACAAGTTTATTATTGTATAATATTGATTATAGTCTTTTTGCTCATATTTCAGATTTACTAATGGTTTTTATTTAGCTTAAGACATTGATATATTCAATTTCATTAAATTATAGTATCAACTCATAAATATCTTTTATTTAGTATCATACTAAATAAAAAAACAAATACTATTTAATCAATTATAAATATTCTGAGTAATATAATATTATTTATTGCTTGTGTTTTTATGGGCAAGATTCTAGTTTTATTCGGTCCATACTATAAAATCATTTTTATTAAGATTAAGTCAGATTTGAGTCTGATGGAATTTAGTTTCAAGTTATTGATATTATATAAGTTTGAAAAAATGATTCAATTTAAGTGTATTCTATATATAACCCATTAAATGGTTTGTAATAACCCAAAAAATGTTATGAGTTATACCTTATATAAATGGTATAGGTTATTTGTCTCCTTGTTTTAAGGAAGGCAATCAAGGTTACAAAAGTTTGAGAGCATATCTAGATAAATGTGTAATGTGCATCTTAGAAACTAAATAAGGAAGCATTTACTTTGTTCATTGGGGTTCTGCAGTTGCCAATAAGTCTGTAAATTGTAAAAATAGTTTGAGGTTAAAATGAAACTCAGGTTTATATGTACTAGACACTCTTCAGCACTTTCACAGAAATAGTAAAAAGTCATTTTGTATATACATAGACTGTGCTTCTTTATTTTAGACAGTAAAATATGTGGCGGTCGACAATTGATGCATGTAGTCATAATTTGCGACATAGAATCTGGTTGAAGGGTTTCATGTACATTTTTTACGAGACTATGGCTGGTTGGTCCTTTGACCTAATGCGGTCTTCATTGAGGGTTGTCAAAATGTAAATGACAATGGTGTAAAGTTGGATTGGTCCCTTATTATTTTAATTGTGTTTTCTGTGCGCATGCTAAAAGAGCTGTTATTATTAAGTTGTATTGTGTAACATTATTTTATAATGCACATTCTTACAGTATTATAAATAGAATACTTTTTATTATTCTTAGATAAGGCTTTCTTGTTTTCAAGAAAAAGAGACTTCTTATTATAATCATGTTCATGTAAAAATTTTAAAGGATTTTTATGTTACCCAATAAAGTTTTACATTTTATTACACATTTTTGAAAAACAATATTAAACTAGTTATAATTAATTTAATTTTATATTTCTCCAAAAATAGTTTTGAAACCTATTATATTAAATGAAGAAACTGATCTATCCAACAATAAATGTGAAGACTTGCTAGCATCGAAAGAAAAAAATACTTATTTAGCAAATTGTATGTTCATGACTTTTGAGATGTGTGATAATTTTTATAAAAACAAATCTTTAAACAACCTTACTTCTTATACAAATACATTTTTTTCAAAGAAGATTAAAGATATATTGAAAGAAATGTATGTTGATGAAATTTTTGTAACTCTATGCCAACATATGGTCGAAACATGTGGTAAGATATTTTATAAGGTTATATTTTTATAATTGTATTAATTCTAAAAATATTTTTTCAGAAGATCAGACATTTTCCCAAACTGTCAGTAAACATATAAACAGGCCAATTGAAAAAGAAGTCAATGATATTGAATCTAAAACTGGTAATCATTTTAAGACATTTTTTTTATTTATTTATTTTTTTTTGTCATTTGTTAAAAAATACTTTTCTGAAGTTTCAGGTCATTCTAATTTTAGTTCAATTATCTTTCATCTATAAACACTTTTTTTCATAAATTTCTTGATTTTTCTGTAAATATAATATAAATAAATTCACTAAATAATGAAATATAGGCTGTTCATATTAAGTATAAATTATACAAAATTCTATTATGTTCGTGTAATACCTATTGTATGCCTGTATCATGCACACAAATTAATCCTCCTTTAAAACGTGTGCTGGACATAAGTAAACAATAGTATGTCAATTTGGCACATATTGTTATAATTCTGCTGACTATATTTAAAGTATACTTACAAACATTTTTTTTATAATTTTTATGGAAAATTATTTATACTGCTAACCTCCAATTTAAACACATCATGACTTACACACTTGATAACTAAGTATCTATTAATAAAATTAAAATTATTTTAAATTCATAATGTTATAATATCATAAAGTATACCTGTATACATATTAAAATACAAAATTATTAATTTATGTCCTATGAGTTCTCAGAACTGAAAAGTCGTGAGTTGAACTATACACTTTTTGAAGCAATGTTTTGTTGGCAAGTATTGTGTCATAGAATTGGCTACAAGACATGTTATCAAAACATGTTTTAATTATCAATGAAACCTTAACTGTTTTTCAACCAAATTTTTAATAAAAGACAAAATGTTAACATACATTATTGAAGTTTCACTCTTGGACATTTAACCATCCTGAAATGCTGGAATGCCATATTCAAAAATTAGAATATTTAGAAACTACAAATCTTTATAATAATACATGGCATGCATGCCTATAGCATTAATTTTGAAAAGTCATTTTTTATGTATAAAATTATTTGAAGCCTTAACCAGCAACTGACATTTTTTGGTCAAAATATATTGTTGCCTTTTTTTTCTGTAATTCACACAATTATATTAAGAAAACACTCTAATTATCTAGAAAACTGTATAATATTTATAAACCTGTCAATAAATAATAATTTATAAAACGTATTTTGAATACATATATCCAAGTTAAAGGAATATTTTTTTTTCATTAACAAATATTTTGCAATAAAATAATACAAAATATAATACATATTACACACTTAATAAATACACATTTTAATTATACTTTTATTTTTTTTAAACTATGTAGTAATTATTGTACATTTGTATTTTAGATGATAATAAAATATATCCTGCTTTTAACAAGTCAATTCCTCCAGCCAATACGGAAATAATATCTAGAACAGAACTGAATAACAGTTACCAAGAAAACAATGAACCTAATACTTACATTATCAATACAACCAATTCTAATTCTCCACAGAAAATAAAAAGTGAGTTTTAATGTGTTGCCGTAATTACCTGCTAGTTTATTTTAATACTGCCTCTATTGTAACTAGTTTAAGAATTAGGTTTTGATGGACTTAAATTATTTACTTGCATGGTTATCTAATTTTTACCTTACAAATTTGAGCTTCATGAAAGTAGGAATACTTTATTTTTTCTATGTGGTCTCAATGGAATCTATCTCATTTATCTCATTATATTATAACACATTATCTCTTCTACATTTAATTACTGTTTTTTTTTTTTAGTTAGTTAGTTTAAAAGAAGGTATAAATATAACAAACTTCAAAATTTATAGTTTTATTTAGAAAGTTACTTAACAAATTATAGGGTACATATATTACAATAAAAGGGCACCATATTTTAATTAGGGCCTGCCGATACATGATTTGAACAAATACAAATTACTTTAATAATGGGTTTTGAATGAACATATTTTGTATATATACACGGTGCCAGATCATGTTTCACGCATAAATCAATCCAATGATGTTTTAAATTTTCAATAGGTCAAGAATATTTTACAAATATTTGTGGGCTTTAGAAATTAAAAATCCTGATCAATTGTTTTCATTGATTAAAATCGTTGACATAATCTAGTTAAAATGTTACCAGTTATGTTCTTAATCATTGTAATAAATATTTTTTCTGAATTTACATTAAAAGTCTCATTTTCTGCAATTTCTTCAGGCAATGTTTTGTTTCTTTATCTGATAATTGGGAATTATTTTTCTAAATTTAATATTTTAGCCTTATTTTTTTCTCTAATTAATGTCTCATCGATTCCTTCCTCAAAACTTCCATTGTATTAATGAGACTTTGGAGATGTTAAACAGCTGTGTTAATTGTGAGTTTAGGTTTTTGTAAGACCATTGCTGAGATCTAAAATGAACACTGACACCAAATTACTAATTTACAAGTCTCTACTAAGGCCGCTATGGACATATGGCATCCAATTATGGGGTGCCACTAAACCATCCAACACCAGATCAATACAAGCCTTCCAATCCATCTGTCTCCGTCTAGTTTCTTCTGCTCCTTGGTACATAACAAACTCTAACCTTCACAAAGACTTAAAAATACAAACCTTAAATCAAATCTCCAAAATATACTACACAAGATTTCATAATAAACTTCAATCACATACTAATCCACTAATCAAATAATTATCATCTAAAACACTACCCGATAACCCTCGACGAAGACTAAAATAAAAATGGTGTAGGGATCTTTTACGTTAATAACCATTAGTCAATAACTAACGCACGTGCTGATTGTTATCAATGGATAACTTCCCAACCTTAATATTCACCGTCAATTTTATATTCTTTTCTTTTTTTATCAAATCTAATTAATGTACAAAAAAATTGTATAGATTGTAGATGTATGTTTTCCAAAAAAAAAAAAAAGGTTTATGTAAAATCATATTAATGTGGTCTATGGTACTGAGAGTTTTGTCCCAAACGTTTAGCATACACATAGATGAAAATTTTTCTTAGTGTTTTTTTCAAAGTCTAAAGATCTATGCATCAAATTTACATTCTCCCGACAAAGTTTCTTGTTTTAGAATATCATAACTATTAAAAACTTCATCTAGTTATCTATTTAGTGACTATGTTTAGCTCTTATCTTGTTAAAATATATCCTTTCAATGACACATTTAAATTATTCATTAAAATATCCCACCTTTAAATTGAACTTGAAAAAAGTGAAATAGCTTTTGTTCTATACCAAAACATTATTTTCACCTTTGGCAAATCTTTTGCGCAATTAACACCTGCTAAATTTATACTTTGAGCTAGTTGAGCATGGAATGTATCTTGCCATTTCATTAATTCCCACTTCATTATTTCCCACTTCCGTTATTCTTGCTTGAACACCTTTTGTTTTCCCATCCAAAATTGATCAATTGTCATATGACTGTCTCTTACAGACGACAGTCAGATATTTTGATATTATCTTTTGAATTATCAATATAATAGGGCTGCATCTGTTTTTTATAAACACGTATACATTCTGTGTTCTATTTTAAACTTAAGTATATTATAACAAAATGTGTAATTATTAATTAATGGTATTTATTTTTTTACAGATGTTAAAAGTAATATGAAAATCAGAATTATATTTAGAAACTTAATCAATTCAGATAAAAAGTTGAGTGAAATTTTAGAATCTAAAGAATTCAGAAGCTTAAGATTTTTTGAAGAAGAAGAAATTGCTTGGTAATTAATTTATATGTATATAATAATGTTATACATTTATATTAATGATTCATATTAATGTCTGTATTTGTTAATTTTAGTTCAATTGGCGTTTTTATTTTTGAACAAATAATTGATCCACCAATAATTACTGGATTATCAGCTTATAAAGAAAATTATGACCAAATAAATGACGAAGAGAAAAATAAAGAATTGGGATCTACCAACTTAAGTATTATTTGTCCAAAGATAATGAAATTAACTTCAATTACTCTAGCATTAGTAAAAATGTTAAGAAGTAATAATATGGTTGATCTTATCTTAAATGTTATTCGAAAAAATATATTGAATAAAAAAATGAATACTAATCATACAATTGTAAGTAATAAATTACTAATTTATACATAATTTGTATAGTTTTATTGTTTCATTAAAACATTTTTGTTCAATTTTTTTTCACACTTAGGATAATCAATTAATAACGCAAACGGTATATTTTGTTGATATTTGCGTTAGGTTAAGACTATTAAAAACACTTCAAACATTTATTTTTGATTCAATGGTTTTGTTACCAAATAAATATTGTTGCATCATATTTATCTCCTTATTGTTATGGAAAAATTGCTTACCAAGACGTGTAAATGACGAAATAGGTAAATACATATTTAAATAAAATAATACATGTGACAGTATATTATAATAAAACATTATAAATTGTTTGTTTAGATCCAGTTATTATTACAGTTATGTCTTACTTAATTGCAAAAAAAAAGTTTTACTCTGAACAAATTGTTGGTCGAGATATTTTTCAGAGAGAATTGATCAATTTACTTTCATTTCATTTCAACTACTCATTTGTTATAGATATGCCCTATAATTTTATTCAGCATGTTCATAAACCGGGTATGTTCATATTTTATTGTATTCATATTATTCAAATGAAAATTAAACAATATATTGTATGTTCTATAGATTTTTTCATATCTGTGGTTATGTTTTTAAAATGTTGCAACCCTAAAGACTCGGTTGAATTTATGGTCAATTGTATATTTCCAATAGTTGAGGATTATCTAAATTTTCAACAAAACGAAACTAATGCCATAAAAGTAATGGAATCAATATGTAAGTACAATTATTATTTATATCAAGTTGTTTGGTAATTTCTACAGTATATGATTTTTAGACTTAGCTGTCAAACCATTTAGGATAGCTTGTAATAGTACCATAGCTATATATCTAAAAAAATGTAAAGGTACATTAAATGGTACTAAGAGAGACGAAAAAGAACATTTTTATAATAGCGTTTATAACAGTTACAAAATAATGCAAAATAAATTTGTTGAATATCTTAATGACACTCGACCTCGTGAGTATAATAAATAATAATCAGTAATAGATCTTAATCCAATATTTAACTGTGAATATTTTGTTGAACAATTATTTTAAGGTTCTCAATCATTTGAAGAGTCCTTGATATCAATAATTATGGTGCTAGGGTCTGCAGATTACGTTACCAGCTGTATATCTTTAATGAAATGGAAACCAACATTTCAATTATCTACAATCCTTAGCAAAAAAATTAATATATTTAAATCAATTATTGGTAATCTTTTATGGGATAAATTGTGTGTTATAGATGATACTGATTTAATTAAGTGTTTAGTGAACAGTTGTATACTGAAAAAAGATGTATACAATACTATAATGCGACTTCACTCTCTTCATTAAAGTTAACTAATTTAAAATATTTTAGAAAAGAAACTTGACTGAAATTATCTGTGATATAAATATTTTTAAGATTTTGATTGTGTACAGTGTACACTGTACACCAATCAAAATTAAAATTCAATTTTAGATTAATTAATTTTTGTGTAATTACAATAACTTATCTAAAAGCTTTGTAGTGCGTTTCAATTATTTATATATATTATTTTAATGATTATTTGTGTTTATTTGAATACATATATAATTATATAAAATATATGTTTAAACAATACTATTTGTTAATTTTATTATTACTTTACTATAAGAACTGTTTGTTTGATATTAATTTTTTTTTCAAATTAAGTATTAATTTATAAATTTATATTTAACCTTGTGAAAATTGTATGACTTCTCTAAATAAAAATAATTTTTTTTCATTGGAGTCTCAATGTACAAACATTTTATCTAGTGTTTATTGTGCAAAAACAAGCCATCAGCTCAGAATATTCCAAAAAAAATTGTTACAAAAAGTCTTCACAGATTTATCGAGGAAATTATAAATTTTCAATTTATACTATTTAGTAATAATTTATTATGGTGAATATGGCCAAGCTTAAGTAAGCACTGAATGAAGTAAGTGTAAGAATTTTTCCACTACATACGCCACACTGAGATTTTTTTTTATTTGTCGAATTATGTTACCATGTTACAAAAAAACATAGGTTTGAATCATAACAAAATCCTGTTAACCATGGAGTTAATAATAGCCAACATAATAGCTAACAATAGCCTCACTCAATAAGAAACACAGGCATTTAAAGATAAAAACTAAAAAATTATATGCGATATAATCTGATGGCTTGTTGTTAATAATAAAGTTAATATTATTTAATAACAAATTATAACATGGTTTAAGAGTATGTGATGCACTGATTTAATAGATTGAAAACAATGCCAGCTACACGTAAGTGACTTATTTAATACTACTACTATAGTCTATTCAGCAAGAGAGCACATCGGTTCTGCGCATGTAGACTGACAGACGGCTGCTCACTGAGGACCTATTTCCCCCTCCAAGGTACCTAGTTGTTTTGACCACAGCAACAATAATAGGCGACCGACGCCAATGATTACGGTGTTCGTCGATGAGTGGGTGGCGCGAGGGGATGCGCAGAACGAATCAATTTTCGTCGGGCTGCGGCGTGGTCTCTCACTAAATAGACTATACCTACAATTTTTGAGCAGAACTGATTGCATTGGAAACCATTTTATAAACATTTATAGAAAGCCTGCTTTTATTTAATCGATACTACCTCAAAAGTGTTGTAACTAAATAAATAACTTTTTCAAATGTATATATAAACATAATTTTGTTTCTATTTGTTAATGACAAAAGTAACACTATATCACAGATAGTTCTCTAAAAATCAAACAAAATGGTACCCTCAAATAAAAATATACACTGTATGTTCTGCGTAAAAAATGTTTTAACATGCGTATCAGGTTCTCTATTATTTAAAAATAATATTAAACCATGTTTTCAAATTAATGTTATTTTGCTGTTATCAGAAGAAATAAGACAAAGTTTTTTTTCAATTTACATATATTGAATAAAAAAAAATGTTAACGATAAGACTTTTGGTATCTGGCACGAGCTCCTGGACCTCCAAACTTCTTGGGTTCACAACGTCTTGGATCGGCAACCAAAAGAGTTCTATCATACTGGATTAAAATATCTTTAATTTCCTTCTTGCTGGCTTCATCAACAACTAAAACAAAATATGAAAACATTTTTGAGAATATTACTACATTACATGTATATATAAATTGCCAATTACATTTTTGATAATATGAAACCAAAGCCTTGGAAACTGCTTGTCTGATAGCGTAAATTTGAGCGACATGTCCACCACCGTTAACACGAACTCTCATATCAACTTCATTAAAACGATCCTAAAATATACAATATAAAATATTATACAATACGTGTAGTAAAAAGACTTACTGTACAAAACAATCATTAAATAATTCAAATAAACTTGGCATAATTTTTTAATCTAAATTATGAATTTTGTCTTTTACAGAAAAATATAGCAGAACTTTGTTTTAAGAAATCATAAACTTACTTTTCCCAATAATAAAATAGGTTCTTGAAGTTTGTATTGCAGAACTCTAGGTTCTACCATGTCTAATGGACGTCCATTAACTCTGATGTTACCGGTACCACTTTTGCAGTAAGCTACAGCTGTGGCAGTTTTCTACAACAAAAACAATAATAGTAAGTCAACTTTTACTTTTGAGTATGTAAGATCAATTTATTAAAAATAAATTTAAACCCAAATAAGAAAACAATATTTTAGTCTTTAACCAAGTAAAGACCATTACAAATTTAATTACAAACAAGTTTTAACAAGTGAACACAAAAAATAGTATTATTTGAGATTGTTCAATGCATATACATACATTTACAATACAAAACATGAACTTTATTTTTAATTTATAGCATACAAAAATGCAGTCAATTCAAGACAGACAAAACTATACACAATACTTTGAGGTTTTAAGTGGTATACTACAAGTGACTATTCATATTATACAAGAACAGAAAAAGAAAACATTTTTCAGAATCCATACAAAATAAACACTTCAATTGAGTTAAGATACTAACTTAATTTGTACAGGCATATCTATAGACACCAAAGTAAGAGTTACATTTTGAACCAAGAGCTAAATTTCATATGAATGCCAATGATATTTTAAATTTTGCAATCTCTAATTAATCAAGAGCTTGGAAAATAATTATCATAAATTGTTTACAATCGCAATAGAAAACGAATTGTAAGTAAACATTAATAAATAAGCAAAAAAGAAAGTACCTAGTACTCCAAAATCTACTGAAACTATTTAACTCGACATTACATGAATACCAAACAATACATACCTTCCGACCGAACACTTGTACACATTGGACTGGGGTTTTCTTTACCTGTAAAATTCAAAATATTGATTTAGCAGGATAAAGAACATACAATTTCTAAAATATGTCCATGGCAAGTTATGAACATCAGCAAACGTCATTGATAATTTAATACACGTGTATAAGTCGGTTCAAGTTGATGTTTCAGAAAAATATTGTTAATACAGATTATACGTTACCTTGGGTTTCTTTACTTTAACTTTTTTATCAGCAGTCATTTTGAATGGTGTTAGGGTATTCAAAAGAAATCTTAAAGTTAAATTAAATGAACAAACGAAGTGTTCTACCGAAACACCAAACTGCAGAAGAAAAACAGAACACGAAAGAGAAGCTTGTTAACTGTGGCGCGATTGAGGTTAGAAAGTTTGTGGACAAGTGAACAATGTGACCAACACATGTAATACGTTCCACTGATTTTCATAAAAATCATTAAAACAGTGGTACCAAGACTATGGTGATGATAGTACATACCGTTGACACATGACACGGAAATACGGAATCACAGTTACCACTACTGTGAACTGTCCAAACCCCACTATATTTGAAAAATATTCATAATGCCGAATTACTTGGAAGTTTGGAACTGTTGAAAGACCGTGCGCAGGAATATGGGATAAGCATGAAGTCCAATGCAACACCCAGGGGATATTTTAATATGAATAAAATTAGAAGGAAGGGGGATGGGCAGTTCAAACTTTTAATTTCTAATTTCTACATACTATCACTGATTATAAATACTATAATAGTATTTAAAATCAATGATACTATTCAAGTCAATTTTTGTTAGATTTGATATAAAATGTATAAAAAGATTTTTGTTTTTAAACGAATTGGTTAGCATTACGCATTGAAGATTTATTTCCATATAAATATTACATGATTATAAAAACTGTTTGGAATTTAACTTATTATTGAAGAATTTTAAATAATGAAAACATATATTTTTTCAGTTGAGGTTATACATTTTACAAAAATGAAGATTATAGCCTTCTAAAAATATTTTATCTCCCAACGTTGATCTGAAAGTGGAGGTTTAACTGTACATCAATGCTGTTAACTATACAACACAAATTGAAAGTTGGTAATATATATAAAAATATGTATGAGTTGGAAAACACCAATTATTATAAATTAGAAAAAAAAACACAGTTATGTTTTTCATTATTGTATTGAATAATAAAATATTTTAACCATAGATGTTTTGTTAATAAAAATAATAAATATTAAAATAACAATCAAACAATTTTAATATTCTAACATATAGTTAGACAATAAGTATGAATTACTAAAATGATTCTTAACACTGTACACTAATATGTTTTCCTATTACTATAACAACAATAACAATTTATTGCTTGTCTTACACACAATACTAAATGATTATCATTTATATTAGACATACATGTATCCAGTAAAATAACATTTCATACAAAAAAAAATATATTAAGTAAATGAACAATGGTAACTTTTAGTGAAATATAACAAATATTGTGTTAAGTATTAAAATTAAAAGTTGTGTGGTACTTAGTTAATTACGTTTTTACATGTAAAATAAAATAAGTTAGTTAAATTACTAAATTATTTATTAATAATTTAATATATATTAATTTTAATACATAATGTTATTTTAATCATAATACTAATTTTAATTTAGATTAATTAAATTTACTTTTTAAGTTATCACAATTTTAGTGTTTTTGGAATTTAAACACTTCCAAATGAATTAATTGAAGTTATTTAAAATGAAACTAAAATATTGAAACTAAACCAACTAATAATGAACCTAATTATCAAATGAGTTTTGTAATTTTTTGAACACTTAAATCACTTTTTCTATTACTTATTAAAGCAAACAGAAAATAAATATACATTTGTAAATTAACTTCATAAAGAATATGACAAAATTCATAACCATATAATAAACATCAGTCCAAAATTAGAATTAATAAAATGAAACTAAAGCAAAAAAAAAAAAAAAACCAATAATTACTCAGAAACAGTATCTGTGTCATCTTGAAATGAATTACTTTTAATTTTTAAATAGATATGCATAAATTATTTGATATAATAATTATTTATACAGGACAGATAAGTTCCAAAAAGTTATCACTCAAACACTCCCAATTTCAAAATGAAAATATATAATATGAACAGTTAGTTATTCCAATTTGAACAAACGTAAAATTTACTTTTCTATTTTGATTTGTTGGCTAATATTTGTGCGTAATTAATTAATTTGGATTAAGAATTTGATAAAACAGAGTTTTGTTTTATGTAATTATTGGTAGTTAAATATTAGAAAAATCATTATTTTTGAACCTAAACAAAATGTACATCAAGTATTAAATAAATAATAACCACATAATGAAATAAAAATAAATTGGAAAATTGAATTTAAATAATATTTTATATAATGGTGATTTTTAGTTTATTACTCTACAATAGTTGTATAAATTGTAATGCCCATAAATATTTTAAATGTTCCCTTTTTTTTCTACCGATGGAAAAAAACCGTTAAAATGATAAGTACATATTTTATTTTTATAACCTATGATTGTTTTAAAAATTTGTACAATTTTATACAATGTACAAACTTCGAGAGTATAAATTTAATTGAAATAAATAAGTAGAAGTAAAAAACGTTTGCACTCTAAATAGAACTATCAACCATCTGTCAGCAATTTCACCAAATACAAGTCATTACTCAAAGTGTACATGTATAACATTGAAAATAGGTTAGCCAAGTAAAACTTTGGTTTCAAAAGATTTGTATGTATGCATTTTTAAAATAATATTTTTATAAAAAATCTGGTACATAAATGTAATAATGTAATATTGATTACATAAATGCATCATTAAATAACATAGAATAATTAAAATTAATTAAATAAATAATACTTAAATTATTTTAATTTGTTGAGTCTCTGATTTTTGTTACAATTTAACAATTTAATTATTACATAATCAATCTGTTAGTAAATGTTTAAATTATATTTTTTTAAAAAAAATCATAATAATTAGTTATTACATACAAAACCCACCATGATAATAAATTATTTTAATGGGATGCATTTCTTGTACCTATAGAACTTACTTGAAAAAGAAAAATTATATAATAAATGTTCAAACTATAATCACGGCAATCAAATAAATAAATATATCATTATGAAAAATGATTTAGTCGACTAACAAGGCATATCAAAAATGAATACTTAATATCACGGATTATAACAATTAAAAATATTATACTAACTAGTTGATATCACTTTTGAAACACTTGTGATAAATTATCACTTTGTGCTATAAATATAAATAAATAAATACCCAATAAAGATTTTTTTTTTATAGGCATATTATTTACAATGACTTGATTTTGATTCGGCCATACCAGACTTTGTAATTTCAGTAGCATCTCTAGATTGATAAAATAGTATATAACCAGTTTCTGATGATTTTTGTAAGTCTGATGTAAGACCATAGAAATCTTCTATTGCAGATTGGTCAATTTTCTATTAAAAATATAACAAATTTTTAAACCATAATACGAAACTACAATTATATTTATACATCTTACATCAACCATATCATCATCAAACAATAGCCAAAAATCGTGACTTTTAACAATGCTAATATAATGGCCTCTATTTGGTCCGCTGCCACAATGTATAACAACAGCTACAAGATTATACATTCTATCTGGATTAACAGCATCATCAGACTAAAAATTAAAATATTTATTATATTGTAATAGTATAAATACAATTTAAAATACTTACTGTATTAAATAACCTAAGTTCTAAAGGAAAAACAACTCTATGAGATACTTTAATGTGCCTGTTAAATTGCTCCATGTATTTGAATCTTTTCAAATGTAAAGCCAATATCATAGGTAATTTTTTGACTCTCATACATTTCTAAAATATTATATAAAAATGTTAATTTTTTTATTAGATAGTACATTTATTTGATGATAATAATTTAATGTTTTTTAAAACTAGGAAACAAAATATCACCTGAGCTTCTTGATAGCTACAGCAGTTATCACACTTAAACTTATTATCACTACAAAGCATTTCTGTATTGCTAAAACAACGTAAACAATGTGTAATACTAGTATTTTGATCTATGTCTACTTGGAGGTCAAAAAAATCTTCATCTTTACTGCTGACCTAATAAACAAAGAAAATATGTAAATAATACATTTCATGATCAATTTTTTAAATAATAAAAAAAAGTTGAATTAAATATAATTAAAATACTTCTTCACAGTTGAGACACCTAGTTTCACTAGTTAATATTCCTTGAAATATTTCATGTACCCAAGTTGGATCTTGATTTTGACTACTTGAGCTAGTAACGCTACTAGTAGTTGATTCTCCATCAATAATATTGGGTGTAATTGATTTAGATTTGCCATTACAATTAACTTGGTTACGTTCAGCTAAAAACCACATAATTTATACATCGTATAAGTTTTTAATTTTATTTCTTCATTACAAGTAAAAACCATCTAAATGGAACTGAGAGGAACTAAAGAAAAATTTGGCTAGACTAGTTTACAGTATAATAATCTTTATTATAATTGTTAATGGGACCAAATCAAATTTCAGTTATACTGCAAGTTCCAACAGAGATAGTTTTCACTTTAGTTAATTTTACTTACAAAGAATGATTTCATTAATATGATTTATAAGGAAGTTTAAAAACTCATGAGCATCCTGTTGCATGTAGTTATTGAATTCTTCTATAAAATAAATAAATATAATTCAATTAAGTGCAATTATATTTAAGAACCTAAGTAAAAATAAAGAATAATTTTTTGTAACACAACATTAAATTATATAAATAAAATACAACAAGGAAATTACCTTTTTCTTTTCTCAGTCTATTTATAAACTTTTTTGGCGCTATAGACCCAACTTTTTTCTTTTGAGTGGCAATACTATGAAATAAATCAGCTAAACATGTGAGCAATGTCTCTTTATTTCTTTTATTACGAGCTTTATACTCTAATACTTTATCTCGAAATGGCTTACAAAAATAAAGAGCTTGAAGAACAGAATTACTGTAACAAGTGTTTCCAAACTAAAAAAACAATAAATCACTCTTTAATTATGAATATAATAAATATTAAGCATCGACTTTCTTAAAATATATGATATATTTTATAAAGCCATTAAACCAAAAATCTTAAGTTGGTAAGATAAATAATTGCATGTTTTATAAAATATTTGATAAATTAACTAGTTAGTTTGACAAGAAACTTTCATTGAATTATTCATTAATCATTAAAACATAATATTCGTATCATTATAAAAATAAACAGATAAATAATAGTCTGTGTATTTATCAGCAAGTATCAACTATCAAACCATACTAACATTTAAACAACAATTTTAACAAACATTATCATTAGCTGATAAAGTAAAATATATGAATTCATGGTATTTTTTTTTTTTTTTTTTTGTTCATTTAAGAGATGCTAAAAAAACTAGATCACCCACAACCGATTAAAATATAAAATTTTAAATTCATAAATAAAAAAAAAAACCATCTTTATGTTTGAATTTAAGATGAAAATACATTATGTAACTAATAGGCAACCATAAAGAAAATTCTTTGCTTAAAGAATGCAGTATAGCTTGACTTAGACGTGTACGATAAGATAACAATGGTATTTGTATTATTATTTTATGTTATAAGTTATGTATAAAGTTAAGAAAAATCAAATATTTAGAAATATAATACTAATCTTACATTTACTAGACCAAAATAGTGCTCGTTTGGAGGAAACTGATCCGATCCAATATCTCTCTCAAGCTGTGATACATTACCGCCCTATAATAAAATTCAATAACAACTAATTACTTATTTTAAACATACAACCATAATAAATATGGGTAACTAATGTTATAAATAACATGTCAATGAATTAAAACAATATATTGATAAAGATAAAATTTGTAAGATAATAATGGTAATTTAAAAGCAAAATATTCATTTATATGGGTACACTAAAGGGAGTCCATTGTATAGTTTTATTTAATTATTCAGTAAAATGTATTAATGATCTTATGATTGAAATAGTATACATTTCAAATGAATAGTGCTAAAATCAAACTTAATCAAATATGCTTATAAGTTATAATAATTAAATTAACTAGTGTAGTAATATAAATTTAAGTATAGTTGTTTCAAAAATAGAACTATAAAAACAAGTTTATACCACATGAAAAGTTGTTTATTTAGCCTCTAGTCACTGACTATTACAGCTCAACAAACAATTATTATTGACAGTTATTAATCAATTATAATTATAGATCAATTGAAAATTAAACAAAAGGAATAATTATGAAAATATAATATACATTGAAACAAAAGTTTCCTTTGATAGTTGGATGAGATAATGAGATGATAGGGATACAACTCAAATAATAAAATAATAATATATTACCATATTACAATAAGACTGCAAAACGGTGCAATCAAGCCATCACCGAAAAATCAATTTCAGGCAAGCTTTTTTCGGCAAGCCGAATGCATATGTCCTCAGACCTTACATCACTCGTGAATAGAGCGGATCGGACGCGAATGCATTACTCAGCGTGCAAGAAAAACCGGAAAAAATAAACTCGACAAGACGTTAAGACCGTACATTTGCATTATTTTTATTATTATTATTATTTTTATTATTATGTGTCTCTCGTACTCTTATCGAATAATATCGACTTATCGTTGTTAATCAACAATCAAGATAAACACGCCGACAACGGCACGCAGTGTGACAAACACGTCCAGTTACAGTGCCGCACCCTTGAGCTCGACAGGCACGGTGGTAGCGGTGTCGGCTGTTCGTTACTACATTGCGTAGCGTTCGCACGAGGACCGCCGGTCGCCGATCGGTTTTGCCGCCTTTAGTTGAATTTCCGCGCTCGTCCGGATAGCACCGACATTCGCGTCGTGGTCAGTCAGCCCGGTTCGGTGTTCGTTCGTCGTGCCCGTTTCGTGCGCGCTCCCCCGATCGTTTACGCAGATACGTTTCATAATATTATCGTCCGACATTGCCATGGCCGACGTTCGTCAGCAGACCTTTTAACTGTACAAACAATAACAATTACTGCAGTGTTTGTGCGTTGGATCTGAATCGGAGCTACAACCAACAGGGAAGCATTTTTCAAATTGACAGGTACACCTATATTACATTATCCGTACATACTCACTGCAGTGGCGCCGAACCCTATACCAGAATAGGGCGCTTGCCCTACCTTAAAAAAATGTGGGTGGGTAAAAATAAATCATGTATCTGCGATAATTATATAAGTAGACTGTCATTGTATATTACAGATTTATTATAAGATATATAATCCATTCAGTTCTTTGGTTCCACATCATTGTCACATTGTCTAACTAAGTCGTATAAGCTTGTATTTAAAACTAAAATATAAGTATTATTATGTATATAACAGTATAACAAGACGTGTGTATTTACGGTCTTACGGAAAAAATGTCGAGGTAAATTAATATTTTACAGTCTGGTTGGTGTCACTAAATAAAATTTTGATTCACCTCAGATCTTAGGTTCCGGCGCCCTTGTTACATAGTACACGTTTACAATTTAAAAATTATGTTTCAATCTTATTCTGATGTTTGGCCTTTTAATCAATATCATACAATTGACATTTTTCGAAAAGCATTACAATTTAAGTCGAAAAATAATTGATGACATTTAAAAATGAAATACCTGTGTTTTTCTCATAAATGATGCACAACAAATTTATCTAACGTCTAATTTATTATTAGTATTTAATTTCTGT
The DNA here is from genome assembly GCA_949715065.1 of Periphyllus acericola. Taxonomy (NCBI): domain Eukaryota; kingdom Metazoa; phylum Arthropoda; class Insecta; order Hemiptera; family Aphididae; genus Periphyllus; species Periphyllus acericola. Next base: position 13,150,034 of record OX454269.1, read on the forward strand.
TTTTGAGGCGAAGGCACTTCCAGTTACTATAGCAGTGTAGCCTATACTATAAATCTCTATGACTTGCCACCATATACGTATATTGCTACTGATCATACTTCATTGTATTTGTATGCTTACGGAAGTTTATCATTTCCGCGTATTCTATTGTGACTTGACGCTATAATTCTTACATTATGTATTTGTATATGACACCGGACTCCCGAATTCAGTTATATTACTGATTATCCATCTTAGATTTAAAATTTTTTTTTTATAAATAATGACTAAATAAACAAATACCCAAATAGATTTTCGATGATAAATTTAATATATATTCCACATTTTCATAAAAAGTTTTTAAGCGCATATATATATTACATTAATACATATATATGTTAAAATTTAAAATAACAAACAATAATATACGTATTTTACTATAGTAGGAACCTATTCTAGCAAGGACGGATTGAATTTACAATCGAGCTAATCGTCGTTTTAGATTCCGATTATTATCTTGCAGGAAATATACGAATATATGTAATATTTTTTAATGTATATTACATTTATTTGTATTTTGAAGTATCTGCTTGAAAAGTTGTACTAATTGTCAATGGATAACATTAAATTATCATTAACTCTGCCTGTAAAACAAATAAAAAAACAATTAGTAAATATAAATACATTTACAAGTAACCAAAATGTAGCCTAGACATACTCTTTTTTTGGACATTACACACTGCTGATAATATATTTATAACCTTTAATTTTATGAATAATAATATACTGCTACGTGATTCAACGCTATAATATAATCATATTCCATAGGATTTAAATGTATTCAGCATTACTATTTAGTATATAGTACTATATGGTAGTATAGGTCATATATTTATGGAGTATGCCATACGGTATATCTTAGGCTATAACTAGACGATACTTACATTAGATAATTTATCGATATTTTAAATGTAAATGTTATCAAGCTAATGGAATAATTTAAAAAAACTTAGAAATAATAATACATTTCATCTTGCAACCTGTTATAATTCGTTTGATAAGTATAAATAATTTTGGGTTAATCATCAAAAAATGTAAAAATTACAACATTATACATCCGTTACATTTTTACATACCATATATTTTTGTTACAGTTTTTGAATGGGATATAATTTCTAATAATATTTTACTAAGACTTGTTAAACTTTTTTCGTAGAAGAGGGATACAAATAATATTTTCTCAACACTTGTTTTTAGCAATTCCTCCGACTGTAGTTACATACCACGATACCACAGCGAAGACTATGCCGTGATATTATTTATACCTAAGTGTGTAGGGAATTTTTTTTATGTTCTATAGTTGGGTTTAACTACTTGTTTTACACTTTCCAGAAATTCTTCTTCATCATTGTTAATTGTATTTTACGGCAATATTTTTGAATAACATTTTCTAATTGTCTATATAGAAAGTGTGCGAGAAAATGATCAAATAAATACAAATCAAGCCAATAAATAGATCATAGATGTATTGAAAAATCGATATAAATATATTTAGAAATGTCAATACTTATTATATTTCTAAATTTCTAAGGTTGTTTAAATATTATAGTTTTACTATAAATAGTTGTAGAAAGAATTTTATTATTAGTGAAATCTTAATTATTTTATTTAAAGCATTCGCAAGTTACTCAATAAAAGGCAAAACAAGTTGACTTATTGTTGAAGTTTATTTTTTTTAAATATAACAAGTGAAAATTTCAAATTTAATTTTTATTTTGCTGCTGATTTAGACTATTTGTATTAGTTCAACGTTCAAAAGTTATCCACGAAAATCGAATAAAACCAAGTGCTGCTTATTTACATTGTATAATAAACTAGGTAGACACCACCTACCTATTTTAACGAATAATATAAAAACTTTTTAATTTTAGTTTTGTATACTATATTTTAATATTAAGAGTTAAGACTAATAATATCTATAACCCACTTAGTATACATTTTATTTCTTAGATTTCAATAATTATTTTACTTGACCTTGATATCGAAGTGCTCGAGTGTAAACACATTATATTAGACATATTTTATATTTATAAAAATGCTAATAAAAAACTGTTCACAATCTTACAAAACATGTTGTCTGACAATTATCATTGTTCTTATAATCGTCATCTCTGAATGATGTCGCATTGTGTGTATATCACGTAATCTATCTTGTTCGTCAGCAAAATGGTAACACTTAGCATTGCGTATAGTCATATTCATGTTACATGAATCACATCTGTAAATGGAAGATGTCTACCAGTCACACTTGCAGGAAAAATATTTAGATATAAATTGTTTCATAAGACTACATAATATTTATATTTAAATTGTTTAAGTTGCAGACGTATTATTTATATATTATTGCCTGTTGGTATGAAAAAAAAATGATGATATAAAATAATTACTAATCATGTAATTAGTCGATTAGAAATTATTCTTTCTATTTGTAAATTTGAATTAACAAATTATTATTTAGAACAGATATGCTTTGCAGTTTTGAAATAAGTAAATATTTAGTTAATTTTTATGTAATATGACGATTGTTTTTAAATGTTGTCCTAAATAAATTATAACAAATTTAACTAATTCATTTTTCTAAATAACAAACTTATAATCAGTTATTAATAATATACCTAGTTATTTTATAGAAAATTCGGCGTTACAATACATTATGCAATAAAAAGTATTTCGATATAGTAGATAAATAAGATTATGGAAAATTTACGGTGGCTTTGTCCAATCAGTTATTTCCTGAGTCCCCAAAAAAATTCTTTGCTTTATAGCAGCGTTTCCCAACCTGGGGGGTGTGTAAACATTTCTGGGGAGGCGTAAGCAGTCAATACAAAATACAGTTTTTATTTATTAAATTATTTTTATTTTAAAATGTAGGGAAAATATGAAAAATTAATAACATAATAATAAAATTAAGTGTTGATAAAGATACATAAATATAATCAATAAAGATATTGATAAAGTATTGATAAACAAACATTGAGCCAAACATAAAAAAATTGTCTAAAGAAAAGTGTTGCCAGCCTTCACATTAATAAATTGTAAATTTCATTATATTACGAGTATATTACTTACTATTTTACTATGATTTACGAGTATATATATTTTATAATTACTATCATCAATAAAATTGAATTCATCTCGGATATTTTATAATTTCTTTGTAAAGTACACAAAAAAGTGATATATTTTTCATGTTATAGAAGGTTTTGATGCAGCATCACCTCTTATAGTTTTTAACTTATTTGTTCCTAATGTTTGCTCCTTCTGGTCCAAGCCCTCGAAAACCAGTTGTTCTCGTCCATAAGTTTATACAAATATGATATATATTATTTAATTTAATTTAAGACTTCAGTATAATACGAGTTAAAACTAATATGAACGTATAACCCAATTATATATGGCCATACATATTAAAAAGTTACCTTATAACAAAATAAATATGAGCTAAGTACACAATATTTGAATATCCAGGTAAATAGTTGGTTTATTAAATATTAAACAGGAAGATGTTTTTCTATATACATAACACTCACTTAAAGTTATGAAACAGCAATTTAATTTCATAACATTCTTATTGTTTTTTTTATATGGTCTACCCAACCTTGTAAAATGACCACGTTGATTATTTTGCATACTTCCGCTATTTGAATAGCGTTTGTATAGGTACCTTCATTGATTAAACATTTTTATTGTTAATTTAGTTAGATGCATCGCGGGTAACTTAATTATATTGTGTTGCAAAATTGAAAATTATGACAGTGATATACCTGCAATAATATAACTGTCAATTAAACCACGTTTTCAAACAATTACGGATTTATTGTTTGTTAAAAATTATAAATTTTAATAAAAAAAAAATCAGTTTTATATTTCTAAACATAATATCTAAATTTTTGTAACTATGTATGTATGTAATTTACAGAACTACAAGGTGATATTTATTTTAAACTAAAAACTATTGTTTTTATGTTCGTGCTTAATCTTTTAACTAAAAATCATTTATTCTCGATTACTGGTATAGCTATATTAAAAACTGAGCAACCTCTAAATAATATCGTTTATCACAAGGAAAATAGTCGCTATCACAATAACACAAGGCTTAAGTCTATTGTTTGTATCACGAACGTCCACTAAACCAAAATGAGCCATATTGGTTAGCGGAAGCATGTAAATAAGTCAACACTATTTTTAAACAGGTTACCAAATAAAAACAAAAATTAAACTAAATTAAAAAAATAATTTAGTTTTAATCTTAACCCAAACTTTAAATAATATTTTTAAACGTAGGAAATTACGTTCTTTTATTTTTATAAAATCGTATGCAAACAATTTGATTATTTAATATTAGCGTAACAGTATCATAATGTTATCAAGTATATGTCTATAGATAATACTTATTTTACTATCTGATAATAGCATGACAATTATTAACTATACTATGTAAAATAGTCATGGCTTGGTTTAATATTGTACCCCAAAAATCTAATGGTTACTACAATTGAATTAATTTTTATAAATTATCCTTTTTTAACTTTCTTTTTGATTCAGTGTACAATAAACTATTAATCTGCTTTTATAAAAGTAACATCTGCACAGCTTTTTACGCTTCCCGTGACATCATTACTACTATATTGTCTTTTTGTTATAGGGGAGTTATATTAATCCACTTGACCCTGAAAAATCCTTATTTTTACAGTTTATATTGATAGCCCTTGCTTTAGGGAATACAAGTGTCACGGGACACTTGTCAGGGGAAAACACCAAATGTCACTAAGCCTATAACGGAGCTATATCTACACCCTTTATAGTGGACATACATTGTACACATGATCACATCCTTGAAATAGGGTTAGCCAAAATAATCGATAGCACATTATGCTATATTATCAGTAGAAAATTATTGAATGAGTTTGTGGTTATAAAATTAATATTCGATAAAACCACCTTTATAACAAAGACATTATTTAACTGCAATATATGAGAAAAAATGCAATAAAAATTCTATAAACTTAAATATATCGTCATATAATGATATAAATAATAATTAAAGAAAAATTAAAGTATGCTTATAAAATATTGCATTCAATAGATACATTTAATTTTAGAATATGTAAACGAGCAATGTCAGTACCTAATTTATTTGGTTTCAATTTCAGAATTAAATTATAAGATGTTCTAAAAAAATGGCAATAAAACTTAGATATCAATAGACTTTTAAGAATAACCTTTAAAAAAATAAAAAGTATATATATTATAATTAGTGAAGACTTGTGGTTAAAAAAAAATAGAAATTAATACATAGGTAATAGCTAACAAGGTACTGTTAAATACATAAAATATATTTTTTTAAATCTTTAACCCGTTTTACGTAATACCTAAGGCGTAAAATTTAACATAGTGGTTTACTGTCCATGAATGATGATGAATAATTTGAAATGTTATTGATCCAAAAAAACTTTACAAGATCATGATTATAATTAGTTATGCAAATTAAAAGCAAACACATTTTAAAATGGTTTAATCACCATGTCTAAAACAACTTTACAACCATGCATGAGAATAATATTACGTTTAAAATAATAACCTCTTATTCTTTATTTACTCAAGTTCTTGGAGTGGCTGTGGCAGTAGCTCATTGTTTTTTCTTCCTCGTATTATTAAATTAGTCAGACATGTGTAAAAATTCAGAGCAATAACTTTGGCGAAATATTCTTAAAGAATTATCTGTAAAGTTGAACGCCCGATTGGCGATCTGTACATTTTTACTCTTAAAGTGTATTCTAAATTTCGAAACCATATCTGTTGAAAAATCACTTCTACATTAGATTGTACCTCCTAAACAATGGTATATAGCAAATAAATATGGTATACTAAAGAGTATTGTTATAACCGTTAGTATAGTTCGTATCCAAACTTTTAATTTTAAATATATTATTTAACATTGCATATTTATATTTACTAATATATGTAATTATTATAAAACCTTTATATACAATGTATTTGAAACCAAGAATTTCTCCAACTAACCATCTAACTAATATTTTAAAGTTGATTACAATAAATACTAGAGTGTACTTGTAAAAAATTATATAAATTATTAGTTGACACAAATTTATATATATTCAAAAACAAGTTATCTATAGTGCTAAAATTTGTTTGGAATAAATTATATGATTTTTTTATTTTATAAAAAAACTCAAACCTTGTTATTACTTATTAACAACAAATAGTTAATATATCATACCAACATCTAACAATAAATTATTATTTAGAAGACAATATTTTTTCGATTACTCATAAAGTCTTATAGTCATTTAAAATTGTTTAAACTTTATTCCGATTTTTTATCAGTAAAATAAATTAAACATTATAAGCTGTGTTACATTTGCACCTATAATGAAGTAACAGATACCCCGTCACCTTGTATAGTTGTATGTATAGTATAAGAACGAATAAAAATGAAAATTAGTAATAGATGACTCAACGTCTGAGATATCACGAATTGCACATTCCAAAACGTGAATCAGCAAGTACACACAAATAACACACTCAGCTTTTGAAGAAATCCTCCCTCTTAACTATTTCAAGATCAATAATTATTTTAATTTATAGTTTTATAGAAATAATAATGAATTGTATTATTAATTAATTATATAACACATAAAAAATATTCACTTTTTAGTATTTATACCTGTTAAATGTCTATTTATAATTTAAATTTACTATTTTAAGTTCTACCATTTATCATAAAACAACATAATTGCTTTAATTCATAAACTGTTTAATTAAAATGCTTTTTCAATGAAAGCCATAATAACTACGGATTCCTGCGGAACAAAAGTAAAATTATTTTATGTATTGAAAAACGGTATTTTCAAACTTCACTGAAGATTTATTTCATACGTTGCGTTTAGTTATTGTGAATTCTGGCTGGTTGACCTTGAATTTATCGCTATTCCATGTTATGTACCATATAATACCTAGTTAAATAAAAAAAAACCCGTCATTTCAATAATTTGTCGAGAATGTCGAGGAGATGTTACAATAATCTGTTTTCCATCTAATCATATAACAAGTTTGTTAAAGAAAACGGCCGTTGTGAATGTATATATTATTACAGTAGGTACCATGGACAGAAGGTTATGAATGCGGTTTAATTCGTTACAACGTTTTCTGGGGATGAAAAAAAAAACTCTTCTGTCCTCACGCCCTCGCCCCAACGGCAGCGGTATCAAGAGTATCAACCTCAAGGTCCGTACAAGCGAACCCCGGTGTCCGTGCAACACGCACTGGGATGGCAAATTACACATTGTAATATACGAGTAGTTTATAGTTGTACATACTCTGCGGCGGCGTGCGTATGCGATGAGTGACGAACCGCGCACATTCGGGCGGGAGCGTCACTGGACCGTAGAGCGAAAAAAAGTATTACCACGACGCGTGCGGCGACTTGCCGGCTGCTGCCGTTTGCCACGCGCTGCGACCGCCGCCGTTTGTTGGCCCGCGGGAAACGGTTACGCCAGGAGGAGATCAAAATGCATGCACACATGTGCTATTATATTATTATGATTGTTATTTATGTGCCCGTAATGTAGTGCACGGCGCGCTTCGGTAGATTGATTTCGTAGTATACATCTCTCTCTCTCTCTCTCTCTCTCTCTCGAAACAGTCGAAACTGATGAGACTCGACAGATGTGTGCTCTTATAAAACTTAACGTTTTATTTTATGTATTGTACACCCCGACTACGCACATGATAAGACATAGGGTATATATTATTCATCGTGTACCTACACAACATACTCTCAGGGAACTCGCCTAATTTATATGATGGCAATTTATTCATATAGATACGTTGAAGATTATTGCGTTTTTATAAATAACTTATTCATCTTTAGTTGTGTACGGTGTGTACCTATATATTATTTAAACACATATCTATATACGAGGTCTATTTTATTTAATGTATGTCCGTTAAATGCAAACGTTAGATTTTGAATTTAGGGAATAGCATGTTTAGGGTGACCATATTAAGAAAATAAAAAAACGGGACATCTGAAACGTCTACCCCCCCCTCCCCAAAAGAAAAATTCTTCCATATACATTAATAACACATATGCACACAACTGTAGAGAACATAGTGTCTGTTATTTATAAATTTGGTTTCTAATTTTAAACATATATACGAGTAAAACTGTTTTATATTAATTGTTTCATACATCGATATTTTTTTCACAAACATAATATAATAATATTGAAATAACGGGATTAAAACAGGACCATCTTCTAAAAACGGGATAAAAAGCGTTCCGTTCGAAGTTTGTCGGGACATGATGACCAAAAACGGGACAATCCCGTTTTAAACGGGACGTCTGGTCACCCTAAGCATGTTGTTCTTCAAAATTACAAAAGCGTTAGTCACGAGACGTTCATTTCATATATTTTAATATAACATTTATTATTTAAATATTCTTTATGTGTCGTTGTTCTCATCTATTACGACACACATAATCAATATATTATATCCACTAATATAGTGGACATTTTTGTTTAGTCTATAACTAAATACAACTAATAACAAATTAATTTCGTAAATAAATTGTTATTGTCTTATCGTTTGGTATAGTATATAGTCGTATATATAACAAAAGATATCTGTATAAATGTTAAACACAAAATATGTTAATTAAATATAATGTCATTATTTTTTTCATAGTGTATACAGTAGACAATTCTTAAAAAATTAATCTATAAGTCTATATTATTTTTCTCACTCATTCGCTTGGAATTTATTAAATAATATATTAATTATTAATTTGAAGTGACAATGAATTAGAGAAGACATTAATATATTTAATATTTAGATTGGAAATAGCGATCATACTTTATGGGTATTTACTATTAATTGTCCATAGTAGTTAAATATTTTATAAAATATTGACTACGTCTTAAATAATTTTTAATAATATAATCAAATTTATATATTTATACGTAACATTGTTTGTATGACTGATTCATACTTCATACTTCATATTATTCTTTAGTTCACTTTATAAGATTTTCTGTAAATATTTTACTGCATTTAAGTATCTTAGTATTTTATAATTATCATTGTTATCAATAATGATATATATCTAAGCTCCTTTTAAGTATCTCACCAAAATAACATTTATACACGTTAACATCGATATTGACTTTAAAAAGTATTTAAAATAGTATTAGGAATAAAAATATGCTCGGTGGACCAGGGAAAGAAACTATTCTTACTAAGATATTTTCCTTACTGCATTATTATTAATTAATCTAAAATAAATACTTTATTTTGAAAGAAACTAAAAAAGCTGAAATTAAAATATAATTTCAAAAGGTTAAGTGCATAATATTGACTAAATAATAAGTTAAATGTTATCTGAAGCTTCTCTTTCCATGAGTACCAGCACACCCATTATAATATGATTATTACTTTATTGGATTTGTACATAGGCCTATTTTGTCTAAATATTGTCAAACATGTATTCTTAAATTTATTTTTTTTATATTAAATTTTATTATCAACCAAAAAATAATTACATTAAACTTTTAATACTTGTATATTTGTTATCCAGCGTTAAAATCACTAATTGTATTCATCTCAAATTATATTTAAGTGTTATCGTTTTCTGAATTGTTATCTTCAATTAATTGAAAGTGTAAAAACGTTACTGAACCACCTCTGTTGCCGTATAAATGGTATACCATCCTATACGAGCGTGTAACGGTTTTTCGCCCCATCGTGATTTGAGGGTGCGTGCATTTGTGGGCCCCCTTTCAATTATTATTTTCCATAGGCCACAATGGTTCCCAAACACCGGTTTCTACTACTACAGTCTAGTATACCTATTCACTCGAAACGGTTATTATTGATAAAATCTTAAAATTTTAAAAACGTTTTAAACAATTTTTATAGCGCTTGCCTTTTAAAAAATACTACAAACTTTACGAGTATGTCGATATTGTTTTGAAAATTATAACAGTAAATATTTTTTTTGGCCTTAATGAAACTGTTTTTTTATTTTTTTTACATAAATATTAGTATTTGTATATTATACAACTACCTACTATAATAATTAGTATTACATATTACAGGTATTAACAATTCTCTTAATATGTATAAACATAATAATTGATTAATTAATTAATTAATGCTATTATATTGTAGACCACGTATTAGATATATTATGTTATATACATAATACTGTTTAATTCCTACTTGTTAAATTTCTTTGTAAAATTGATCATACCTATATAAAATTGCATAATAACTAACTTTTAGTTATTACTACACGTACATTGTAAATACTACCAAACGCACATGTAAGTCGTTATATGTCTTTTGTTTCCGCCAGCATATTCTTATTTATATCTTTATTTATAGTTTAATAGGTAATGTCAGAAATATATGCAAAGATATCGATGTTAGCCTGTTGCACGATTTAAAAACGTGTATGAGAATGCGGGATAACGGACAGAACTGAATTTCAATGTGAAATTATATATGTATACATATATATATATATATATTTTGATGAATATTTAATTTTACCGGTCGTATTAATTCAAATACATTTAGAACAGATTACATTTAGATGTTATGTTTTATGATGTAGTATACTATTCTGTAAAAATACTGATTTCAATTAATTATTTTAAAGGTTTATTCAATTACTTGATTACCGTTGTCCTATACTATTTTTATTTAACAATACATATTTGACAGAAAAAGTATTACTATGGATAACAAACTATAATTTATAATGCTAGAAATAATGATTATGAATATTATGATTATTGATAATCTGCAATTATACAATCACAATCTGGATACTGAATTACACTATTTATTAGAATAACATGCGTTAACACTGCAATCATGTTGGTGATTTATTACAATTTTTACTTATATACAATAATGTCTGTCACTGTTTTTATGAATATTTAAGAATGTTGTCAATGTTTTACGTCTGATGTTTCAGTATTACAATCCTATACATATATTTTCTTTAATTACATATAGGCCAGTAAATCGAGGTGTCAAAGTACCAGACTATTCCATAAACTATGACTAAATTAATATATTTATCAGTAACCCGTTGATCTACATATTTGCAGGATTTTTTTTTTTTATTTATAACTGTGAATTTGTCTATACTTAACCAGTTTAATTCAATGCCATATGAATGTTTGTATTTTAGATTATCTTGAAGATTCAATGTTGAGTGTCCATAATAGTATGTACTCGGTAAGTACAATTTTACAACTTTGCTAAAAATCATTAAAATATGCATGGGAGATAATTGTAATAATACCTATACACTATATTTTTAAAAACAGCTAAATAAGTTATAGTTATCTTGTTTAAAACTTTGTTAGTACACATTTTACAATAATCAAACGTTTTAAAATATAAAACACTTAATAGTCTTCAGATCCTTTATATAATATATATTGATGGTGGTAATTCAATATATGTCGTGTAAATATAATAATAGCACAGAATAAGTTTGACTTGTTCTGTGATAATAGTAGTTATATATATTACCTATCTATATAATATTTATTGAATGAGTAAGTAAACGATGTATTCATGTATTCATGTATTGAGTATTCATGTATGTATATAATAAAAATAAATTTATATCAAAGCTGACAAAAATATTATACAACTATAGGCTTGAATTACCCCTAAACAAATGTTTATTTTAAGTAATTTATTATTAAAATTTGTATGATTAATTTTGCCGATTCTTATATATGATCTGGTAAAATATGTAAGTATAACATTTTTTTTCTTAATGTTTTGGTTTTCTATCTAATGTTTGTTGAATTTGTTTTAAAGTTTGGCATTAATTCCATTTAGGTCGTATGAATATATGAATATTAAACATAAAATATCCACAGCAATACATTATTTTTTGTATTGTTAGCAATCGTAATTTACACTTACTAGCTGACTAATAATACGCAAAATTTGTTACGTATACTCGGCGAGTTGATGACAGATTTATGTAAAAAAAATTAAACATTGCGACGCGAAGAAAAAAGTTATCATAAACGTTACCTATTGTATTTTTCGGTAAACAAAATTCGTACGGGTTTTCAATAATATAAATAATGACTTATGAGCATAATATAATATTTCCAGATCTACAACAAAAAAGGTCGTATCTCACTATTTCCAATTTGTCTGTATGATTTCAGTAAATGTGCAAATTTACAATCTTATTCTGGTCTTTATTAATAATTGGAAGTTTTTGAAAACGGCAGTACCTACTCGAAGTATTGAAAAAAAAAATTTGAATATTTTCATTATTTCAAGCATTTGTATGAGATACTCTCATATTATATCCCATATTGAAAATTACTGTTGTAATTCTTTGCATTTGGTTAATTTTCATATATACCTACTGTTTCTTTTTTACTTGATCTGTATTGTTTTTTTTTTCTTATTTCATTGTCCTTCTAATATTGATCATGTTTTAATGTTAATTAAATTTTAAATACATTTTTCTCGAGTGAATTTTCATCATGCAATTAAAATATAATAAAATAAAAGCTTGGAAGTATAATATACTTCAAAATAATATATCTTTATGCTTTATTAATGGTATTAAAAGTGGATAAAAAATGTATTAACGAATTAAATTAACTACAACTAATAGTTGTAAAAATATATTAAAAAGTTAAAAATTATAATATATTATAATCGATTTTTAATATTAGTTAATAAAACATTTTTATCGTGCCATGACTGTTGGGTGCTATATTTTATCCATATTTTCTGTTCAATACCGGTATATGTGTGCTATTGTAGTGACCGTATGTTATAAACTATGCTTATACACGTAAATATAAACCTGTAGCGAGTGGTTCCTACCACGTACCGATTGTGATTTCATTATTTACCGGGCACGTCAATTGGGATGCGAACGATAGTAAAATATTTATTACACATAGTAAACAGGAAGGTCTCCGTGGTCGTACATGTCCTGGGGAATGAACCATTGTTGGTTGAAAACGGGCAAGAGCAGAATTCATAATGAGAGCGCAGCTCCGGCGCGCGGGTGTGTTGCCCTTTGAGAAATGCACCGCAGTTGCACACAACACACAACCGATCACGGAATACCTGCTGTCTTCGAAAAATTAGTCCTCTCTAATCCCCATCCATTCCCGTTTACCTGTTTTTTTATGTGAAATGAAACAACTTGGGTGACAGCGAAATTGTCTAATACCACATAGATAATATTTTTGTCTGAAATACATCTGAATTTACCTTTCTCATAATTTATTATACATATACAACTAAATAATGATTTTATCCTGAACAATATTTATTACATCCGATTTCCTGATCAATTAAAAATAATTTTCAGTTCATGGCTATAGACTAATAATTATTATTAGTATTCGAACTACAAGCATATATATTACTACGTCAAAATTATATGTGACTGAATTTATAGGACTAGATTTCAATCGGAGATAACGTATATATTATACTGTGTGTATTTGTGGGGATATATACGCGAGCAACAAGCATTTTAACGAACAAATGTAACATTTTAAAATAACATTAATTGGATTGATGTTCGATGTGCCTGTTGAATTATATGATATTCAGATCTAACAAAATTATACAGTATAAAACGCATATCTTGGATAGTTTCCAAATAAATTTCAACATTAGTAGTTATGATTTATTTTGTTTAATTTTTGGAAATTATTAACGTAGCTGTAATGTTAGACATTTTTATCCATTTTTATTAAAACATTGAACCTCTACATTTTCACCTTTGAATGGTGAGAATAATCGAATACTCAAATTCATCCGTTAATAAATAAGAGGATTATTTTCAAAATTAATTATTGCCATGTTCTAAATTTCACATACCTGAATACCTCAATTTTGTATTTACCATCTAAGTCTTATAGGGAAATATTTTGCTTTATTACATTTAAAACTCATATGATATAGTTACCTATAATGAAATAAAAAATTGTGAGTAATTAATAATTTAATTAAATATTATGTATTATAATTAGTACTACTAACTGAAAATGAGTAAACCATAAGTTATTCAGATGTACTATTGTTTATTTGTATTATATATATATATACCTATATGAAGGACCTTGAAAATAATTTTATCATAACATGATATCCTTGGACAGCTTATAAATTATAGTAATTTTTGCAGTAAAAATATACCTAAATACTGAATTATTAGGCTATTTAAAATAATTGCGTTAATCAATATAATAAAAAAAGAACATTTGATAAATAATATTTTATCAATTATCACTATTACATAAACTATTCATCAATAGTTTATCTTATATTTTTCTTAGACGTATTTAATAATATTGATTTGAAATTATATTTTAATACAATATGTTACTTATATAAACCAATTGTAACCATTATTTGAAAAATAGCTTTCATATATTTTCTAATTTTTATTTTTACGGCCTTTATTCTTATATTTTTTATTAAACTTGTTCTTCAAACTTAAATTTATATTTAGTCTTAAAAGAATTATAGATCTTGGTAATAAACTAGTATTTATAACGATTTCCGGACGAGTTCTGAAATTGTCATTTATACTCGTTCAATATCAATTTGATGACTTTCGTTTTTTATACGATGAAATTATCTCCGTCATCTTTGGCTAATGTCTAATTAGATAAACGTTTCCCTAGAAATACCCATTGCATCACAACATAAATATTTCTTGTATTATATCTTTTTATTCATTTTTAAATTAGCATACGTTATTTTTACTTATAATAATAATATCCACAAGTTCACAAAACATATGCATTGCTTCAGTTGAGGCAAAACTTTTAATAGTTTAACCGTATGACGTTTCCATGTAAAATAATACACAGACTTAAGGAAACTAATGAAAATCTATATACAAGTAGACCATATCTTGAGTGCTCGTAAGTTAGTTGTATGTACATTGTACATACAACGCTCCATACAATACAACGAGTGGTTAATTAATTGACTTGATCGCGTACGACGGCCGCAATCGACGTCTTCTATAAATGTACCATTCCATGACGATAAAATTTATACTCATGTACTGTACTATAGATAGTTGGCAATCTATTGCCTGTTTCCTGAATTAATCGCTTAAGTGTAACATATTCTATTATAACATATTTTCTATAATAAATACCATTTAAAAGATACGGTTTATTGTAATTATTAGTGTACAAATAATATACAGAATAATCACTTCAACATTTTTAACTGATTGTAAAAATTTGATCTAAATAATATTTAACATGCATATGAAATCGTCACACATTAATCATTATATAACAAATTCAATAACTAAAAAGATCATTATTATATACCTAAATGGTAACTATTCATTTGAATTCTTTACTGTATTGTATGTTTTCTCTGATACCAGTAAATTGTATAAACAATAGAAAATATTTCTCAGTCAAATTTAGGTAGTTTTAAAAATTGATATATTTTATATGTAAATACTCCATATTTATTTCTAACTGATTTTAGTTAAATAAATAATACCTTATACCATCCCGAAATATTTGTACACAATAAAAAAATATATATATGAGCATTGTGGTCGAATAGTTATTGTATAAGAAATAATACTCGTAGTTGCATTTTGCTTTAAGCTCGATGATGCAAAGTTAATAGTTATTAAGTATAAACTGAAAGATTAATAGTAGTAGATAGAAACAATAGTTACAATTATTCGGTATGTGAAAATGTACATTTTAAAATATTATTTCGTTATTTATTATCATTTTACTGATTTTATTATCCAAAAACAATGCGAATAAAAATATAAATATTGAACAAGGTTTAACTCAGACTACAAGCGATCGAGACTCAAATAAAATATGTGTATGGGCATTACAAACATAATATAAAATATTATATATGTATACATATAAAATGAAGTACCTACCTATACGTACTCTCTGTACGTATTTATTTTTATTATTATTATTATTTTTTTGCTGTATGCATTTCAAACCGGTTTGATCGTGTATAGTATATATATGTATTCGATATAAATACGCAAAAAAATAACACATCGCCAAACGGTCGCCCGGCAAAGGAGAAAATAATAGTTGCGACGTTTCTGTCCGTTCTTGGAACGGTAGTAGTATATAATAGCGGTGCAAGTGCACGATATTTATCTGATGCACATGACGTGCGATGGATAGTCTTGTCTTCTACCACCGATATTTGGAACTCCTGTGGTTGTTAATCCCCTACTACATGTCTCACAACACGAATGTATATACTCAACAAATATGGAGACGTGAAGATTAATTTTCAGTTTCAAAGAATTTACAGACTTTTTCAAAATCAAATTAAATCCAGTTAGCCTCTTTCCAGGTTTCCAACTCATAATAAATTTAAATATAGGTACCTATTATTAAACCTTTATAATACTACAATAAACTGCATGCGTTGAAATACTAATTTTCTATAATATTTTTTTGTTCTTAATATTAATATTAATTAAATGTAAACAAATTGCATTTGTTTGATAATAATCTCTATTATTTCCTTTCAAGAATACAAAAGAAAACAACAGAAACCGTCAATCTCTCGAATATTTTGTTATTTTCCACAAAACATTCTCAGTCTTATTTCATTAAGATTAGAAGGTATTGAAAATACGAATTAATAATCTATAGGTACAAATTTTCTAATGACTACCACTGACTATGTCTCATGTGCTGACGTTGTATGGAGAAAAAACACACGTTTGTCCCATATACCTAACGTAGAAAGAAAAAACTAAGTGAATTACCTCAAGAAAATAATAATAATAATACTAGTAGGTCTTACCATACGTGAGGGCCAAAGACCTCCGGTGGACTTGCGGCGTGTGTTTACAGTTTACGCATGCCCGATAATATGTCTTGTCACGGTGGGCCGCGCGAATACATATAGGCTCCAGACACACAGCCTCTACTATTGATTTAGCACTCTTAAGTATAGTGACTAGTTGTCTAAGAATAATTTCGTAATAGACGTAGAATATATTATATACGAACGACGGATACAGGATACAACACGGACTTAAAATTAGAAATATGTTTCCTTTTAATTTTCAGCATATCTTATATAATTAATTAAATGTGTACCTACCTCTCATTTGAATGAGTACCTAGTATCTCTATGTAACATACTATCTCTCTTAAATTTACTTATTTAAAGTGATGAGGGTATAGTGAAAAGGGTACACATTTACTTTGATGTTATTTTAAATTAATAACATTTTGTGATTGTGAATTGTGACTGCTGGTTCCTTCGCTATTGTAAATTGTAAATCAATGTAAATCATTTCCTATGACACCAATAAAATCGAACGAATAAATATACTGCATAATATATCATAATATTACTAAACAATATAGTTTTGTGTAAATTTTGAATAATATTATAATTTATAACAGTACATTTATCAGTTAAAGTTACTTTGATATTTGTTTATCAGTTAACAGTAATTTATTAAAAATTATATTGTTAATTTATGTATGTACTTATATTATAATATTATATAAGTACATATAGCATAGTCTGCAATATATTGACACATTTATACTGAAAAATTTGAAATTTGTTATTTCATAAACTTTTATTTCGATAGCTTCAATATTTCGTCCATTTAAAGTTAAGAAAGTTTAAGAATGAAATAAATAAAATGAGTACATTTTTTCACTTATCGTAGCTGTATTATGCTGAACACGAACAATACATTTGACCATTGTATTTTAATTTGTACAGCTATAATAAGAATTATTTTTATAAATTTAGTATCTTTAAATATCATTATGAATATAATATAATTACTTACTAGTATTTATAAACAATGCTATTATATATATTTTTCATCATAGGTTACCAACTTTCAATAATGCGTTCGTTTGATCTTTTTTTTTTTATTATTCTATTAAGGCATTCCTAGCTAGAATAGCTATCTAAGCCTATTTATATTATATACATACAATTTTTTACTTACATAAGTGCGATATAAGTTCCTTTGATCAAATCAAGTACTATCGACTGCCGTTGTTGGAATATTTTTGCCTTCAAATCAAATATTTATTTAGTTTTCTCAAACATTACATTTTTTAGTATCTATATAATATGATAAAATTCATTATCAGTTAACTGGAAAATAGCATTGTATAACAATGGCCATAACGTAACGGGTTTTAACACTAAAGGTATTCAGTAAAGCCTACATTCTTATTATTTTTTCATAAACGCACTACACGATTTTGCACGACACCTGCCGTATATAGTGGTAGTACCCACCTATGTATTTTAGTATGTGAAATAAAATTCTTTAGAAAACTCTGAATCTACACGGCCATTAATATAACAAATTTGTTGATAAACCGTGGTAAAATACATGTTACAGATAGCCTTACAATTAAGTATTAAATATTCAGTGTTATTCATAAAATACCATGGGTACCAAAAATATTCCATTTTTATTCAAACATAACTGAACTCCAAATTGTACATTTAACTACATTGGTATTTGAGTATTGTATTTTGTACCGTGAAAACTATGTTATCAAATTACAAATTGCAAGCATGAAAAGTACCTATGTACAATAATAATATTATATGAACGTCAAAATAATTTTTGGAGATTTCAAATTAAAATATAAAATAGTATTGGGATTGTTATAATAGGTACCTAATTTACAAATTGCATAATTTTATTAATTAAATTACTATAAAATAAAATAGTACTCTATAATATCATATACCTATATAGTATACATATATGTATATATTTATATGTATTACACTTCTATATTATACAGTTAAAATTATGATTATCATTTGGCGTTTACCCTAAAGTTTAGGAAGTACTTTTAAAGTACTATATTTTATTTTTTTTAGTATAGATAATTTAATAACACTATATGTTGCAATAGGATATTAATATTATTAGGTTAATATTTTCTTAAATCCTACCAAATTTTAAGTATTTAAATAATTTCCAATTAAACTAAGTAGAGAGATAAATATAAATATTAGATATTAAAATGAAATAAAGCCAAAAAAAGTATGTTAAAAAGTATTATCAATGATTCAAATGTCTGCATAATTTATGCATATTTACGTGATTTGAATAATATTATTACATTTATTATATTACGGCAACACGACATACCAGAATTTCTATCCCAATCACTAGGTCCAGACGTATCAGCCATCAAACAGACGCTAAACTTCATAAAAGAAACGGAAATCGAAAATTTATTGTAATATATAATATCATGTAAAATCAAAACACCTATGTAAAAATTATGTAAAAAATCTAAATTAGGAAAAACAATGTAATTAATGTAATCAATGTCAGCCAATGGCCACCGCTGCCGAGGCTTATTTTTAATAAAAAAAAAAAATTACGGCAACATTTTTTTTTTTTTTACCAATCATTATATTATTAAACGACCTTCCCAGTGAAGATGAATGCAAAATGATAAATACCGGTAGTGTAAACACGCATAAATCTTTGCACGTCATTGGGCTACTACCTACTAAACATACTTATTTCAATGGGTACATTTCTGAACGACTGAGAAAGTGACCAAACACGTTGTGAGATAACATATTGGCATAAGAGCCCCTGCGGGAGCTTGTTGTGCTGGGCGGTCGCGATTAAAACAATCCGCAATAAACGTGAACATTCCTTCATATTCGTAAAATGTATAGAAAATTACGTGCATAACTACTTAAATAATACCTAACCCATTTGTTTAAGTGATAAGATAAAACGCGATGATAGGTTAAGCAAGAGTACAATATATTTTTTTATTGTTTTGTAACCATGCATTCATTGTTATAACGCTCCCTCCCACTTATCCCAGGTCACAGAGTGTAAACTCGCCAAAAGCTCTAAATGTATTCGACGTTCTTGGGTTATGATAATACAAACTTAACGATTTTTAGACATTTATTTTTACTCATTAATATTATGCTTGTTCGTCGTTTATAAGTATTTCGACAGAGGTATTTAATCTAAAGCCTAAAGGCATTGTCAATTACATGGACATCGATTTATTATACAATATAAAATAAATATATATCAGCAAGAAAAACAGAACATTAGACAATTCAAATGGATCTAGTTTTGTGACAAATTGCTGCATTAGGAATTAATATCAAGTTGATATCTGTATTTTTACAAATAATTTATGTTTTATGTACCTACGACGTACTTAAAGAACACGCTTTGTATTTCAAAAGTTAGAATAATAAGTCACATATTGTCAGTACATTTTTGATACTTTCTATTTTATTTGAACTTTGATGAAAGATTTTATCCAAAGCGTATCAAATTATATTTATTCTTATTTCAAGTGAAAATTTAATTATTATTAAACTCATATTAAATTTACAATATTTCTGAGCTTAAACAATATAAACATAATGAATTAGTTAAACTTCTAAAATACATAGTTAGTTAGGATAGATTATAGACTGTAGTCTATAGATACAATGTAAAGAATACTGAACAGTTTTTGATGATTCATAGTATTTATTATTATACATTTTTATAAGATTCAAGTGGAAAAAATAGAAAAAATTAATTATCCTTATTATAGTACATTATCGTCCATCTTACTGTACATACTCTATATAACTGTTTGTATAAAAATTCCTGAAATCTATAGAAGCATGAAAAATCTGTTACATAGACTTCGTGTTCAGAAAAACCAATGAAAAGTTTTGAATTCTGACACCCAGAAACGGGTCTTGTACACGTTCCTTTTATTTTGTTATTATTATTATTATTATTATTTTTTTTACACACTTTTCACCGCCGTGACATCACGTGTGCCGCTGAGACGTGTATACAATACTACGTTCAGTATAGGTATTATATTATTATTTGTACAATAGATTAAAATAGTAATTCATGTAAAATAGAACCTAGGGGCAATTGGACGGTATTAAAATCTGTTTAGATCGTAATACGCCGCGGCCATCCTTACACAGACAGGATTCCTTTGTTTTGTTTCTTAAATCGTATAGGTAAAATAACTTTAATAATTGGAAAATATCCCGGGCCAGTGGAACATAACATTTATCTGGGGGCTGTGTACATCATTTGTAATATACTACTATACATCATGCATAGCATATATATATATATATATATATATATATATGTGTGTGTGTGTGTGTGTGTGTGTGTGTGTGTGTGTGTGTGTGTGTGTGTGTGTGTGTGAGTGTGTGTGTGTATTGTACGATATACGAAGACGGTTTGTACCAATCTAATACTACTCAAGACGGAATGATCGACCGTCTATCGACTTCGACACATGGATATTGTATACACACGCTGCATTGTAATATTGTGTAAATGTATAATGTAACTAAATAATATATATTATAAATCAAAAAGACGGTACTTGTACACTTCTTTACATATTATGTGTACCGATATATATATATATACGCTTGATGTTCACCGAAGAATTTAAAATTGCCCCCCGTTCACCGAATAATAAAGACGAAACTAATTGTTGTTTAATTATTATTCGAAGAAACAATTAATGTTCAATGAAAATATATGGGCGTTGTTTAATTCGAACGTCTGAATTTATATTTATGATTCATTTTTGCTGTTTTGTTTATTGAAAAATGTGGTAGTAATATTTGAGATAAAGAATAAACCTATACAGTAGAAATAATATGACATGCATGCGATTCAAACACAAAGAAAATCTGTCACTTCAGCGAATTTAATATATTGAGTACCTCGTCTCATTTCGCGGCTCACAAGGCGAATATATTCAATCGAAATAATGTTTAAGTGCGTTGCTTGTTAAAAAAATCACTTTTTAGATGTTATATTTAAACTATATATAGTTAGATCAAGATAAATTCTTTCACACACGTTATCTGTATAAAGTCTACACCATTTTAAAAATAAGTACTCTGAAGCCGAATAGAATCAAATTACACTATAACGTTTATCGTTTAAAAGTGATACATAAACAAAACCTAACAGAGTATATAGTATTTAAATTTTAGATAATATCTATTGATAAGTAGAATAATTTATAAGTTTATTTTTCTTACTAATATTTAAAAAGCCATCCGCGAGTTAAGATTTTATTTGAATATTATTGATTGAAATTTTGAATTACGTTTACGAACTCAATTTATTTTCATGAGGGAACAAGTAGTCTATTCACCGAATATCGACAGTTGTATCCGAGTAATTGGATTTGTTAATTGTTTCCTTTTTGTCTAAAAAATAAATCATCCCAAACTTCACAAAATATTTCAATTGTTAAAATAAATTACCAATATAACATATGCTGAAATTCTTCAATAAGTAGAATGTCACAACTATCTCATGCTTCTGGTATTTAGTTTTCTAAAACGTAAAATTGATAAGTACTGATAGCGTAATGTAATTCCCAATGGAGGGTCGCGACCACTTTTCAAGGTTGTTATCGAGCACTGAGTAAAATATAAGAGAATAGTCGTGGCTTTATAATGACCTTTTGTTTGGATGGTCTGGTATTGTCTAATGTTAATTTTCTTACAAATTTGATTCTTATTAGCTGGAATGGATATATTGGTTTAGTTCAAATTAGTTTTTTTATACGTACCTACGTCATTGTTGTGTCATGTAAACCCTTTGATAAAACGAATTTTTATAGAACGAAGACCAGTAATAGGTTTTATATTTTATAATTATCTTGTTTTCGTATGATTAATTTATCTTAAAAAAAAATAATATACCTCAATAAAGAATTAGATCAACCGGTACATGCGTTCTCAGAGCAGTGACCGACCGTGTGCTCCGAAAACCATACCTGTGCGCCTGGGTATTTTTTAACCGTGACCCGTTTCAAAAAGTAATATCTAAGTGAACTCGATCTTCATGTCACCCTCGTTGTAAGCAAGGAGACGATTGTTATTCGGTCACGGCTTTCTAGGACTAATCTATATAGTTTATTGTCTGAGATTCTATAACGCTATCAGTCACGCCCGCACAAAACGTCTTCTTGGGAACAATAAATAAAACTTAATACTTGGTAGGTACCCCCGTCTATAATATTATTTCCACGTCTAGAGAACCTAAGAAGTGAACTTTGATAGTTAAATGTTAAATATCATTAAATGTTTACCTGTATGAATTTGTGTTTTATACGGCTTTATGAATGTTTGAAATGTAAGTAAAATTAATTTTAATGAATCAACAAATTCACAATTTTGTCATTGTTAAATGACACTTAAGTATTCAACATACTATTAGGAAAAATAAAACGATGAGTATATAAAATGCTATGTTCATACATTACATGTAGGTTCTGCTAAACAACTAAGATACTTTGAGTCATTCCATTTTTGAAATAATAATAATCCATTGCTCTATTATGTAAGATATGTGTTTTTTTTAATAATTAAATCTGTTTAACATTCTTGTCTGATTTAAAATTATATATTATGTTTTTATTATACTACTGTATTACTTTAATACAATTTTATTTTGAAATAAATACTGTTATTTAAATTTCAAATACAAAATTAGGTATGTTTTTACGAAGAACGCTTAGTCATTAAACAAGAAACCTTTTTTTAAATTGTAGTCTATGTCACTGCTTGCTGTAGGTCATAGAAACCTTTCAAATAAAAAACATATAAAGTTTCAAAAGTATGTTTTAAAGTACTCAACGTCCATCGCTCTTCTCACTTTATTTGTAATTGGTAAACAAGACAAAATAAATTTAAAAAAAAACTACATTCAGGAACTAAAATGCTATTATAAGTGTCTATGCCCAAAAAGTTTTTTAGTACCTTATAATATATTTTAAAGATATATCATTTGAAAAATATAAGTAATTATACAAAAATGTATACTAAATAAAAATATATCATTTTACTTTTCTTTATTGCCAAGAATTAACTTTGTTTAATTTATTTGTGGGTGAGAGTAATAAATTAAACCGAAGTGTACTTGACATGTTTGATATTAATTACATAAACTGTGAAAAACATTAATGCCTTATTATGTATTCTATAACGAACCATATGTGAAGAAACATTTATTTTTATTTACGTTAAACATCAATATTGTGTTTCAGGTCAAATGAATAAAACAAACATGACAGATTTTCAAAGGACCCGGAGTAAAGTGTGGTTCTCAAACGACGATGATGAAGATATCCATCACTCGTGGCGCCGACAACCATCTTCGTCGCCAGAGAGTAGACGCGTGTCATCAGGAAGTCCGAGCAATGGTAGTCACAAATCTCAAGACTCGGGTTTTTCTGACTCTGAGAGTAGTCCCCTAGGACTGTCTAAAGCTTTACCAAAAGAAGACAAGCAACTGGATGAAACGAATGTGTTCACTGAGGAACTCCCAGGTGGTGTGTTATCCGAAGCTTCAGTGGTCAGAATTCCGTCGCCATGTGAGTCACAACAATCAGAGATTTGCAATTGTTTTCTACCGGCTTGCGAATTGTCGAGGAAGTTCCGTTCGCTCGAGTACGTGGCTGATGATACATCGTCACCGTTCAGATTGACAAAAAGATACGAAGAAGAACTGCGAACGCCCAACCGGACATGTTTCATCGTTGACGAATTACCTAAAAGCAATGTAGTGCTGTCAACACCGAGTTCGACCAAAAGTTTTGACGGCCATTTCGATCAGTCAGAAAATGTCACCGTTGTAGAAAATATCAAACCGAGCAGCAGCAGCAATGAGGATTTGATAATCGATCCACCTAAACCGTTTGTCGATCGTTTAAACTACGCGGATTCTGTTAGCTTATGTGAGTCTGACAGGCCTGATACACCTGAACACACATCCACTCCAAAATCGACCAAAGACAGATGTTGCACTCCTAGATTGCATTACAGAAAAGAGCTACAACTGAGAAAACCAAAAAATGTACAAAACCGCACTGACAGGTATATGTTTACTTTGGTTTATTTGGTTAATACTAAAATCATTATGCACAATATATTCTAACTTTATATTTTGGTTTTCATTATCATCTCGTTCTTATAACTAACGAATAACAATAAAAATATTCTGTATGCTTCTAGTACCTACTTATTTATATAAATATGAACTAAAGATATATTTTTGCATAAATCAAAAATTTAACTTTACTAATATTAGATTTAAATGCATAACCTTAATAATTATTATCTATAGAACTGAACGTGAAAACGAAGTACCCGTTGGTCAATGGTTAAATGAACTGCGGTTTAGGTGTGAACCTGAATGTATGACCACCTTACAATCGAAATCGATTGCAACTTCGGAAGATGCGTGCCGTTTTTCTACAATTGTTTGTACGGATTCTGAAATTGTAAGAGACCTTTACCAACGTACGAAAGCCATTTCTGATGAATTTAAAAAAGTTTACAAGTATGTACAAAAAAAAGTTGTGTTTATTATGTTCAAAATTATTGAATGATTACATATTTTGTTTTTATTTTTTCAGTGATTTAAATAAATGCCGAATTGATAATTTTGGCCCATCCGTCCAAACATTAACTGGTTTACTGTTGGACTTTGTTTGTGATCATGAGAGTGAGCTACCTGAACAAGGTCAAGATTTATGTATGGACTTGGTCGATGTATCGGAGAAACTAAGAGTCCACGCCAACCGACGTCTGGGAAACAGAAAAATAATTCTTAATGACGTGTCCGCATTAGGACAAATATTTAGCGAATTAATCGACGCATTGTTAATGAAAAGGATACAGGTAAATTTAAGCTTTGGATTATTTTTCATCGGATTGTAATTTGTTTTCATTGTAGTCCTTGGTCAATATTTTGGAAGAACCAAGCACTGATATCGAACTCGTCAAAACCATGTCCAGCATCAATAGTTTAGGATTGGAAAGTGTTCATCTCGGTAGTTTAGTGACAAAATGCAATGGTGTACGATCACTGCTGACCGTTTGTTTAGACGCTGTGTCTAGTACGGTTAGGTCAGCTTCTCTGCGCACATTAGCCATGGTATGCTGTTCATCGGACAGCATTAGACAATTTGAAAAGGTAACTAAAAGGATTCATTGTATGCAGATATAATAATTTTTACGAAATTATCTTGGTAGTTCCAGACTATATAGTTTAGGCCTTGGATAGTTTTAAATATATTGTTTAAAAATACTAATGCTGTTTTGTCATAATAATAGGCCGGAGGCGTGGAGATTATATCCGATGTATTAGGAAGTAAAACCCGCTCGGAAAAAGAACTCACCGATGCCGTGTCCGTATTAGCTCAGATAACTGCTCCTTGGATCGAAGACAACCATGTGGTCAACGGGCTTAACGAATATCTAGACACCATTATATCCTCGTTGACATGTAAGTGTTCAGATATACTTTATTAAGTGGCCTATAATGTCTGTAATGATATATTTGGAATGCATTATTTTATTTTATACTGTGTTCACAGACCTAGTTGAGACCACGCAGTCTTCGGAAACGTTGTTATTGTCGGCTGCTGCTTTGGCCAACATTACGTTCATGGAACCGAACGCGATTTGGACGATTTTAAACATGGGCACCGCTGGATCCTTGATCGAAGCTGTTAGGAAAAATGGAACCAAGTCGTCGGTGTTTTTGCAAGAACAAACGGCGACGCTGTTGGCAAATATGGCAGCGGTCCCTGAAACTAGACCACACATGGCGGCCAATCACGCGGTGATTGCTTTATTATGTTTCCTACAAGTACGACACTCGCCGTTACAGCGCGTTCCTGAGATATTGGCTGCTGAACGTCTACAGCACAAGACTGCAATCGCCTTGTCCAGGTAAAACGGTCATTTCACGCATGACCATTTTAAACTTTACCAATGTCTTCCATGCCAGCAGGGTCTATAATATTCAATTTTTGTGCTACAGTGCTACATGCTAAGTTACCGAATTTTAAATGAAACTATTTATTTTCAAACCTGCAGATAAAGATGTGTCTATATACCTTCTGTAATCAGACTTAACTATATCGTAGAAATCATGTATATTTTTTTTCTGTACCTAATTTCCGATTGGTACAGACCAATAATATTCTTAAATATTCGTTTGTGTAAGGAACGGTTTTTATGAATCAAATTAAAATAATTTTATTACACTCATTCGAATTCCGTTGTACACACTTTAGATTTTGTGCTCACAACTTGCAGCGTGAAACGAATTTTCGTGGTTTATCGAGAAACGGTTAATTCTTAACTTTTCAAAACTTATGAATGGGTAGATGATATTATGCATATTATGAAATCGTAACATAATTATTTAGTTTTGAATAAATCTGCCGTACGCAGAACATAATTATTAGGTTTCTGGGCCAAATTATGGGCGGGTTAGTTTTTCGAAATTAGCTTATGAGTTAAGTACTTGTAGTTCGTTTTGGCATGGTAATGTTGCGCGCGCACGTATAGTAGGTAAGGTAGGTAATTAAATTATTGAAATACTATAATGTCTAGTTATTGCTTCCAACAGTTCCAACTTATATGCGCTATCATAAGTCCGCAACGTAACTTGCACGGGTTCTGCACCGATCGCCGTCATTATTCGTTATTAATTATTATGATTATTATAGATTGTGCAGTGACGTAGAAGTTTCAAAACAAGTCGTGGAACTGGAAGGCGTTAACCGTCTGATTAGGTTATGCAAAGACGAACGTGAGCGAAATCACAGCGACGGAGTTCTAGTTGCGTGCTTGGTGGGTACCTATAATATATATACTCGTATATATACTACCGAGAATTTATTTTAATTGTATGGTAAAAAAATTGTTAATGAATAATGACGTTTTTCATAGATTACGTTATTTGTGAAAATATCCAGCAATTATTATTTATTATTTAATTTATTTAACTATTTTCGGAACAAATTTTTTATCAATTTTTAAAACCTAATTACCACTATAGAATCAATACATTTGTGTCAAAATGTGTTTTTATTTTGTGAATCATATATAGATACAGCATAGTCCAATCAAAAACCTTTTTTAATTTTAAAGACGTTTAAACACCTCTCTTAATTGGATTTTTTTTTTTATTCCTTATAATTATACATATGCAATTACTAACTAATATTTTAACCACTTGATCATACGTAGTTAATCACATATTTAAAAAAAATTTATAAAATATTTGAATGCACGTATTAGAAACGTTTTTTGTTAGGTTTAAAATTATCAGGTAATTCAATTTATTCATAGTTATCTTGTTTTGTAACAATATCGTAAAAGCCTATATATTTATCTAATAATATAAAAATATATAAAATGAAAATATCTAACAATTATCTAGCCACTAGACGTTTTATTGTGACTAAGATTGATTAAAATGTATTGAATATTGATGCAGACAGCAGACACCTAATGCCAAATCATGAATAATAAAAAAAAAAATTACGAGCGTAGAGAAGGGTACTTTTCACGATAGTTAAAAATAATACTAATGAAAATCCTGTTATGATATTATGTTGTAACTAAAACACTGTTTTGTTTAGGCCTCATTACGAAAACTTGCTGCGAATTGTGGCAAAGACATAATGAACGAATACGACGCTGCTGATCTGATCGAACCAAGACTGCTGGACTCATTTCTATTGTATTCGTCAAAGCAAGAAAGTTACGTTTGAATATTTCAACCCGGGGAAGGAAATCAAACTTGACCACACTTATTTTGCACAGTATGCATGCACCTATCCGTTTATGTAATACGTATAATTATCGTTGTATTAACCACTGAGCATACAAATGTGAAATTTATTAAACGTAATTTTCATCAAATATTTTATACCTACCCATTATGTTATATACCGTTTGTAAATTATATTTTACTTTATCTAGTCCACATAATATTTTATGACAAGTGCCAACATAGATGATAATATTGAAAATACTTAGAAGGTACTATTTACTACCATTTTGTCAATAACTCTGTAATTATTATTACTATTATTATTATATAAAATATATATACATACATACATTTTTACATTTTATAGGTATACCTACACATGTTTTTATATTATTAAGTAGGTAGATTTGAATTTGAAACAAGTATGCATTAATTGAATATCATTTTAATTACTTTATATACTTTTCTAATATTTATTTTTTATACTATCATTTGTACAAGGGAAAAAACCTTTTTGTATTATTTTCGTCGACTATAGTTAATTATTACTGTTGTTAAATACTATCTCTTGATTTCTATAATTTAGATACATTAAAATAAAGTACTGTAACCTTATTTAATTTGTGAATTGTATTATTTCATTGTGCAACAAAATTACTTTTATAATGGGGAGTATAGACTCCAAATGAGTTTCCCTGATAACTGGTAAGTCAAGTATTTGTATTCAAGAAAATAATAGTAAACATAAGGGAATTGAAATCAGTAATTTATATCATGACAATCACACATGCAACATGAGAATTAATTAGTTATCCATTTCCGATATGTACTGATCAATTGTTGCAATCAAGATTAGCATTTGTCAATAAACTTACATTAGAAAGACTTTCTAAACCTATTATTTGAATCCATATGAATTTGAATCCAACTTTATTTAAATTTCAAAATGAACATAGTTAACCTTTGAAGGCTTATGGGGAAAAGGAGTGATTATAGTTCAAGTAGAAATGTGAATTCCTATCACATCAGTAATACTGTAGTTTATTAATGTGTACATTGAAGATAGAAAATGTCCAAATTCTTAAATTGAGTGTGTAATAGAGACAGAAACTTATACCTACCAATTTCACCAAGAATATATGATGATACTCATTCAATATAATTAGAAAAAAATTTAAGGCAGTTAAATTAATAAACGTTATTTTAAAATAATTGTTTTTTATTATAGTTGTCAAAAAGTCAAAAAGTGAACAAAAATTAGTCAAAAAGACCGAAGCCCATATCATCATCTTCTTCTTCTTCACTTTCTACTTCTTCTTTCTTAGCTTCTTGTGCTGGAGCTGCACTTTCAGTAGGAGCAGCAACGGCAACAGCAAACTTAGATGGATCCTAGAATTTAAATTAAATTAAATCAAATATTCTATTTATAATAATAAATAACTAGATAGTTACCTTCAAATACTCCTTGAAAGTTGTAGCTTCTTTGAATTCAATTTCAGTTTCAGCAGCAACTGCGACTAAGTTCTTGAAACCATTGATCAACATATGAGGTGCAGATATCAAAGTTGGATAATTGATAGCAAGACAAGCAGCAGTCACATGAGCAACTCCCTACAAACAATACATCATATTTTATATTTCTGATACATGCTATTCTAGAATTTATATCTAAATAAGGAACCTTCATATTTTCAATATTTAAACAAATTACATTGCACTACAAAGCAAGTGCATAAATTTAAAATGCAATAATACATTGTTTGATGTAAAATAAATCTTTAAATCTGGTATTAAATATATTTTAACGTTGGTAATAAATTTGAACATCATATTGATTATACAGGAGAAAAATTTCTATACACAAATATTGAGTAAGACTCTGGATACGTTTATTAGTAATTTTTAAGTTGTGTTAATCCGTGTATAAATAGTCCGTGCACAATAATCATTGGTGGATATGAGAATGGGGCACAAGGGCATGGGTTCCATGCGCCCTTTATAAAAACGAATACTTAATCCTGTCCATGGTGTTAACCATGCATCCATACTCAACTTTTACAATTATCACTCATCTTAAGAATAAATAAAATAGTTCTACTTATTTATGTATAGAAATAAAAATATAAAATTAATATGACAATGTACAACACACAAATAAACAAAAAATATTCATAAATTTGCAATAATGTTGTTTGTTATCTTCACTATTTAATATCTATCATAATCGTTAAGTTACATCAAGGTCATCGAGCTGTAAACTTAAACTTTATATTTTGGCTGATTATTTGTACGGAGTTCATCTATAAATGGCAATTATCAAGCGATAACGATTAACGAACGACATACAACTTAGTACAGGAAAGTTGTATAGCATACGTCAGAATAAGATAGCAATATTATTAATTTTATAAAAAAAAAACTTCTAGACCTTAATTACAAGGGTACATGGACTTTTGATACACGTTTTTGAAGATATAGCACATGAGATATAGACATGAGCACAAACTTTAAAAACAAATGTGGTTATATAATTATTTAAGTGTAAAAATGTGATATTCTATCAATACATGTACCAAACGTTATATCAAACTAGTGTTTTTAGCGCATTCGATAAAAATTTACCTTAAATGAATAATAGAACATATTTTATTTTAAAAAATAGTAACAAAATCAAAAGTAATCCCTTATTAATCATACTACCTAGTTTTAAAACATTAAACATTTAATATTTATTATAGTTCTTAAACACCTTTTTTTGTTAAAAAATACAATTACATATTATTATAATTTTACGGAAAAAATACTTAATCTAATTAAAGGAAGAAATTTTAAGTTTTAATTTTTTTTATATCCATTACACAATAAATCATACAACAGATTGGATCCATTTTTATCCTATTCGCATTACTAAGGGTTAAGTTAATGTTGCTAATAAAAATGTTTTGTATAACAAATTCAAGCAAGCTCAGTGAATGCATTTATCAACATTTGAATATTCTGCTGGGGAAAGAAGACATGAACAGCATATTCATCATAACTTGCTTTTAATGTTTTAGAAGTGCATTTAAATAATTAATTCAGATTTATAATATCAACATCATCTCTTCTGACGGGAAAAGAAGACAAAAAAGTTAAATAAAGAATCATCATCATAAATTATTTTTCATTAAATATTGTTAAAAATGAATTCAGATTTAAATTGTCAACATTATGTCTTCTGACGGGAAAAGAAGACAAAAAAGTTAAATTATGGATCATCATTATTAGTACATATCATTTAAATAAATGAAATATTATTCAAATAAAAATTAACTTACCCCTAAGAAAGTTTTCAACAAATCTTCAGGTTTGATGTCCAAGATTTCAGGTTCAAAGATAGTTCCAGAATCATATACCATCTGTACAGCTAAACCATATGAAAATGGAGAAATATTCAACATGTTCAATAAGGTTGCTTCAGAAGCTCCTACCTTGTCACCTTCTTTCAAAATATGCACATCATTCTAAGCATGTTTAATATGTAGAAATTAGTAAAAAAAATAATCATTTTACAATATGTGTATTATAATACTTACAATAATTTCAATTGTTCCCTTGGAAATTTTAGTTGGAATAGAAAGCGCCTGGAAGAAAGATGTTTTTTCAGGCCCAAGACCAGTGTTTTGAGCAGGAATGACAACAGGGCATGGAGCAATAGCACCAGGACGTGCTGGAGCACGTACTTTATTTTCCAAAAGTTTATCTCTGATCTCAACTAATTCACAACGAGTGAATACAAAGCCTACGTTTCCTCTAATGTGAGCCAAGATCCTAAAATATTAAAAAAGTAGAAAATAATTTCAAAAACACAAAAAGTATATAATTTGTTTTTACATTAAGTTTTTAACAGTAAATCAGACTGCACAAGGCATTTTACATCAATAAACATCAATCCATACCAATGGGTTCAGCCATTTCTGGCTTTGGCATGTTAACGATTGATCTTTTAAGAAAGATAAGTTCATCACAATTACTGTAAATACAATAAAAATCCTACACATACAATATAAGTTTCAGACAGCAATCAATGCATTTAACTACAACAAGCTTCGTCCGCACCAATGGGTTCAACCATTTCTGGCGTTGATACGTTAAGATTCCACTTATTCAGTTATGATATTATCATCACTAACTTAAAAAAATTGTTAAATTTCATAAACACATTAAATTAATACTTTTCAAGCGATTGGTTCCTGTCGATGTGTCCTTTAATAGCTTTCCTCATCATAGTGTTCTTGCCCATCAATACTACAGCATTTCCACGAAGACTGATACGGATCTGCTGCATCTGTTTTGAACCTACATTGTCGGCGCCCACAATGAAACATTTTGGGAACTCATCAAGCAAGTTCTAAAAATATAAACAAATTAAATTACAAATTACAGAATAAACCAATTTGATTATATAAAATACGTACCACCAACTTCACAAAGTAGTTAGCTTTCCAAGTCGCTTTGTCCTCTCTACCCATCTTGTGGCGTAGAGATGTAAATACGTTTAAGAACTAAAACCAAAATATGACGTTTGTTAGTTCATATTTTCTTAATAAAGCATAGGAAAAGTACAATTCTAGACTAGAGATACCAAAAAATATTTAAGGTTATGTTTACGACACTACTTTTGACACAATTAAGAATCGTAAAATTGTCCATGTTAATTATGAAATTAACATTAACAAGTAGTCGAAATGCCTTTCAAAAATGATTGAATTATTATTAGACTCAATAATAAATCAAAATAATTTAAATTGAAAAGAACCCAACATGTTATACAACATAACCATGTGCGCAAATGTAGGTTGAAATACATTTGAAAAGGCATCAACCGCTGATGGCATTAATTTCGCATCACAATACAGAGATATTTGAGTAAAATAAGTTTAATCGATAATTATATTATTTTCAATTGGTTACTTACCTAAGCGATACGCGTAAAAAATGATCAAAAATTCGGAGTTACGAATTTTTGTCGTGTTGTGGCATCTGAAAGAGACCGTGCGGCGTGCCTCGTGGGAATAAATGAGCGATAGTAATATAGCAATATCAAAGAGGGGATGGATAACAAACTGATTTCATGGAAGAAAAAAAGTTTCCAATGACTTTCATAAAATGCGTATTTTTTAAAAAAAAAACTTATAATACATAATATTGTATA
This sequence comes from Periphyllus acericola, assembly GCA_949715065.1. Classification (NCBI taxonomy): domain Eukaryota; kingdom Metazoa; phylum Arthropoda; class Insecta; order Hemiptera; family Aphididae; genus Periphyllus; species Periphyllus acericola. The sequence continues at coordinate 13,183,966 of OX454269.1, forward strand.
AAAACTATTTAAAATCCAAAAGAAAATAATTTAAAAGAATAAAAAATATTAAACTTATAAAATGTATTGTTATCACAGTTTTTAGCAGAAATTAAAAAGCTAGTTAAAAGCTAAGTTTCTATAGATTTTGAATTGCTAATTGTTAAATTTAGTAATTGCTTATAAACTCTAGATATTATATAATACTATATTTTTAATAACTTATGTAAATTTCACTATGTCACTATGTATCTATGTATTGATCAGTATGCTGTGTCTATTGGCAACTCATGTAGTGAGCAGCTCGCTTCAATAAAAGTTGTTTCTCTCTCTTCAATGATATTTTGTAAGTCTATAAACATTGGTAAAATATTAAGTGAATAAGTTAAGTACAAGTACACTTAAAAAATTTAGATTTTAAATTAACGATGTTAATCCTTAAAAGTGTTTATTCTATTACTAAATGTACAGTTATTCGATCTACTTATAAAAATAACGTATTCATTCATGAGTATATCATGATTTATGCATGTGTAATGTGCAAAAATTTTTATGATTAGTATATACACATATATTATGAAGTATAAATAAATACACTTATACCTATTCACAATACGAATCCCTTATATATCTTGAAAATGAAAGTTATTTTTTTAAAGTCGGTAAACATTGTTTTCATTATTTAACTCTGTGAAAATATCTACAAGCATTTTTTAAAAATTATTATAGCTCTTATTCTTATGTGTGATGTGTGAAATAGCTCAATTATTACTATTTCTAATTATTTTACTATAATATTATAATATTATGTATTATATAGATAATAGATATTATTACAATACATAATAATTAAATTAAAAATCGAACATAAGGAATAAAAAATAATATTCGAAGTAACTATGTATTACATGACTACGTGACCCGTATTTTGTATTTCAAAACATTCAACTCTTATCTAAATATTTTGTTGATTCGATCTTATTACATTGTCCATTGATCATATTACTAATTATTATTTTATTATCTATTATTATTTAATCTTTCGAATAAAACATAGATTACAAAAAAATATATATTTTCGCTTTAAATAAAATATAAATCATAGTACAACACAGAATGTACAATGTTTATTTATATTTTATTTACTATTAAATATAAATTAACTATCAAATACATAAAATGGTATTGAATTTTTCATATTTGATGTTATTTATTTAAATGTAATTAGCTCTCTTTACAATTTTATCAGAAGAGATTTTCAAAAAACGTATTATTTGAATTTTGATGGATGCTTTTCTTTAGCTGTAGTTGTTGTATTTTGGGAGTACTTTAGTGAGTCGTACTTGTGTTTTTGGAACACAAGATTGTAGGTGATGAGGTTGTTGGAAGGTGGGACTGTGGGAGTGGTGACTTCTTTTCGGAGTCTGGATAGTGTAATCGCCCAGTAAGTGAAACATGTCAACATTTGGCGAGTGGCGGCCGGTTTCGAACCGGCGAGCATGCGATAAGCACAGTCGCCTTATCCGCTCGGTCCTGCCACCAAGACTGATGTATGTTTATTTTTAAGATATAACGAATTAACAAATTAGTTCTTTATTTCAAAGTCCAAAATAATTACGAACTCGTAGAAATCAGAGTTAATTAAACTTAATTAAGACAAAACCATTAAACATCCTATAATTGTCAATAGAGCGATGTGTTTAGATACAGAATAATGAATACACATTAACATTATACGTTTATACATGATGTTGAACCGATACTGTGCGAATATAGTGTAAAGCAATATAGAGGTGCCTACACCAAAAATAAAAACTGAAAGAGTTAATGAAATAGGAAATTCCGGCAGCTGATGGTGCACCGGTGAGTCGCTATTTCCATTCCCGGCTAATTTAATATAGACATATAGTCGAACCTCAAACGAAACTAACGGTTCTGTGAAAATAATCGCTAAAAAGATATTTCGTTAAAAAGCAATACAATTTTTTTTTCACTTAGATTACTTGTTATTATACATGTTTCCTGTAGGTCTGTATGAAATGTATGCAATTAATATTTTGCAATAATATATTTATATACCTATATGGTAATTTCATTATATGTTGTACCAACTATTATTGAGAGTGTGTATTCTATAAATTACAATAGTTAAACACTTTTTGTAGAATAGTAAATAATAATATAATTTTTTCATTAAATAGAAACTTTTTTTTATGAGAATTTGACGGTTTCATAAAAAATATCGTTGTATAGGCATTGTAATTCGACTGTATTTGTTTTTCGTGAAATCTGTGTAAATCAACACAGATTACACGAAAAATTTCAGAATAAGCACGAATTAAGATATTATGCAAGACACAGACCCACAAGGTGGATTGATCACCTTGATATTATATTTATAACTCATTCAATTCACAAATTAAGTTCTATCATTTAATTACATTTTTTCTGTGTACATTAAATTACAAAAAAAATATAGATCGTGAATATAATCTAAAGCGTATCAACTCTATAGACCTATAAGGAACCTATAAGGAATCAGGTATTCAGGTCTATAGACTACCTACCTATAGGCTATAACTAATAACTGGATGGTACCTACAACGACTTTAATCGTAGGTCCGTAATTAGGGGAACTGGGGAACACCAAGGACTGTTGCTGTTGCCCCGGGCGTTAGATTTTAGTAGGACAGATGATTTTTTAAATTTGTTATTCCAACATATATTTGTTGAAATTTTATAATAATATTTACATTTCTTATTAATAGTAATTCGTTAACGAATTATGTACGGTTTACAAATAATTTAAATACAACAGTTTTTAAAATTATAGTATATAATATAATTATATTTATTTTTTGAATTTTTCCCTCAATAGGGCGTTCTTTTTTTTGTATGATTACGTAAGAATGTTCTGTGGTATAAAGTCTACGGTTATCTGTAATGATAATATCGGCGGCCACGGCTGCAGCTGCAATGCTGATGACAACTGACAAGTATTGCGTTCTGATAAGGATCATAATAATTAATAAATATCTGAAAACTAGCGTTAACTGTTTATCCGTGCTTTAGCAAGTAGTTATTAATTTCCTACGTTAGGTTATTAGCATTACTTATAGTCATAACTTCATTAGTCTGTACCCTGAACTCTGTAATGCTGTGCGTGCCGCCTAGTTCTTGTGTACTAGTTGATATAATTTTTCATGACAAAGTACTCTGTAGTGAATTCACTGTAATGAATATTCAGTATTCTTCATTAGGTACCTAGATATTTTAATGTATTTAAAAAACAAAGAATTTACTAAACAACACAGAGAAATATTTTGTATCTTTACTGCTAGTATCTAATCTTATTTAAATTAATAATTATGTGTTACGAAAACATAGGTAACATTTTGTGTAGGTTATTACACTTTACAAATTTGTATGACGTACAAGTAATTTGAATTTATTGTAATCATTTTTAATTAACTTATTGCATTATAAGTGAATAAAAATTGTACTCTTTTATCATGAGTATTAGTGACTGCAGTATAACCTCTGGAAATTCTGTGGTGTTTTTGGACATCGAAATTGCACATGAGAAAAGTGAGTAAAATATTTATTTAAAATACCTAAGATATATTATTTTTTTTTTATGTTGAGCGGAAATTCTACTGTCAATTAAAATATGTAACTACCTGATTGTTTCATAATAATTGTTATTTATTATAGTTGGAAGAATTATCATTGAATTATTTAATAATATAGTACCTAAAACGGCTGAAAATTTTAGAGCACTATGTACAGGCGAAAAAGGTATTGGTAAATCAGGATTACCATTACATTTGAAAGGATCACATTTTCATAAAGGTAATATTTTAATTAAATATGGACAGTCAAACAATTAATCTCTTTAGATAATATTGATTTATACTTTAATTTATAGATGTATTAATACAAATTGTTGTTTGTTTAAAGTATTTTGTATAAAATACCATCCTATACATATTCATTTATGTACTTATACACATTTTTTTATTATTTTTTATAATTTTAGCTATTCCTGAGTTCATGATTCAAGGAGGTGACATTACTGTTGGTAATGGAAGTGGAGGTGAAAGTATATATGGTTGGTTCTTTGAGGATGAAAACTTAAAATGCCTGGTAATTATGATGTTTTTGTTATATTTTAATAATTAATTTTAATTTAAAATTAGAGAATATACTAACTATGTATTAGATATCTACAATTTTAATTTTATTACTGCAAATTATAATTCTTTTGAGCTTATTACTCTATTATATATTACACACCAACATAGGTAGGTTTAATAGTATTTATACCGTAGTTTAAGATCATTTTGCAACTGGCTTGTAACATAATAATACATTTGTTGTTAATTTAATGAAGACACTGCTAAAATAAATTGATAAACTAATTGATCTATATTTTTAAATGAAATTAATATCCTTTATTTGTAAAATATTATACCGCAGCAGTTATGGTAAGAATATAAAATTACTGTTTTAAGAATAAGATAACTGGAAAGGGAATATTAATAATGAAAGATTAAAAGAATAACAGCATTTTTTTTTACTAGGGGAATCATCAAAAATATGGTAGTAGTTAAGATGGAATTGAATAAGCAATTTAATTCTGCAGATAATATTTACAGTTGTCTTCTTGATGTTATTTCTGACTCATTGTTCACTAAATTATATAAAATGTATACATTAAGATATTAATTTGAAATTAAATTGCTTGAACAATTATTAAATTATGTTTGTGTGAATATATGGTATTACAATATTGGTATTCTATTAAAAGACAAGAATTGCAAATTATCCAAACATCCCTTATAGTTTATACCACTACCCACATCACTTATAAATTTAGTACGGACTTTTATGGCATTTACTTTTTTTTCTACTTGTTCAAAACAAAGCTACATCAGCTATAAATGTAATTCATAAAACATAGAATAATTGTGCAACATTTTATTTTGCCCTATTTTTCCTTTTTCCCTTTAAACCTGGAATTATGCTTTTTATTACTTGTTATGCCTTTTTGGAGGTTTATAGTAAATTTTTATTTGTCAGTTATTTTAAATCAAAATTGAAATTTATTATAAATACTTGTAGTAACTTCTAACTATGTTCTCATAAAATTTGACATGTGAAATCTATTATGAATCTATTACATCCTACTTCATCTGTAGATGTCGAACATAGCTTTATAAAAAACAGAAAATTTAAACATAATATATTGTTTGATTATCAAAGAAGATTTTTTTTGAAAACTTAAAAGAAAATTGATCGTCCATTGTAACTCGTATGATATTGATAAATGATTCTTAAACTATCATTTCACTAATTTTTATAAATTATCTGAAATTATCAGAATAACAATGGAAGAAAAATAATAGAAGGCTTGTAAATAAAACTCTATTTTATTATATATAATAAAAAAAATGTTTATGACATTGTTTTTAAGAGGACGCCCGTATGCGTTGTCTCTGTCTTAAAAACGTACAATGTACAACAAAACGTACATGGTTAATCTGTGTTCAGCAGAATTTTTTTTTTTTTGTGTAGTTAGCTTTAATTTTAGAGTAAACTGACCTATTATCGAACTTAAAGGAAAGAACATTATTTGTGTCTTCTCTTATATTTTTTACTATATTATAATTTTTAAGGTAGTAACAAGATTTTGAAAATTGTAATATTTTACTTAATCATAACTTGCCAACACAGAAAAACATACAAATGTGGCATCCTCTTAAAGCTTTTTGGAAGATTTGTAGAGTTTTATTTTAAATCTTTTTCTATAGTTTTTTAGTGTTTTAAATTCCATGCTCTACTTATAAATATACTACTATTTATTATTTAATTATTATCATATTATTATATTTATTTATTTATTTTTATTTGAACTTTAAGCATGAACCTGGTGTAATAAGTATGGCTAATACCGGTAATGCCAACACAAATAACTCACAGTTTTTCATTACAACTGTTCCATGTCCACATTTAGACGGCAATAATGTTGTTTTCGGAAAAATAAAAAAAGGATTTTGTGTTGTTCAAACTATTTCAAATACACCTACAATAAATGATGTCCCTATCAATGTAAGTAAAATTTTACGATTACCAATTTGTTAAATCTCTTAAGTTTTATTGATTAAAATTGTTGAAAGTTTGTACTATATTGTATTTAAATATATTCTTAAAATTAATAGACACATTGTTCTTTCTTTTCTACCATTATAATTATTATTATTGAGATTTCATTTTTTAAATTGTTTTTGTTTAAATTGTATTGTACATGATATTTAATAAGATACATATTATGGCTTATATTGTGTTTGTGCACTTTGGGTTAAGCTCAATTTTTATTATTATCTTACCTTAATGCATGCTTCAATCATGAATCAGACCTATATAAACTGTTTAATTTTTTGCTAAAATTATAAAAATTACCTATTTAATATATAATATTGACAATTTTATAATTTTTAGCCCTGTGTAATCACAGACTGTGGTGAGTTATCCAGTGACAGCAATACATGGATTATTCATGAAAATGATGATACGAGTGATATTTTCCCCCCTTTTCCTGAAGACTGGCCTTTTCATCAAGCAGATATTGATGTAATTATTTAACAATATATTTTAAACTATTTGGTTTTTAACTATCCAATTTTTCAAGGTTGTACATTTTTGCAAAGTACTTAACCAAATTAAAGAATCTGGTAATCATTATTTCAACTGTAAAAATTATTTTAGTGCTAGAAGAAAATATGATAAGGTGTTACGATATTTTAATTGGTAAGTACTGAGTAAGTTATATTTTTTTACATTGAATCATAAATTATTTATTCTAATTAGGATTAAATCTGTATGGATAGTAAAAAAAAAAATGATCGCTGTTTAAGTTAATATTATCTATATCTTCATATTATCTATATCTTTGTATAAAGGTAAAAATATATTGAATATGTTTAAAAGTTTAATTGTTTACAAAATTAATAAAAAAATGACTTTTAAACACCAATCATTTTTAATAATACTGTGTACCGATATCAAATGTCATAATGCAGATGATTATTACTCTATTATTTATTAATTGAATTTATATTTGAAATCACTAAATATAATACAATGTATGCAAAGAATAAGATAGTAATAGAGAAAGTGTCATGGAGTAAATTAGTGAAATAGCAGTCTCTCCTGTTTGATAATCAGTACACCTGCTAACATTTAAATTCCTGATTTCCCTATTTCTGTCAACTGACGTCTGATTTATTTTGTAGTTATTAACTATACTTCACTTACCTTAAAATTATATTATATTTTTTTTGTGATATTGAAATATATTTTTTGTATAATTCTACCTTAGTAGTAGTTATAGTCTTAGGTGTTTGAATTTTATAAATATATTTACTGACTATAACAAATATATTTATGGAATATTTTATAGTTAAAAAAATTTAGGGTACTCATGTTAATTAACTCAATTACATTTTCAGGTATACAGAATATTATAAAAAGTCTCAAAATAATTTTGAATTGCTTGAAAATGTAAAAATGAATACATTATTGAATTTATCCTATGTTTATTTGAAAAGGAAGAATTACAAAAGTGCTATTAAATGTGCTAAACAAGTAAGTTTAACTTCGATAATATCTTCTTTATTCACAATAAGAACCGCCCTAGAAACCAGTTTATATCAGGTCATGTCTAGGCTGTTTGTCCCATATAATTAAATATTGTTGCTAAAATATAATACTAGTTAGCCACCCCAAACCTTTCTTCTTGTGAATAGAGCATAATATACCATACATCATTTTCAGAAATGTGTAATATTATTAATGAATATAAGCTTTTTATAGAATTATAAATTAATAAAAAGCGCTCGGAATTAATGATGTTATAGTTTAATTTTGAAATTTTTGAAAACTTTTATTTTACAAATAAAGAATATAATATATTTAATGTTTACAGGTCTTAGAAATGGATTGTAAGAACGTAAAAGCACTTTTTCGTCTTGGTCAAGCATATGGATCACTTAATTTTTATGACCAAGCTATTTTAAGTTTTAAAAAGGCGCTAGAAATATTTCCAAATGATAAAACATTTTCAATTGAGTTGAAAAAAATAGAACATGCTCAAAAACAATATTTAATCATTGAGAAAAAAATGTGCTCAAAGATGCTTTCATACTGAGAAATCAAGTCCTAGAAATTATAATGATTTCAAGTATATATTTTTGAAGACATTTTGTTATTGTTGAAATAAAAAAAATTTCATTTATTATGGATAATAAACATAATTTACATAATATCTTACCTTTTTTTATTTATAAAAACATATTTGTGATTTGGAAATATGTAAAAAAATTGTATAATAAAATAGGCAGTTGAATAATTATTATTTTTTATGTACAGTGTCGAGAAAATTCGAACATTATGGTGTTTATGGGCATAGGTCTTGTAAACCCGATTAACAGTTCACTTACATACATATTATAGCGATATAGTAATATTACATATTAAATCAACCTACTACTCAATAAATATTACAACCCCCCCCCCCCACAGTGAATATTGAATCCTCATAAATTTGGCTTCTATACAAAATTTGATGTAGAAATTGAGAAATGTATACAGACGTTCGTAGTAACCGGAAGGTTGTTGGTCGAGTTCGTTTTATTTTACTCGTTATAGCCGATAACTCGTTGTAAACGTATATTTTAACATACAATCATATGGGCTCGTGCCGGGACCTAACGTTTTGCTTGTTGTAAGCGGTATCTCGTTCTAAGCGATGCTCGTTATAGTGATTTCTACTGTAAATTATTTGTAGATTGTATTTCATACCTACCCATATGATTTTGGATATGAGTATATGACCATATGGATAAGGTTTTTAATTATTTTATTTTCTAATCTTATTTTAGTATATTATAAATGCTGTTGATATTGCTGTTCAGACTGAAAAAAATGTTGAAAATGCCATAGAAAATGAATCATATGTACTTTTTATGTAAATATAATAAAATTAAAAGACAAATTTTCATGTTCAAAGGTATATTTCAACAAAATAAAAGCTTTAATGCATAGTTTATAGTGCGTATTTCTAATGTTATTAGAGCTTATAAATCCGGGCTCTAAATATAATTAATAAGGTATATTATGTTCGATTAATTTTAAAACATGTGTAATAAATAAATAAATGTGTCTCTGATAGTAAATTTCATTCAAATTCATTTGTTAATTTCATCCGTTTGAAATAAAAAAAAAGATTACTAAGAATCTTTTTCAACCAATGTTTTTACACATGAAGTGATCAAAACTAATTTTTTCTGGTTTAGAAAAACATTTCATAAATTCAGCAAAATTAATTTTTTCTGCACTTTTCTTCTAAATTGAATCATTATATGCGGCCGCATGTTTCTAAGCTGCTCTTTATATTTCTTCGTTGATCAGTAGCCAGTAGTCAGTACATTTAGATGAATGAAATAACCTAAACGATCATATTATACTACTTCATACGCTGCAAGTCTCTGACTAATGGGATTCGAAAATTGATCAATATAGGTAGGTACCTATAAAGTTTTATATTTTAACTAATTTATTCAAATTTCAAATATCTATAAGACTATGAATAGCACAAAAATGGTTGAAATCTTTTGAAATTGACACTTTACGCTTCTCCAGTAAATTTTTTTTGGTTCGCTGGAAAGAGCAACTTCTCTAGTACATAACATAACATTTTCAAACCTTAAGTACATTGATATTGAAATGTCTATATACTCTAAAGACTAAACTACAAAAAAGTTAGCAGATTTCGTGTTTTTATTAATTTTGATCAAAATTTAAATTCAAAAGCTTATTAATAAAAATTATGATTCCAGATTTTTGACATTTTTTGACACGTGAAAATGTTCAAGGAATTAATCGCATTAAAATTTGAAAATAAACCAAACATTTTTTATTGACAATTTACGAATAAAAACCAAGAAAACTCTCCAATTTTAAATGGCTATAAATAGCACAAAAAATCTAAAACCGTTTAAAACTTTGCACCATCTCTAATCTGAATACTATAATAGACTTATTACAAGTATAAGATATTAATAAAGACAATAAACACTAACTATAATATAGTAACTACAAATATAATACACTATATAATATTATAATATAATATAGTAACTACAAAGTCTTCTTTCCATCGTGTTAATAATTAGGTAATAAAATAACCGGGCGAACCTCAAAACTAGCGCTTCGGCGGAGAACCGTCGAAACTATCATTATTTTATACGGAAGTGCACTGGCGTTATCATGCTGTTCGTGATTACGGTTTTTAAATTTTCTAAAGTGATTCATATTATCGCGATTCATATCAAAATGAAACATATCAGCTGATTATCTGATAAGCTAAAGTCATTTGATAACACTTGCCAGCTCTCCAAAACTCCGGACTTTGTAGCGATTATAGTAGCCAACACTGAACACAGTGTATTGACTGTGTATGTATATATATTATATAAGATTTCAAATTTGTTCGTTCTGACACGTTAATGTGTTGTACGCTCATTGTGTTCCTTTTAGCAGTTAATTCTTAAACATGTGAAAACAGTCGGTCAGTTGTTAGATTTTTGTTTGTTATTAGTTACAGTGTTGTAGAATATTATATTCTAAGAAACTTCAGAAATGGCTTCAGTTCTTAAAAAGCAGATTTTAAAACAACTAGCAAGGTAAATACAATTATTCATATAGAATACTATTATAAGTATTGTGCTGTATTAAACATTAAATGGAAATTTTAGGTTTACTAAAGGCCTGAAAGAAGAGGACATCAATTTAAGTACATTTAAAGGTGAAGGTGAATTAACATCTTTGGAACTTGATGAAAATGCTTTGATGGATGTATTGGATGTACCATATTGGGTGCGCATAACCAGTGCTAAATGTGATAGAGTTTTCTTTCAGGTTCCATTCATGGCCATCAAGAAAGTTCCTATGTCCTTGGTAAATAATTTATTTTATCTACCTGTTTTTCAACATTTTATAAAATTGTATTATTGCTAATACTATTATGATAGTAAAATATATAGCATAACATTTATTAGTTCCTTTTTTATTATTATGTAATTATATTCAATAGACTATATGATAATATTTTCATTGAAATATATAATAACAAATTATAAAATAATAATTAATTAGTATTTTAATAAAAGTAAATATAATTATTAAAATATAATTCTATTAGTTTTATACTGATAATTGAAAGAGAATGCTGTACAGTATTGATTACCTAATAACTTAATATATAAATATTTATTTGTCATTTACAACAAAAATATTAATTATTTTTACTGTAGAAAATAGAATACTTCTTAGATAAATCACCATACTGTTTATTGTACTATTAAGTATATTTGTTAGTTAATAGTTAACCATAAATTTCCAAGGCTTATTGAATAATTGTATTAGAAAAACTACCTATTTTTAAAAATGTTTTTTTTTCGATAAGGCTTTAGAATTTCAATTTATTTTTTAACTTTAAAATTAATGTAATTCAGTTATTTAATTATTAACTAATTTATTCATTAATCAGTTTGAACAAATGTATTGTATTATTTAATTTTGTATTAAGTATTTACATTTTATAGACTTTAGATAAAGTATCAGTTGAAATTGAGACTTGTGATAATGTGGAATCAATGGCAATGAGAGAAAATGTACAAACTGCTGTTCAGCCTGGAAAATATAAATTCATTAATCAAGTAATTGATGGTATGACTATACAAATTAATGAAGTTAACATTACTTTTAGAGATCCTGCTTTTCATGCATCTGTTCAGGTAATATTATTTTATGTTTATAATTATTTTATTTGACTATCATAAATATTGTAATCATTATATAAATAATTAGGTATGTTATCTTATCAATATTGTATTCATTAATTTTAAATGTTTTCTTTAGCCAATTTTATCTTAAAATGTCCTTATATTATCTTATGGTTCATTAAAAAAACTAGTAATTTGTAATATGTTTTATGTAAAATATTTAGGAGTTATGTAATAAAAAATAACATTTAAATAATTATAAATTAAATTATTACAACTGTATAAATTAAAATAAAATGTGAAAATTGACAATAAATAAATAAAGACTGGTAATAATTATTATTATTATTTGAGGGAGTTATTGTGGTTCATTGAACAGGATCAAGATTATCCTTACATCTACGTCTTTTGAGACAACAATAGAGTGGTTAAAAAATTTAATTGCGTATTGGCATGAAATTAATGGATTTGAGTAATGGAATTATTTGTAATAATTTCTACAAAATTTTCCTCAGTTTTAATATTAAGGTCTCAACGGGCAGTATGATAAGGAAATATGAAGGATCAGAAGTTATTTGGTGTTACTCCATAGCTCTGTAGCAAAATGATCATAACATATTATAAACTTATTAATAAGAAGTTTATTTTACAGTATTTTTTATAATTTGGATTTTAAAATCAGTTGTTATAGGTGCAATCTAATGTTGGGGCGAATTTGATTGACTAAGTACTTACAGGAATAAAGGCATTGCGGATTATAATAAAACTAAGTATGCATGGATAAAGTAGAGAGAAACATCAGGGGCTTACATGGGACAGATCCCATATAGTTGTGAGAGAAAAGACTCGAGTAAAGGTGGAGGATAAGAAGGTTTTAACATTTTTAACATAATACTATGATTAATATAATTGTAGAGATTGAAAGTTTTCAATTTTTTTTTAATACTTTTATTGAAATTTACAATCTATACAAGTTAGTACAATAAGTATATATAGTAAAAAAAAAGAGATTTTGTAGCTTGACGGCTTAACCAGGAAGGTGCACCGCTGCAAAACCTAGAAAATGTTACAATTTGATTAATTATTTTTGCATTTACAATTCATTGGTTTTATGATAAAAAAAATATAACTAATTTCTAGTTAAAACCATGATGTATAATTGATTTTTATGTTTTAGATTTTAAAAATATTAGTTCAGTCTAAGTCTCCGAATTGGGAGTCAACTAATCTTAAAACAACTAGACTAAAAAATGAACAGAAGACTCAAATATTGATATTCAAAGAATTTACTTGGCAGATGATACGAATTGAATTATATTCTACAAATGATCGTAATAAACCTCCTATTAAATTGTTTACAAATGATATAATTTGTCGATTAACTATAAAGAAAAGACTTTCAGGTAACTTACATATATATATATATATATTTAAGAATTATACTTATCAAAAATAATTATGTTATAGATTGTTTTATTTTGGGGTGTAAGTTAGCAATTCTAATTGAAGAATTACTGTGCGTTTTTACCGATTCTCAAATGAAAGCTGCTCTTCATTACATAGATTCATTAGCTGGCGTTGTTAAAAAGTCAACTGATCTTTCACGCAAAAAAAAAGCTATTAGAAAGCTAGAAGTATATAACAAATACTTTAAATAAATGATAATGTTTTAATCATAATATTTAACATTTGCATTTTTTTTATAGTGCTTACCTGAATATCAAGCTCAATTAGATCAGGAAAAAAGAGGAAAATTTGTTTCAAGTTCAAAAAGTTCATGTCTTTTTAGTTTTCACGATGTGGTTGAAACATCATACCATTTTGTTGCACAAAAAATTAATCTTCACCTTAGTGATGATCCTGGAAGTAAGACATGATTTATAAAATTGCTTTTGTTTATGTTTTAATGAACATTTTTGAATCTTGAAGGTCGTTCACTTCACCCAGATTTACAGAAAGGCGGATCTATTCAAATTGAAGTGACATGTTTTCAAATTGATCTATATCCTTATCATTTAGCTGATAGTGATAGATTACATTGGGGTCTTTACAAAAAAGCTAGTTCGTCGTTTTTTCAATGGTTAAAAGATTCTCAAAGTCAATTTTGGGAAAATCTGTATACGATGATTAGAGAGAATTTTCAAGTACCTGATATTGAAAGAGGAAATATTACTAAATATCTGAAAGCCCAATATTCAAAACTAATGACAAGTTGTACAGTTTTAAGAATGGATGACTTTACTGTATTTAGGGTACAGTCTGGAAAAAAACAAGAGCAAATTGCTTTTATTAAAGGTATTTTAATATTATTACTAAGTATGTTTTTCTTTAATGTAAATATTAAATTCTGAATCATATTTTCTGATTGTATTATGTTATTTCTATTATAATTATTACTGTGTTATAGGGGATAAAGAACGTCATAAATTACCTAATGATTCCAAAGTAATACATGCAGAATTTACATACTATTACTATCCTGGAGATGCTGCATTTCCATGTAAGTAATTTTTTAATTATAAATAATTATAAAATTATTGAATAAAAAAATAAATAAAATTTTTTAGTGCCTCCATCAAAATTTTATGCACAGTTAAATCCAGTCCAATTGAACTTTGATGCTCTTACAATATTATGGTTAAATACATTTGCATTGAATGTTTATAAATCACTCATGACTACAAATGTAGCAAATCAAGATAATTTAGGCAATATGATATACTTTGACATTCTTATTGAAGCAATTATGCCTCGTGTAAGTAATTATTTATTATTTTTCAGTTAAGGGACAGTTTATCATAATTTAACATAGGGTGATAAGAATGTAACTCTTAGATATAAACCAAAAAATTAATATAACAAATACCGTTCTTATTATCATATAAGTAATTAACAATGAAATAACATCAAGTATTCATATTTTTCATTATTATAAGTAAAACATACTCCTTAATGAGTGTCATATTAAATGTTCATAAAAATGTTTGTAGTACTTTAAATGGAATGAAAAATTAAGAAAGAGTATAATTGATTAGTGCTTCATTGTTTGCTACTTTTCATCTTGTCTGTATAATGTTAATATAAATAAGTGGATATTTTCAGTATTAATTTGACCCAACTTCTAAAATATGTACATAAATACAACCAACAAGTTTTGTAAATCTGTAAAAATTATATATATATACATATATTTAATTGTGATAGCATGCTGGCTATGAATTACACATTTTAACAGTTTTGTTTTTAATATAATATATAGATTAATATCTATATTATGCAATAATGTGGAACCTTGATACCTCCAATATTTGTAAGTCATATTTTTGATAACTTGAAGCAATTCCTCAGCTCTTGAAATTTCAATGTTGGATAAACATTTTTTTTTTGTCCCAACCAATTTTAAGTCATAGTGGTTAAATGTATAGTAGATCTATGCATTTTAAAATAAATTATAAAATAAATGTAATAATTTATTGATGGTTATTGCTCTCCTATTTCATTATTTGAAATATTTATAAAATATACATGTACAATATTGTACAATAATGTACATATTACATATAAGATATGTGTATTGATTTAGCAATCATACTATTTTACAAGCTGATGAATGTCTCGTGTCATATATACAAATTTAAAATATAGTTATTTAATATTTGTATTCAATATGTACTTATATTTCTACAGTTTATATTTGAAGAGGCTACACTTTGTAATAATCAAAAGGATCGTCCTAAATCATTAAATTTACAAACGAGTCGAGCTACTTTGAGTAATATTCGTAGTAATGAACATGGCATGTCAAGATCTGACTTAGCTAACTGTGTTAATGGCTTGCAATTTGCGTCTCTTTTCTATTCTTCCGAATATCCAGCCAAAGATGGAGATTACCATCCTGTCACAGAAAAATTATTAAACCATGCCCAAGGTAAAAATAACAATATATATTATTTACTATTAAACTACTCGTTTATTGTTAATAGGGAAGTTGTTTAATTTTTATCTATACTGAACTCATGTTAATAAGGAACCTCTGTAGTGACCAAATTGTGTTCAAACAGATCCTCTCACCCACATTATAATACAATTTCTTCCCATTTCGGACAAATATATTATACTGACATAGAAGTAGTCCTCTTAGGCACATTCTTATTTTTAATAAAAAATTCTATTTTATTGTATTTTAGTTTTAGAATCTTTTACTAATGTCTAATGCTGTAAACGTATTATATTTTACATAAATATTTTCAAAATAGTCATTAATAATTGCTACTACAGTCAAACTTGGTTAACTCAAAGTTGAAGAGACCGGGAAAAAAGTTTGAGTTATCCAAATTAGGATGGATTTGATGATTTTCCTATCATCAACAATGGAAATCTTTCTGACCCGTCCATGTTAGCTCCTACTAACAGCGTTATGCATTCTTTACTTTGTTTATCACCATTGCACCATTCACCTTTAAAAGCTATGTTTTGTCGGCATTGAAAATGCCTTTGGGATTTTTGCTTTTTATTATTTGTTGCAATTTTATTTTCCAATCATCAGCTTCTTGAACATTTACATCACCGCTTTCACAAGTTACGGTTTTAAAACAAATGTCATTTCTTTCTTTGAAACCATCGAGCCATCCATTGCTTGCCTTAAAATTATGTTTTTCTAATTTTAATACGAATTCTTCAGCTTTTGCTCTAATCAACAGCCCACTCAGGGGTATTTTTTTGTCACGTGTCTGTTTAAACCATTTGTAAACACACTCATCAATGTCAGGATTTTCCGGTTCTCTAGCCCTTTTTCTGCCCTTTTTACGGGACGTAGCCAACTTATTTAAAATTGTTTCTTTATTTTTAAGATAAGTTGACAAAGTGTTAAGTGGAATACCAAATTCTTTAGCTATCAAAAATTTTGTTTTCAATTCATTTTCAACTTCCCGTATCGCTGCCGCTTTTTCCTCATATGTTAGCATTTTTAGCACGCGTGTTGATGACATGACGAACGCCAACGTAGAAACAAACACAGAACACTAAACACGAAAGTCATTCATTGTCGTGTAGTAAACCAGTTAGATAAACCACTTATCGGTAACGATAACGCTAACAAGTCATTAGTAATGAGTAATGACTGATGTCTGTAGGGCTAGAGACTTATAGGAGTTTGCATATTTTTTAATAATTATTTAAAACATAGCTAAGTCACATAGAAATTTGTTTCATGGTAATAGGAGTTTAAGACAACCATTTTATATTGTGCATATTTTGCTATATTTGTATTTTTAATACATATTTAACATATTCTATACATAAAGTACAATATTTAATAGGAATTTTCTATAAATTGAAAATAAAAAAAGATTAAAATTATTAAACAATCTATCTACCTAGAGTTTTTAAATTATTAATTCATAAACAGAATCAATTAATTTTTTAATTTGTTTTTGTTTTGTTTAAAGGCAAACTTAAAAAGAAGAAATGAAAATAATAAGAAATTATAAAAATTAAAAAATAATAATAAAACAATTTGTAATTTTTGGTTTTTTAATGATAATTAAATATTTTTAAGAGCATATTTAAGCAATTTTGCATATTTTCAGAGCATATATGATCATTTTTAAGGGCATAAATGCATGCATATTTTAAGGTTTTTTAGAGCATGAAGTCCCTAGCCCTACTAATGAGTAATCAATTTTATATATAAATGAGGGAAATATCACAATTTTATAATTTAATTTATAATTTTAAAATTTTTAATAAAACTCAAAACTTCGATTTATCTATGAAAATATTTGAGTTAAAAAGATTTTTTTACATTGTTTAAATAAGAAATTCTAGCGACTGGAGTAAAAGTTAGAGGTATCCACGATTTCGAGCTTATAGAAGTTCGAGATAACCAAGTTCGACTGTATTACAAAAGTTTATTATGAAAAGAACTTTTAAATTTAATATGTGTTATTAATAATAAATTATAATTTTTACTGAATAACAATTTTTAATATAAGTGCAATTATACAAGGTATATGTCAAATTTTAGTTAAATAAACTTATGAATCAAAATTTTAATGTTGTATGTGAGGTCAGCTTATGTAGATATTTAAAATACTAAATGAAAAATTTGTCAACCCGGAAATATATGATTACAAAATTTCATTGAATGACAACATTAACCATCTTTAATAATACTGAATTTAAATAATTCAATTTAAATGTTTTATTTAAACTTTCTTTGTTAAAATGAATTGTAATTATTTAAAACATTAATAAAAATATTTCACTTCTATCAAGATTAATATTTGTTTTTAAATTTGTGTGTTTATAATTTATTTAAACAATTCTAACTAATAATTAAAGTTCAATATTTATATTGGTTTAGGTAATGATAATGTACGAGAATACCCCAATAATATTTTAATTTCTTCATTTGAAGAATTCATGAACGAGCTGAGCCAAGAAATTTTATGGATTGAAGCTAGAGATATTTGGTATGTTTATAGTTTTTTTGATTATTTTAACACTGTTCATACTATTTTAAAGTCATATAACTAATTACTGGATTAGATTATTGTTACATCCAATTAGTTTTAAAATATTTGTTAATTTTTTTAGTCATGTTATGTTTATTCATGTTTATTCTTTTAGTATTAATTTATCTCATCAATATTAGGTGCGTACGATTGGATCCTGTTTGGGGTGATTTTTATGGTGCCAGAGCTGTTGGATCTACACCAGTACCATTTCTTGAAGCTTTTCCATTAACTCTATGGGTTCAAACGCCTACACTCACTCCAAAATCTGAAGCTTTTAATAGGAGTCTAAAATATGGTGATATGACGGTGTTATGTCATGTACCAAATTTAATAAGCATACAGATCAATCATTTTCAATATCTTTTTCTGATGCGTGTAGCTGATGCAGTTGATGAAGTTAGCATTTTATTATTTATACTGAAGCATTGATTAATCTAAAAATTATTTTAAATATTCAGCTGGCTACGTATGTTGTTGCTGATCAACATAGTATAGTAGGAAATAAGAAAAGTGGATC
Source organism: Periphyllus acericola (assembly GCA_949715065.1). NCBI lineage: Eukaryota > Metazoa > Arthropoda > Insecta > Hemiptera > Aphididae > Periphyllus > Periphyllus acericola. The sequence continues at coordinate 13,202,826 of OX454269.1, forward strand.
ATTTGTATTTGCTGGATTATTTGCTCAAATAGAAGTGACATTTGTCACTAGTGCTCAGTTAGATATATTGGGCAAGACTGGAGGTGTTGACGATGTGAGCTCAAGTGTTGTAGCAGATTCATCTAGTATAGCAACTCAAAGTGGACATAGTGCACAATTAAGTAATATTGTACAAACTACATATGAGGTATAAAGACTCCTTATTTTATATTTTTAAATATATACAAGCTTTGATTTTTCTTTAAGGATGTTGGATATGTATATGATATGAGCCAAGCATTCAGAATACCAATGGCTATATCGGCAGCCAATTCTAAAAGAAAAGAATATATTTCACAAAAATCTGCATCTGTTGCTTATGACAATGTCAAAGAAATGTCTCAAATTAAAATGGCTGAATCAGTTACTGCTGATATTACTTTACCATCTTTCAAGGGGATGAAGAAACGTTGGTTTAATTTTGGAGCATCAGTTGATCTTTCAGGAAAACAAAACATAGAAGATTTTAATGATAATGCATCAGTCAGGTAGAGAACAGTGAATTAATAATATCTATATATAATATAAATTATAGTTATGTGTTTAGTTAAAATTATATGGTATTAATAACAATTTTTAGGTCTGATATGAGTTCAGATAGTGAAAGTTTAATGGACTTGAGCTTGGATACAAATGATGGTGCTGACGTAATGTTTAAGTTTCCTTCAGCACAGAGACCAAAAGGTGGATTTGCTAAAAATATTGAAATTGCTTCTGAAGCATTTGATGATATTTTTGGTGGAGGAGATTTGACACCGCCAACCACTTCTAGCGAACGAGATTCAATTGGAAGTTCTATTAAAAGGAAAGATCTAGTAAGTATTTAATTTTTATTTAATTAACTTGTAGTTAATTTTTTAATAAAATAAAATTTGAAATGTTTAATCATAGGATCAAAAATTATAATTAATTTGTTTTATAAGTTTCAATATTTTAATTTCAGGTTGCTATCACTACACTAAAATTTGGACGGGTTGAAATTTTACACCAATCACAAGGTCTAAATTCAGTTGTTAAATTACAAGTTACAAATGTTAGTACAGAGGAATGTCCATATATTCCTTGGGATGAATTTCAGGTATCTTATTTCAATATTTCTGTGCAATGTTTTATTTTTATTATTATTTTTTATATACCTTAACATTTTTTTCTTCAAAACTGCTGCATGTTGTTATTAATCAGGTTAAAAGAGTATATTACTTTTTTAAATCTAGTAAGTAATTAAGGTTTTATTCTTTATATTAATGAATTTTATTCTATGAAAATATGATAAAATAATTACATGAAAAGATATTAATTGTTTTGTCAAATATATTAATTTGCTATGGATTTAATTTAAATAAAACAAATAAATATAAAAATTAAAATGTTCAAAAATCTTTCAGACACTGGTAGTGGATGAAATATAGGAATTGAGTATTGACTGGGGCTTGTAAAATTTAAAAGCATTGATAAGTCATCTCATTTAGAAAATGTATGTTAAACATTTACATTGTGAAAACAATAATTACCCATCTAAATTATTTAATAATTCAAATAAGTAGTTGATTTCTAATTAAGTCCATGCAAAAGTATTATTGAAAATTATGGCATTGATAAAGTTATTTTTTTTAATTCACTCAAATTATTAAATAAATCAGTTCAAATTTCTTGAGACTTGGAATTATAATATTATATGTTTCAATATATTTTATTTACATTAAACTTAAATTGATAATACATTTATGTAAATAAATCAATCAAGTATACTAAGCCTAATTAAACTTCTTTTAATACTTATGGATCTTAAATTACTTTTGGAAAAAAGATTAATATTAATGTATTAACTATACTTGCATGATCATTATTGAGTTTAATATTCACTTTGTTTTAATTTTATAATTTTCCCTTGGAATGCAATGGGTGCGCTTACACAAATAATTTGCTGTTCATTTCCCAGCATAAGAAGGTACTCATAACAAATAATTTCTGGTTAAATTTGTTTTTTCGATCTTGCAACATTTTTCGTATTGTTACAAAATGTTCTAAATTGGACTAATATTTTTCTATAAGATCTAAAAAACAAAATCAGTATAATAGCACACATAATTTTAGACTAGTTTGAAAGCATTGATATATTTAGATTTATAGGCGCAGCTAAAGCTCTAATTTTGCGGATATTGACTTTTCTAATTTCCAATTAATAATAAATTATAACACACAATTTAAAATTTACAAAATCAGTCTTATTACTTTCAGAGATTGATTACAATTGTAATTATTATGCGTTTTGATATTTTTAAAGTAATTGTATTTTTTCTTAGTAAAGTTTTTCTGTTAAGTTAATTATAAAATACTTGACTTGAAATGGGATGAAGTTGTATATATTTGATCATTTTCCAACTTTAGTTGCCCTAGTAAAAATCCTAGTTGCGCCTAAAATTAGTTTAATTATTAAAATTCAAAATCATATACATATATATAACTATAAATGTATGTATTTTATTGACTAGGATAAATTTACAACTAGAACACGTGATTGGAACGAACTTGAAGGTGTTGCAGGTTTACCACAGATACCTAGAATAATGGTTCGATTGGAACACAATATTATGCCTAAACAAAATGAAAAGCTAGTCCATGTAGATGAATGGAAAAATGATAATCTTACCGCTAAAATTAATAATGTATCTCTATCATTGAATTCTAACTCATTGACCAGTTTAGCTGACTTTTTTGTTGATGAACAACCATCAAAATCACTACCATTTGAGGTTTGAATAAGAAATTTATCATTAATTTTTCAAAATATAACCAGAAAATTATTTTTTTGTGTAGGCAACTATTGATAACACTATGATTAAACTATGTAGTCCATCACAAAATGATGTTTTACAAGATGACACAAGCATAAAGCCAACAGATACTGAAATCCGTCTTAATAGACTACAAGTTAAACGAACTAATGATGGTCTTGTTTGTGTAGAACCTATAGTGGAAAACTGTGATAGTCCTAGTAGCACTAATCAGTTAATAGAAATAACAGAAGAGCTTAAAAAGGTATCTATTGAAAATGAATACCTCCACAGAAAACTGGGTACTCTTGAACGATTGAAAGAAGAAAATTTGGAATTACGAAGGTTTCAAGAAGAAAACAAAACTCTAAAGTAAATATTTTTGTATGATTTTGGTATTTTGATTAATAGCCTACTTAAATATTGTTTACAGATTGTTTTTAAGTGAAGCCCAAGATAACATAAGTAAATTATTGGGAGAAAAACAAAACCTTTTGGACCAGATACGTGTTTTGAAGGAAACTAAGTCTAATATGATAGTGACTACAAAAAGATAGCGCATGTGTTGGTGCTTTACTTGCACGAACGATAGATCACCAGTATGACTATTAAAAAACAAGGTTTTGGTTTATAAATTGTTGTTTCGTGTTATTGTTAATTTTTTTATTGTTGTATAGAGTAAGTATAGGCTTGAAAACATGGGTGCAGTATCTAATTATTATGATTATCATTTTTAGTGATCTCAAAATTAAGTTATAAAAGTTAAAAACATTTTCAGTACATGTTAATCGTTAATGAGCAAATTAATTGAAAATATTTTATAATTTTTAATATTTGTTATTAATCAACAAACATTTTTTTGTATCAGTTATAAAATTTTAATATTTTATAATATTAATATTACTTTTATTTTTAAATATTTAGAAATTTATGAGGGAGGGGGAATTCAAAATTAATTCTGTTTTTTATTTATAACTAATTTTTATGTTTCATAAAATCAATGTACTTATGTTGGAACACCAATAATATGTATTATATTAATGATTATTTTTCAAATTGTAATTAATATCTTTGAATCTAGACAACTAAATATTAAATTGTTTATTAAATATAAAAATATTGATACTGCTGTAAATTGTAATGTAACTGTGTTTTCAATCTTATAGTTGTAAGACTTCTAGTTCATTATACATTACTTAGTAGGTAAAATAAAAAATGTGTACATTAGTTAAATCTAGCACAAATTATGTGTTTAAGTTTAATTCTTGTATTTTCTGTGATTTTGATGATAAATATTATATACATTTATATATTAAATTATGTGGTAGACTATCATCAAGTTTTGTTAAATAGTTTTATTTTGCTGATTTTATAAACTATATTATTTTTTACTTAATTAACCTGAATCATATGTATAAGAATGCAATATAAATTTGGGACCTAACTTAATTTCAAACTTTTAAGTTTAGTTTTGTTATTATTTTTAGCCATTCAATAAGAATTTGCAATATTTTGAGCACATAAATAATACTTAAGATTTATTTATTGAATAGGTTTTATTATAAGACTGGTTTTCTCTTTACATAGTTCAAATAATATGTATAATTATATACACAATCTATGTATAACATATAAAAGTAATCGAAATAATAATCACTTAAATTAATAAATTATAATTTAAAGTTCAATGTTAAAATGATTTATTTTTAATCATTATTATTAAAATGTAAAACTATAATCGTTATTATATCATTATATATTTAACTAAATTTTCTCAAAATATGCAATGTGTTCAATAATACAAATATAATAATATAACCTGAGTCTTACTAAATTTTTCCTTTGTTTATATAAACATATAATGTTTTTTATCATAAATAATTTGTAGTCCCACTTAATTATAAATACTATTCCGTTATACTTTTCTGTTTTACCAAAAGACAATTAATATAATCAGAAAAATAAATATTTAAGTTATAATTGGTGTTGAATATTTGTTAACTTTTATTTTTATATTATTACAAGGTATGTGATTACTTTTTAAGTTGATATTAATGAAATTCCATAACCTGATTATTTATTACTTAAAAATTAGTTCTTTGTGGGGTACCCTGGAAGTTGGTGCTGTAATTTCACTATTTTTTTTTAATTTAGTATGTCCATTTTTTTTTTGTTTGTTATTTTATTGTTGATTTTACTGTTTATTATCTTTGAAATCTGATGATTGCATGAATTTTTTGTTCCGCTTATTTAAATTTAACCCTGTGTATTTATAAAATTGTTCAAAATATTGATAAAATAATGGATACATGAATATAACATTTTGAACATCTAACTTATTTATAACAATAACTTATTATATTAAATAATTTCAAAAACCTCACTGTGCTAATATTTACTTACTAAATTTTACAAAATTCTAAATTCAATTTAAACAGCTTAACATATATTAATGTTTTATTTTTTAAGGCCATAGTAAGTTCTATTTATACTTCTGATTATTAGAATAAAACAAAATGTATTTTGAATTACCTATTGTTCTACATTTAATAGTTAATACAAGACATTTTAAATTATTTACAACTTTATAGTATAAACTGTATCGTTAAATTGTTACAACAATTCCAATACTTTTATCAACTTTTTGTATGAAATATGATTTTTTTTATAATTTAATTAGTTTAAAAAGGCCTTAAAAATATAAGATATCTGTGCAAACTTAAAAATACAATGTAGTTAGCTATGGACATGTTTCTTAAACTATAAAATATATACCTATTTATACTGCATATTAACCAATAAAATATGAAAATATTTAATTACTAAGACAAAAAATAATTTAATAAACAACAAGGTTGTACAAGCTTACTTATTTCAAATAAATTGTTTCTTTTAATATTTTTTGTAAAACATATCTTAAATACTATATTTTATAAAGTTAATTTATTTACTAGTTTAAATTATAGGGTTTCTTTTCTGTTGAATAATAATTTTTAAAACATTTTTCAATGTATTATATCAGTCTTATAAGTTATTCTAACCAGAAAACAATGATAGTAGTGCATTAGTTATTTTTTTAAATTTTTAAATTTTTTATTATTACATACCATAAATATTTCTTACCATTTCTTATATGCTCTGTCATTTGCCTTAAAATTCTCTTTGTTTTTCAAATTGTCTATTCTATTATCTATGTATTTAAATATTTTTATTTTATTTCAATGTAATTCAATTTTTAATATTCTTACTATTATAGTTTTTAAATATTGTTATCATGCCTATTTATAATCATAAGTTATGTTATATTATCTTTGTTTAAAAAAAAAAAACATAATTATTTGTATCTGTATTTGTTGTGAAATATATTCAATACAGTTATATTGTTCATTTTATAGATGTACAGTGAAATTTATCATAGGTACCAAATTTTTTATCTGCTGGACTAATCGGACTCTTTCTTGGGAAATGTGATTTATTTTGAATAAGTTTCTCGTAAAAAACTAAACCACCGGGAGCTGCCAATAACGTGATTTTTTTTCAGTGTGAATTATTATTTGCCACTATTGCTCGAGATCGGACTATGGGCAGAAGGCACAGTAGGTTGCCGCCCGTACCGATCTCATTTTGAACGGAGTATAGGTACCGACTGCAGTACTTATTGAAGTGTACGTGAGATGGCGCGACGGGTGCAATCGTAAATGCCAATGACCAACAGCAGATGTAAGCACTTGTTTTGCTACTTATGCTCCGTAAAAGATGAAATTATTATTTTCATAGTAATGATAATTTTTAATGTGTTATAAGCTCGTTGAGTAATAAACAAGAAAAGACGAAAAAAATCCTTCGAAACAATCATCCACTGCGATTTTACACCGGGGCGCCCACCATTTGTACAGAGACACCGATATTTGCCAAAATCAAGGTTCCGGATCCTGGACAGGTACATCGCCTTCGTGGTAGTCGGAATCCGCGATCCGTTAGCTTCTTTTCGACAGACGCAACAGATACGAAATCGTATCCGTTTCGTGCGGTACGGAGGCTATTATATTATTATTATTATTATTGTATAGAGCAGCGGTTCTTAACTTTATGTCCGGGGCCAAGATTTTTTAGACATTTTGAGTACTGAAATATGCACTATTTTGTAACCTAAAAATTCTTTAAATCGGCATAATGTCTTATAATATGCCCAGAAACACGAAAAAAATGTATGTATACTTAATAATTAGTTTATAATTATCGATGAATAAATGAATGTATACGAAATGAAACTGAAGTGTGAGGATTTTTCTATTCTAGTCACAAGGCTTTTGTTCACAACATTAATTTGAACTACGGGATTTACGGAAAAACACAAAATAAAAAAATTGTGTTATGCATGAGTGACGTGATCAATGAATAGAACCAAAACTGGAGAAAAACAGCACTGTACAAGTAAAAGGTTTGATTCGAAATCTTTGTTGTAAGAAATAACAACGTTTATCAAAATATACCACCCACGATGTAGATAAAATGTAGATGTATTCTCCATTGTGATACCACTTTGGTATTTATATCAGTATTCCATAACGTGGACGTCCGAAACGAGTATATGCCCCACTTGGTCTTCAAATGTAATATACGATTTTGAAAATTTGAACTTTTATTATTGTTCACATTTCGTTGATGTTTTGACTGGATTAGTATAGATTTAAAAATGTTAAATCGACGAAGAATAAAACTCATGACGTATTTATGCAGACCTTCATAATGATATGAACTGTTTTTTAATGTTATTTTTGGTGTATTTGATGACATTACTCGTATGCACCTCCCTGGTAAAATGTCTGCGGGCACCCATGATCCATAATAATTAGGAACTGCCATAGAATCCGAGCCCCCACGAGTCAACGAGAGCGAAAACGTGTCGCTACCTTGACGAGTAATTTTTCCATACATTCTTGATCGGCACACACCTGCAGGGATACGTACGACCGGGAAGACGATAGCATCCGGCCGGGAGCCCTGGGACCACTAAGTTAAGAGAACCGCTGGTATACAGACTGAAATACTTATTATTTTTAGTGGACCGGAGGACCTGTGCGCGCGATTGCTTGTGTACGAGTATAATAAGATATTACCATACGGCATACCTTCGGCGGCGGTGGAATCCGTTAGAGCGTCGGACGGGGAACAGAAATTATTGTTCTAAAAATAAACATCCTGTTGACCTTGCGCGGCTATAACCGTCCGCCGGTCGTGAGAAAACAGTAAACAACACTCACTACCGGCGGCGGCGGCGACGGAGCGTACGAAATAGCTTATACGCGACACGTGGGGGGAATTTTCAGACGTCTCCGACGACGCGTGTAAGCGTGTGTGAGCACTAAAGTTACAATACTAGTTGTGTACACACGCGCACACGCGCGTGCTCACGATTCGCGAGGTCTGTATTAATTCGGGTCCGCGACGCCAAGTTTAGAGACCGCGTTTGCCGCGAATCCATCGGTAACAGGCGCTTTTCCTTCCTACCGCAATCACGTACATATACCTATGTCGCCGACTCGTCTTCTAGCCGCGCGGCCGGTCTAATTTCGTAATTTCGGATCCTTTTTTTTTTCATTATGCGTTTACCAGTCCATTTCTTGCGACGCGTTACTGCGATTTGTGTGCTTTTTCGCATCGGCGCGCACACCATTTGTATGTATCAATCACAAGTATACAGTGTCGGTCTGAGTATAGTTGTAATAACCGGTAGACAATAGACGCATTGTAGTCGCAATGACCGACAAGCCTGCGGTCGCCCACGCCGCGGTGTACACCATAATCGTCGTCCTATTCCTGTAAAGGCATAACATAATATTAGCATATACTGTCTTGTTTGAAATGTTATTAGTGTTATTACCATAGTTCGGTGTATCAACCATAAGTCTACTCGTTTTATTCCTATTATGCTATATTATCGATAATTTGTTAAATGTTCTAATTATAGAAATGCGTTTACTAAAATTGAAAAATCAGTGAACAATTTTTTAAAAACTGTATATATTATGCAGTCCGGACTCTGGGGTTCACCGCTAAAATATTATAACATCGTTTTTCTGTGATATTATATGGATGTCCACGTAGTTCCTCTATAATGGGGTTGACTCCGGGCAAAGTTCAACTTTATATAAAAGCTCGAATGTGTTGAACATATTATTCAGTAAGCGCTTATTATTATCTTCTTACATGCATTAGCTATGTTGAAATTATTTCGCAGAATTTCTTTATCCCAATTCAGAAATGTTTGAAAACAAAATAATAGCAAAAACTCTCCGGTGTATCCCCTTTTTTACGGTACCTGAATAATTGTTCGGAAGATCATTTGAGGTTTGAACCAAAACTTTACAACGATTTCAAACATAATCAACATCGTGTCCCCCCCCCGCACTCAAATTAGTCCAAAACATAAATACTAAAATTTAACTGTTGTTTAATACTTTGATCAGTAATGATGATATCCAAATGGAAACAATACAGTAATCCGCAATATTTAATAATCTTTTGACACTACGCATAGATAATAACATTTTAATCAATAAATTCGAAACGATGGGAGTATTGATTATTTTATCATGGTTTAAATCACATATCAATCTGGTTAAACTCAACGGGTAAAAGTAGGAAATTCCGTCAAACTCGTATACGTCAAATACCATCTTATCCTCTGGAATGCTGTCACAGAGAGCCGAGAGGTCACCTAGCTCATAGCTGTCTCCACTATTATTTATTTTCATTATCGGTACGATATTATATACACTCTGCATGTCAATTTCAACCTTAAAAGATTGTAAGAACTTGCAACACGAATCAAAACAATTTCACCTTTGGTATGTAAATAATGGTCTTAATAATAATAGATGGTCTCAGATCACATTTCCAAGACGCATACAAATAATTTTATATTTCAGTATGGCGCGTTAATAGTAATTAATAAAAAACTTGATATTGTAGCTACTGTAAGTCTATAAAATATTTTTATTCCTTCCTAATATTCAACGTTTATTGAGCATAATGTAATCAATACAACATGTAATAAAGCATTACGTGTTTTTGATAGATTCTTAAGACGTTATTTATCGGAATTCGAAGAATTTATACTTGCATACGAGTGCTTTATTCCTTCTCACTTGTCCGGTTTATCCTAGAATACGGGTCATTTATTTGGAATTAAAATCAAGATAATCTTACCGAAAAAATTTCAAAAAAATATAACTGGTTTCTACGCACGCACAAAACATGCATAAAGATGAAATATTGTAATTTGTAATACCATCCGAGTTTGATAGATGCCAGATTTAATATAGAAACTTTAAAATTAAGATGAGAATCCAATGATTTGCGGTGGGCGGTGGCCATAATATAATTTATTAAATTCTAAAATATAGGTCCTGCTTCCCTTAATAATACTGTCCTTAAATTTTCTAAATATGTTACTAATATCACTTAGTATTTTTCAGCGCTTCACGTCTACATTTCGTGCTTACTGGTTTTAACCTAACCGTATGTTAATATTAAAATGAAATAAACCAAAACAATTTGATTTCTTTTTTAGACCTATTCCTATAGGTTAAAATCTAATTTTAAAAATAAAATTTATAACTTTGAAAACTATGTTCATTACCTAATTTTGATTTGATAATTGTGCTGTTGTACTATTCATCTGCGTACTCTATGTGCATTAATATAATTATACAAATGTAACATAATATCTACTAAAGTTCTAGGTGTAGTACACACGCGCAGGCTTGATACTAAATCGGGGATCCGGGTTCTTAATAACACGGCGACGACCCAGGTCCCGGAGATAGTAACGACTGCGACTTATGTTTATATCTACAACTTTAAGTTCATCCCATTTTAACCCTTCGGTGCAAATTCTTATCGTCGTCACCGACACATTTCTCGTGTATTATATATCGATCGGGTACCATTGTTTGTTCTTTCCTCCCTATAATCCGTATTCCGAGGTACAGTCGTGCAGAATGCAGCAGAGGTTTAACCTTTTTATAATATTCGAATATTAAGGTCGATTCGTCCGTCACTGATGGCGACATACGAATCCTTTGGATACACACATACAGTGATTAAGTAATTATTTTATACATGTATTATTACGCTGTATAACGATGAATAATATAGTATCGTTCGGTGTATAATGTAAATTGTAATAATCGCTATGAATATTAATTATCCAGAAATTTAAAACCCTTGTGCTTGCGCGCTTCGTTGACTAGCTCGATATAAATTTTTTTATTTTATTCCTTAAACCACTGCGGTATTGCCAGTATTTTATGTTTATCTCCCTGCATAATACTACGCTGTAATATGTACCCCGAATGACGGTATAATATATGTTGTTAATCTTAACGAATCACAGTGGATCTTTTCGAAATATTCGCATGTCTCAAAAGAAAATATAACGTCGCAGTTGAATGCACAGTAAGGTTGGCAAAAAAAAACTAAAGCCATAGAAAATGATTATATTCAGAATGTCGAATCAGAGACAGAAAATATATGACAACATTTTGAAGTAAAAGTAAGAGATTAAATTATTAAGAATTTAAATTAACTTAACACATATTACATATTTCATAAACACCATAAATCTATGAATATATAAATAATAAATTCACAACGTGTACAAAACTTTGAATACCTATATTTTAATTGTTTAATATTGGTATAAATTTACATATACATTTCAGTAAACATTTTGTCAACATAAATGTTATGACTAATGAGTGTTATGCTTAAGACGATATTTTTAATCTACAATTTTAATTATTTAAGTTTTTTTATTTTTTTTATTTTGCCATTGTCCGAAACATTACAGCAAAATTATTTAAGTTAGTATTATAATTTATGTAGTTGTGTTTAAAATAATAATGAATATACCTAATACTTAAAATGTGGAGCGTGTATATATGATACTAAAATATTAATAAGTATTACCTACTTATTTTATAATATTATAATTTATAATGTATAACCTTAATACCTTATAGATACAAGGTACCTACTTATAAGATATTTAGAAATACGATACCCTGGAGAATACTTTTGAATAACTACATGTCTACATAGTTCATACACATTTTATACATATTGTTCACTTTATTGTTTTATCAATGTTACTAAATATACGTATATGGAGATTAACAATATAGTTATCTTAGATTATAATTTTTATCATTTGTCGATTGTAAACTTACAATCGTACATTTTATATTCCTATAAAAGACATTCGCAGACAGTATATTATAAAAAAATGTATATGCGCAAAAAATTAAAAGAAATATAGGTGGATGCGTTTGGACGCGACGAACACAAAACACATTTCCAGAATAATTCACGAAACGGATGAAGAAATGGCTAAAATAATAACTCTTGATATACAACGAAGTTTTCCTATGTGGGCTGTGAGCAAAAATCGATTTCGAAAAAACACGAAGTACTAAATATTATACTGGTTTATCTAACACGTCAGAAGGTGTATAATGTATATTATGTACTTATGTGGTTATTACGTTATTAGTCATCAGTGTGCATTATATTCAGTGATAATAGGAATAATAGTAAATAGAATAATAAGAAATTGTTGGTAAAATAATAATTTTTGTAAAACAATAGACGTCTAAAATACGCAGTTTACCTCGTAGCAATAACCATTAACCGATTGTATCTCCAAAGTTCAAATAATTACTAGCATTTTATGAATTCGTTCTTCAATTATGTACAGCAATTTTTTAGAATTGATTTATTTGGGATAATTATTCAGCAATAATAGATTTTGATTATAAAATATAATAATCCCTGGCACGGGGCCATCGAAGTATTATTAAAATTCCTATGAAATAGTAATCAAAGTCTGCATATATATTTGTGTTTAATATCTGCACAATCTAATTTATTTCATATTTCCATTTATTCGCGAGAGAATATTATGCTATAAATAATAATTTGTTTCTGTTTTTAATTTTTTTATTTTTTTTTAGAAGTGTCTAAATTTAATACACGCACAATCGCGCAACGATTGCAGTGAGCTTGTAGTACTGGTAACACGTATGATGTTATATACTCAGATATTAATGTATTTTAATGACATAATACTATAGGTATAATATAAATTAAAAAGTATTCGTTTTGACGTTTGACTAATATGTATATTTAATATATTTAAAAACGAATGCAATTCATATTAATAATAGGAATCGTATATTATTATTATTCAAAAATTAAGTTAAATTAAATAAATTAACGAGACTGTACGTCAATAAATGGCGCGTAATGCGTATCATTACATAACATTGACGTACATTATTATGTTGCCATAATATTATTATTGAATAATCAATAATTGGTACCTACATACGTTCATAGTCATTCGTTTTCATCAGTTCGACCGCAGATCAAGACCGAATTCGCGTCTTATTTTATTCACTGCCGTTTTATATTCGTATGATATTTTTATTTATAAGTTTATTACACACTGAGCACGTTCGTACAAACTCTATTATTATTATTATTATTATTATTGAACTCCCGTCTCCAGTGTAATAATGCGTAAATCGTTCGGTAATCGATTAAAAAATAACCGAGTGGGTATTTATAGACTATAGGTACGATTTCACGTAATAATTCAAACGGTGCGTGTTTGCGTATTATATTGTTAACCGACGCGTATAATAGATGGATTAATGTCCTTGCTGGAAAACGCGGAATTTATATGCACGCGTAGATGTATATATTATTTGTATTCTCAAGAATTTAGTGCGTTTTCGTTATCATACGACGAGGTCAATAAGTACAACAAATATTGAAATATGTCCTACTTAATACTGTATACACTTTCGTTGACTTATAATGATCACGACCCCAAAAACGAACGACTTAAACGCAAATACATAATATATACATTATACATGAACGATATATTTATTTATGCGTAATAGGTATGTACGTAATACTTTAAACGATCGAATTTATAGCCCCGCTACGCGATGTATACTCGTGGTCGTGTTGTGTTTTAATGGGTACCTATAATACTGCTTGTAGTATACAATATTCGACATTGCCTTTAAAGTTGACGCATACCGCACGCTGTTCGAATTTAGCGTTTACTTTTTTAGAACCGTCTCCTCCGTCGTATACATATGTACATGATGTAAAAACATGTACGCGTTCAAACATACGATTATTACACATAATACATAATAATACCTACTCATATTTTATAACACGCGTCCTGTTTTTTGGAGTAAATTTTCAATATTTTACATAATGGCTATTCTGACTCTCGACGAGAATTCCAGTTTTAAATAAAACGCGTACGATTGCGCAACGGTCGCGCATACGAGTTTTTGCAGAATTTACTTAGCGAATTCTTGACGTCCCACGGACGCAGTGAACCGCTCATAATAAAGGAAAATAGTGCTTATATCAGATAGTATGAGTAATGAGTGTAGTCATTAGTAGGAATATATCGTTATGGTATATAATATAGTATCAGACTAGTACGATCAGATATTATAAATTAAATATTTTCAGTGCAACTATTTACATTCATATCCTAGACATGTGTATACATGACACCTGTATACACTACATTTGTACACATGGTTATCGTTGAACCGCCACTTTTTTTTAAAATGGCCTATTATCATTTTCTGAAATTTATATCATTTTTCTTCTCGGTGCAGAATAACGTCGCTCCAGAATTCGATGTTCGTACGCTTCGCCCCGCCAACGTTCGTGTACGCGATACGAAATCGTAATTTTTTAATCCGTAAATTATTTCCAACGCAAAATGTCGTACGTATTTCCGAATTGCCACGTTAATTAACAAATTAGTCAACAAATGGTTCCGGGGGTCGAATTAGTTTAGACCGTTCTGCGACGACAAAAAGTAACATGCGTTGTTCGTCGTCTATAAATGCCGATCTCTATGCGCTACGTCCCGAGTTTGTATCAATATAATATATAATACACATACTGTTGATGATGAGCAGTATACATAGCGCATTCACACACGCAGCCAGTAACCACTATAACCGTATACCTAACGTGCTACCTAACGATACATCTCGAGGGGTGGTACATTTTTAGGACGTATTTTATTACGATTATTATGGTTTTGACTAATGGGCCCCATTATCATTTTTATGTTTGTACGTGAAACTGTGAATGTGACTGAATGTTACGATAACGTTTAACGTTTTACTTTGATTTTTTTTTCACTTTATTTTTGATTGCAATAATAATTGATTCGTACGCTTATGAAGCTGTAGTAATATTATCATTTATCAACATTCGGCTGCCGGCGCGGCGGCTCTACGAATATTTAGTTGATGGCCGTTCACTATCCTTATCAGAGAAATATAAAAAAAATGAATAATACGCAAGATAAGGGGGATTGCTCGCATCGCTGGTTTTGAAATCATTTAGAACGGAGATTTTCACAGGCCTACAAGCGGTGTAAACATGTAAATTCGCCCCTGAATTGATGAGATAAGTTGCGTACAAAAATGCGTACCATAATAATACGCCTATTGCCCAACCTTACGCCTCGACAGCGCGGTCCACGATGACTCACAGAGTGTTTTCTTCACACGTGTTTTGCCGTTCTCACGTGGGAACCGGGCCGATTTTCAGCGAGGACATAACGCGTAATATCATGCAATTCGTATAGTTTCCGATGCCCATACGTGTACAGAATGTGTCCACTTAAAAACCATTTAGTGCTGAACACTGTACAACGCGTATACATTCGCTTAACACATTGTATTTTAATCTCCAAGAATATATCACGATTCGTTTTCAATGTGTTTCATCAAAACACTAATTTTAACGCACTATCTGTACTTTACAGCTTTAGTCAGTGTTGCATAAGCCCCGATATAATATGAATCAAGTATATTCTATTCGCATAATACATACGAAACCTATTAATGCACCACCATACTGTCCATACCTATGTAAAGTGCCATATCTAAAACTGTATAGCGGGAAAACATTTTTTTTTAATTACTGTATTTTATTTGTTCATATTTTATATTAATAATACTATTTAAATATATAAAGCACCAATTTTCTGAGGGATTTCCACCTTCTAAATACGCCGCTGTACCTTTATTATAGACCTATACACATATCAATGTGTATACTAGTGATTTTTTATTATTTTCTCTATTATACAGTTCCAAATGGTGTGATTTAACCGGTACAAGGATGCTAAATAATGGCGCGTATCTTAAACTTTCAAATTGTATTTTGTACCTTACACTTTATAAGACATAAATTATAAAATAATTCGTACTTGGTGTAACGGTGTTCGCCTTTAAGGTCGAAAGTATATTATACAGTTATTATAGTATCTACTAATCGGTACTTGGGTGTACGATAATCGATAAACATACAATACTCGTATATGTACTATATACAGTATCTGGAGAGTTGGTAAATTAAAACGAAATAATATACTGAATAAATACGATCTATGAAGGTATAATCACTGCAAACACACATATGGGCCTATATCCCAACACAATATAGAAATGTAATAATATAAATTTACAGACCAATCATCGAATATTTATCAACTTTTCGGACAACTTTCAAAAACTCGAAAAACTTGTATTTGCAAAATAATTATCTGGCCCCATATACTCGTATATACTCGAGGGACGAGTATGCATTGGTCTTGCCGGGTCTTGGACACAATTGGATTTGTTTTAAACGTTCAAGCAAAGCTTACGCCATAGTTGTATGCATTTGTAGAGTATATAATATTTTGAATTTTGGATTAATAGAAAAGTAAATTGACAACCAAACGAAAATGATCTCATTCATATATTATAGTCTAAACGCATATTATTAGTATTTACTAATTCCTACGGAAGTGACATTATAAATTGATGACAATATTATTCGCAGTTATTCATAATAGATCACATTCTGAAGTATTCAAATTCATCATCATAAAATATCAGTGAGAACATTGTGTTGTGTAATAAGTAATAACCCAAAAGTAAAAAGAAAGGAATAAGTATTAATTATTATGGGACGTGATGGAGGGATATGGTATAATGAGGAATTATAGGTGTTTATTACCTTAAGCATATATCTACTTTATAAAATTTCTTCAGGTGAAACGCGTTGTGCCGATTTCGAATTTAGTATTAAAGAAGTCATTCATTTTTATTTTCTCATCACAGTTAAAAATAAATAAAACAATTATGAAATTCATAGTAAACCCGTTTTTAATAAAATCTTGGAATCCATTTTCGGAAGATCCAACTCTCTGCTCAGAATAATTGTTTTATAAGTATGATGATTCACCGTTGATTTAAAATATTTATTGCATTGTACATTGGCTTGGATCCAAAAGAATGAAATTTTTACAAATGGTTTAAACTCAATATCGTCGAAATCATTTTCATGACTGATTTTTGATATGCTTCTAATTACAGTTCCTAAGAACTGAAACGTATTGTATAATTTACAGTTTACATCGTTTACTATACTGGTGTGTTAGTATAATACACTAGGTACATAAACATAATACACGTTTTATATTTTTTAGAATCATGTACCTATACTTAATCGACGTTAATAGTATCATTGATTATAGAATAAACATATAGAATAAATATATTCTATAATCAATGATAGTATTTTAGAATTATAAAAATACATCTTTAACGACTCGACTAACCAAAGAGGCTTTTTTAAAAGTCAAAATTATAATTTAACTAATGAAACAATTCAGTTGTCTTCATTGTGATTCGCGACGCACATAAGAATTGTTCTAATATTTTGTCGGAACCGGGAATCGTCAACGTATTGCACTCGTTTTCATAAAATATAGCGGGAAATTGTTTCGGTTTTCAACCTGCGGCGGTTACTTACAGCTCTACCTACGATAGAATTTCTTATAAAATTAGTCGAGATAAAAGGAGTAATTTTAAAAAAGGTCACAGCGAAAAAGTGTACTTTTTGTGGCAAATAATGGTTCGCACACACCTGTAAATGCATTGTGTGTGCAATATATTGCATTTACTTTGCAAGTATCTTTTAGAGTATTGTTCTGTAATGGTCAAACATATAATATAATAAGCAATAAGAGTGTAGTACTCAGTAGTAGCTATTTTCTTATTTTAAAAGTTATAACTATTGGCTATTTATGTCGAAATATTGTTATTATTATTGTAACTTACGACGTCGCCGCATTGTAATCAGGGTTGGGTACTTTTCAATTACAATAGTTGAATTACTTAAGTAATTTGTATAAATACAGTAAACTATTTGTTATTGTCGATACTGAAAAATAAATTCTAAAATATTATCAAATGACGAGCACAAGTTTTTAGTATGTACTCGTATGCCTTCAAAATCCTACCCATCTTCTGTAGATACTTCTCAAAACGGTATTGAATTACAACTGATGCAATTTTTCAATTATAAAAATAAAACTCTACAATGCTTGGATAATTCTTAAAAAAATATTTATTCGGTACAATACCGATCTTTGTTCTTCAGCCCCAGTAGAACGATTGTTTTCTTTTGCCGAGCTTATAATGGCACCTACACGTTCTAGGCTATCTGATGAACAATTTGAAAAGTTGGTTTACTTAAAAGAAAATAACTATGGTGTCTACAGTTATAGTATTTTTGATATTTTATACTATATCTACTATTTATTAAATAATATGTACAATATACTCTACTTATTTAAAGTTTTAATTATAACATGAGTATTTCTTCTTAATTTTTTTATATTCATTTTATAATACTTATCTGTTTTTTTTTATATTGTAATTTGTAATTGCAAGCAATTGAATGAAGTATTTTATAATTTTTAATTACATTTTCTATCGTAATGTAATTTGTAATTAATTACTGCGATTTTGAGTAATTTGTAATTTGTAATTAATTACTTTTTTTCGAGTAATTTGCCCAACCCCGATTGTAATACATTTTACATTATATAAACTATTTGTGGGAAACGTGCGCTTTAAAGTGCATTTGTTATGGGTATGGTAATATTGGAAAGTCTACTTGGAAGCTAATATTTTTACGCATAAAAATGACTATAGGTACATAAATTGTTTATAATCAATGACAATGTTATGTGACAACTGACCATAGAAAAACAAAAGACATTATCCACATTAGATCAACATGATATCGTCGTAGTTAACTTGTCTGTACCATTGAAGACATAGAAGGTCGTTTAACTACAACTACATATTAGATCTGTTGATTTCGTTAAAAATAAATAAAAATTGTTGTCCTTATATGAAACTAATAAAATAAAATAAAATACGATAAATATAATCTAAAATACGATTACGTAATTGCGTAGTAAATAGTTTTTCTTTTATCAAAATTAAACTTTTATATGTGTAAGTAACTTACATATAAATAATATACGCTTAACTAATTACTCATGAATACATAGGCACGAAGTACTATTAAATATTGTAATTATTTATCATTTATTTAAATCGTATAACCATAGTTGAAATACTGTAGATTTATATTTATAAAATTTAAACGGGTTAAATCCAATAGTAGTTTTGATAAATACTTACATTTATCTTGCACTTAAATTGTTAAATCTGAGTTTAGAGAAAAATCATAAAAATTAAATTACTAATACATCCATTATAGTGTTTAGTAGAGTATATCTTTGAAATTGATATTGATGTCAACTAAGTAGCGTTTAATTTTTTAACCACGGACACGTTTACAGAAAAAGCAACGACAGGAGTGGCTGCAGTGCTTGAAAAATAAAATGTTCAAAAGAAATCTTGAAATCTTGAAATCTTGTAGATGCCTCACAATAATTGTGACTCGTTGAATCATTTCGGTTTGGTTTTAGTATTTGAATTTTCGTCGAGCTTCATTGAATATTATGTGTTTTCCGCAATGCATAGAATTCTGTGGTTCAAATTGTTATTAAGTCACGGTCCCCTAGCTAAGACCCTAATTGGACCGGGGACCCTTCGTTTGTATAGGTATACGGAAAAAAAATTATTTTTATTATTTTTTTTTTAATTATAAACACCTTTTTATAATAATATGAACTGAAATTTTCACAAAAAATACAATACAATAAGAGATTAATTTGATTTCACTCTTAAGACATCTTATTTTTGCGTACAACACGCTATTACAACTATACGTCAACAATATTATTACAGTTAAATTTTAAGTTATTTCAATTAGTTATTACATATTTACATGGGTCGTCGAACTTTACGAGACGAGTGACACGTTTCTTTTTTGTTCATAATCTCGTCCAAGTTTGGCCGCACGCTTAATGTTTTCACTCTGAACGCAATCGCGAACCCCATAACATCTACGCTAACACGGACCACCAATTGGGGACCACTGCATAGATAAAGTCCGCGGACATTTTCAGTTGGACGTCACCCAATGTCGCATTTAAAAAGGAATCAATTGAATTTTTTTTTTTGTACTTTACATTTGCGATGTAATTGTATGTAAAAACACCTATTTTCGATGCTTATTTCGTTCGCATGCGCCAAAAACACCGGGTGTAGCGTATACCATATACGCTTTGTTTCGTAACGTTTCATTTGCGGAGGAGGACCCGTGCCAAAACGTGTTACGCTGAAGAACCTAACTAGAATATCTACGTAGGTTTTTCTTCGGGTAGCTGCGAGCATAAGTCTAAGACTTGGGAGTGGTAAAACGGCTCATCCCAAGGTAACCCGTGGGAGGCTTCACCCCTACACATACTCGACATAAAATATTTTGATTCTGAAATAATATTATAAATTACAACATCAAGGAAAATCGAGATTATGTTGTGCGAAAAGGTAACACGAGAAACCTAATACGGGGATCTCCAGTGTTGATGGTGTGAAACCAATCGCTATTTATTTTCAATCCTTAGGACTTAGGTACTTTAGACTGAATTCGTGTCTGTGTATTATTTTGGCAAGATCATAAGTATTACCACTATAATCAATATAAACTCATTTTTATACAAACACTTAACTGCAAAAGTATAATCCTCTTAAAAAAAATAGTTTTAGCTCAAAATGAACTGGGGTTGCAAATTCTTGACTCGACTGCTGCAGATGCTAAGTATCTCCTGACATCCGTGTCTGTGCGCCAATGGATCCATGAGGTGTCCGACTTACGTGTCTCCGTTCGAAATCGTTTCCTCGCCGGTTGGCACGCTTTCGTTGTAGCAGACGCCTGCAGACGCCCCACGCCTTTCGTATGTACGTCCGTCAACGAATAATGGTTTTATTTATTTAATTGTATATCGTATCACTTTTTAAGTATCGACGTGTAATCGTCATTGGTGGCGAACGGCCAGGACTCCGTCACGTAGAACGGTTGCAGTGTAAATAATCAAATTTATCGAAATAATAGTTTTAATTTTTCAAGTTTACAAACAAAAATATTACCATCAGCAAGGTTATCAATTTATTGTACATAATGAACGCCCAAGTCGATGAAATGTATATAAACTAATGTAACTAATTTATCATTGGTTTTTTATGTATAAATATATATATAGATGTTTAGGTACTCGGTATAATGTCTAAATTGAATATTGATTATATTATAATAATTATTATTGTTTGGTTGATTTGATAAAATATTCAATATTTTTCAATATTTGTACATCAAGTGTGGTTATTAACCTGGTTGTAGAAAACAATGACAACGGTAGGAGCCACCTCTACCGTTCGCACCCCGCACATACAGTTTTAATTGAACAATATCTCTGTTGATCTATAAAAATAATAATAATAGTGGCGAGGCGCCGCGTCGACAAGGTTGACCTACAAAACCGCGTAAAACGGCAAGCGGTTATCTCCAGTTCATCGGCTGGGGCTTCTAAAAATAGAAGCATTTTACAACAATACATCAATAAAAAGTAAAAATAACAACTCGTTATCTAGGAAAAATAATAGGGTCATTATACGTCATGGACCTATGTGTACCAATGATGTCGATGAGGAATAACGTGCCTACGGTACCCGCTGCTCGTAACGAAAACGTATTCGGCCTTTTTTTTTGTTTATTTTTAGGAACAAGCGTATTTACTGGTGGAGGCGAAAACGTCGACTCTACCACTATTATCATTATCGCGGATTCGTGGGCAACGCTCGAGTGACAATAAACAACGCATCGTAACCGGTGAATTGGCGGCGGTCTCGGATCCACCAGGTACGCTCTCGTTATGTTGTAAAATTACTTCGAGGTTGCGGGTCTCTCCCACGGAGAAATTTTCGTGATTTCTTCGTTTCGTTCGACAACGCGGTAGAGTGGGTGTCTGCAGAGGGTCAAATATTTTTATACGTCTGAGCGATTCGGGCGCCTCGGCAACATCACAGTTCAATGACACGGAACGACGAAACTCGTTCGAGTCAAGTGTACACTACACACAACAACGTACCGTCCAATGCGCCGGTACGTATATATATAGAGAGAGAACTCGGGAGGTCCGAGGATTGACTTTGGGGCGCCCTGAAAAGATCCGATAGGATTCGACATAATTGTGCGATGACTGTTTAGGGTTTAGGTGTTTATGGTGTCTACAGACACCCCTCTGGAATAGTATTGATGTAATACAGCCTTATGTATTTCATCGATTCAATGATCACGTTGGTCGTCAAAGTATTTTATCGTACCTGGAAACAACACCCATGATGAACATGGAGAATCTTAGTTGTGTCATTGTTAAACTATCGAGGCAATTGGAAAATTATCAATTATTCAGCAACTACGTACGCGTTTTTAATGCACTTGATCTTTGTAGAGAAATCCCGAAATCCCTCTCCGAAGAAGAGAACATTATTATGGTTGGTATATGAATTTAAATTGTGTAAATTATATTCATTTCAATTCTATTTTCTGATAAAAGTAAAAAAATTGAATTTTATCTGTTTAAAAACACGATAAGTAGAATAACAAGTATACAACATGTATTTGGTTGTATATATTGAATTTGAATTATTTAAAAACAAATCTGAGTTATAGGGTTCCAGCAATTCCAGTGTATTTACCAATTCACTCCGTGCGCTATGTCATTTACCTAGCTAGATCATTGATTTTAAAATAGTTATTCTAAAATCAATGGTCACAGACAAAACAGTATATTATCCTTATTTCTTTGTTATGTTGTTCGACATAAGCGTTTTCGGTGTTCTTCATACCTAGTGATTTGGAACTGCCCGAGGACCAGGGCGAAGCTCTGTCCAGTTAATGCAACATTCAAGGCGCAACATTATTGATTGTAATTGTATTATTCGTATTATTATTATTATTATTATTATTAATATATATTGTGATTATTATACGCAAAGAGAAAGAAAAACACGGTGTAGTGAATTCACGGGTTATATATTAAATCAAGGGGCCAACCGCCAAGGCTGTAGGAGCTCTTTGGTTGAACACCTAGTTTTACGCAATATTTATTCTTTCTAAACTACTAATTGATATTATTCATTAGGAAACTTTTTAAAAACGTATCTATTATATTAAACTATTATTTTTCATATGGAAAAACCAACTTGGCTTTGACATTATTATTTATTACATTCTCATAGGTCATATCACATAAATACATAATACTATGCATTTATTCGTTATCAATGTTAACATCTTATCACAATTATTATTAGTGTTCAAAGTACTGAACACATTTTTTTTTATTTACCCCTTGCATGTTAACACAACTGCACAACGTTTATTACGTTTAAAACCTAATAGCTTATACATATAGGCTATAGTTGGTATATATTAATCTGAAATAACATAAAAAAAATAGTTATATTAAATATAGAAATGTTACAGAAGTAAAGTAAACATTTTAAATCTTATCATCGTATTACTATAAAACTGGCTCAAAGTTTGAAATATAATAATACAAAAAATGTTTACGTGTACCAACATTGACATATTTTAATTTACTTTCATTCAATAGTACATTTTTAAAACGATTAAAGAATAATAAGAAAACTTTAAATACAAACGATCTTTATACACAAATAATTTAAATCTTGAATTGAAATACAACACTCTATAGTCTATACACCAACATGCTCATCAAATTAATTTCATCATATTTTAGTCATTTTATTCAAAGAAAATTGATACTAGAGTTTAATAAAACATGTTTGAGGTTAAAATTATTTACTTAATCGGTTAAATTTCCTTTAAAAGCGCGGGAAATTTAAATTATTTTATTAATATTTTTCGCTTCCAAACCTTTAAAACAAATATATAGTCTATTATTAATATAAATTCCTATAATTTAAATGTATCAGTTTATTTGACACGGACCCGGCCGACCGTGCTTTTACGTTCTTATCAACCACCAGACCGCGGCACGCATCGCCGTCACGACACCCCGATACCCATCCATTACTGGCGAGGGCACGGGAACGGTCGCGACGACGTCTGCGGGGTACAACGAGCAGACTGGTTGTCTGGACTTTTCGCTCGTCACGAGAATGGGTGAAACTCTACGCGAGTAGGTACACACAGGTACCGTTTCGGTATTATTCTCAATTATCTCTTTTGTTGTTCTGTTTCAAGATTTGCACTAGTGTTCACACAGTTAATAGAAATACATAAACCATATAAACATCTTAAAACCGTTTACTTGGTTTTTTTTCTTAATTTGTGTGTCACCACCGAACCTGACCCGGCCGCACCCCACGTACACCGTGTCATATTCTATAAAAGTTTTATTTGTCATACAGTGCGGTCGTTGATTGTGCGTGTCTCTCCGTTGTCAACCGAGTTAATCTTCAGCTATGCCGTCTTCTCACACTTGTAATATTTGTTCAATGTCAATTAGTTGAAATACTATGCCGATAATCTGTTCAGTATGTAAAAAATGTATAGTTCACTTCAGTTGTATTTCTCTATCGGGTTCGTCTACTAAAAATATAACTTCTGTCTTGGAAGTGCAATAACTGTTTGGCTAACTCTTCAATTCTAACCAGAATTGACGACAGATTATGTGATATTTTTAATTCTATGAACCAAAAAGTTGACCACTTGATTTCGCAAAATCAAATCTTCCTCGAAAAAATTTGCTTTGTTAGAATCTAAAATCCTTACGTTAGAAACTAAAATTTCTACTGAAACTCATTTTTCGAATTTTGACGTACGTAACGAATTGCATAACCGTACTTCAAGGGAAAAAATGTTATATACATATATATATATATATATATATATTTTTAACGTACCGGAATCTGATGTCATTTCCAATGACTTATCTATTGAATATTGATACTTTTCCAAGATCGGTGCTCAAGCTTATATTTCAAGAACCGTTTGTTTAGGTAAAAGTGGTTCAAAACTTCGTCATTTAAAAATTATTTGTGTGGATAAATCTTACGTTTGATTCTAAAATGTATCAATCATGTCATTCAATGCTTCCCTTCCTATAAATTTATTCTTCTGACTGATGACCTAAACATTTTTAATGTTATCAATGATATTTCTGATTCTGTTAACCTTCAAAAATGTTTAGATAATTTTTTTCGGTGAGGTTTACAAAATAATCTATCAATTAATATAATTAAATGTAATTTTATAACTTTTACTCATTTGCGCTCTCCTTCAACTCTTTCGTTCTCTATTAATTCCATTTCCTTTCTTCCTGTACAAAGTATAAAAAATCTAGGTATGATTTAATTCGAAATTTCCTCTTCTTTTTAAAAATAAGTTTTACGCTACTAATTATGGGTACGCAGTCCCTCTTGTTCGTGCCTGTCGTAGGTACTATTAATAATAATAAAAATATTGATATATTTTTTGATCAATTTCTTCTATAATACATAAACTGTAATTTTATTTATTTAAACTAATTAAGTTATATTATGTATTGTATTTTTTATTTTCGTTTTATCTTTAGTAGTATTGTTATATATACACTCTGTACTATGTGCCCTTGAGGCATTGAAATTAAAAATAAATAAAATAAAATATATTGTTAACTCTTGTGAAGATTTGAGATATCAGATGGTTAAATATTTGTATAAAGCTTTTGCTTGCTTATTATTAGCAGTTTGAGCGATCAGGGACGCCTCAATATGAATCTGATTATTATAAGCTTTATAATGGTGATTATTAAATATTAATTATTATTATCATAAGGTTGTATGTTTGACAGTATATTTACCGTTTTAATTGTTATCAAAAATTATATTTACTTTAATTGTTTTGCGTTTTCAACATTGATTTGGTGTTTCACACATTATACTGCGCAGAATTATTTAATCTTCTTAAATTATTGTGTTTACATTTTATGGTTTTTTCGAACTACTTGTATGATGCGACTGCAAGATTATAAATCCCTTGGTTGAATAAGTATTAACTATTAAATGCAATTTGAAACACGACTTATATCAACGGGTCGCTGACAACGGGCTCAATGCTTTGCTTGTATTGGATACCCAGTAGCGTAATTTTAGCATATACAAATTTGATATCGATTTCTTGGAGCAGATTGCGATCGAAGAATGATTGACATTGTCGTACAAAACGCACGTTCCCGAAAGTAGACAAGATAATAAGATAATATAAATGATACATATATAATATAATGAATGATTAATTTTCATTTGAGGTTTTTTAATGCTGTAATAATGTCATATTATAATTTTGGCCGTCGATGATTTGTACTGTCTTGTGATTGTCAGTCAGTCTTATTAACCCGACCACTTTTGGTTTCGGAAAAACAATGTTTGAAGTTCATAAAGAAACGGCTTATAATTGTTTGTTGTTCTTCAAACACTACATGTTGTAGGGCAAGGCATGACGAGTACGAGTAAGGAATTGGTATCACCTACTCATTATAATTACATGATATCATAATAATATGACAACAGCTAGTGATCAAAATATTTGCCAAGTTTACAATAATGTTTTCGAAGTGTTTTTTTTTCGTACATCCGTTTAACGGTTTTAGTTTAAAAATTGTCTTTATGGTATTCGGGTTCGTGCCAAACACTGTCTTTATGGTATTCGGGTTCGCGCCAAACACTGTGTACATGGTACATCCTGCAGGTTTCAATTACGGTTAATAATGGCCATAAGGGTTTGTGTTGAGCCACTGCTCACCAATTTAAAAGCCTGTTAGATTTTTCATTATATATTTAGTATAGTGTTCAAAATGGTAACTGCAAAAATAGTAGCGGTAACGAATGCGATTTGTCTCCACCGCAAGTTTTGACCGATTCATTTTCTTTAATAACGAGCGATATTATGTAATTGTTAATGATGCTGTACCAAATGGAATTAACCTCTCTTTTACGAGCCGTTTGCGTTGGGCTACTGCGCCCACGAACAATGCCTGTAATTGGAGTTCGCGTTCTTCAGCTGAAAAATATTCAACGATTATTCTAGTAATACCACAAATTTGATAAATTAGTTTTATCTAACCTAAGGTAATATTTCTAAAACATACACACCTAAACGTGCATTTCAATATACAATTAATTATAAAAATTAAAAATGAATCGTTTAGTACCGTCAAAAGCTTATATTGTTGTTTTTATATCCTCTCTCGGAATTAATTAACCCAATCTAAAGTGGAATAGGCCTGCACCACTATAAGAAAAAACCCACCCCACGTGTAATACCTCATTATATTTAATTACATGACATTATTTAACGGCTTAGCTAAGGTCGTGAGGAAACTTACACTTTTATGTTACCCGCCACCCGGTTATCCGTAATTCGTATATAACCTATAATAGGTTGTGTAGTGTAATATAGGTACTGTAATGTGTAAACATTTGAAAAAAACATTAGATTTTAGAATTAAAGAAATAGGATTTTTTTCTTTAACTTTTCAACTTTTCGTAAGTTTGTTTTTAAATTGTTTTTTTTTCTTACGAATAGTTTCTAGTACATAAATTACGTGAGGTCACGTTTTAATTCAGTCAGGCTTAAGTTAGGTTAATATGTAAATAATATAATTTTTAAAAAAGAAGAAAATGATTTGACAATGTTCGTGCACTTATATTTCTTGCCTTTTTCCTGAATAATATACCTAATAATAATAATATTGTACATTTTGTTGACTATACACCGGTTAAAGCCGACCTTTTGAGAAACCGGAGCAAAATTTAAATAAGAATAAAATAATAAAAGGCCAATCAACTCGGAAACAATTATAATAGTATAGAAGATTGTATAACTTATATAAAATTCTAAAAATAAAATAGTAGATTGTATAACTTATATAAAATTCTAAAAATAAAATAGATTTTCAAACTAATTTATGTAACATTAATAAACAATAAACATTATGAAATAACCAAATGTAATGCCCGATTAAGGGCGTGATGGCCAAGGGGGACAAGGCAGGTGTGTCGAAAGTCGAAACACTCTAATCTGATTTAAGTTCGAACCCAGTGGTGGGTCACCGGCAGTTTCGCTTTCCGGGCGGGGACGACCGCTCGTCTGAGAGAAGAATAATCACCGCACCTTCCAACACGTTAATTGAGTCTTCTAAAAATAACTCTCTAAACATAACCGTCTAGTTGCTGACACTTCAAACATTTAAGAAAAAAATGCTTCTTTAAAATCCAGTATAAATTGTATATTTGTATGCTATTATTATTATTTGAGTTCCCCAATCACAATAATTTTTTTACTAAAATACTAAAAACAATCAGTTTTGTTGTGTACCTTGATATTTTAGCGATAACATTTTAAGCTTTAATAAATATTTATAAAGCAGTAACGTTTATGATCATATTATATAATTTTAAATTTGAAACGTCATCATTTAGATTTATTATTCGATATTTCAACAAAGTTTTTGGTCTATAATTTGAATAGCTTTTTACTTAAAAACTTAAATTAGAAAACATTCAAATAAAAACCGAGTGTATTACATGGATATTAAATTGATGAAACAATAATTATTAACTTAATTTAAACGATGGATTAATTAGTGTTCACACGCTGAATTATATAATTAGAGCATTTATAATTGGAATAATTTTAAATATTGACCTTCTAATCAATTAAATGATTTCTTAATATTTTTTTGTATTATAACTGTAGTATAAATACAATTAATGATTTGATGAATCTATATATAGTTTTTAATTATGATTATTTTATATTTATCGATTACTTGCGTCTAACATGCAATTAGTTTGATTTTAATTATTTAAAAACTATGAAGCAATTTAAATAACGATATGCTCAGCGTAGTATACACACGAGTATAATATTGTCAATTATCAATTATCTTAGGTATTTTCTTTAAAAAATGTGATAATTATTACCAAGTATTCACAAGTACAAGCTATTCAACTGATATTCAAATTATAATTGTTTGTAATCATTGTTTCTTTTATCTTTCCACCTACTACTTATTAATTAAATAGTTCATTTCAAATAACAGTTTAATATCATTGATAAAAAATAAATTATGATCAATGATGGTACAAAAAAAAAAAAGCTAAATGCTAATATTTCTGAGAATCATCTACGATTGTGAAATTGACTGATGTATCAGGTAGATTATAACTATACATATAAATACATAATGCAATTATGAAATGTGTTGAGCTTTTAATCTTCATTTATCTTAAGTATTTATATTTCATAATAATTATTAATTACGAATGGATGGAAATTCGTTTTCAAAATAATAATTGTTTAATTGTGTAAGCACTGTAAGCAGTTGTTCACAGTTTATTATCTTCGATATTTTTTTGTAGGTACTTGAGTACTCGACTCGTTTTACTAATCCATATAGCATATGTAGGGATACGTGTGCATTGTACATGGTTTTGTTTGAATTATGATCTTACAAAAAATTCATACTACTAGTTGATATACATGCTATGGACTATTATACGTATAACACAATAATACATATATTATATAATATATACATATTTCATTCGTAGCTCGTGCCAACTGTTTGTATTTTGTTTGATCGAATTATAATTTTAGTTTGTACAGATATTATTTACGAACTGAAATTTGTATACATTTTGACGTGATATAAATATTATTTATTAAATTATTTATATAGTACATGTTAATCGCGAACAGTGCACAGTCCGCACTCCGCATAGAATATTGAATTAATTAATCAATAACAACTTAGTTAGAGTAAATAAAAATAGACTGATGGCTATAGTGTGACGGAACGGTCTGCCGCAGTCATTCTTCAGTGCTGCAGTTCGCTCTGCGCTGCTAGCAGTCGGATGGGTGACTACACGACTCTTGCGGCGTTGTTCGCGCATATACATACCCACGTGCTTAACCCCCCTACAGTACCTCTAAACTCTAAAGTCTAAACAATTAAAAAATAAAACCACATGTAGTGCTAATGGCCTCAGTTACCGGGTCCTTAAACAAATAGATCATTAAAAAAGAAAAAAATAGTATTATTATACTCGTATAAGAAGAAAATAAAAGTTATCCATTTGATTTTTGTTCATTCAATTTTATGAAACAAATTCTATTTAACAACTTATTCAATAAAAAAATATGAAGACTCAAAAAGTAATATCTATTTGTAAGTAATTTTATTTATTAATGGTACTATGTGTATTGTCATTGTGTATACTATATATATATATATGTGTGTGTGTAGGCGTATTCGTAACTTTATAAGTATACTTGTTAGTATAATTGTAATTTTTAACTATTGTTTGAATTTTTCTTAAGTTATAAAACTTTTTACTCAATTCAGCATATGTTTTATAAGAATTACAAAATTTAAATTCATAACCAACACGTTAGCATATAGTTTTAACGCATACATTTTTAATTTAAGTTTTAAATAAACTGTCTGGATTTAATCTAGATTTTCGATCGATTTAGCTGATGAGAAGCTTCTATATAACATTACGCATTGTTCACAATAGAAAACGGATAAGAATTAAAAGTTTATTTTTCCTCGATTGATTTATTTACATACACATTAATTTTATATTTTTCATCACTATAAACCGTTACCAGATGTATTATTATTTATTATTATCATATATTACGAATCTTCATAGATTCACCAATGATTTATATTGATTCCGATTAGATTTATTATTTTCATTATCAAAGACAATCTTTTGTTTTAACTTTTAAATAAGAAAAATATACGAGACTCAATTGGAAGATTGCGTGATTTTTTTTGAATTTCTGTTCGGCTATGCAATTTAATGTGTTGACGTGTGGTTTTGGTCAGGTGAGCCAAAGAAATTTTAAATACATATTCACCGTGGCAGTTTACAATAATTAATCCTACTTCACAACTAAAATCAATAATTTTTACTCGCTTGGAATATACAAACATTTTGGTGAGTTAAGCACCGCGAAGAATCGTTTTTATGTGCAATAATTTATCATAGCTTTACAATTTAAAGACTCGGCACACCCAACCCGTATCTAACTTTTTACATTTAATTCAAACAATATAGTTATGAGTTTATGACTTATGAGTGTTATGACTAAAAACTGTATTCTGAAAGTATAGTTATTGATATTTAACCTAATTTACAATCAAGGTTATATATATATATATATATTATATACTTATACTAATTATTAAGTAGCAATGTAGCATCTAAATTATGTATATAACTAATATTATTCAGCCATATCAGCTACACGTATACCTATTTATTGATTATTCAATAGGTATTAACATTTTATAACCATATCGGAAGAAAATACTAATTAAAATATGTAAATAAAAAAATTAAACCATAAAATAAACTTGATGTTTCTCTGAAACGCGTATAATGATTATAACATGCAATAATTATCATTAATTAATAATTAAAATTTTAACGTTTTTTTCCTTTTGCTTACATAAACCAATATTTTTTAAATATTAAGTTTTTTCTATCCATAAGAACTGATTTATAAATGTTCTTGCAATAGCTGGTAGTGTTCAAATTGTGAATCCATACAAAGAAGTGTATACCTGTACATTGTACATAAACCTGTAGATCGGTGCTACACAAATACTTAAACCTAACCGGCTATCCATACAGTATATTGCTCGTGTAGCGGCTTAAATGCGAGTGTTGGCAAAAACCCTGTAATATTCTCAAAACGAAAATAATAACATAACGTTGATGGGTGGTTGCTGTGTTCAATACCGGTTAATTATGATTTATAATAAATACTACAACTAGCAATATTTAAATGTTTTGGTTATTTGTTATTCCTATAGATAGTTCAATATAGTTCATGTAGTATACATAAATTCTATGCATTAGATATATTTTTCGTAATGGTTATCTATAATTTTTCAAATAAAATACAATTTTAAGGTACTTCCTTACTACTAAGATAATATAAAAGGAGAAGCAAAACCGTGGAAAACATTTTGATAAAACCAACAGCACCATGGCACAGTCCATATGTTATATAATTATAGTATTTAGTATGGTTAAACTTTTTTTTAATTCAACACAATATAATAATTAAGTTTCAATATTTTTGGTAAATTAACCATTTTTATGATTAAAATGTATTTTTCGAGTGTTTCAGTTTTATTTAACTAACCATACGATCACAACTCTACAAAAATGTATTCAACGAAATGATGAAACTTTTATCGTACAGAAAAATGCGTTCCAAGTGCAGTTCCGAGTACTGTGTTTGTCCTATATGTTCGTATTTTCTTATTTCACTATATGGACACGGCATTAGATTATGTTAGTACTACTGTACGCGTCAGTTCGATGACATGCACGTAGCACTACGTATGCATTATTTTTATAAAAATTACAGTCTACACTCGTTATCTAGCTGCTATCTGCATCAAGTTCGGGATCGGTCTAACAACGATACCCACGCGCTTCGAAAACAAACGTTATATATTTTATTAGGAAACTATAATTCACTTTTATTTTCTAGGAGGAAATTAAGAGTACGCCTTTTGTTGTGTAGCTTTAAGACGTGTACTTCAGTGTTATTGAGTAAAGTTTTCGGCGTGTATAGCTACAGTCTGCAATCAGCTGAAGCCGGGTCAGCCCAACTCGCTGTCTTCGTTTTTAACCTACATTTTCGAAACCAACCGTTTTAATCTTTTCCGTCTATCGTCCGCATACGTTTAGAGTATTATTTATGCCCATATGTAGTATATACGTGTGCCGGCTTTAAATATTGAGAGGTCAGGGTGCAATTATATTAATCAAAGGCCCTTCAAAAGAAAAATATTGATTGACATAAATCTTATCTATTTCTTCAATACAATATGCTAAAATGAAATAACAATAATAATAATAATAATATGAATGAGTTAATAATAAATCAATGTCCAATGAACAATTTTATTATCTTGTTTAACGCATTTGTATAATTATTGTTGAATCATCATTCAATATTTGATTCAATGTTTATGATATTTTATATGTATATAATCATAATATATTATTTTGAGCCACGAAGAAAATCAAGGATCCTAAATAAACCCCAACCTTGAGGCCCTTAAAGAAACCTCAGCATTGGGGTTGAAGCTCCAGTAAATTGTACCCCAATAATAAATTTCTAGCTCTACGATATGTTATATTATTTTTGGTGTAACTAACAGTTTCTGTGACTCCAACGAATTCGATTATAATATTACTCACGCTTACAAAATATGGTACCGTGTATAGTTTAACAGTTTCATTTTCGTATTGCACAAAGTGCGTCGAAGCATATGCACGATTTCAGGCCCTACACCGCGGTCGTCCGTGTGCGAGAACGCATAATATGGTATGGCGATGCGGTGGCGTGTGGTTATCCCAGCCGACACATACCTACGTCACATCGTGAAATCCTCGGTCTTAAATCCTAGCGCGCGTGCGAACGGGAAACGGTCTGAACACTATCAATGATGAAAAAAGTAATAACAAAATCGTACGTAGCATATGACGCCTGAAAATTGTATATTGTAATGTGTGGAAAGAAAAAAAATAATAATAATAAAAATACGCATTCTTCGCTTCACACAGAATCTATAAAATTCAAACAATGACGATACGCAGTACAATACAACATAATCATAACAATAATAATAATATGTAGGATATAATATACAGTATATAATGCGTTTCGGAGAAGAGGAAACGGCCGACGCGCAGTACTCGGAAAGAAGGCCATTGCCGCGCCGAGTCCCTTGCCCCTACCCACCCGTCGCGTAGGACTTGTGCACACAAACATTTATAACAGTACCTACACGCCCGTATACGGCCCGTGCCCCGTACACAACCGTAGAACGTTCGATATAATAAACGACCAACGTTTTTTTTTTCATTCTTTTTTTTTTCATTTCCTAACGACACGCGGTGCAACAGCTACACACGCGTGGGGCATGCACCGGTGCACCGGATAATAGTAGTGCACCATCATAATATATTATAGGTACCCGCGAGTGAATGGTCTTCTTTGACGCACGACGGGACAAAACACGCGGGCGTCAACGAAAAATTACAACAATTGTATTGTAAATTGTAATGTATACAATATAATACATAGGGTGTCCCCACTGAAAATGTACCCGTTGCGATATCTCCCGAGATGATGAAAATGTTCAAATTATGTTTATTTTTTTTCTACGTAAACTGCCAGGGACAAGGACTACAAATATTTCATATTTTAATTGAATTTAATGTTTTGGTAATAGAGTTCAAACAAAATATCTTTGTTTAATTTCGAAAAATTTGAAAATGGTTATTCTGTAGAGTTTATTTTTCTGAACATTTTGACTTCTCAATATTTGATTTTCAATAACCTCATGATTTTTAATAATTTTTTTTTTGGTTTCCAAAAAAATCGTGTATCAATTAATAACATTAGTAATCCATAATTTAACTACTTGATATTATCTCGTCTCGTTTTCCGATAACCTCTGATAAATTTCTGGAAACTGAAAAAAAAAATCAAAAATCATGATTTTAATGAAAATGAAATGTTGAAACGTCAACATTTCCAGAAGAATACCTAAATTATAAAATGACTATCCTCAAAAATAATAAAACGAGAAGATAATGCTTTTATACATTTTTTACCAAAACATTAAATCCAAATTTAAATATAAAATATCTTTAGTCCTGATCCCTGTGAGTCTTCCAAAAGAAGAGAAAAAAAGAAATTGACTATCGTCTTCATTATCTCAGATGTCGCAATGCGTAAAAATCACCGATGGGACACCCTGTATAAGTTTGATTGTAGAATTTTGTGTAAAAATAATGTGTACGATTTAGGTGTGTGCGAGGTTTTTTTTATCTCCTCGTGTCTTATATGCCACCAGTGGATGGCGTGAACGGGCGTTTCGTGGAAAACGCTGAAATCGTTGCCGCGTAGGGGGAACGTTATAACATAATATTATTGTTGTATATAATAATGAGTGTTTGTCGGCGGTAGACGGTCGAGAGTAAAAAAAAAAAAATATCAAACGCGCAAGACGTTTGTCCGATCACGTAGGCCGACTACTACGCGCGGTGCGACCGTGAAGTTAACGACGATGTTTTTATCGCACGGCAGTGAATTTCAACACCGATGCGTTTTACGGACAAACAATCCCGAAATCCCAATGTACCCACGGAACGAACTGTTGTCGAGTGAGATCTATATTCTAAACAATGAGTTTTTATCATTCCAAGATCATTGAACATCAAATAATATAATAAAAACCATTATGTATATTTTTATGAATATATATTTGAAAAAAAAAATGGATTATTTCTCAATGATAAAATACGAAATTGTAACCTTAATACAAATAATAAACAATAACAAAAGTATTGACTGACTAGTTAATATAATATCATATTATAAAAAATAAACGGCACAATAAGAAAAAAAAATTAAGTTCATCCACCGAATGTAAGACATTAGTAATAGTTTTGTATTTATAATGCCCGTGATGATGACCCACATGCTGAGGTATACATTTTAATACTGATAATCGAGAAATAATAGTAATAATCGATAACTGAGAAACTGAGAATAATAGTTATTAATTATGTTATCGTGGGCATAATAACCTTATGTTTAATATTGTACCAAATCCTTTTCCTTAATAATTAATTCCTTAATAATATTATTTATATATTCCCAATTACGACCAGTAAATGTCGGAATCATTATTATCATGGTCGATTCTACAAATTAGCCAAAAAGAGATACACTATTAATTAATTATAAAGGGTTTTTTTTTTTATTATTATTCAATTTAAGTCCGCGGCAGCTATGGCCATTGGACTGATATAAGTTTAATATAAAGGGTTTCATGTATGTTGAATGTACACTATCGGATTGGTTCATATGTTAAGTACCATAACTATGACTTGTAACAAAATTGTAGAATTATTACGTTTTTAATACTAATTTTTATTTTTGAATCCTAAATGTGAAGTAAACTGTACCTAAATGTTGTACTTTGTCTTAGATTCTGA
The DNA here is from genome assembly GCA_949715065.1 of Periphyllus acericola. Classification (NCBI taxonomy): domain Eukaryota; kingdom Metazoa; phylum Arthropoda; class Insecta; order Hemiptera; family Aphididae; genus Periphyllus; species Periphyllus acericola. The sequence continues at coordinate 13,239,100 of OX454269.1, forward strand.
GCGGAGCAAAGAATAGATTAATTATACAACGATGTTTTTTTTTTTTGTTGTTGTTTATACTAGGGTAGGAGATCTGCATTAAAAGTTGTTTTTGGAATTCATAATATTGTATAGTTAATTCGAGACATATTGTTCTTTAAGTAGGGTTTCACGTAAGTTATGGCAAGCGTAGGGAAAAACTAAAAATTTATTTTATACGATCTTAATTTTCCACCCGAACATTTATTAATTTTGATGAGATAATAATGTGTTTTTTTGACATCCACATTTTTAGGAATACTATTCCTAACAGATTTTAGTTATCTAATTAATCAATCGGAACATTTTGCAAAATCATTTTTCTTATGATAATGCATAAAGTTTGAAATACAGAAGGTATATACAGAATATTTCATTCTCAGTCTTTTCATTTGTAAATATTAATTATTAATTATTACTGTACTGTTGTTTATCATTCTAAAGGGTATATACCCGTTTATATATATATAAATAAAAAATAAAAAAAATATGCGCAGATGGCATTTTTGATTATTTTACCTAAATGTTGACAATTTTTTCGTCCTTTTAAAATCTTTGATCATCGCTCAGAATTTTTTTTAAATATTATGATCTACATCCAAATGTAGGAATTAATGTAAATATCACTTTCACTATAATAAAGTCATACAATTGCGACCGGCATTGCTTTTCATTTTTTCATTTTCTTTTATGTAGGGTACGGAACCGAAAACGATAGTAAAAAGCCCGCACTGTGGTCGACGAAACAAGATATTTACAAGATGTGTTGCGCTATAATTAGTATTAGTGATGGATAACTGCATAGAGGGCTGCAAACGTGGGGTGCTACTCTATACCCTACACGTCAAATTCCAGTAAAAGTCATTATTACCTACAGTGTATGTATGTGTAGGTGTGTGAAAATCGCATTTTCTCTACGTGTTTTTATTCATTTTTAATTGGTAATTTTACGCGTCCCTCTCGGACTACACACTTGCGCACACATATATATATATATATATATATATATATATATATATATGTATAACATAGAACTCTTCCGCTCGTGAATATATATATAGAAAGCGAGTTAGAGAAAGCGACGACGACGGTAATAATACACAATGTATAAATGCGTAATATGATGCCCATTATAACACGACGTCGTTTAATGATCGAAATCGCAGAAATCGCTTCGTGGACATTTCTTCGATTCCGGATCCATGGTGCAAGCGGAGTAACTGCAGTTTTCTTTCACGCGGGCGATGCGTGTAGGTGCAGTAAAGTTTACCGAATAAATAAACGAAAACGAATGCGTCCCTGCAGGGGTCGGGGATTGCGGACCACGGTTTGTGGAAACGGTTGTCAGTTAAGGGCTTGAATTGCGATGTTTTAGCAATATATTATAAACGTATTCGAGGAAATCGTTAAACTAATACGTGAAATGCATTTATGGTTCACATAATAGCTCCATGAAATGCATTTAAAATTAATCGTATTCTTTTAGTGTCCAGTTTAATTTGACAAAACAAAATAAAAATTTGTGATAAAATTAGTAATAAAACACGTCGGGGGTGCCCCTGTATACCCCCAAACTACCCCACAAGTATATACTGAGTGAACTGCTAGCGTGCGACCCAATCCGACTCGGTAAACCGAAAAAACGAACTTGACAACGACATTATGATGTAAGTTCGGAGCTGTACTTTTCGCAAAATATTCCTGGAAAATGTCCAAAAAAAACCCCGAAGAGTTAGGTAATTCGTTTTCAGAAAAAATGGTTCACGTGTTCGAAACACGCATTTAGCATTTCCGTGGGTTCAGCGAAGACATAACGTGAATCTGCTGAAATTCTTGCTATCTTGCTGCAAAACAGTTATTATACAGATGGCCATTGACCATACAGGGTCTTCATAACATCAATATACGAGTATGCTTTGGATAATGACGTCGCTCATCCCCAACGAACATCGTCAGGATTTCCTTGAGACTGCGTTGTGTACAGTGGGTTCGGACTTTCATTGGCATATAAAACGTAAATAATAAATCATTTGAATACAATTTTTTTTATTTTCACTTCTGCGAGAGTTTTAAAATTTTCCCATTTTCCTGCAAGACCCTGTGTATTCATTACGCTCTTCACGTACAGTTTATACGGACGCTGTAATGATATGGTTGTGTTTTCGATTGTGTCTCGCAGTTACGGCCACTATTTGCGCACGCAACATGTATATATGTACCGCGAGACTTACAACGTGTCTTGTCTGGTCTGTACAGAACGCGGATAAAATCGCGTATGGAATTTTATACAATATTGTTGCGACGGCATCATTCTCTACAGTCTGCGACACACTGTGCAGTATATAGGTACTCGCACTACTCGATTGTTCACCGTCGTACTTTACAGCATATGCGTGTCTTGTCGATACACTGTTGATCGCTGCACAACGCATAATATAGGTTTAATGACGTTTTTCCCCCTTTTCAAGTTGTCGATGACGTAGAAACCGTATTTGCATGGCGTACAGCATTTACGACTTCTACGTATAGCGTTCAGTTTTATGCGGGGCTGTGAATTGAATGCACTAAAATACTGTTAAATATGCACGCGATTATGCACTAAACACTTCTGACGAAATATTCTCTTAAAAATCTTAATATATGCAAAAATATGCAAAAAATTAATTCTGAGTTTTTAATGTTTTACTTGACCAATATTGTTCAATGTTCAGCGCAAAATTAGATAACGACGAGGTAAAACACCAGACTAAAAAAAAGTACTGGGAACTTTCATATGGTTCTATCGGTTCCGATTAAGGTTTCAAAATCAAATTTTTTGTATCATAAAATTTAGATTGGAGTTGAAATTGCAAAAAGCTCCTCGCCTTAGTTATATAGGAATAAATTAATATTGGCTCAAATTTTGTTTTCAAAATATGATTACCTATAAATAACGATAAAATATCCTTGGTATTGATATAAAATACTTAAATACGAGTACATCGTAATTAGTTAATATCTATTTTTGTTTTTTAATATAAATTGAATAGTAAAATATATTAAACATATAGCGCATTTAGGGAGGGTTATGTTTCTGACCAATGACTGATAATGGATATTTAATATGATTTTTTTTTCTACTTTTGATCATTACATTTTTGTTTTATACATTATTAAATTTAAACTGTTCAGTCTGGTACTGATATATCTATCTAAAATTCATAATATTTCTTCGCCCATTAGAAGCTGGATTAAGTTTTGAAGATAATGGAATCTAGCTGAGTTGGAATTGTTATTATGGTACAAAAGAATCTTATTGTAGTAGACTGTAGACTCTATAATATAGTGTAGAGAGTAAAGTAATTTTTGTAAGTGAAAATTGAAATGCATTGTTCGAAGTTCTGCGACTTTTGTCCGATATGAACTATTATTAAATAAAACCGTTATATATATATATACATAATGTTTATCAGTTTGTGTTTTAATAACAAAACAATATATTTTTTTTTATTTGAACATCTATAAAAGTTTTTTTTTTATCGAGTTTAGTTGATGATACCAAATGGCAAATATTGTTTTAGATTCTGAGTGAAGCCAGATATGTATTGTTTTTACCATGATGTGTGTGTTTTAGTATTAATATAATATATATATATAGAAATATAAAATATATAAGTATTCGATAAATCTATTGCGTCTAAATATTTATTCTTCTTCATATATTTGATTTGGTTTTAATTGTTCTCCTATTAAAATAATTACGAAATGCTGTTAGTGATAAATGATATTATTATTGACTATCAAGCCTAAATATAGACCATAGTTCCATTTTCTATAACAATTATAAAAAAAAAACATAAAATATGCCCCATATGGCCTGTGTTCAAACGAATGACCAATTATTATTTGACTTTCAGAATCAATGAAAAACAGTAAATTCGAAAGTAAAATATCGCTATTAATTATACATTTTATAAGTAATCTTACAAAAATTGTATTAACTATTAATTATAATGGACATTCTATGTATGATTTCTCGTAATTATTTACAGTACCTATATACAATCGTAAATACTATTGTAGTATTATTCTCTTTTTCCTTTTCTTTTCTTTCATTTTTTTATTGTTATTCACTGTACCTCAATTGGTAATTTAAATTCTTAAAAATAATTTAGTAAATTGTTCTTACATTTTAATTTACTAAGAGCCATCTTTATTATTTATGGGCGACTTACGTGAGAACTAATGGTCGAAGAAGATTTTAATATTTGCCGTTTTAATTGTTTCAAATAGGAAAGAAAATGATAGGAATGAAAGTGTATAGTATCGTTTATGTGGGATTTTTCCTCCCGAAAAGAAACAGTTTGTGTGGAAGTAAAGCTATATGTTGTGCATATACCTAGATTTGATATCGGGTCCGACCCACCGCACATATTCAGAACATAAAAACATTCGTAATATAATTTCCTTGTGGTTTTTGACTCGGTTCGCGGATGTATGATATTTTTTGTTCTTACAATCTTTTCCTCGGACCAACGGCAGTACGATATAATGTTTCTAACACAATGTTTCAAACGTGTAATGATAAAAAAAAGTGCAAAGCGACGGAGAAATAATAGTCACAATAATATAATGACGTAAAGCCAGCGAACAAATTGATGTGGTTAAAAATAAAAGTATGGTAGAGGTAATGCCAAATGTTTATATCGTTGTAAATCCCCGGGAAAAGGTTAACTTTTTATTAAGCACGGCTGTTAATTTTTTATAAATCTAAAAAATAAAATAAAAATCACCATCGAAATCGAATCGATAGTTACGCCAAGGTCATAAGGTCGTATATACCACCAGGGATTATAACTTGTAAGTTGTCTCTACTCCCAGAGCGAACGTATAGTGCGTATTTGATTGTCATCTATTTATTTTTTCAAACTTGGGGAAACGCCCAGAAACCTTGAAGGCAGCCAAAAAATAAAAAATAAATAACTAAACGTTGCGAATTTCTTTGTCTGTGCATTTATCAATTTAAGTAACACGAAAAAAAATAGAGAACTGAGAACACGTCAAAAATAAGATTGAGAGATTATCATAGGGATAATTTTTCAAATATTTTGAATGTGTAATACATACACGTCTACACGGATTATGTTTTAATAATGGAAAACTATGATTTCCTGTAAAATTAAGTATACGACGGATTAATGACGTGAATATTTATTTGGATTCTTCGGTTATGCTTTTATTTTTAAGTCGACACATATGAGCTAGCAAGGCTAGATCATGTACGCGAGGAAGTGAATTTAAGATTCTTTCGGATTATAAAATTATTCGTTAACTAACTTGTATTATTCTTGACAAATTGTTTTTTATCTAAACAAGTTTTCCTAAAAATAATCGGTATGAATAATTTCGCAAATAACTATTGAATTAAAAGTAATTTATCAAGAATAATACGAGTTAATTAATGAATAGTTTTATAATCCGAATTTTAATTATTTCTATGCTGTTCTATATAATATTACACACATATTGTACAACAAGTGAGTATCAAACTTATTTTTTAAACTTATTATTTTATTTTCCGTGGTACACCGTAATAGTCAAGTTATATACTGTAGTGTTACTGATTTCTTTATTGGTTAGGAATATAGTGAAAACCTTTTCCCTGGTAGCTGTTAGAATAAAAATGTTCTCTACTATAATATTCATGTGGTGGTTTTTTTTTTATATTTTATCAAGGATTATTATTTAAAACTATTGTACAAAATACATTCGTTAAATGCATTTATTTTTATTGCGTTGTGATAAGTCAATTATATAATTATACATTGTGTTGAATTGTATTATAAATACATTTTAAAAATTTTTATTTTTTATATTATATGGAAATAAGAAGTTGTTGTGCATAAATATAATAAATATAATATATCGTCATTAAACCATTTAAATTTCAAATTCCGTATTTATTTTTTTAAATTCTCCAATTTCCGTATCACTTCCAATCCATTACTTCGTGATAAATTTTTATTTTCGTTAGTAAGTAGTAACACAACATAATGTGCGGTGGAGTAACACGAATACGTCCTTTTCCATAATTGTGTGCGGCTGTGCCGTGATTTGTCCCGGATTTGGACTATGATCACAAACTTATTCGGTTTAAAGACTGTATGAATGTTCGCGAGAAAGTCGATTTCGTATCAAAAAGAAACATCAAAAGAAAGCTAACAATGTTCACGTGCGAATTATTTAACAATTTTGGATCATCGTCGGGGGAAAGGTTCAGTCTTGCTGCAGTACCGAACAATTTTATAGGAATTTAATGACGCGGGTCATGACGGAGCTGTTAACAAGAAAAAAAAACGCCAAGTACAAATGTACCGTTCGTTAATATTACTACAACAATACCGTTCTTCCGGAGAGAGTGTAGATAGTAAGTAGGTAAACACACTGTGATTTGGTTCAACGCGATGGTTTAGGTAGACAACTGTTGCATTGTTGCAGAATTTGTTATTCGTAAAAATTGATAAACTTAAATAACCCGAAGAGCACTATAAGTTTATTGTTCAGTAATTAAGTCTGTTTAAAGAAATCTTTTATTTTACACTATAGCACTATCATTATTATATGATTTATTTATGATTATGATGGATCTCCATGTGTGTAATTTTTGGAATTTTCATAGGTATCATTTTTAAACAGATAAGAAAAAAAGCCAAAAACTCGTACAATTTGTTGAAAAAGTTTATTTTCGAATGAATCGGTGATTTTGGAAATAATTATTTGCTAATGAACCAGGTTTTTATTTCCTGTATATTTTTTATCACTTTATAAATATTCAAGTGTCATAAAGGTATTATATTTTCTTCAGATACACCATGATTCATGAATAATATTCATTATTTTTATTAAATATGCAAGTATCGATTGTGTTTTTGAATATGTTTTATAATGAAAATACCCATGCGGAGTACAAGGATTAGAATGGCCGTGATCCTTGACGAAACTTGTTTGACCAAAAATTGTTTTGGTAAATTTATTTTTATTTATTTTTTTTAATAGTAAATAAAAAACAAAATGGGTGAAGACCGTGGATATAGTGCGGTGTTATAGTCTAACGATTTTAATGTTTTTGTTATTTTATTCGCTCTTCCTCCCATGTATTTCTTCAATTACGCCACTGGTTCAAAAATCAGAATGCGTATAGCGTTTAAATTTAGATTAATTATAATACGCCAATTATGTGAGCGAAATGAGACCATAAGCACCTAGTGTGATTTTTTTGTTACGCATTATTTTTAAAAAATGATTACTAAATGCTATGATACGTTCAGAGAGACTATACATTATGTTCGACTGTTTTTTTTAACGGTACACCGGAAGCTGGGCACTTTACCAAATACAGATTATTCTCAATCCTCTGTTCAATGAAAAACTTGTTGTTTTCGTTTTATTCATACTTTTAGAATAGCCGACATCGAAATCAATGCAAAATCAACTGTGTGTTATTAATCCATTGCAACAAACACACATTTGCTATTATTTTTCTTATTTTTTATCCATGTAATAGAGTAGATTGGGGTTGAAACACAAATACGTTAAATGTATACCATTAAACGACGAATAATTGAATACGGTAAATTTATCATTGTTAATATTTTTATTTATCGTTTAATGTTTGATGTATACATGTGCATTGTGACCATAATTATTTAGGATCAAATTACAATGGCGTATCAATAGTTTGCATTCTGTTTGTAACAAAGTGTACCTACCATGGAGTTTACACTATACGAATTATGTTATTGGATATCGTTGATTAACACTATTAATTCTCGCAGACAACGTATACTTCAGATAATAAATATATTTATTATTATTTTTTTTATAATCTTTATTCAGCATCAACAACAAGGTTATTAGCTTACATTTTAATACATTACATATATTTTGTATTATACATAGAATAATATTTACATTAATTTTGATTATCTTTTATTAAGCTAATAAATATATTATTTTTATACTATTATGTATTTGATCCGAACGTGTGCAAAATTAATTGCTTATGTAATTAAAATAATTTCAGTGTATTCAAACGGTTTGATGTTTAAGATAAAAACAACTTGCTCTGTAGTCAGTCGCTTTATTAACCATTTATATTTTGAGCTTTCTTCCATGTGCTTTAGTTATAGTCGATTCACATAATTATGAAGGTTCGATACATGATTACGACTGAGCTGATGTGAAAACTATAACACCAAATTAGTATATTTAATTTACAATAATGGGATGGAGATGGCCAATATTTCGCGGATACGGATGTTATTCGATTGGATTCACCAGACACGTCGATACGATTTCGTTAAACACTTTTATACTCAATGGTAATAATTACTTTATGTAATATTTGCAATTTATAGCACTGCATTATGTACAGTACATTATATAATGCATGTGTTCTAAATAACTTTTAATTATTAATTTGAATTAATTAAGTACAAATCATTAATACACGTTCGAAGCGTCAAGAGGTTATCATGAAAATTGTTTAAACATACAGGGTAAAAAGGTGGGTATGATTACGTTTAATTATTCGCTATGCATATTTTGCGAAAATATTTTTTTCATTTTCTGTAGCGCTCGGTCAATTGAAAAATGCGAGTATGCCGACGTGCGACTTTCCAGGACGGAGTCGTATGTGCGCGCGAGACCAAAAAAATATTCCATTTTAAGTAGGATACAGTATATTATGTAGTTTCCGGTTTATCGTGAATTACAATAATATATTTACATCACGGACAATTTCATTTCCTCAAGGACTCCGGACTGGACAAATTAAATTAAAATAAATTTATTTAAAAAAAAAAAAAAATGTAAAATTGTTTAAAATTACCAAAAAAAAAAAAAATGTAACTAATGGCTATAGCAGCCGAAGTTGTAATAGATCAATAAAAAAAAAAAAATAATAATATATTTGTGTTACAATCTAGTGGCGTAGTCGAATCAAATATCGTCCATACTTATCAGGTTTCACTGCCTATATAAACGCATATGGGATTGCGTACGGTAGGTGTACACGAAATCGATTTTCCGGTCTCGGATTGATGTATGTGTCTGTACGTAGAAACCCAGCTGGTAAACGAGTATAACACGGTGGTGTATTATAGTATTATACATTTATACGGTGTTTATGTGTTTGAATATTTTCCACGGCTCATTGACGGCGAATGGCGATATCGATGCGGCACGCGAGGTGACACTATAGTATACAAACCGTGCCCTTCGACATTTCACTGAACTCGTACAGCACGCGAATCTCACGATGCACCGTTTAAAGTGTTTGCGTTGTCCAACAGAGATTTAGCCCTCTCAGAAATGCCAACAAACCACGTATATTGTCGATGCGATATGCCCATAAACGAATGTTCGCAAGTTCACCATACCTATATCGTCACAAGTCATAATATACAATATACTGTAGTCGCGGCTCGCTTATTGTTGGTTCTGAACCGAAAAACATTACACGCGATGAAAATATTTTTTTCCCAAACACACGTGAATTTTTACGAAATATCCTCTTCTGCGTGCTCAGGTAACTTTTTTTGTTTCCGTCACGGCCAAGACGGCGTTCTTAATTAAGCGAGTGCAGTCTGTATATAATTTATATTATATATGCATACATAGTTAAAGAAAAGCGACGAATTCGATTGATAACAGAGAAACGTGACATTACTATAGTATTATTGCGGTTGTAGCTCTTATACAGGGTGTCCCACCGGAATTTGCGTAGAGCGATATCTCCCGTGTTATTGGAGATAGTCAAATCCTGTTTTTTATGAGCTTCTTGGGAAAAGGCAATTTTTGTTGATAATAGTTTGTTAAATAAAAGTGTATTATTAAAGAAGTTGAAAAATTTAATTTTAATATTATAATTTTTGTAAAACTCGAAGAAAGCCATTTTATTTTTCTGAAAATGTCGACGGTTCAACTTTCAGTTTTCGTTGGATTCATGATTTTTAATATTTTTTTAGTTTACAAAGAAATAATGTAAATTATTATCTCCTCATCATTTTTCCTATGAGAAAATGTTTATGTTATTATTTGAAATTGTGTAAATATTAGTTAGTACACTATTTTCTTGTAAACTAGAAAAATGATTAAAAATCAAAAATTTAATGAAAATTTAAAGTTGAACAGTCAACATTTTCAGAAAAATAAGCCCTATAGCTATCTTCTAAATTTATAAAAATTACAAAATAAAAAGTTTAATTTTTTAATTTTTTAATAATATACTTATATTTACTAAACTATTATCAACAATATTTCCTTTGCCCAGAGATGCTCATAAAATACAGAATTTGATTATCTTTATTAACTCAAGAGATATCGCTGAGTGTAAATCCTGGTGGAACATCCTGTATGCGTATATAATTCGTGTTTCAAATTCTTAAGTTACATATAAATAGAATAATGGTTATGTAGTTGGTAGGACTTCTTGTTTGTATTTGCATATTTTCATATTTAATGGCTGTAGAATATTATAGGTAATACACCAATTCGATTTGGGAAAACACCTGCTATCGTTTAAATTTTACTTTGCATATTTTTGAATGATTTAGGATAAACCCTTTCTTTAGAATATCAGAAGCGTTTTATTGTATAAATTCTGAACATTATTATCGATCAAATATTAAAGTTTCAAACAATGTAATAAGACATTGCCCGTGAATTGAATCAATATTGTCCATTAACAATAATTATATAATTTTAATCATCTTATTCTTATACAAGTTATAGATAAAAAAAACTATGTAATCAATGTTCGATCAATTTTATTATTAGACAAATAATTTCAGTTGAAAAATTGTTTTTAAAGCATCTTTATTTACTTTTTTTATAAATATATTCATTTTTTTAACCATAAAGCTACAATTTTAATTTTACTTATTTTCGTAGTTTTACGTGTATAACATACATTTTCATGCGTATTTCAAGCATCATTAGTACTAATAAGCTGCTATAATAACAATGATAGATCGTTATACTGCGGCAGTAGCGGAGCGTGAAACTTGGAGGCACTAGGGCCTATAAAAGGTAGGTTCTCATTAATACAGACATTTAATATTTTATTATAAATATTAATTATTAGATAGTGATTCTGGGAGTTAAATTTTACAAAAAGAAACCCAACCTATAAGAAAACATGAAAATTGCATATACTTATTTATATTTATTTGTGCTTTATAGCACAAAAAAATTAAAAAACTGTTGACAAATTTACTAGATCTAAAAAATTCTACTGTAAATGATGTTGTTTCTTTCTAATTTTTCGTCAGTTTCACCATTGATTATAGAATAAATATTATAAAATTAAAATCATTCTATATTCAACGGTTTTACTCAATTATCTGGAAAACTATTGAGAAATTAAAAAAATGTCGTTGTAGCTTGTCTTAGGATATCGGTTTATTTTGACGATGCGTTTATTTTTTTGAATTATAAATCATATTATTTCCAACATAAATGATATTATTGAAATACAAAATTGAAAGTTCTGCAATGTTTTACTTAATTGAATGAATAACGATAAAGGTCCTGTGGCCCCCCAACTTCACTATATCTTGGGGACCCCAATGGCCCTGGCCTATAGATACACTCCTGTACCCGTGGTAACTATAAAGTATAAACGCTTAAAAAACGTGTCATTGTTATATTCGTGGACAAAGCTTTTTGGCCGAACGCAATATGATGTACAATACAGATGTTATGTATTAGTTACACGCGTGGAAGATGACGGTTTGCAAATATGCACACAAGCCCATCGTCTACTCGTATACCGGTATACCACGTTTAATTTAACACTAGACAAACAGCAACAGTACAATGTATTTTATTTATATTATAATACTCTATAGTCTATAAAAACTTTAAGGTGTCGACGACAAACAATACATACCGCAGCGATGTGCACTCGCACGACATCATTACGTGGCGTAATGTTATACATACCTGTAAAAACATTAAAATCCGAGTTATCGAAATGCCATATAATAATATATTATTATATTGTTTATTACTGCAACAAGACACGTGCGAGACGAATGAAAACGATTTTTCTTTCAGAATTCACCGATCGAAAAAGAAATCGTTTGAAACACTTGACAAACGCGCGCCCTCCAACTACACGGGGAGAAAAAACAACATGTACAATAATAATATCAACTATTTCATAATTTACTATGATTATGCGGTCTTATGTAACAACGTTGTATTCATTAATTGCTGCTACATAAGCTTTTAGGTTATATATTTGCGTATCTAAAGTCCACGTAGTACATTTTACCAAATTGAAAAACATAATAAATAATCAACGGCAACATTGATATATTGAATAATATTATTTATTAATAATATATAGGTTACTTAGCATTTATAATAAACAAATAGTATTTCTAATTGCTCGGTCATTTATTTTGAATACAAATTCATCAGGGTTCATTCATTTTTTTTTTTTAATCATTTTATCCAGAAATCATAAAGGCATATCTGAGATTAAGAGACTCAAAAACTACTGGACCGATTTCTATGCGGATTTTTGCAATATGACCACCTCCCTGCAAAAAAGTTTTAATGTCTTATGAATTTTCGTTACCTTGGTTACCATGGATAAAAAAACAGTTATAAATCGTTATTACAGTTATTTTGTTAGCATGTGCCAAATTTCGTTAAGCTGTATTTTTTTAGGCAAAAAACATATGAAAGTGCGGCAACCAGCGACAATAAAAAAGGGCAAGACTCCTCGCGCTAGGTGAGTTGATTCCCGAGACCTTTCTCATATATTAGTTTGTTTTTATCAACATTTTGGATTCAATCAAAAATTATTTGCTAATTTATAAAAATTGTGACAATCTTGATCAACAGATCTTTGAAATATTTTCATACGAGTATTTCGTCAGTTTTCTGCAATTTTTGAGAAAAACTGTTAAGAAATTCAAAAAATTACCTCTCTAATGCACCAACTAGACAACATTTGGGATCGGAAACCTTTACTACTATTGATGATATGAGAAGTTTTTCTAGGAAAAATTCGTGATGACATATACAAAAAATAAAAAAATTTACTACAATAACACACGTCACGGTAAAATCAATACATTCCTCGTTTTACTCAAAATCTAAAATTATGGTAGGTACGATAAATATCGCGATTACGGAAACGAGGAATTTATTTAATACGGTGAAAGATTATAATAGTGCGCGTATAATAAATACTAGGCAGATAAATATAATATGTACTTATGTACTTGGGTATCTACGTGTAGAATAATACGGCTAAGGATCGTATATTTATAGGTATATATTATAGTGTAAAGAAGAAGTTCATCGATCCGGCACGGATTAGGACTAACAAGAATATAGTTGTATTATTCGCGTTGTATAGAGCAGTGCGGGCGAATACCACGTGCTGTTATAAACGCTCCCTCTCTGATCGGGGGATGACGAGGACTGAGGAGAAACGGAAGCGATTAATACCGCCGATCCTTGAAGGTGCTTTTAACACGTCGTCCGGTCTAGACCACGCACTATATACCGCGTAGACCGTATTCTGCGTGATCGCACGGAGAGGATGGAGGCATAATGATGTCTGTGCGAGAAATGATTGCCAGGAGATGAAATCGGAACAAGCAGCCGGCCACGTTACATTAGAGACGTAGTTCGTGTAATAATAATATTATGCGTGTAATCGAATAGAGGAGATTTGTGGTGAAAAACTATAAGTGTGTATAGACGCGTATTTCTAAGTAAATATAACACTCGCCTTCATAACATTTCGATTTGACAAGCTTTGACGCACGCATGCAATCGCCAAGTATAGACCCGGCCGAGTCAAGTTCAGGTTTGAATAGTATATTGATTTGATTCGCGAATCATTTGAATTATCGTGATTGATTTTCGTGTACTAATCGCTATTTTTGCAAATCTATACCCGATCGTATGGTAAAAAACATTCATACTCGTATAATGACGGTTTGTAGTCAATTTTATTAGTTTTACGTACCAGCATTTTCCCAACTTGGACATTTTCGACGCCAAATGCTCTCAAGGGATACGCGAAAAAAATGGCTACAATGACGGAAATGTAGATTTTATTTATTTAAACAATATATCTTGGAAATACGCGCAATAAGTTATGTTATTCAAAATTAAAAACTTCACACACAAAAAATCGTTCACAGTAACTCGTGTGATAATTATTGAATATAATTCATCTTATCATTTGTCACCGGTTTTTAACATATTAAAAGAATAAAAAAAAGTCATATTCTTATAGTAACGCTTGATTCAACTTAAACAGTGTTGTAAAGTACCTACAGTTTGCAACCTCCTTGAACTGCATCCCGGAATGATTGATTATCATTTTGGATATGGCTTTTTTCAAAAATTATCACGCTATAACTCTGTGGCTGTGTGGCTGAAGAAACCCATTTCAACCAACATTTTCACAACGTTAACGTGTACGATTGGATTTTATCAGTCCTGGCAATTTTCCATCGCGATCCTCGCGAACGTATCGCTCAACCGTAGGGTGTCTTCGGCTCTCAATAAGTAGCCGTATTCGCTTTCGTCCTTCGTGGACGACGCCGTGTCTGTGACATCAGTGGAAAAGCCGTCTAGAAGATGGTGATTCGATCGAATCATCTAACAAGCTAATTACCGTCGCCCTATTATCGAGGATCACTTCACTTTGAACTCTGCATCTCTGTAGTACTGTTGTCACGCATTATCCACTAGTTATTTTCATGGTTATAAAATATTTGGTTGCTATTCGTAAAATTATTTTATTTTAAATTATATATTTTTACAATTATTTAAAATTTTAAAATTAGCTATTCGCTAATCGTAGCATCTCGAAACATTTTATCGATGTTACATCGATGTTTAAACACAGATACAAAGATCACATAACAATCATATTCGGCAATGAACGAATTTCCTAAGAATGTTAAAAGGAATTTCTTATAATTTTTAACTTCAGCATTAATCATATTATTAAGTACAACATCAATTTTATAATAGTTATCTTTTTTTGTTCACATGTATTTTTACTTTATTTTTTACTCGTAACAGTTTTTAAATCGTTCATTAAACTATACAATTGTTTGACTATCAATTAACCTGCAGGCGACTAATCTTACCCGCGATCGATTCACCGGCAAAAAATGCAAAAAATTTATCGCAATCCGATTGAAGCAACAATAACTAACGGCAAATGTAAAGGAGATGATGTCCTGATTCCGTACATTCCAATGATTCCCACTGATTTGCCCTTCACATTCAAACGATTATAGTTTCCTGTGCGTCTTGATTTCATGTTGACAATAAACAAAGCTCAAGGGCAGCACTGCGCGTTGCCGTATTATGTTTATAAAATCCATGTTTTTCGCATGGTCAAATGCTTACTTGCTCTAGAGTAAGAATTCAAAAACTCTGTACATTTATTATACACCAAATCAGAAAATCAAATATATTATTAGTCCTTTCACGTTACGTTTATTGTTACCACTAGTTTAAATTATTTCAAGCTGGTTCAATTATATATAGCGAATGGAACAATAAAAAATCACAGTATTTTTTCATTTTTCCACATTTTTTTACAATAAATTATGATTTTAGATTGCATTCTGATCATAAATGTTTTATACTTTTATAGATAAATAAACAAACAAACCCAGGCAGGACAATAATATTATATATGTTGAAATCACAGCAAACACGTTGTTCTATTTCTTTATCTAATTATTTATTTTCTTAATGTTTACGACGCTTTGGAGATGGGTTTGAACTTTGAAACATCAGCAGTTCAAAACATTACTAGAGACATAGATAATCTATAATTCCCTACAGTGACGCGATTTCCAGTACGATTCCCCGGAAATTGTCTGTCAGCTGCAATTCCGATCGTGTTCGCTAAGTACTAGTGCCTCCAGCTTTTGCGAGTGATTCGCTTATACGACGTTGCACAGCTCCGTGGCTTTCCAGCATCTATTGAGCGCGTATACCTTGCAAATGTTGCATCCCAATATTTCGGCCGAGTACCAATGTCTGTGTACGCAAACGTTACACTTCCCGACTTCCGGAGCCAAACGCTCTTGAACGCCTGGCCCGTGATCACTGGCCGCAGTAGTGTGTGGAAACGAAATAGTTTTAATATGAAATAAGCTCAACGATGAATGTAAATTGTATACTTATATATTAAAGGTACCACTGAAGTTTGAAGTTAATAAGAATCCCTTATAGTAACGTTAAACGCCGGCGCTCGCTTACATGCAGCCACTATACAATATATGATGTTATTTTAAAAAATACAAACATGATACGAATAACATTTTGTACGACCGTGTAGTTGTATATTTCGATAATTGTATATCGTTATTAATCTCGATATCTGTACTAATTCTGGCAATGACGACTCCATGCGGGGGTATATAAAATGTGTCGAGAACGTATTATTAATAATATAATAATTGTTATAGTTTGCGTATTGCATCATATTAAATCAGCGAAATAATATTCACAAGAAAAAAGCTGTTTGGGGTTGCTTAGACATGATGATGTTTAGCTCTCCACTTCCCCCTGTATCCACATCCGACAATAAGGCAATAACACGCGAGTAAACACTCCGCACTCTTCTATATAATATAAAAGATGTTTACAGTTATGACAAACACAACAATAACCGGTTTATATTGTTGAGTGTATTGGGTTTACTAAATATCTAATACATTACATGAGATTATGGCATATATCGTTGTTATTCTCATTGCATACCACCCGTAGACGTAGGGTGACTTTACACGTCCAACCCTCATCTAATTTCACATGTTTGTGGCAAAAAAATTGTCTATGGAATTTGAAGTCTGTGTTTTAGAAATCAAAAATATATCTTTTAGTTTAAACGGTCAAGAGCTTTTTTTTTAAATTTTGACGATGAAAAATAGAAAAATCAAACATTTTTTTTTTTTGGCGATTCCAAATGATTTGGAAAATTATTTTTCCCAAAACATGATGTAGACGCGTTTAGAGCTTATCGCTATAAATAAAAATCACCATGCAGTATAATAATTTACCGTATATTGTATATTGCTATATGTTGGAGGTGTTGGAATGACGTGAACAATGTCGGCGTACGTATTCAGGAATATGTGCATACAAATGGACACTATATTTTACGCGTGGACATTAATCTGAAGACATGCTTAAGCTTTTGGACTGTTAATGGTGCACGATGAATAGATTTTGTTTTCAACAGTAAAATTATGTAAGTACAATATTTTCACTTCACTGATAGTTATTTCAAATGTTCCCGTATTGTTTTGGAAGACCCTGTACGTATTACGCATACGAGTCGGCGTGCTACTCGTAAGAACGTCGTTGTTTTTCCGGGGCAATACAACAGATATACGACGATTTCCCTCGTGCAGTCTACGGCATAGGCGCGTACGTGTATCATGAGACGGCTAAAACGTGCGGAATGATATTTCTATAATGTGTAGGTATGTATTTTCCGCATCGATCCACTTATCATAACATATGCCTTCTTTTTCCGCGTATCCGTCTCTCTGTATACACATGTATTTGCATATACACGATACCTGTGAATTAATTACGCGCACATCAGTCCATCGCAAGCCTATAAGTACACATAAAATGCCTGCACCGTCGCTGTATAATGTGCGCAAGATGATGATTCGTGGCACGACGACTTACGGTTCATAATATTATACCGAATATTCGAATTAAAAATGAGTACCGTTTCGACGACAAGCGCGTCGAGAGGTCGAGTTTGGTCGACTACTAGTTCAACATTCGCGATTCGCCAAGTACACGTGGAAAGAAGAAATATACGAATAATAATAAAAGGTATACTAACGTTTTGTTTCTTTGAAACGTGAGCAAATTCTATAAATGTCGTCTCACTATTAAAATTATTTGTCTATATTATATGTACTGTGACGCTCGAGCTCTGCCGACTGCTCTGTTCACCCCATTCATGACAAACTTTTCATGTTCAAATAAAAATAATAATTACCGTAAATATGATTTCTTAACTGCGGTAAAATATAAAACCTTAATTAACTGAAAAAGTATGACGGTATAAAAAATGTGAGTCCAACCGCGTGATCAAATACCAAAAGTAACCAGTGGATTTACTGTGGTATTGAATAAAATCAAACAAAGCAACCGATGAAAGAAAATAGTATATGAAAAATAAATTTTTTACTTTAAACTTAACTGCGAAACGTACAACTAACGATCGAAATAAACAACTACACGGTCGTACAAAATGTTATTCGTATCATGTTTGTATTTTTTAAAATAACATCATATATTGTATAGTGGCTGCATGTAAGCGAGCGCCGGCGTTTAACGTTACTATAAGGGATTCTTATTAACTTCAAACTTCAGTGGTACCTTTAATATATAAGTATACAATTTACATTCATCGTTGAGCTTATTTCATATTAAAACTATTTCGTTTCCACACACTACTGCGGCCAGTGATCACGGGCCAGGCGTTCAAGAGCGTTTGGCTCCGGAAGTCGGGAAGTGTAACGTTTGCGTACACAGACATTGGTACTCGGCCGAAATATTGGGATGCAACATTTGCAAGGTATACGCGCTCAATAGATGCTGGAAAGCCACGGAGCTGTGCAACGTCGTATAAGCGAATCACTCGCAAAAGCTAGAGGCACTAGTACTTAGCGAACACGATCGGAATTGCAGCTGACAGACAATTTCCGGGGAATCGTACTGGAAATCGCGTCACTGTAGGGAATTATAGATTATCTATGTCTCTAGTAATGTTTTGAACTGCTGATGTTTCAAACCCATCTCCAAAGCGTCGTAAACATTAAGAAAATAAATAATTAGATAAAGAAATAGAACAACGTGTTTGCTGTGATTTCAACATATATAATATTATTGTCCTGCCTGGGTTTGTTTGTTTATTTATCTATAAAAGTATAAAACATTTATGATCAGAATGCAATCTAAAATCATAATTTATTGTAAAAAAATGTGGAAAAATGAAAAAATACTGTGATTTTTTATTGTTCCATTCGCTATATATAATTGAACCAGCTTGAAATAATTTAAACTAGTGGTAACAATAAAATCCGTATGTTATAACTATGCATATAATGTGATAATTTCAGCGGTATAAAAAATACAGATTTTAATGTCGCATAAAGAATATACGAGAGTGTCAGTCTTAATAAATTAATATCATCCGTAGAAGTCCGAATAAAGTAGAAAATAAGTTTGTTTTAACTTTATCGTTTTCGCGTAGGAGTATACGTTATGTTCAGTTTTTACCGAGTATAGAAGGTAATATACTTAAGTTTCAACCTCGTATAAGGGCGGATTACATATATGTGCCCCTACTTCCAATGTATACCCGCATACGAATATTATATTTTTCTTATACATCATTTACCTTATGTATAGGTATTAAGTTATTCTTTATAAAAATATATATTAACCATATAATACAATGTGTATTTTATTTTCGAGCTCAGAGTGCATAATACATAGTTAACTATACGTATACACATTAGATGACCACGGCACGGCGGCGACCTGTGTGTCTCTCGTCAGAATTAGTAAGGGGAAATTAAGTCAACTAAAAAAAGGAATTTTTGATAACGTAATTTATGTAACGTAGTTAAAATCCGGACCAATACTTTCGGAATTATTCAAATGTATAATTGCATATTTTAAATTTTTTAAATTCGCGTTTTCTCATATCCGAAGCAATGAACGATTACTATGTTATTACCTACAAATTATAACATAATATTTGGTATCATAAGACTATTTTTCATAAATACTTAAATCAGAATAATTCAAAAACTACTCGTTCGATTTACTTCACAACTCTGTTTAAACGTTATAAAATTATCTCCGTTTATCGTTGAGTAACATGTTCAAAAATAGCTGCAGGTGTACCAAATTGTAATTAATTTGACGAACATTTTCCTAAAAAATGCAGAATAGTAAAGCTTATGAGAATTATCATACCTAATAATTTTTACCAAGGGGGTGGTCGTAGCATAAAGTGCTCTGCACAAGCCTTCTCTAATTTAATATTGCATGCGGTATTTACATACAGCTGTGGACATTATGTTTATGTACCTATACATAAAGCGTACACATGATAATAATTATAGTATCGTTGCTACGCGATTACCTAGTATGAAAACAAACGGCGTGCATAATAATATTATTGTTCGCGTTTGCTTAGGGATCACGGCTTTAGTCTAGGATAAAAACCGCGTACGAGGAGGTATTTCGGTGTATAGACTTGACGCGATAAACTGGCGTAGGAAACGTCTGCCACACACGTCAGCTATTACTTATATGCGTGAGTTATGACTATACACGATAAATAATAATATCTCAAGTATCCATACTTGTGTACGTTGTACCGGTACTGGCTAAGACCGACACGTGTTTATGTTACATTGTATTTTAGTGTGCACACATCTGCACAAACACTACACACACACACACACACACATACATTTGCACGCTGATTTGGCGGCAAATAACACATCATCGGATAAGTGCCGAAGCTCAGCGTGACATCAGACGTAGGTATGATGAGACATGAATTAATGTTTTTGTCTCAAACGAAATATTTTTTGCGTTACATTAAGTTGTACCTATAATGAGTATAATATGCATCGATTGAGCAGATTTTTTATACACACACGATTTAAATTTCCGCGCGTATATAGACCGGTGTTTCGAACGAATCGCATAATGCCAAAAAGTAGCGTATCGTATTATACATATTTTGTTAAGGTGATCAATTATTGTTTGACTTGTCCGACTAGAAAGTCCGGAGACGTGTATAAAAAAATTAACGCATGTTATCCGTCGCAATAATGATAAATATTACGTCTTTACAACAAACACTTCGTGCGCAACCGATGGGTTCTCGTGTTTTTTTCTATTTTTTTAGTACAATAAACTCATATTTATAAATAATATAATTTACCAATCGAACGTGCAAATGTATCGACGCAAATGAAAAACAATTAAAGTTTATTACATATATTATATACAGTACACTGTTAATATATTTATAAACAAAATCTAATAAATCTCTGAAACCGATTTCATTTATTTTATTTATAATTATAATTATAATTATGAATTAATCCAAATATCCTCTACCTTGAAAGTTTTTATCTAATGTCAAATAGTGGTAGTGAAACTCTCTCTCTGCAGTATTTTTCTTTCTTCGTCGAGAAAATGATTTCTTTTAAAAAATGTATATAATACATGAATAATATAGGTACTAATACTGTCAGATCGAAATTTGCTACATTTTAAGTATTAGATTTTCTTTTTTTTTTCATGTATGAATATAAATGTATAATATATATTATGTTTTTATTTACATTATTAATTCACTCAGTATTCTTTCAGTTGATATTTCACTCGTGGCTAAATGAAAATAATTTTCAAATGTAGGTGTACTTATGTTTATTTTTGTGTTTTGCGAATACAATATAATCCATTTTGTTTGAGCAAATACCTACCAACCTACCCACACGTTATTCTCTGTACGCATTGTTTCTGACAATTGTATCCATTCAACTGTAAATATTGATTCAATAATATTTACTCAGCAATCTCTGGAGTAACAACGTTTCAAAAGTGAATAACGTGAAACGTTGAAAGACCTTGTAATATCAGACCTACACCCAGTGCACATCCCAACCCTGTATCAGTCCCAAAAAAAACGGAGTCTCCTACACTCGCAGTAGTGGTAGTAGTATCGCAGATATAGTCCCGGGGCAGACCGTAATGTCGGGCTTTAGACTTAATTAGCCAGCATTCCGTAGGATAATGGTTATTTCGATTATAAACTATCTGTACAAAGCATGACAATGTCAAATTAAACAATTTTCAAATATTAATTTCATTCCAATTTCTTGTCCACCGTAGAAATTGTATAGACCAGTCGGTTGAGTCTACAATTAAAAATAAATCCTAGCGCCAGCCTGCACTGTCCTTGGCTTCGATTGTAGTATTATTGTACCGCTCACTGCACGCAAATGGCAATATATTGTTTACATCCAAATAGCAACAGCTGCAAAAACGTAAATATTTGATTCCAATACGGCGGACACGCGATCGAGTATTATTAAAAAAAATTTGTACAGACAGACATTATTTACTATACATAAGTAAAACTATTATATAATCATGGATATTGCAGGGTATGCACAATTCAGTGAATTCTGTCGTTCGACGTTAACAGTTATATTCCTCTGGGTATTTTTCGTTTCAAACCACTCACCTCGCACAAAGACCTCAACATTAAAACCGCATTATACACATTTATATTAAACCACTATAAAAAAAACTCCACTACACGCTCTCCTGTCATATCAACCCACTAATTTCCATTTGACGGTAGAGAAAACATCCCGTCACGGTTAATAAGAGCCAAGGACCTATTAAATGAATTTTACTCCTCGAGGGTTCTGCAGTCGCTGGACACTCTCGCTTCTCATATTATATTCTCACATTGTATTTGCTTATTGTGCATCATTATGGTATACAGATTGTCAATTAGAATATTAAAAAAAAAAAAAAACTGTAATTCTGCTACGGCGATGATGACAATAATAATGACATTGTAATCATTTCTGCGCGTACAGTAATAATTACTATCGCGACTACTGGCAAGTACGACATTACTTATTAGAAACGGTAAATTAACTGCGCGCGTTTATCAAATGCGGAGTCGTCTATATGGTAATTATACATACGTCGACCGATGATTGGGTGGTACAATAATATAGTATACCGTGTACCTAATTAACGAGTTGCGTTTCTGCGTGTAACTACTAAAGCTTCTCCGCAGTAGGAATTGAAAACCCAAGTGTTTGAATATTATGGTAAAACATCTCAGTCTTATCGTGACGTATTCGTATAATAACAAAAGCTATACGATCCCTGAGTCCCTCTCCCGCCCTCTTTCACTTCTCTCTCTGACGCAGCGTGCGAATGTACGACTAATAAATCGCGAAAATGGCCGGAACGCGATTCACAACTCGGTCGATAAATGCTAATTATTCGAAGCCGAGAACTATAATTATGATATGTACGCGTTACGAATGGTGTATAGTTGGGCACTACTCGTTTATGTATAATATCTATACTGGCGCGCGTATATTAATTCACATCTGCGAATAATATTATTAGTCAGTTATATTTACAACTCTACGCGCACGCGTTTAACGTGTGTCCAAATTTAAGACCTCGTCACTTCATTCCATGGACCACGTACGATTCCCGTGAAGTCTAATAAATAATAATGAATTACCGTTGACCACGTCGAATACCCTACGACGTAGTTGTGATAAATACCGACCACAATCGTACTACGGTACGTCTCATGTGCATGCACGGTATTTGTGTACAAAGATACATGAGCTTGTATAGGTGTATACGCACTACATGCGTGTGTTTATTCATCAACACTTTCGACGGATACACCTTGATAAGTTGCGCTATTTATTTTTTTTATTTTTCTTCTTTTTAAGGTATCGTTGCCAATATTGCTAACGTTATTGCGTACCCGCGAGTAATTTGTTGACAATGTGTTTTCTAACCCATCCGCGTCAGAGATCGTTGAAAACACTTGACTATTGGTCGAAAAAAAAAATCGTAAACAAATATCTGCAATAATAATCAATTGTTGCATAATTATATAAATTATCCGAAAAAAACCGCACACAAACGAACAATATCATACGACAAGTGTCCGATGAGATCACACATAGACGAAAATAACCGGTTAATATTATTGTTGATTGTGTTTACCAACACATCTCATATTTTCATACGCAACATTTATAATATAGTCGTTGTTACTATCTATATTATAATTTTATCGTATATAGTACACATTACACATACTTTATAATTTTATGTTTGTAATATACTCGTATACATCATTTTCATATAAACCCCACACGAAACTGTTAAGCATTTGTCTATTTTAAAAAAGGAATAAATAAAACAAAAAGAAAAACAAAAATGTACGCAGAATGCAGAAAGTCAAACTACCATTCGGCCGCACTCAGACTTTTTATACGTTTCTATTTCAAACAAATACTTCTCGATTCGTTTAAATTACCTTTTACCATAAGACTTATACGTCAAAACTAATACCTAAGCACAGTGTAGTGTACTGTCTATAGACAAAATGACAGGCGTAATTATTGTTGTTATTATTAATAATTGTAATACTCTTATAATATAGAATAAAAAAATGTATTATATATTATATTTATATTATTCAATTAATTTTTCTATTCTATATCATTATTTATTAAATGCCACGCGGAAATTTTACATATTATACAAATGTGATAATGAGGTACATGTGTGATGTGTGTAGTTACTGTACAATAGACTAGATACATTAGTATAGTTATAATAAAGAGAATAGAATGCAATATGTGCTTATAGTAGTTAAACAAATATTTATATGGAAGTGGCTGAGTAATTAATATTTAATAATTAATAAAATGAAAAATATACATCGTCGGGTAAATCAATTTTAAATGCACTTATAAATTATAATCATACTGAACATATTGCGTGATTCTAAGCATTTTAATTATTATTACTTACTCGAAAGTCGAAACTTGGATTTAATGCATTCCACTTGGATTAGGTCACAAGGTTATAAGCGTGCAATAAAGGAATCCGATGAAACGAATGATAGTTTTATTGACGTTCATTAATCTATTCATTTACAAATAAATTAAAAGATAATAATATAATTTTAAGAACAATTTATCAATTACCTATGGGTTCAAATCAAACTCAATAAATTACACGACATTAATGTCCTATATTTCCATAGCATTTCCATTTATAAGTTATAACCAGGGCTCGTGAATTCATGCATTTGCATATCAATCTTGCTAAGTCGTATTTAATGTTAGGTGACATAGAAATCCATTTCATGGTACTGTGGTTAAGTATGTTCAATTTTATGTTGCATATTTTTGCATATTTAGAGATTTTTTTAACTATTTGGCATATTTATGCATTTTTCTATTTTATTGTGCATATTTTTAACGAAATTTGATCAAAATGCAATAATTTATATTTTTACACAGTATAAAATATATGGGAGTTTTCGCAACATCAAATTATTAAAAATAAAACTTAAAGAGCAGATAAAGCGAGTACAAACATACGTATACGAACGTATAGGTACGTAGCCCGCAATTAGTGGAAAATATCTTATGTTATATTGTAACTGTAATTATTTTTAGATTTTTAGTGCATATAAATTCATATTTCTGAACCTTTAAAGGCATATGTCAATGCATATTTTCCCAGCTTTTAGTGCATAAGTGCATACTTATTTAGGCATTTTTTAGAGCATGAACTCACGAGACCTGGTTATAACTATTGAATACTGCTATTTATATATTATTATCTGATATAATAACGACTTCGTTTGCGTTCACATCTCACCTGCACGTTATATATTATTAATTATTATTTACAAGTCTCATTGATTATAGTAAAAATACGTGCACGGAGAGGTAATAATGCAGTTGGAATTCGCTTGCGTATTGTACATAACAACGTTATATACTCGTATGCAGTGATGTTTTCGCAATTTTTTCCACGGTATACGCATCAAATGGAGTTTAACTTACTTTTCGTAACATATTTCCATTCTATTTGCTGTATGTAATAAAAATAAAAAATAAAAAAAGAAAAACAATATTTACTATACTCTGTCCGGCGAGAGAACGCGCTGGATCCCTACTGTAACCATTTGATGCTATTGAAATATGTTTATAAAGAGCAAGGAATATTTTCCAGTATTTACTGCACTCCAAATACTCGCAACCTAACGTACGCTAAGAACGCGACCTATTTTTAAAAAATACAACATCAAAGTCACTACAGATGTTCTTTAATTCGGTTTGATTTTTAGGTGATGCAATATGTAACACGAATCATAAATATTCTACCAAATTTGATCGAACATAAAGATGAAACTGATTAGAGTATTTTTTTTAAATAAATTATTTATTTCGATTCGCTAAAGCAGTCAACTGTTGCTTGGGTATACGCCGTATACCCGTGTATATACGCCCCAAAACATCACTGATCGTATGTGTGCATAGACTCTAAATGCTAAGCATACAATAATTACAATGTTTATTTTTCAATACAAACAACATTCTTCGAGCTTTCAACGGTCAACAGTGCACAACAGCGCACAATATTCGTGGGTCGTCGTCGAGACTCGAGACCGTACGAATGGTGTTCCTGCTATTAAAAACGTCGGGCAATGACTAAAAATAACCAAAACGTCTTTAAATAGTGCGTTAACAGTACATATTCGACACTATTTATACGAGGCGGCGGCGGAGGCGCCACGTTATCATTTCAAATCTTGTTTACACACAACGTGTCGAGAAAATGTGTGTCACATGGCACACGCACATACACATTATTATGTAATACGGTTGTTCATTATTTCTGTCAGCTGGTCATAGACTATATACTATATAGTCATCTATCTATCCGTCGCTGGATTCGATCGTTTCCATGATCACAGTTTAGGTTCAAGCTGCTCTGGAGGAAAAATGCAGTCGAGCTGATCGCTTTATCGGTAACGTAATAATTTCCAGACGGATTTGATAAGAACTGTTCGCGCAAAAATGAACGTTCCTTGAACACAGATCATAATATCACTCCATTCTGTCGTTTACCATTTTCACGTGACATAATGTTATACAGTTGCAACGTGATGACAAAAATCGTTTAATTAGGTGTTCCTGACGCGTTCCTGCTGATCAACTAGACAAGCATCAGTAATGGATCAGTTGCTGAATTTCGGAACACGTGGATTATTTATTTGATGTTGCGTCCACTGCAGTAGTTAGAAGGAATCGGAACTACGGTTCCGGCGTGTAGCAGACAGACTCGGTGTAGGATTTAGGTGGTGGTGCAGGGGGTTCAATGCACCGGAGCCTCAGATGTACGTCCAAGTTTTTCCAATTACTGTTTTAGCCGTTAAAACATTTCGCGATTGATATTTTCGCTGTTTATTTTTCGCAATTTTCACCCGGACTCAATTTAGTCATCAGAAAATTATAATATCGAACCGAACATGTGCTGTAGTAACATAATATACTTATCATAGTGCAGTGTTACGATTTCACGAACTTATTCCACATCGTTCAGGACCAACGTATCGTTTAGCCCAGGGGTCACCAATTAATATTTTTGGAGGGCCGAATCGGAAATTTTTAAAATTTTCGGGGGCCGTCAAAATAGACAAATAAATATTTTATGTAATGAAGCAAAAGTATAACAAAAGTAAAAATTAATAAATTGAAAAAAAATAAAATAAAATAAAATACAAATTAACAGCAATATTATAATATAAATAGAAAGTCGGGGTAAAATTAGTGGGAAAAATGGCAAGTAAGTTTGCGATCGAAGTTTATTCGTATTTTATTATCGGTTTTAATACTTTTTTTTCCTTATCTGCGGGCCAGATAAAGCGTGTTCACGGGCCGGATGTGGCCCGCGGGCCGCCATTTGGTGACCACTGGTTTAGTCCTTCGAGCATTGAGTAATGTGATACAGAGGATATTTTTTATGGGCTAATTTTACTGTTTTTCGAACGTGCTCGGGAACGACGAATTTAAAATCATAACACAGCGGCCGCACACGCGACTATATACGCGGACGGGAAACGAAAACATTGTGAAATAATGACCTATATTTTCCGTCCCGAATGACGTCACAGTAGTGTTGTACCCACGCGCTGCCTTTTCATCCCTTTTTTATAACTGTCGAAATGTGTTGAGTTTTTGCCCGTTCATATAATGTCTTTTATTGTTCCGCAGTAATTTTGGTTTTTTATAAAAGTTTTCTCTTCTTCATCATCCGCACTCGATTCGTCCGTTTATAATAACATTATTGTTATTTACAAACCTTGATCACTTCATGGTTTCCACACACACACACACACATACACAATATCAAGACTATGCACAGCGCTACAGACTTATGCATATTATTTACCCAGCATGGCAGCATGTGTGTACTATGTGATAATATTTTGTGAATGACTCGTTCGAATTTAATCCACACCTGATATTAGAATATATAACCACCACTTGAAGTGCGATACTCGAAAATACAATGTTATCGCGAAAATGGAACGTCAAAAATCAAGTATTTTTCAATACTAAAATTCGATGTGATACATATACTGAGAAAAATACGAAGTAAATACCTCACGTTTTTTAAGATTAAAGTATTGTTCATCTAACCGCCACAGACATTTTTAAAATAAATTAATAAGATGCGGAACAAGAATGTAATTGTTATTATTTTGTATATAAAAGTTATACATACAAAGGTAAACATACTATTTGAAATTGCAAAAAAGTATCAAACAGTCATAATAAAATGGTCTTTTGTAACATTTATAACAACATAAAAACATATTTTTCAGTTTTTTATATTATATGTAGACAAAACACACGATAAATAGTTAATTAAATAGTTACAGGAAACTCTAAAAGTAACAGCTGTCTCTTTTGTGATAGGACAATCAAGAAAAAGACCTATTTTTATGAATGAATAAAATATTAATGTATACCAGATATTGAATAAACCCGAGGGCTGAGAGACTGGTGTACCTACACCATTTAACTTTGGTGTAAGCTATAAATAATTTAGACTCGGAAATTCAGGATATCCTCTCTGGTGTTATGACCTCTCTCGATCTTCAGCCACCCCGTCGAACAGCAAATGGTACCACACCACGTCTCCACTCACGCCTAGCTTCTAAGGGTATTGGTATCGAGACGTTCGACGTTAAGTCCTAGTCTTCCTCATTCAATCGACTTTGATCTTCTAAAGTACAGCATAGGCGCATAGCCTTTCTTAGCGCGCGGACGTGTTTTTCTGTGCGGCCGTGCTTATTATTTCTAATTAGTTATTACCTAATGATAAGCAACATCTCTTAAGAAATGCCGAAACAAGGCGATACCCCGATCAAAAAGACAAGTGCTTTTAACATACGCTTTGATCATTCAATGAATGATGTTATGAAATTACTGAAATCCATTGATGAAAAACATGACAATGGCTTGAATAAAATAAACAAATTAACGGTGTATGAAAATAACTTTATTAAATTGAGGAACACTTTGAATAACCTAGTAATATAATTTAATAATTTGACTAAAGAAAATGAATTATTGAAATCTGAATTAAACACTTTACACGACCAAGTGAAAATTATTAACTCCGTGAATCAAAATAAAATTTATGTTGTTAACGAAGTAAATGATAGACTTTCTAGATTGCAAAATGTTTTAATTTTCAATATTTCCGAAGATAAAATTATAATTGACAAAGCAATTGTTAAAAATTTGATGTCTACCATGAAAATAGATGTATCGATCATCAATATCCAAAGAATAGAAAGCTCATCTAATAAAAATCGACTATCACGTATTAAATTCAATAATACATCAGATGTAACTATTATTTTAAAGTCAAAATCAAAATTACGAACTATCGATAAATATAGGCATGTTTGGATCAATTCGGACCTGACTTCTTGTCAATGTGAAGAATTGAGGTCCTTACGCCATGAGCTTCAACAAAAGAGGGATTCAGGCGAAAAGAATTGGATTATCAAATATATTCATGGAGTACCATCACTTTTTCAAAAAAACTGATTCAGCCCGGACCATGTGATGTAAATATTCGTAACATTAGTAATAGTTTTATAAATCAATTTAAATTTAATGTAAAGTCTCAAGTATCAAAAAATTCTTATATAAATGGTTATATATTATACAATATGCAATTATTTAACGTTAATTTAACGTTGACATATTTTTCAATTATATTTTTTTTCCTGCGTTATAGATTGTGATACTGAATCGATATCTTCAACGTTACATTGTTAATAAACCATGCGTTCACAACAAATCGACTGCAGCTGAATTCCAAAACGTATCGTATACGTATATGTCTGTTAAAATTGTAATGCAGTTTGCAGAGTCGAAATGTTAAATATTTTAACAGTTATTTGATATTAATATTTGAATCTTATCAAACACTCACACAAACGAAGGAAATAATAACGACAATAACTGCTTGTAAGTAAAATAATTTTTTTTTTTTTAATTACATAGTTACAGATTCTAAATGAACGAGGAACGTATTTATTTATTTATCATGATGTGTGTCTATGTCCGTGTAGCCAATAACAATGTTTTTACCGGAAAGTCGCAAACACATTTTATAAGCGTTGGAATATGAAATTTTAACAGAATTGGGTATTTCAACGAATTTTAATAACACGATATTATTATTTTTGTTTTGTTATTATTTTATAAATATCAATCGTAGAAACTCGAATAATTTACTGTGTATACTTATTAGTTATTACTTATATTAGCATTGAGTAGATATTTCATAATTTTCGAAACATATTTGTTTCGCAAAAGTTAGAACATTAAAAATTGATTAACCTTAACCTCATTAAGAAATTTAGTTCTACTACTATATCAACCACCGTTAGAAATATAAACTGATCCACCCAACCTCTTTCACTCAGAATTGTAAATTGGTTTCATGTTTAAAAGCCCTATCCCTCAATCCCTATATCTCACCCGACCTAGAAGTTTCGACACTTCTCCTATTGTTTTCTAAAATGTGTTTATAGTACCTTATACCTTATTATAATATATATGCTTGGAAAAGATTATCAACGACCTACACTTTATTATATCCTTCTGATGTCCATTAGTGATCTCATGAAGGTATAAAACTACGTTTTGATAAGCGAAGGAGATAAAATTGCAATATGATACTTTTTGGTGTGCATAATTATAGTAGTTATCAATGACTGAACATTTTATTTTGTTGCCATAACCAATATAATATTACGTTGTTTCTTGTACATTTATTACGCCAAAGAAACTTTATAGCTCTTTCAAAGTTTCATAGCTTAGGTAAGTAATAATAAGTAAACTGGAATTGTAAAAAAAAATTGTTCAATACTCATCATTATTCTTTTGTCGTGTCTCATATACTTCAACAGTATATTTTTACTGCCAAATTATTACTTATTTATGAATAAAAAATCTCGAGATTCTTGTGTATTATTTGTTTAACTATGCCACGAGAACTGCTTTCACGTGATCTAGAGACCAAAAGTAAGTTCATAAATCTCTTCAAAAGTAATTAAAATTAAATTCAACATAACCTAATTTCTACGGTGAAAGTATTTCATTTTTTTCCTATTTGATCTCACATGGGCAATTTAATTATTAACAATAGTCTAATTACATCTTTAATTGATTCAAATATATCTTAAAGCTACTTATCTCATCTACAGTCTTCGATCAGTCAGAATAGGAAAAAACGTTACAACATTTTTGAAATGTTGGTAGAATTGTATGTGATCTCTTTTATTAAAGTTTAGTTGAAAATGGAATTGAAAAATCGAGGTACTCTGGGTCAGGTGAGATACACCTGACCAGAGGTGAATGATTAAGGTGCATTTTCCCTATACATTACATAATGTACCATTGGTTTCAAAAACGATTCTGAGCAAAGGATGTCGGGTGGATCAGGCCTCTATATTCAAAGATTGTATTACTATAATAGTACAAGTAGGTACCACCTATACAGTACGGAGTACCTAAAAAAAATGGACAAAAAATCGCATAGGTATAAGTATAACATTTTTATAAAGTAATTTAACAATAACAATTAAAACTACCATTATTTTATGTATATAATACTTGAATAAGTATTTAATCGAAATTCGTATAAATTATCGGATAATTCAAACAGTCTAAAATAGTAAAATATGTAATCCAAGTGCTCGAAATGCACGTGACGCCACCGTGACGACCGCGGTGGTACGTTGAAATGAATGAAAACAAAATTAATAAGTAGTGTGTTGTTATTTTAGTGGGTAATGTAAAATTTAAATGTCATATAGTATACTATGCGTGTTGTCGAAAATAAGTGAAGAGCGACACGCGTGATCACCTACACTTCCTATTATGTATCAACGCGTATACAATGATTAAAAATAAAAGTCTAAGACCAACGAATATATTCATAAATAAAGTAATAAGATAATATAATATGATTCAGTTATAAAATAAGAAAATAAACATTTTAATACAGACACTATACGCTTTCTTGTCGTCGTCTGAAAAAAAAACCGTCTAAAATCAATAATCAGTATAAACACCAACGTGACCGACATTGCAACGTTGAGTTTCAGAACTCAAATAAAAAAAACCTTATCGACTTACATTTTAATACAAAAATACGCGGTTCTTTACAAATGTGTGTTCACTGTTCGTGAATGTGTGTGTGTGCGAGAGAGGAGAATAATATAGTTGAGTATAATGTGATATAACACATGGGTTCGTCGACTTTCAACATCCCTTTGCTGACGTAGGTCAGTGCGATTTGTTATCCTACAACAACGGGAGTGTTGAATGTGTGTAACGGGCACGACTATAAATATGCATCGAAAAATAAACTTATTTATAAATCTGACTTTACTGCAGAAATCAATGACTCACGATATTGGTTTTCTGTGGTTTCGCCATGCTAATTGATGAATACTATACATACATAATTCAGAAGCAAAAGAAAAGAAAAAAACAAAACGGTCGTTGCCGTTTTAACACACTCAGTAAACTAATTTACAAAAAAAACCCATCTACACGTTACATCATATTAAATCTTTATACTTATGAACATTATTATACGCATGACTAATAAATATCAAACGTACGCCAACCATGTACACATAACTCGCCTAACCAAGTACAAATCAGCTTGATTAAACACCACCTATATTACGATCAATAAACTATAATAATTAGTCATTACCACTTCTATAGGCGGTAGCCCGATTTTCTTAGACGTACGCGTGATGCAGAATTGTCATGTATTATAATGTACACGTCCGTCATGTCTAAGACTTTTACTTATCGCTAATTTTTCACCGTCAGTTTCGTCAATTTCAATTTTAATAATATCTGCAGCACGATGTGTTTAGCCATGAACTCGAAAACTATTACGAATCGGTTCTATATTTCCCCTCAGACCAAGACGAAATGATTAAATTTATTTTCGAAGTTAATGTTCCAGCAATTCCTATAAGCTATAACAAACAACCATGGTTCGTTCACCAAAAATAAATGAGTACAATCCAGTGAACTTTAATGGAATAAATTAATAATATTATTTCAAACACGTGTTGCATGTTTATAATGCATGCATATGTATAACAATATGTACCATGGGTGGACCTTGTTTCATTGAACCACGCATGTATACACATTTAGACGCATTAGTCAATGAACAAATTAACAATATATTAGGCTGATGGCTAAACAAGTAAATTTGATATAAATAATTTTATAACACGTTACCTATAGGTACTTATAATAATATACATTATCAACATCATAAATTCATAACATAAATCGTGCAAATACACTATAATTACGAACAGAGTACATAACTGTACTTAGTTTGGTGATGTTTCGATGGAAATTATATTCAACATATTATGTTGTGTCCAGTAAACGTAGACAGATATGCTACCCGTGCGTCTCAAAATTACTCTTTTTTGTCCAAATATTGAGTGTGCATTTCGAAACACTTAAGTTTTAATTACTCACGATTTTGTCGACCTAAAATAGTTGGTAAACACATTGATGTGTAATTAAAAGCTAGACGTATTATAATGCGCGCGTTAATACGAATGTCTTTCGACAAAAAACTTGAAACAATCATATTTTTTTAACAATCGCCGAACACAATTAACAGACAGTATACGGTCGTATTATAACAGTATAATATTTAAGCGAAGTCCTTGCAGTTAAGTTATCGTGCGTCTGTACAAATATCTTTTCAAATTATAACAGACGCCACAAGGTTTCATTCGAAAGAAATAAAAATTAAATAAAAATATAATATTGATTTGGAGACGTAAACACATCTGACGTGTTTTGGTCGGAATGAAATTTTTTTTTTTTTGAAAATATTCTCCGAAATGCTGGCCAAGCGAAACGCGTAACTCTGAGCGCGTGTTTTTTTTTATACCTCCTTTAACTGGGCTACATCCGTGTCAGTATAATTATAATATAGTTACGGTAACTCAACATTTTGAACATATAATATACGGAAAAATTATTTCCCGAGCGGCGAGCATAAGATATTTCTTGGAAACCGAATCGAACGTACATACCATAGGTCTGCCAGCAGTCTACGGTGATAAATTAACCATTCTCGGGCTTGTCTCGGCCAAGTGGATTGGTCCGTTTTTTTTTTTTTTTCGAAACATATTCTTTATTGAATTTTCGTATCGGAGTGTTGTTATAAATTATTTTCATTCACGTCTCAGTCGCAATCATTATAAAATAATTTTAATAATTAACGGAGAGATAATAATTATTGTACTATTCGGTATCGTTTATACTGCACTTATTCAATGCCTCGTCGTATCAAGTTACCGCGCGGTAAAAATGAAAACGCAAAAGCGTATTTGAACAATATTACGTTATTATTGCAACATAAATATAAAATACGTAGAGAGATGTACACAATGATGCAGCGCCCAAAGACGGCGGCGTGATAAATTATTAACGATTTTCCGATTACACATTAATATTTTACCACGCGAGTGTTGCTGTTATATATTTCTGCTCGGCACAGTGAATATTTTATCAATTTTTTACCGTTCGTATGTTACGGTAGGTGTGTATGTAATATATGTATAGCAATATTTGGCGTTTCTATTGTTTTTTTAGCACATTTTTCACGCGCTCGACTTTTATAAACGCTCTCGTATACTTAACTGTAATTCAATTATACACTTTGGCGAATTAAATATCGTACTTAACAAGACGCGACCTTTACACGTGCCACGGCCAGTGTCCGAATCAATTTATGTAAACTGTGTGAAGAAAAGAAATCATAATTAAATTGTTCCGGTCGCAGTAGCTTGAATTTCTATTTTTTGTTTTCGCGCGAGTGTACAAAAATATAATGACAATTTACGCTCATTTCATCTCATCGTCGTATGCACACATGTTACATGTACGTGTATATGTATATTGTATATTCCCATACTGGTGAAATTTGAACGTTTAGACTCGACTAGAACTATCGTTAAAAACAATTTTCTGTTCTTTTGTGCGTCCTATTTTGGAATACGGAGCTGTGGTCTGGGACCCTCATACATCTGATAATTCAAGACACCTTGAGCGCGTTCGACGCAGGTTTCTACGCTATGGTAGTTTTATACTAAACATGTGAACTTCATAACTAAAAGCCAGTTACTTCTATCCTTGGTTTGACTTCCTTAGCTGATCGTCGACGTATCGCTGGTATTAAATTCCTTTTTGTGTTATTGAACAATGACATCGATTCACCAGTCCTGCTTTCTAAAATCTGTTTTAAAGTTGCTTTTCATTCTTCTCTTTATACTACCTTTTTATGTCCTGCACTCAACCACCATATATATGGCTAATGAACCTTTAAGGCACCTCATGTCAAATTCCAGTTCAGATCCTGCCTTTAAAGATTTGTTATTAATTTGATTATACCTATTAAATTTCTGTTGTAAGTTTTTTTTTTATTGTATATAAATTGTTATCTCAAATATTTTATATTAAAAAGGGTCAACCTGTATAATTATAATAAATAAATAAACAAATATAAATTAAAATAAGATTTTTTGAAAAATAATTTTATTTCAATCTGTTACTGCGAATTTGTGAGTTAGTGTACAGTACATACACAAACATTTTTAGTTATCCTTAAGAATAAAAGTACTTATCGTGTGTACGATAGTGTACGATGGTGTCAACTAATTACTGAATATAAACTATGCAATTTATTTAAATTTATTTAAAGATATAACAATCATATAGTAATCATTGAATACAAACATAATTTATGATATTCAGGTCACACCCATTTGTATCTAGTTTCAGTTTATTATTAATATTAGGTATAGTTTATTTATAAGTGACAATGAATTTACTGATTATTACACTGAAGCTGCTCTCAAAATTATTTGTATCGAATGCAACGGTACATGGTTTCAAGTTTAAAAGACCCATGTCAAAATGTCCAGTAGAACAATATCATTCACCAATACCTGTATCCCTGTATCTGTGTCCCTATATCTCATCCGACCGAGGAGTCTCAACCGACCTAGGAGTTTCGCCCTTTTTTAAATATACCTTTAATACACATAAAGAGAGAAATTTCGGATAAAATATCAACAGAAAATATTTCAAAGAAATTTGCCAAAAAAAAAAATGTAAAATATGCATAAAGTCAAGTGTATTGAATATATAAAGGTGTATTTATGATTGTTTTTGTTTGTTTGAAAAATTTGTTATGCTATTTTTTTTGATAAAGGCCAGAGGATATTAATCGATATTGTGTTTAAAAAATATTAGCCCCCAATTAAAAAAATCAAATTTCGTCTATATATGAACTGCTTTTCGTCTCCTTACTATTCCCCAGTCCAGGTCTTCTTTAATATTCCTATCCTCTACAACCGTAAGCAAGCATATAACCTCTCTGTCCTCTCCAATATCCTTTCAAGAAAGACTGATTCTCCTACCCTCCTATCCCACATTTATTTCAAAGTCCCTCCTCAGCTCCCTTCCATTTTCCTTTATAACCGGTACACTTCCTTGATAACTCCCCAATTACTCGGCTCATGCTCACTTCCAACTCATGTTCCTTGTTTTAATAATTATATTAATTTGTTTTTTCCCCAGGCAGCTAAGTTTCAACCTTAGACCATATACGAGTATATTGTATAATTTATATCTGTTAATTGGACTTGTCCCGTATGTTAATTATAAAATTAAATACGCTATGTTGCGCGTGTGTGATAGAGACGAAAAGTCAACGCTTCCAATCCCCTGAACTATACTCACTGATAGCGCATGTTACATCGCGCACACCATCTTGGTGCCATGTATTTACACGCGAGCACACACGCACACTGACCAGTGATATTTGGCAGAGTTTCCGAACATAACGTCAATCTGACAGTGTAATGATCGTTGGGTACAAGGAAGTTAACAATCATAATAACACTCGTATGCACAAGGTTCAACGTTTGCGTGTCACGTTTACATAATTTAAGGTCTTTATAGTGCGTTTTTGACGTCGCGATTTCATTCGTTTAGAATCATTGGCCACCATTATCGTTCGTATTTTTACAGTACATAGGCGGAAAAATCGATGACTTGTGAGGAAAGAGCTTAGGCCTTAGGCACTAAACATTTCGTTAACCCCTTCAAATCCAATTTCCGATCCTTACAATAATTATTGTTTTGCGTATTTTCGGTTGCGTGACAACGATCGGTATACGGCGAATTTCGGCTTCCAGCCTATTTTGTTGTAGTCCCGCTAATATGTTAATGTACTTTTAGTATATCAAGTCACATCTATATGATCCATATGTGATTTACTAATCCACGATATGTCCACCCTAAACACCGGTAGCTGTGGTCACGGAATCACACAGGTTTCGTCGGGATATATTTTGAACTACAATCAGTATATATTATAATTTATAGTCTATTTTTTTATTTTTTTTTCACTGTTTTTTCAGGTTATTCGTATTCACTTTATTCGTATGAATAAGTTATTTATTCCTGTAATTATAAATGTAAAACCAAAATTGTTTTCTGTAAAAATTCGTTATACAGACTTTTGTAGTTCGTGTACAAAAATCGTTTGTACAACTTCGAACCATGAGATAAAAAACATACATATAAAAAAAATATTCCTCGGGTTTTTTTTGTTTAGAAAGGGTTATTGCAGAGAAGTTCCCTCTTCCCTCTGCGGTAATAGACTCTAGATCCATCCCAGCTAAACACATTACATGTGGCTTTCGAAAACTTCCCAAAACCTATTTAAAATCCAATCTAAATAAATAACGAACGTCGCAACGCACCAGCTATTTAGCCGAAAGAATTACCAAAGGTTAAACACGCGATTAACGTCATTTTGAATATAAACTGTGCTTTATGATTATATAACATTTTTTCTATATTAATTTTGTTTTTTTTTTGTCATTGTAAATTAAAATTATCAAGTATCAAACGCATAAATATGGTTTGTTGAATATCAAACAAACGCGATGAAAATAATATTGGACATTTGGTATGTACTGCAGAGAATATATACAGATATAATACGGATTAGTTATATTACATTATATTATATAATACTATGGTAGGCAGTTTGTTCAATGCATGATCCGTGTCCTGTAACGTGGTTATGTTTATATTGATATGTTATATTTCAACGTATATACCTGTACCACGTTGAAAAATAACATTGTTTTCTTTTTTTAGAAAAATTAGATGAACTTAAAATATCCGAAATATGCTAATATTCATGCTTTAGATGGCGAACGAAACGATACGTTTTTTATAGTGTGATACACTAGCTGATCGTTTTCTAAGCACACTATTTGAAGTGGAATTTTAGTCGAGATATTTATGTCAGACTACATGACTGAATATGATTTTTCATGTGTATTTTTTTACTATCAGTCCAACGTATCATTTAAAATATATTATTTAAGTGATGCATTTCCCATTCGGACTAACCATTGTAATTGAATCGTAATTATAATATCGAAAACAATATAAACACTCGAGAAAACCGTGTTCTTCGGCTTTATTTTTTTGTTTTCTAATCGCGAAACAGTATTACAGTAGCTTTCAGTACCTATGGACGTACATTACGACGATACGTTAACAATCAATGATCCCTACTATATAGTAATATAGTATATTAATTTATATTACTATAGTATGATAATATGATACTAGTAATTTTTCTGCGCTCCTTGTAGATACGAATTTTCAGGCACATCAAGACAATTTTACGTTCGTGCGATATACGAGTACCAACAAGTCCAACATGCAACGATAAGCAACATCATAAGTGTTCTCTCTGGACAGTTTAATAATTTAGCCTTAACCACACTATATAATTAATACAATTGATATAATTGTATGCTATATTTAGTATACGAGTGCACTAAACAAAAATACAAATTAATTATTTTAGACGTAGGTATATATAATAAATTGTATACTCGTATGTATAAAACTCGTATTATTTTATGATTTTCTGACAATTAAAAAAATTATAAAATACAACAAAGGTTTTTTATAGCCCAACAAAAACAAAATCTGTTTTGTACACTAACAGTATGTTTTTCAAGTTGAAAATATTCGTGTGTTATATATTTATAGCTTCGCGCATCGTAGCTCACTATAGCTCCTACTCGTACTAAATATACTTTTACTTATTCGTCTTTTTTTGCGAGTGTACATTTTTGACACTATATGCTTCCTCGTATTTTCAATTGGTTTTTTTTTGGTTTTACTTAGAACACGTTTTTTGTTCCGAACTCACGTTATACGATTATTGTTGAACGTTTTGGCTGCAGTACAGTGGTTTCAAGGTACAAATTATCAAAAAAAAACTGTACTGGCGAATCAATGTGCATACATATTAATATGTACAATATATTATTATACGAGCTAAGTGGGTCATCTTAATTGTAAATCTTTACTTGTCACTTGATAATAACTAGTCAAATTTTCGAAAAAAAAAAAACTTGTCGGACAGTCGCCAACGCGCGGAATTCCAATCGGAATTTTTTGTGCGGCGTAATTATACCGCAGTACCAACTTTAATGTACTTATATTTATATACGGTCGGTATTATTTATATACATATATACACTTAGATCACGTGTATTGTTGGTTATTTCTCGAAGACTGATCGGTTTTATATTTATAGTCGTAGTAGATTTTTATTTTTATTTATTTTTTTTCTAATTTCATTTCTTTGTTGTAAAAAAATAAAAAAGCACTTGGTTCCGCGATGATGTTTTTTTTTTCACAAGTTTGGCGCGACGACGGTTCACAAAGCAGCGACCTTGTAATTCATAAGTGCCATTACACGTTTTTCACTTTAAACTGATCTATATTTTTATTTTTATTTTTATATCCGACAATGAAAACGGTTGAAAGCGCACACCAAGAAGTTATCGTCACACGCGTTCGATGATAATGCACGAACGCACGCTTA
The DNA here is from genome assembly GCA_949715065.1 of Periphyllus acericola. Lineage (NCBI taxonomy): Eukaryota > Metazoa > Arthropoda > Insecta > Hemiptera > Aphididae > Periphyllus > Periphyllus acericola. Next base: position 13,279,387 of record OX454269.1, read on the forward strand.
CAGCGCGCGCACCGCATATTTTCCGCGTGTAATTATATCCTGTATACAAGACCGTAGCCAGCATAACATTTTGGGGGGGTCCTTAAATTATAAAGATGTACGTGTTATGACGAAAAAAATTTCTACAAAATCTGTTTGATATATATTTGATATAATCATTTTTGATATAATAATTTCAATAATAAAAATTGTTATTTAAATGAAGTTTGTGCAACTTAACAAATCTTAATAAGACTTTAAAAAAAAAAAATTTCAGGGGTGGTTTGAATCCTGAACCCACCCCCCCCCCTTGGCTACGGCCTTGCCTGTACACCACGTATCGAGTGCGAGAACAAAGTATAACAGTAACACGATACAAAAACAATCCTCACGTCGGGATTATGCGGTTTGGTGAAATCGATATACGCGCGTGCGGTCTCAATGCAAACCGTGCGTACATTGCGGTTACGTCTGTATTCATAACTGTGTTCGGAGCAGATGTGCAAAGCTCGAGACCACGAATAAATTAAAAGCGTGATTGTAATACAGTTGTGCGAACGAACCACGGACGTTGCGTACGGCACGTCAGCACGAGCACGCGTGAAGCGCATTTGCATTTTGCACCTTTCTTTAACGATTTTCTGTTTTTATTTATTTATTTATTTATTTTTTTTTTTTGAATTAACGATCGACTTATGTGACGGCTTGATCGTAATCCATCGAATGAGCTTCGGCAGAACTGTTTATTTTGAATTAAAAGCGTAGCGCTCCGAATGTAATAATTCGGCATCCACTCGTTAGTCATTATGCGCATTACCTCCTGCGCTGCTCGTAAATATTTTATGTCACATCTCGAGGCGTTCGTATACTTCGCGCACCACATAACGTACGCGGAGGAGGGTGGGGATCGGTTAAAGTCGTTTGACCACCCCGTATCCTCCTTTCTCACCCGTTGACTTTGTTTTAGTCCGTCCTATGTACATAATAATAACGTCTTAATAGATTGTTATTATAATGTTTTCTTATTAAGTTTGCCCCAAAAGTCTCAGGTCGTGACTATACTCGAAACATGCAGAGGAACAACAGAATGTCCGGTGATCGAATTTAGATAGTTCAACGTCAAAGATCAAAACAAATTCGAACAAGGACTTAAAACGACATTTGAGTTATTGCGGCTTGACCCTATTACAATAAATAATAATAGTTGTTGACGGTTTATTAATTTTATTTTGTTCTCCAATAATTACTGCAGTTCAGTAGCACTTCTCCGATCAAACATCTCTCGACACATTCAGCAGCAACGCTGTCGATAAAGTGAATCATTACAACGAGAACTGGCAGACGGCAGACTTTCATACGTATAGCCGTCGGTTGATAGGTCTGCTACGACGCAATCAGAACATAATCGATAAATGTCGCTACATAGTCTGACTAAACCCCGACATCAATGACCCGAAAAAAATGCTTCAAACCATTGTGCTACGTTTTTAAAACTACTAAATAATTTACCCAAGTCTTACGTACCCGTCTCTAACCCTATCCTCGTCAAAATTAAATCCTAGCAACGCTAGACGCACATGAGTTAAGTTGAATATTGTACAGTACATTATTTTATGAAGTGTTATGCGTCAGTGATTTAATTTGTATTATAAACAAAATAGTCGTGTTTCAAAGACAAGAATATATAATAAAGTTGTTTACACGAAACAATAAAACAATTATTTAAGATAATAATTTTATTAATTGTACTTGTATTTTTTTTCGTTGTTTTTTACACCGCAAACAATAAAAATTGAGCAAATCAAGGTTGCTTCGAGTGTCCTAAAATTTTTAAGTTTCAATATCTTATTATTGTCTTTAGCTGATTAACCGGAGTGGAGTTAATGAAAAAGATATACGGATTTAAACGACATTACTTCATGGTATAAAAATATAATGACGAAGGTTGACATCATAAAAACACAATTTATTACTCGTAATATATTACCTATGTTAAATGGTTTGTCACGTCAAAATGTAAGTATTAACTATTAATCTACTATAATAATACTATATGATAAAAACCAATTAATTTCGTTAAAATAGAGTTACATATCACTACCTACATATCAAATTTTTTTAAACAGAATGCACAATGATGAATGTATAATATCATGTATAATCATCCAAATAAATGATGGTTACTCGATTTCTAAATTAATAAGTGCGTTGAGAGCATTATTTGAGTGTCTAGCACGAGCGATACGCGGCGATTTTCGAATGTACAAACAAAACAATTATTCAAAAAAACATAACCGCAACTATTAGTCGTAATTTTGATAATTTCAGTTCCGAATAGCGTATACAAGAACGCATGTGGTTTGCGTAGTTCTATAATTTGAAAATTGTTTAAGAAGCTTGCAAAACTAAAACCGGGTAAATGGTGATTAAAATTACTCGCGAGTTTTTCACTATATACTTACGGGAATTCGTCGTATCCGCTTTGCCCCAGAAAAACAACGACGTTCTGACGAGTAATGTGCCGATTTTTCTATTAAGGATCTTTTAGAAAAACGGGGCAGCTGGAAATAACTCTCACAGAAGTAATAAAATGTATATATACAGTCTTATTATTAAAAACAAAATCTTTTATATTACATGACATAAAAAGGCCATTTATATCCATTTTGTTTTAAAAACAGGTGAAACTCCTAGATCGGGTGAGATACAGGGCTGGGTGCTGATGGTATTGCTGTATAGGTGTTTTAAACTTAAAACCAATGTGTTATACATTTTCCACCGCTTTCAAAAAAACAATTTTGAGTGAAAGAGGTCGGGTGGATCAGATAATATTTCCAAAGATAGTCGATAAAGTAGTAGAACCAAATTATATCTTAATAAGGTATGTCGAACTTTTACTTATTTTGTAAAAAATTAAATACATTTTTAGAAAATGATAATATGTTTATTAAATGCTATTATAAGAACTCAGTAAATGTTTCTAATAACAACCAAATAAGTTATTTGAAATAGCTACAATATCCTGTAATCCAAATTCGTTAAAATTTCATTTTTCTATCGCTAATAAATATCCAGTTTTGTTGACGGCCCGTTAATGTCACATAAGGCACGTTTCTATGTCAGGAATGTGTGTATAGTGTATTACATATGAACAAATGGACACCACATACCAGACATGAATTTTAAGACATAATATTTTCAACCTTTGTACGCTCAAAGTCATTTAATATGTACTCTGTTTTCAATAAAAAAAAGCCTGTGTTATAGCGGTGTTTTCCTTTGTGAGAATTATTTCAAATGTTCCCATTTTTCTGGAAGACCATGTACTATGTAAATATAATACACGAGTACCGGAGTTCGTCTATCCTTTGCGCGCGGTCTGTGTACAATAATACCACTCACGACTCACGGTATCATTTTATCGGTAATTTCCCGTCGACTAATGCTACTATACATACTATGGTTTATTCGTTATAACTGCGTGTACGGTTTCGTGCTAACCCTAGTGCACAATAATATACTATATCGTCTATACTCTATCCGCTATCGTATAAGTTTACTGCTTGGTCGTCTTCTCGCATCCAAATAATTTCATTCGCAAGCAATAAAAACCAACTTTTAATAAGGGGTCGCATTATTTACGATCGCATAATGTATTACTCCACGTGGACTGAACCATTTCGATTGCCGAGTCGATGTGTATTATGATTGCATATGTTGGTGGTTGGTACCTATCTATATATATACTTTCGATTGACTGTACGTGTAGTGCGGCGTAATACTAGAACGAAAGAAACCAAAACTAATTGCAAAGTAAATTTACCTAATGAATTTTGTCCATGCTGCTGACAAGGGTCGCGGCCGTCCTGATCCTATTGCCGTCATTGCTCGCGTAATGCGGCAATATCGATATAAATATAAATGTAATGTGTGTAATAAAATATTAAGGATTGTGTAGAACAAATCCATTATGGTATACTCTCAAAACCATATCAATATACACGCGTAATATACGGTAAAATGGCTCAAACATAATATATTTGTAGAGGGCATAATAATAACTTTGTCACTTCGGAATAAGGGTCCCTGCCACAGTTATGCCATTGCGCAGATAATATAAGGACACGCGACGAATACGACCTCATTGTTACATATCAACCGACAAGAACGATTCCTTTGAAAAATCCTGGATCACATTAAAATTTAAAACCTATAAGAGTACATATACGAGTAGTCTCAAAGTAGGGCGTATACCTGATAAGTTTATTACAAACTTGAATGTGAAGTATGAGAGTCTTATTCTAAGATGTTTTCAGATCGTAAAAAAAACTTTTATACCGAGCTTATGAGGCTATAATGCATAGGCGTGTCCAGACCTCCATGGCTGGGGAGGCCATTTATATAATTTAAATTTTTACTTACTACAGCGATCTATATTTGTGACTTATTTTTTGTTGTATGGCAATTACTTAGCACCTGGAATTTTTCACCCCGCAAAATTAAAGATTATCTTGATCTTAAAATTTGTTTCCTGTGCTATTAAAACATTTACGAGTATAACTAATAAATAAGGCCAATCAACTAATGTGTTACTTAGTTATTTTATATAAATATTTTATCATCTATGCATCAACCTTCTCTACACATCTAAACACAGTTAATTATCAGTTTAGTTATTTATTAAAACACTTACACTACAAATAATAAAATCCATTCAATTAAAAATTTCAATTTATAATTCCATTCGCCTATTGACTGGTTTTAGTAATTTAAAAGTTTCAATGACATCATCAATATTTATATAGTAGGCAGATTCCTGTTCAATACTTATTGTTAATAATGTATCCAAACGGTCTTGCCGCATTGTGCTTCCAAGTTTTGTTTTGATAAAACTCGACTTTGAGAAAATTCTTTCACATGAACAGCTTGTTACTGGAATAGTTACAAATTCTTTTAAAACTTTAAATATATTTTGAAATATTGTATCTCTTCCAGAATTGCCAACCATTTTATCAAATCATCACATATATTTATTTCGTCTTTACTAATTGAGCAATTTAACTTAAGTTAACAAATCTTAACATTTAACTCATTAAAATCCACTCAAAATATCTTGGACAAATTTATAACATCATCATTACTAACTTCTTGTTTTATCGAACATGCAACACACTTTATCATATAAACATATAATCATATATAATTTCTTGATTAAATCTTATTTCTATACCATTTATCATTCTATCTATCATAGGAAAAAACACCGATATTTTCATTTTTTCTTCTTTATTCTTCATTATGTATTGAGTTTTATGAGATTCATAAATTTTAGATGAAACTTTTCTTATTTTCAAATTTCGTATATAAATATCATTATCATTGTACATTTGAACAGTTTTTTTTAAAAATATCTTGGAATTCTTTTTCATTTTTCCTTAATGATATTAAAAATTGTTTCAGTGATGTAACAAGTTCAAACAGTAGTTAATAAATTTATGTCTGAAGATTGCAGATACACACTTACTTTTAAAACTAAGGATAGAATAGGATTTAACATAAGCATTGCAAATATAAATTCAACGGTTTTCATTTGATTTAATATTCCTAATGCTTTTGCTCTTTACATCAGCCTGCTTTGTTCTATCAGAAATTTCTTTTATAGTAAGCAACAATGCCGTATAATTTTCTTTAATAGCACTAATAAGTTAAATATAAGTTAAATAAAACAGCTTACATAATATGTATAGACTATGGATAAATGACCTATTGTTTTATGACATAATTTTATATTATTTTAAAGTATTAAATATAAACTTCCCAGAATTTTGTTTTGATCTTTTTGGCATGAAAAAGTCATGCAAAGTTTTCAACCTTTTACATTTGGACTTGTTAGTAGTCATACTGATTATTGATATTTATATTGTATTAAATTTGTATAAATACCACAGCCACCATGAGGCATGAACAACACAAGTTCGGCGTATGATCAAATTCGTGGCTCATGCATAGATCACAGTGTAATACACAAAACATTTGATATCAAAACACTATTTTATTTTATTTTGATATATTTCTATATCGTATTAAGCTTGTATAAATTCTGATATAAATTAAAAATAACGTTGCGTCGCTGTTATCAATAATTTGGAACATGCAGCAGGCTGCTGCAGCTTATTAACAAAACAAACCGGCATTCTTCACAAAAACCACGGTCTACGGTTGTTAAAGTTATCTACGTGTTACAATCGTGGTCGTGACGAAAACTCATTGATATAAATCAAATTTCTTATCGATCACCTACCATTATTATTATTTTTTTCTTTTTATTGAAAAGAAACAAAGAATATTTACAATCTGTAACATTTGTACAATAAGCAAATTAGATAACTAAAAATATTTATTTACATATCATGAATAATTGTTGAGAAGGTTGGCTGTCCAGTGACCGAATCCTCAGAGCCTACCATTATTAACCATGGTATGTTAAAAGCCAATCAGAAAATATAATCACAGATTTTATGTTATCTGTGGTATGATGTTTAATATATTGATAATGAATATTTTAAAATATTATAGACAGACTTAAAGCTGTTTAAAATTTATAGTTTTAACCACGGTAGATTTTTAGCCAAGATATCAAGAATTAAGTCACTGGGGAGGCCGGTGCCCACCCAGCCTTCCCCGTAGACACGCCTATCATATAATGTCTATAAATTGTTTAAATATTTATACCAATATATTGGTATAAACTATATACAAGACACAAGTGCGTAAGATCGTCAATGTGTAAATTACTTTTTATTATTTATTTTTCCGACTATATTGTACGAATTATAATATTGTCCGTCGACTATATTTCTATAATGTATACAATACAACTTTTACATTATAATATAAAGTTACTATACACACAGCTGCCGTGTATACATATTATGCGTTTGTTCTCATGCAAACGTATTTGTAATATTTCGTTCGCAACATAGCAACAACGCAATAAAATATTACAATAATAACGTGTTATAATAATGTGCACGTATTAGAGGTATTATCTTAAACGTACATAATAAATAATAATAACAATATTTTAATATATGTAAAGGTGAAAACTGAAAACACCGTCATCGAGACTCGAGATATAGAATATATACACTGCAGTATCACATTACAATAAATACGAACATATACATATACATGATACATATATATAATATATTTATATTATAACGCTTTGTCCGCACGATAAAAAATAAAAATCAATTATGTTCCATAATATACGAGTAGTTAAAGTGGCCTTAATGCCTATATCATATCTCCATGTGTTTATATAACTAGGTAGGACCGTAAAACAAACAATCCGAAATTAAATTCATCAATATAAAATATGTATCATACTGTGTCATATTATTACTTTAGGGCTGTTAATTTGTTGCAGAGTGCGATTTTTTTTAGGTGATTATAAAATAAAGCTTTTTTAACCCAAAATTTAAGTCATGTAACAACAAATTTAATTCTATTACTTTTATTTTGCATTTTTAGACATTTTTAGTTGTAAGTGCATATTTCGGCATCATAAGTGCCTTAAACTCACCGCTTTAATTCTAAGTAATAACTAATGATTGACAATATGTATAATTTGGTGAGATGAACAAATCGGTGGCCAACGTGAAACAGACCTCCGGAGCATCATGTACACTCAAGATACCAATAACTTATTTTAGTTGACTCTCTATAAATCAAACTAAATGCTTGATCAACTGAGAAAACTTCTAAAATCCGAAGATAACACAATTATTATTACATCAGTCTCCTCGATAAATCGAAAATAATAAAGTGCGAGATGGCAGGCCAACATTTTTGGCCTGAACCTGTATGATTCAAATGTATTAATTGTATATACGAGTAAGCTCAAATAAATTTAATTAGAAGTGCGGTTAAACTATTCTACTCGTTTTCAATAAAAAAGTAAATGTAATTACTAATTACTAATTAGCTTCGAGAAATACCAGCGTCCAGCGGCGATGGTATATATTATCGTAGTTTTCTGTTCTTGAATTTAAAATATTATAATTTATATTTATTCATCGATTTTTCAATTAAATGTATATAATATGTATATCATATTTATTTGCAATACATAATTAATGTAAAGTAGATTATAAATAATAAATATGTATGCAATAAAACGTTAAACCCTCTTTGATTCGAATTTTTTTCTTTTTCTTCGATAATTCGAACTCTTGCTAAATCGAAAACCTCCAAAAATCGAGGTTGTATCTCAGCTTTCTACTATATAATTTCGAATTACCGAGGGTCTACTGTAAAAGTATAAATAGTTTAATTCAAATCGCTTGATTTATTTGAATATGTGTTAAATCTAACAAAAAAAAAAAAACATTTTTCGTACCGTGCAAAGCGCACCACACGAAACGGCGACGATCGATCGGTGAGACGGAAACATTTTTATTTTTGTTATGCGTATATATTAGATAATTAGGTGTAGTGTAGATACGTAATAGGTAATATACATAATATGCTGCGATACACGGTTCGCAATGTGTAATCAGGGACGACGTTTGGCTTACATTTTTTATATATATAAAGAACGTGCTTTTTTACGTGCCGCTTTTCAAACGACCACTTTTTCTTGATTTTTTGAAGAACTGTTCCAAATACTCACACGATCAATATGCACGTATATTGTTTCATTGGAAATAATAATTAAAAGTAACTTGAACTTTGAAGTATATAACTTGAAGCGAGCACATGTTTCAAATAAAATGTTTGACTCTCACGCGAGACTGTGTATTTCAACTAGTAATAGTATATAATATATAGTATATTGACCAACCATCGATGATGTATCTAATTATTGAACTTGAAAAGCATTATAATTATTGTGTTTTAATAAATTAATGAACATACATATATTTATTGTTCGGATTCGTTGAATTCGAACGAGCGCTGCAGTAACTTTAACACGAAATATGTACAACATGCTACTTCTCTAAGTAGGCACACTTATCAAATATGGTACGTCTACAATTCTACATGAACCTAAGAATGATAATTGTTCTCGTGCGGCACACATGCCGACTCACAATACTTTCATTGAATTTTAAACGATTTAGATCAAGAATTATAATATTCTTATACTGTTTCTCTACGTACATCATATAGTCTTTGTCAATCAATATTAGTGGCCGCTAACTTAGTGGTCGTCATTGATAATATGCGTACATCGTGGTGGATTTTTTTTTTTTTGACATTAAACACTCAATTTTCTCTCTCGATTTATGTGTTATCGAAGTATATTTTTTTAACGTGATTTGGTCTTTGCTGCACGCGACGTTCTTTAATAGTATTTGCTCAACTTTTACTTTTTTCAACGGCATCGTTTATTTTTAATTCAGTGACGTTAAGGACTACAACATTTTCTGAACTTCTCGATTACAAAAAATCGATAACCTAAACAGTAGTTAATTATTTATAAGTATTTTAAGTTTAAATGAGTGGCAGAGCGGATGAGTTGAGTGACGCATATACACCGGTGTAACGGTAAATGTGCATTACTCCGCGCTTTTCTAGTTAAAATATACTTACAAATAGTTAACTATTGGTTCGTTATTCAATTTTCACGAATAAAAAAGTGCATATAAATGTTTAGTTATTAACGTCACTGAATTAAAAATAGACAATGCCGTCGAAAAAAGAAAATAATCCACGAGAAAAAGATGAACGTTAAATAAATCACACTGTATATTCAAATTGGCGATGTACGTAGGGAAAACGAGTACCTATACTCTATAAAACTCATTACTCATTAGTTTGTTCATTAATGAGTTAATAGAATGTTTTATTTTCATAAGCCACTTTATAATATGTAATTATCTAAAAGGACTTTACCCATATTGAAAATATTATATAATATTTTATTAATTTCACTGACGGCGTTAAGTTTGTTTAGTTTAAAAATCAACATTCAACAATATTAAGAATGAAATTTTCATTTTAATAATAATTCACCCATATCCTCATCCCCTCGCCTATGCTACGTCATAAATTGTTATCATTAAATTAAATAGTGTATTGATACATCAGATTTGATCTCGACCTAATATAATGATACACTTGCATAGCAAAACATCTTATTCGACTAACATTAATTGGGCGGGTAAGTTTAGATAATATGTTATAACAATAATGCGATTTCATATATCACAAAATGTACGTCTACTGCAGGTCATTTACATTTCCTGAATACTACAACTATACCTTTGAACGGGCGTAAACTTTTTAGCACGAATCAAATCGATTTTTCACCACCTACGTGGCAAATAGTGTTACGCGAAGTATACAAATATACAATATGTGTGTATTCTCATTTTTAACATTATATACGCTTAATGCAGTTCATTTCTCTATCTACGCGCATACATTTATGTATTGAAATCTGTACCAGTAGAACTCGAACAAGATATGAAAGTTGCGGAGGTATGTATTTTTGAATGACTATTCATTAGTCATCTCACTCATCAGTCATCACTCATCGCACCAATCGTCATTACCATATTTACTGGTGTCGACAATGATTAAAGTTTATCATTATTGTAAGCATGAACAATAATAAATTATAACACGCCCTAGGATAAACTAAATACATTTCAGAAAATAATAATATAACCATTCGAGCCGTAACGGTATCTCCAGTATACGCATACTATGTTGTCTATGAGGCCAAAAGTCACAAAAAATACGCGATAGGTGGAGTTTATTTTTTTATTTATCTATTATTAGGTATTGTTATTTTTTTATCACGTACAAGGAATGAACTTGCAAACTTTTATTAAATAGCATTTGTTTAACGATACATAAAATTTGTTGACGTTTTTGACAAAAAAAAACCAACAACATAATATCAGGACATGTTATGTATTTGTGATAATTTAATTTAATTTTCCGAATTCGTGATGGATATTTAAAAATGCATTATATTAATATTAATGCATTTTTTATTATTTTATGACTTGTCGTCTAACTGTTTATTACATAATAAACGTACTAAATAAATCACGAACCAAAAAAAATTTAAATGCAAAAAAGATTATGACTTTTATACATCTTCCCTAAAATGTGAGTATGCAAAACTATATAATCTACAGGTCAGTTTATTCTGCAACGTAATTGCGTTTATAAATAAGGCTTTGAAAAAAAAAGTGCACACTCTCCTTATGGCCTCTATATTTATCGATACCGATTAGATAAAAATAATAACAAGCATATTCGACTAAACCTAATAATATACATAATTATGAATTACGATATGATAATTACTTTATCTAAAAATATAACATTAATCGTAATCAATGTTAATCATTTTAATTATAAATTTTACTACACAATATATATCATAGAGGCACAATCACAATTTATTTATCGTCTTCATAGATGAAATAAATACATATTTCAAATACTCATAACAAAATTATGTGTACAGTTAAAATATCATAATCCTGTGTTTTGCTTTTCGATATTCGTCGCTTATATAGTAATTATGAGTTCTCAAAAACAATTTAACATAAATATAAAACTTCTTCAAATATGTGAACAAATATGCAATAGGTACTTTTCGTTTTAATTTTAGACTCTGAGTATAGCGAGGTATGTATTGGTTTTTTCTGCGTCTGTTAACACTACTTCGACGGGAAGGATTGCTCCAACCATCATCATTTTTTCTTCCAAATAAAAAATGTTGTCTAGCTGGTGCTTTCGGTAGATCATTTTTTGCATTTTTCAACATTTTTCCGAAATGCTGCAGAGAAAAACAGAATATAAATTACAAAAATAAACCAGCAACATTTACTGGGCTACTAGTTTTTGAAATTTTTTTTTGCCGCAACTAAAATAAAAAAATATTTGTATAGAGATTGAAATTTTTATTAAAGTTTAATATCACCGTTCTCAAGAGATGATGGAATAATTTTCAAAATATTTTGGAAAATTGATTTTAATGCTTGAACGCATATTGTGACACAACTGAAACTGCTATAAGACTGATATAATAAGTTGGTATTACTTCAATGTAAAAATTAAACATTTTTGGTTACAATATTTTTTACGAGCTTTTGAACTTTAAGTTTCGACTAAACTTGAAAATCTGTGTAATTTGTGCAGTAAAAATGTCACACAATTTGATTTCAACACTTTTAAGTGTTGAAAATAGGATATAATATTCTTCACATGTTTGTCTTTGTAATAAAAAAAAAAGTTTACTAGAAAGTACCGACAATATTCTATGAGCATTATTAGAATTCGGTTGAATTATCCGATTATTTCTATACGTATTTCGACTAAGTGATATTAGTTATTTTGTTGACTAAAAATATAAACCTTACCTAATTATAGGATATTGAAACATGTAAGATATTAAACTAGATGTACTTGAGTATTATACACATATTATATAATAATAATTTTAACTGTTTTTTTTTTTTAAATTAATTTAATCAAAGTCCAAAGGTTATACGTCTACCGTATAAGGTGTATATAGTATTTTTTTATGTAAAGCTCTGTTTGACCAACCTCATTACGAATTTATGAAATCATTAGGTACTTATATGTTCTATTAAAGCTTAAATAAACTGTCTTAAGACATTGAGGCTGATCCGCCTGCTGCCTCCTTCGCTCAGAATGGTTTTTCGAAACCAGTGGTACATCGTACATTGATTTCAAATGTATAAGAACGGATCATCTATATCAGTCATCCATTCTGTGTCTCACCTGACCCTACGTAGCTCGCTTTTTTTTTAATTGTAGCCATGTAAACACAATAAGTTCTCGCATCTGATTCGACCGCGCATATTCTATACTTTCACTGTGGGCACACGAGTGTTACAGGTTACTTGTGTTGTACACTTGTGTCTATGCTGTCTATCTATATCTTACTCTCATAAAACAAAAAGATGTTCTATTTAATTATTTATTTAGGTATTACGAATTATGTAAGGTCATTTGTCAAACTACCACGATACACGAGCTTAATCGAACGAACAGCAGCTAGTGCAGCGATTATAAACTCGCACCGAATAACACTCAACGACTCGACTGTTCCGACGAGTTCCAACTAGTAGTACAGTTCATACTGTATAGTACTATAGTATATACTAATTAGTAAATAATATTATAATGTATAGTTTCTATAATATATTCAAAGATGATTACGTTTCGTAGACTTGGAAATTACTTGAACTTACGACGTGACTCCGATCTCTCGTCTAATCGTCTCTCGCGGAGTCGTAAAGCCGCCTGTTTTCCGAGAATCGAGCCCGTGCGGTGTATGTTAAACATTGTTATTATTATTATTGTGCACTTATACAGCCACTAATGTATAATGATTGGTATGTCGAGTCGCGCGTAGGACGAACGCGACAGGTTATCGGTTAAGGTTCTACGTCTTATTATTATCACAGCAGCAACCTGAGCTTGACTTAACACCCAGGAAAACAAGGATAAACATTTAAATAAAATATAGCTTCTATACGAAGACATTATTGTATAATAAACCCTGATGGAAAATAGTCATGATGCAGTGTTTGAAAGTCGACGGTCATCCGAGTCTAAAAGCAGCTGGCAGGATGGGTTGTGACTAGGGTCATGAATGCACTAAAAGATGCAATAAATTATGCATGCGATAATTATGCACTATATACTGACGAAATATATGATACTAAAAATCACACATTTTCTTAATTTACAAGTTATAACTTATGAGTTATGGATTTTCATTTTGAAAAAATATCGGTTCCGGTAACGGCGGTAATTTAGATAGGCCGCCGTCGCGGGTAAAGTCTAGTCACGCCTATGCTGGTAGTGCCTAGTCACGCCTATGCTGGTAGTGCCTAGTCACGCCTATGCTGGTAGTGCCTAATTCGTAATATGGTATTGGAATTATGATTTTTATAAAAAAAATATATTAATCTTTCAGCAAAGTATTGTATGCCATGGTGGTCGCAAAAACCGAAATTATTAAATTCCATTAAGATGGGATATTCTGTCAGAGCCGGGGACTTAAAGTGCAAACGTCTGCAGACGTATCGGGTGAATAAGGTCCTATTGCATTTTTAGAGGCTATATTTGCAATTGTACATCATTTGAAAACGCTGGAAATCCAAATGAAAATATAGTCGAAATCTGTTCGCAGCGTGTATGTAAACTAATTTAGTGAACATACAAACGAAAATTCTCTCGAAAGCGTTTTGTGCAGTTGCGTATTTTCGTGGTGGAAAAAAATGTTCGCCGTCCAAGCTACATGGAACGACGGTTGAGGGTGAAGAGCATGATTAAAACGATGAGCAATCGACGAGGTCCTGCGGGAAATTCGCGCCATCTGCTTTTTCGATGACTATCGGGTCAGTGTAATAATTAATATTCTACATAACATGTACGTATGGACGCCGCGAAGTACAATCGTATAGCGTCGGTGAAGTACGCGAGCAAATGTGACGGAAGACCGGTGACGTGACCAGTGAGTGACGACGACGGCGGCGATAGCGTGAACCGACGACGACAACGGCTGTCCCGAGCCATACGGTAAACACATTTCAACGAGTTTTATTAATGTATTTCGACCGTTATCTCGGTGCACAGTGCACACATCCACCGTTCGTCGGCGTTTATCGATTGGAGAAGCCCCCCCCCCCCCGCGCGTTACGCAACGCAACTCGTCGAGCAATTCAATAATAATTGGACGTACATTACCATCATCTACTGCAGACGGTGCAGTATATTTACGCGCCACAATAATGTACGAATGGGCTCGACACTATAAAAAAAAAAAGTACACACAGTACTCGAGTGTTTTTTTATTATGACGACATCCGCGACGTGTGTATGTTCACGAGACGACGAAAAAGAAATAAATCGTTGTCGCAAGGTTGTAGAAAAACGGCCTTCGAAAAATACGAGTTCGCTTTTATCTCTACGTCAAAGACGAGGGAAAACCGTTATCCCTATTACAGCGATACCATCGACCGTTGAGGACTCACTTTATAATATTAATTCAGGCTTTGACGACTAATTTGGTGACATTCAGACATGTACTTTCTCTCTCAACAGAGGCGTATATTTCGTCATTTGGAAATTACTATTTCATTGTACGCAAAAAAATATATAATATAACATCACCCTTTTCGTCTCCATACCAAAAAATCATCGCAAAATAGTATTACAACATTATATGTATGTTTACGTGATATTATTGAAATATGCGCGGACATGAGATCATTTTTGTTAGTCCAATCAATAATATTATTGTTTCAGATTCTCAAATAAGCGAGAGGTTTATTATAGTTTACAGTGGTGTTCTCTATTCAGTCAACACTTTTTCGGGTTGAAAATCGATATCAAAAACTTCATTTTATGTCGAAAAAAAGACACGACCCTTGTGGCAGTGTCTTGTTTTCAGCCTCTTAGAGTATTTGTGGTTTTTCCGATAAAAAAATAATCAGAAAAAAACTTTAAAATTATGATAATTTTTGTCGTTTCACCTCAGTTGATGGTAATTTTAATAAACAAGTTATTTTAGATTTCCCGGTTTGAAATGAAATTCCAAGACCTTTTACCTGAAATTCGAAAATACTGCACACGATATTATTTAAATTTAAATGTTTAATATTTAAGAACATTAACATACTATTCGTTTCTCTTGTATTTATTTTTTAAATTGAATAATACAAAACTGCATAGGTATAGATAACATTTGCGGCTCCCTAAAAATTTTGCCGCCTTATGCCCGTGCCAATGTAAGGCCAGTGACTTCACGCAATATTATTTACGTTTAAACCGTTCATATTTAAGGACATTCACATACTATTCGTTTCTCTTTTATTTTTAATTAAATGGTACAAAACTACATAAGTATACGAGTAGATAACATTTGCCGCTCCTATAAAATTACCGCTCTACCAGAGCCTATATACTCGTGCCTATACAAAACCAGTGCCCAAACACAACAAGTTTTCTATCCACGACGAAATAAACGAAATATTAAAATTAATTTCGTCACGTTTCTAACTGATCAATTTATTGTAATTATCACGATTTTCGTGTACAAACAGGGGCCATCGATTTTCTACGCCAACGCACCAATATGTACCTTACACAGTGCGCACGTGTAATTTGCTTATCAGTCTAGTTTTCGACAGCTCAAAATAGAATGTTATCAGCAGACCGTAACGGCAGCGGCGATAGGTAAATATAACGTTTGAAAAAATAAACGTTCTAAAAATAGAAAACTGTTTTTCGACCTACAGACTATAGCGACATTATTCGACCGTTAACAAGACAAAGACCTGCCACTACGTCACCGGAACAACATAATATTGTAATACTATTATTGATATTGATATTGTTATTGCATCATGAACCTATCACAACTGTACACTGTTATGTATGCGCGTTGTACGATTACGGTGTGTTTTCGGGCATAGAACGTAATTCCAAGACCTGAAGTTGTTTACGCACGTCGTTAACAAAAAAAAATGTTTATTTAGTAACCAAACAATAATCACCTCGGCGGAACACTATGGAAAAATAATTAATATTGATTATTATTATTTATATTATTATTACGGAGAATACGCGTACTGTACCCGGTGAACTTAGAACAACGCGCGTGCCGGATTCGCATCGCTTGTTTAACAGCAAACAATATTTGAATATTATTTCTATATTTAGACCGAAAAACACGATGATTTCTCGTCGCCAACGCGTTGTTGTTTGTTTACGAATATCTAGAACACCTGACCAACGATCTGCTGCGCCCATGCGTGTAAAAGAATACCATACCAGAGGGGCAGGTCACTAACTCGTTTCCGAGTGGGAACCACACGTGTAATAATGTACACCTATGATAAAAATAACTGTCGATAATAATAAAGCGGTTTTCAACTCGTTTTTGGTGTTTTTTCGGGCTACCTAGGTTATTTGTCAATCGAAACCCACCTAATGTCCCACTATCCACAACACACAAGTCAAGAAAACAAAACAAAAAATACACTAAACTATTCCCAAAATGAACGGAAAAATCTAAATGATTTGTTGAAACAGAAACAAAAATATTCACGTTGTATGCAAAACGAAACACGATGCGAGTTCAATGGAATTTACAATTGTCCACACTTTTGAGAAACTTGTGATTGAAGAATGAAAATATTCCAAACAAGTGAAGATACATGCCCTTCGAGCGTTCCATCGATTTCGTTAATCTTAAGTCTAAACACCTAGCCCAATCAGCTAAACATCGATGTTTTGTATTTGAAAATCGATTAGCTACAAAGAAGGGCGCACGTGCAAGGTGTCACTCAAAATGCGTGAAGATCTATGAAAACGAAGATTAGTGATATCGAGAACTTATCATATTTTTAAACTCGACACTAAGGATTTTCGACAACAATGATAATCACGTGAGAGGATAAAAATTCTTTTAATTTTCATAGTTCATAATGAACAATATTATTATGGCACTTATGGTACTCAAAATACCAAACAACTGAAAGATATTCGTATGGGAATCAACTCATACAACTGATAAATATTTAAGTGACTCGATTCAACCCTCCTCCCCTCCCTACTGTAGTTACCTATCGGGAAAATAAAGTCTCGTCACGAAACGGTGGTGGCGCGGTGTCGGCGTCGCGTCGGCGGGACGTAAATTATAATGTTTGTCGTCGGAAAAAGGACCCGTCTGCTGCAGGATGGACGGCGGAAGGGTCGGGTGCCGCCGCTACTCACCGCGTATTTTCGCGCGGCGTGACGTCACTAGCTCGACCCCAACAGCGGATCCGCGTCGTCGGTGCCCACGCTCGGGCGATCGCGGAAACGCGGCGCCTCGGAGATTTTTCTGCTGTGTGCCTGTGTGTATGCATGGTGTCTGCGAGTTGACGACCTCGACAATGACATTTTCATCATACGAATATCCCCCATACCTCACCCTGGCGCACGTCATTGTCGTGACAAATAATAATTACAAAACGCACGTTATTATCATCATCATTGTTATCACGGTATAGATATGTCAAGAATATTGAGTTTCACGGGGATCACGTAACAATTTCAAATATTCGTTAAAAAAAAAATAATTAATTTTGTAGATTTCGACTATATTATTATAAGATTGTTACTATAATCAATACTATCCTCAAAAAATGACTACTCCTGCAGTACATATAGGTAGGGTTTGGGCGACATAATTTTCCTACCAGTTTTTATAGATTTAGGACAGTCTACACAGGTGCAACTAAGGTCGACATTCTAGAGGAGTAATATAGTCCCAAACAAAATATCACATTCAGAAAAGAATCCAATACTATTTTTACGAAAAATGTTCAATTTCTTATGAAACATGTAACATGTAATACTAATACATAATAATATATACTTAATTAAAAGTTTTAACTTTTAAGTAATAATTGTTCCGACACGGCCCACGTAACTGACGAGGGAACGTGTCATTACGTCTTAAGCCGGGTTTACACGTAACAATAAATCGTTACGATGTGATTGACAATTTATCGTCGTTTTTATTGCCTCAATTAATCGAAATAGTGAATACTGTTTACACGCTACGATTTCTTGTCCAATATTCTTTGTCGACTGCGGTTCATCACAACTCAGTTGGCCATTGAGGATTTCGCCATGGAGGAAGTACTGTTGTTGCCACAAGCAAGAAAAACTTTGATATAGCTCAATAAATTCTCTCAAAAAGTCTCGAGGTGTTTGTTCTGTCATGATCATTTGAGTAAAAATAAAAACAATTGTCAACGAAAAAACGAACTACCCTCTGTGAACGGCCAATGCAAACTAAATCAAATTATAGCGATAAATGGTTGTTACCATGGCCGTATCCAGCATTAAGTTTTGGGGGGGTTTAATTTTAAGATGAAACTATGATTTTTTAAATTTTAATCAATTCTATAAATATATAAGAATCATTTCAGTTTTTAAGGTGTTAAAACATTTATTTATTTATTCAGTGAAACATAAAACTTTTTTATAGTCAATTTTACAAAACAGTTTAATACATATTTTAAAGTAACATCATTTTTCTAGAGGAGTTGGCAAACCGTGTTAGCACCTCTTCTGGATCAACATTTAATTCCCTATGAACTGACATTAAAGCTAATCCGTTAAGGCGATTTTCGGTGGTCGAGTTCCTGAGATACGTTTTCAATCTTCTTAAAGATGAAAATGTTCTTTCTGGTGTGGCGGTTGACATAGGTATAGTAGCTAATACTTGTAAAAGTTTCCATATGTTAGGAAATAAAAGGGCGTTACAATTGTCAAGTCCTGCAATTGCTGTATTAGGGCGTACTTCTTCCTTAAGCCTAGGGTTGCCAGATTTGAAAATCACCAAACCGGGACATCATATTATTAAATAACCTTTTTTTTTTTAAAAAAAAAATTAAAAAACCAATGCATTTTTTTTACATTAAACTACATTTTTATAATACTAACACTACTTCATCAAAAAGCTGATCGTGGTTTACAATTTCAGTTTAAGTCTCAAGTTTAAAGTTTCTGAAGCTTTTAAAAAATTATCCCATTTAATTTAATTTTCACCCACCCAAAAAAATGTAGATGCATCACCAAAACTATTTTCCCACAGACGGATTTATGCTATACATATAAACATATAATGTAATGATATTATGTACAATAATATTCCATATTTCGTTATTGAATAATACAATATTAAAGTTATTTTCGCTCGGCTTCCATTAACCAGGACAAAATTAATGACCGACCGGGACACCGGGACATGCTGTGAAAACCGGGACTGTCCCGGTCAAACCGGGACGAATGGCAAGCCTACTTAAGCCACTTTGTTTTCCATATTGAAAATTCGGCTTTGAAAGAATTAGGCTCTGTCAAAATCTGGGAATAAAACTGTATACAATCGTTCACTTCTTCATAATTGGTATATATACATTTACTGGGAATAATTTTTTGTAAAGAACTTATTAAAGTTTTGTGTTTCTGAAATCTATCAGAAAGCTGAGTCCTTATATGGTCAAGAAATGGCAAAAATATATTTAAATTATAATACTCTTCAGAACTATTAGCGGGAACATTACTGCGGTGTGTGGCTCTACAAGCAAAACGAGGTAAATCGATGTCTTCCTTCTTTTTATTCAGCATAATGGCAGCAACAGAAAACATATCAGAAAAATGTTTTTTATTATTTTCTTTAATTTCGTCTAAAATTGACAACACATTATCTACATGATTACATGCTTCGAATAAATCAACATTAACTGTTTGTAACTGTTTACACAACGTTAATGTATAGGAAAAAATATTTTCAATTATTATGAGAGGTATAACAAATTTATGGTCTTTAATAATTGTACTTAGTAACTGACAAGATTTTTGAGCAGTTTATTGATAGACAGTTCCAATTTTTCTAATGCAATTATAATGGCCGAATAAAGTTCTTTGAACCGCATGACACTTTCATGTTTGTAGACCCAGCGTGTTTCACATAATGAGACTAATGTTCTATGTCTAGGAACATTAACGAAATTCAAAGAAAACTAAAAATAACTTTTTTTTTCGTGTTATCGACGCTTACAAAATGTATTGACACTATAATATTGTCGTGTCTCGCAACATTCATTTCGGCGTACAATCTAACAGACATTTATGTGCAGATAAGCAGACGAAAACAATAATGTCACATATTGACGTATTTATATTATACATATTTATTCCACAAAAAAACTAATTTTTATGATCGATGAAATTTCGGGGGGGGGTTTTTATTTTGAATAGAGCATTGGGTATTCGGGTCTGAACTTTGAATATATGTCAGAGTGCGAGAATATTGCATCACATTGCAATCTAGACGGTATCAGAACTTTAGAACACTTGTGTATATAGTCTGTGGCGTAATTGCGGGGGCGTTCAACTCATCATCCTGTGACTACCCCCTCTCTACACCAGACATGTTTACTTAACAAACTTTTACCTTCTCTGAAAAATTCAACCGATTCTAAGAAAATGCGTATGCATACATAATTCTCGATTAATAGAATAAAACTTAAAAGCAATAATAAATTAGTGCTATTGTGCAATGGTGCATGCAATATAATATGTAATATTTAGGTGGGTTCGAGTCCCAATCGAGTTTCGTGTTATTTGTTAAATTATGTTATTTACGATATTCGAATTTTCTAAAAAAAAAAATCTCTTTGCAATCCTACGGCGGAAATGACACTTTTTTATTTAAATATTCAAATAAATCAAGTTGAACAATAATATTATTGAAATTACAATTATAGATTACATTTTTTTAAACATGTTTTAGTCATTTTTAGGACATATTCTTTGCACACGTGCATGTTTCAGAGGTTTTTAGAGCATGAAATTATTTGACCCAATAATCACTAAACATAATATGATTTTTTTTCCCGTAATGATTTTAATCCCCTTAGAAAAATAATTAAGTACAGTTTTGAAGAAATAAAATACTTCCTTTTCTAAACAAAAGGAACAGTAAGTTCTCACCCCTCGGTTGTTGAAATTGGTGAACCAAGTTCTTCGAGCACTAAAGGAATTTCGACTCTAAAAATTAAACAAAATAAAAGTAACGAGTTCATACCGAGCACTAATATTTCTTAAATATAATACGGAAAACGTGGTTTATATTTTTGGATCTCTGTACTATTATTTTTTGAACTAATTGAACAAACGTTGTACATTCCAATCAAACCAATTTCGTTGTAGTCTGCACATTACCCAGACGTTGCGTGAAAAATCTACACGCATCGGAGAACGTTTTCTCGAACGTAATTGGCGGTTAGTGAATTGAATTGATTAACGATTTAAATGATCATCTTTTTATTATATGCATTTATATACATAAATATTTTACGTCAATCAGTTGTGTACTTACCATACGGATAATTTTATATGACTAGTAGTTTTATTTTGAAATTACGGATACGCACGTAGATGTATAATTTATTTCCTGTTCCATTATAATACCGACTATGCTCCAGGTTGTGCTGTGATTCGCGAAGAAACTAATCGCGGTGTACTTTTGTAAACCAAGGTTCAATTCGCATGAGACTGGGCAACGATCGTTGATACAAAGTTTATATTGCTCGGTTAGTATCAATTTTCCAGTCAAGTAAGTACAAAAACAAGATTTTTAGTTTTTATTTTTCATGTGTTCCTAAAAAAAAAATAGACTAATAAACCGGAATATCGTATGTATTGGTCTATATATTACTTTTTTGCGATTGCGGCTATTTTATTTCAGTTTCAAATAGATGCAAAACCGTTTTCAAGCAAACACATTACCTTATGCTTATTGTTAATGTGTTTTTTTTTCTGGCTTAGGATAAAACAAAGGAAAGGAAATAAATCAGAACTCTAATCAAAACATATTGAACAATAAAAAATAATACTTTATTAATTAAGGTTTTATTATTACAACTTTATTACAAATCAAAATGTAAAATACATTTTATCTTCCGGCACTTCTACATACACTTAGAATTACTTGTTTGTGTACAGACAGAAAAACATAAATAAATAAGGTCAATAAAGATAATGAAAATAATTCCATAACTTTTTTTTGGTAATAACAAATAAAATATAAATTAAAATATAAAACAGTAAAATTTTTTAAGACATTTTTTAAGTACATGTACTTTGAAGTTCCAAAACAATTATTTTAATACTGTGTAAAATATTTAGTCTATCAATCAGTCTAATTCAATTATTTTGTTTAATTAGAAAAAAAAACTGGTGATAAAATTTAATTTGGTATCAAGACACGACAGGAAAATTACTTAATAAAATAAAAAATAATAAAGACTAGTTTCTTTTTTACATCATTATTAAACGTAACAAATATTATTTTGACTATTGTATTTCAAAGACAAGTTATTATCACATTTAGTATTGTTAACTTATTGTGGTTTCTAGACAAGTTAAGAGTGAGGTTTTTTATTTGGGCGCCACAAAAAAAAAAAATTAATATAATAATTCTGTTCTGTTATCATATGAATCAAATTAACTGGCTGTAATTAATATTAATTACAGTTTAAGTTAAAATATTTTGAATATAATTGAATATTTTTAATTTTTAAATTATAAAAATAATGATAGGCGGCAGTTTAAATAATAATTACTTTGATTCTGAACAAAAAAATAAATAATTATCACAAAAATAAATATGACTATTGAAACAATTAGTTTGAGATGAGATATTGAATGAGAAAATGTTTAAATATATTTATGTTTTGAAAAGTAGAGTATTTTCAACAGAATTAATTTTATTCCATGTGATATATAGAGAAATGCCTATTGTAATAATATATGAAAAGCAATATCAGGCGCCCAATGTTAAGTATTAGTAATGTAATTTTTTTTAAGCCAACTCCAAAACAAAAAAAAGTTTTTTCATAATGTAGTAAACCCTATTTACCTAGATAAATATAGATAAAAGCTGAATATCTTAAAAAAATAGTAACAAACGTATCACAGATTATTATGGTTGATTAATTTTTACCTATTATAAACAAAACAGAGCATCAGACTTAACTTACCAACCCATTAAAATAATTTTCCTTTTATTATACAACATATAAGCCTAATGAACATCTAAAAAATGTAAGTACAGTCTATTATTGAGTATCCAGGTGGGACATGTTATCCCTTACGAACAAAAACTACATTTAAATTATTTGCAAAAGAATACATTTGTGATATGGTTTTTTTAATTTTAAATTTCATTTGGTCAATCAGACTTATGGTGTGTGAGATATAAATTATTGCAGCCAAAATATTTTGTAAAAACAATTTTCATTTCATCTTAAAAATATTTGATCTGTTTGATATTATTATAAAAGCTTTTGAATGACATATTACCCCCAAATTACCAATTGATATATTATATACATTTATTTATAAACTAAAGTAGGCGGGTTGGTAAGAAAGAACAATAAGTGTCTACCAAGTAATTTATTTTTAAATCTTGCCTAGAATCCAATTGGACTTAAATTGTATTAAATTGCATTGATTTTATATTTGACACTATCAGAGCATCTTAATTTTAAAAAAACCCTCATTTTTTGATCACTGATAATACATCAAAACATTTTCAACAATAATTTACATTAAAATATTCAGGTTACAACACCTTGTTCCCTATTGATTGATAGGCTTAAGTTATAATTAGTCGTGTACCTTCTTTATGTTTTCAAATATGATCCATAAAGTACTAAAAAATAATATTAAAAATAAACCCTAATGCTGAGATAAGCCATAAGCTGTCATAACTCAATATGTCCTTATAAAATGTAACTAATAAAAAATTGTTATATAGGCTAGTTATCAACTTAAAATAGGCTATTATTTATACAAATTTAGAATATTCTCTATAATTAACCACGACACTCAATGCATCTATTTTAAAAAGAATTTCATCATTTAAAATAGATGCAACCAATGTAATAAATAATTTATTATTCTAAACAAAGTGCCGGCACTTACCCTTGCACGTTAGAGCACACAATGATTTGTTGTTGGTTTTCATGTGTTTTTTTACTATTTATGTTGTCATAGTGCGATATTAGTGCCCAGTGGACAAGATGTAGCCATATTAGACACTGGCCGGCTTTTTGCTGACTTAGTCAGATTTGGAACCGACCGTGGGTGGTCTTCGCCTTTGGCCATATCTCAGGATCTTCTTCTCGCTATGTCTTTGCTGGAAGTCGTTGATGTACTGTCTGGAACAAACGAAAAAATTGTTCCATCAACACAAGTCTAGGTGAAATTGAAATAATATTGTTATATTAACGGATACCTAATACCTATACATTTAAGGAAACAACAAAAATAATCTAGGCAAGTATTTATGCTACGGGTGTGTTCTTCATGGACAATCATGCTTTTGGTCCAACACTCATACTGCACTACCACAAAAGAAAAAGCAGTCATGAGCACGAACTAATGATGTAGCACCTACTATCTGCCATATATAAACGGATATAGCTTGAGAGTTTTAATGCATCAAAACAAATGGCGCAGAAACTCTCAAAAGAGCTAAAAGCATACAAAGCCCCTATGTCAAACGCACCCTTTATAGTAAATAATAATATAACCCAGAATGTAAACCACTAAGTTAATTATACTTTTTAATGTTAATAGGTCATAGGTAGTCATAAAAATATAAACATTGGTAGGACTCAGAAAGGATTACAGAAGTACCTATTAGTGATTATTTTTTCTTTCAGAAGCTCTACAAATATATTAAAATATAAAAGTATAACATTCTAAATTTCTAACATGTAAATAATAACAATAACAAAGTATGTTTAATACTTTGGTTAAATTGCACAAAGAGGAAGGTTAAATTTTTGTCATACGCAGTCGAACAATACAATTTGGGTCATTGAGAATACAATGAATGTTGGGTTAATATTGTCAGTTGTAGGGGCTTTTAAGAGGCATTAGACGTACCACGAAACACTAAATGACTACATGGTGACATGGTTAACCATGCAAATTGCCTGCATCCAAACAGTGACAATACACCGGATGATTTTCTGACTTGGAACCAATTAGCTAATACACTAATACAAGAACATACAGACAGTGAGAATTAAGGTTTGAAAAGGACAAAGTTCCTCCAGTACCTAAAAACCCAAATTTTCTAGGTGGCTTTGTTTAACTAGGTACCATGGAGTGGGTCGAGAGCAGCGAAATATGTTCTAAATTACATTAGTATTATAGTCACTCACTGTCTTTAGACTTAGACGTCAGTGACCGCCTGAGCTTGTCAACGAGCTTCGAGTGGAACATGTTTAGTGACGATGTTGACGACACCTTGGGCGGAGACGACGACGACGACGATGACTTGGCGGGGCTCTGCAGGCTAGACTGCGAGTTCCGGGACGAGTTTCTGGACGCCACCCCGTGGTGATTCTGCTGGCTGCTGTGGTGGAAGGCCGTATGCCTGGATACAGCGCCTAGTGACCTATGAGCAGGCGAGCTGACCATGAAGTCGCTACCGGGTGACGTGGACAGCGATGGGCCGTCTGCGGATCGGGAGCCGCTGTGCACCCGTCTGGTGCCGCACGAGGAGCCCGACGAGCCGGATGTTTTGTCGTTGGAACACTCGGACACGCGTCTGTTCCGGGTGTTAGATTTGTAAATTTTGTAATCGTTTTTTATGACGGGCATCATAAAGGCCATGGTATCGCGTGTATTAGGCGATTGTTCGAGGAAAAAAAAAATTAAACGCAAGAAAAATAAAAATGAAAAATTGACGACGATTCTCAACTCTGGATATTTTTCTTCGAGTTCGTTTTCCCACAAGAGCGATAGCCGCGTACACTTCAATATTATTTCTTAATAAATAATATGCTATGTTCCGTTCATATAATATTGTTTATATTTCTATTTTCACTTTGCGTGTTATTATTATCGTATCAGCGCAGCGTACACGGTACAACAACACGGCGACGACAACTGGTACGTGCAGCAATGACGACAATAACACGTATAGAATAATATCTGCGAGTATTTTATGTTTTAATTTTGTATTTAAATAATAATTGATATTCGAAAATAATAAATATTTATTATCATCAACTCGCACTGAAAGACTGTTACCGGCACGCACGTCAGTCGGCAACTGGCGGGAATTTATAAATTCGATTTCGGATAAGGACGTCGGGCGAGCTGCGATATCTCTACTACGTGTATGTATAATAATAATATGTACGTAATGAATGCGCGCGCGAGTTTATCTTAGAATAAAAAAAAAAAAAAAAAACGTTTCTGTAACGATACCGATTACGTTTCTCTCTACTATACCACGGGACGAGTCGAACGTTAAGAACGGAGCGCGAGTCGTGACTATGTGCAAAGCAATGCAACGGAATGAGAATCACTTTGGCCGTGTGACCTTTCCGTCCGTGCGTGCGTTACCACCACTACCGCCGCCGTCACCACGCCGCACCGCACCGCCGCACCATGGATACAACCTCACTGCGCCTCGTCACCACCGGAGACCGCACCACCCCGCCACCGCGGCGGAGCTGGCACAACGTTACGAAACCCGTCGCGCCGTCGACATCACCGCCTCCGGTGGCCCGTGCAGTAAGCTATATGCGGTGGCCTCGGGGACGCGACGGTTACACCGGTCGGTCGGCGTCCTAAAACCCGTCGGACCGGTGAGCGGACGGGGCGGCGAGGGGGCATTAGGCATTCGTCGTCTGGATGTTATTGATCCGAACCGTCCCCTCGGCCCGCCGCCCAGCCATCAAGAACGGCGTACGTGCGTGCGTGCACGTCGTCGCTGTGTGTAACCGCTTTTCCACCGCTCGGCAACTCGTCCGCCCCCCCCCCGTCCCCCGTCCCCCACGCCAATGCGCGACGGCGACAAATGGCCGCCAACGGTTTTTTTTTCGCCCGACACGTCGACAACAACAAAGATCTCCGACCCGTGGACCGACCGAACGCACCGAAACCTCGTGACGCCGTGGCGTGTGTCGTTTCTATTTTTTCATCCGTTTCGTCGTTCTCTTTATTCCCCGAACCGTTTCTTTTCGGTCGTGCGGGGAAATAATATCGCCGGCCTTACCGTCGTCGTGAGGCCCGTCGGTGCTAGCAGATGGCGTGGTACGTAGACCGTACGCGCGCCGCACCGTTTGCCAAGCCCCCCTCACCCGTCGCGCCGAGACATTCCAGGGGTTCCCAAACTCGGACCGCTGTTGCCACCGCCCGTAGTCGTCGCCATAATCGAGATCGAACGCGGTGTATAATATTTTTATTATTAAACCGTGTGTAACACCACTATCGTCATCGTTGTATTCCATGCACATTATTAAGCGCATTTTCCCGTTGCCGTTAGTCGCGCAAAATCGTCGTCGTTTATTGCTATTTCTTCCGAGTACGCGAGCGCTCAGTACAACCCGCCGTGGTGGTAATAGTTGGTGAAGACGACGGCCTTTTTCTACGATCGCAGGAAAACGTCGAATTTTTCATGATGCTGCCGCTGCGGTGAGACGTTATGTTCTTCTGTCCGGCTGTTCGCGAAGTCGGAACCACGTAAACGCATTTTTCGTTTGCCGCCGTCGTGTACGTTTCGATGCGGTCGACCGCGACGTGTCTCGTGTAACACATACCAAGTCGTACGTATAACGCATTCCGGTACCGCGCACGGTTTGTTTTTGCGTTTTCCTTCGCTCGCCCGTTGTTTTCACGGCGAGTTCGACGATGGGTATTATTGTCGAACCATCAACGAGCCCGCAAAGATCTTAGAAAATTGTCGTGTCGTTTCTGCTGGCCGATCGATAATTCATTTCGTATTGTATTGCGTATGGAAGTGCCAGTGCGCGCCGCGGCCCCCCGAATTAGGTCATTGGACAACGAAGAAATATCTCTTCGATCCACTCTGTGGTTCGGTGGTTTTTTTTAATAATATCTCGTGTACAGACTCCCCCTCCCCCCAGGGGCATATTGGTACGTTATAATGTGCAAACACGGGATTATAAATCGCGGGATACAAAGGTTAGAAATGCGTCATAAGATGTTGAAAATGTTCCCCGGTCACTCCACACTACCTAATGACAGAGAAGACTGAAACCAAGTTTTCCCTTATAATTCTTAAGTCGCTAATAAATAATTTTAATAAGATGAATATTTATTTCTGAATCGTTAAGCATAATATCCGACACGCCATACAGATTATTGTAGGCCACTCATTCTTATAGATAATTGTTTTGATGGGTTTATAATAAAGTTATTAGTCATTACGACAGTCGCCAGTTTGAGGCCGACGCGACGGTTTCACGCACAAACATGAAAGGTCAGCGTCGGAGAGAATAAGCTCGTGTGATGTACGGAATCGAACCTGTTGGTTTCGTTGAAATAGTCTCCTCTGATTGATGTTCTACGATTTACGAGCCGTCACTGGTCATACCTATTGGGATCGGCTCTTGAGCCTAACCTAAGGGCTAAAGCACCGTGCTTGAGTGTCGTTTTACGGCTAACGGGCGATAAAGTACCATTAGCACACCAAGAACGTGTCACGCCTGGCGTCCTGCGAAATTAAAATAACGCGGACCTTGTGCCTATGCCGTGTACAATCGATGGAAACTATCTGAAACAACGCCGCGCCATTGTGTGTATTTTTTTCCTCTAGCTGTTGCGCAGCTGCCACGACTACACAAGAGCATACACCGGGGGAAAGTTTTAATAGTATTATATAAGAGTAAAAGTACCCAGTAAAACGTACACCACTATAACTGTGTCCACCGAATGTCTGAAACGAACGGTTTGCGTGCTCGCACGCGGTGTATAGCATTACGACGCGACGTCCTGCGAAACGACTCTCGGAAGAGGTCTACTCGTGTGTTGGTTGTTTGCAACGGTGAACGGGCATTTCCCCGTAAACAGAAATTCGAACGTTGAAATACGCGTTTTAATTGTTTCTAAATACGATTATGATCCTGCGACCGCGGCGAGGAGAAAACCTATGTACCTGCGCATTGCGTCGTCATCACGTATGACGTAACGCAACAAGTGCACTTATCGCTAGTTTTTGCTCTTGCCCTGTCATTACCAAAATAATTGTAGTAATTATTCTATATTTCATTTATCGATGCGATTTTCCTGAGACACGAGTATTAGTCGAGCTTTTAATTTTTATCTCTAATCCTCTTGAATACTGCCGCAACGGTACTGACAACGACTACTGCCGAGTGCTGACGTTCAATCGCGATACGTTACCCTCTATGAATGTCATTTCATCATTAGAAAATATTTTCAATGGGAATGATACGATAGGCCATTGCAAATTTATCATTTATTATTTTGACTGTTTAAATTATTTCCAACTGCCAAAAAAATTTTAAGTACCATATAAACAGTTTACTGTTGATGTCTCGTCATCCGATACCACTGTTTACTACAAATTTTACTTTCCTATAATATAGATTATAGATAAACTACTAAAAAAATGTAAGCCCCTCCTAATATATGACAATCTTCGCTAGTAAAACGTGTCGTTTTCCTCTGCTAAATAATGCCACGTGGCATTCATACAACAAAAACTTAGTAATGAGTTATTACCTTTAGGCTTCAAGTCGTACATTATTCTTGCTACGAACGACTAAATGGACTAATTATCGCTTGAATACGTCACCTGTATGTGATAAATCTAAATATAGGTATGTAGACAATAAATGTGAAATACTTATGATATATATATTATATATACTTATGTTATAAATACAATGAAAATATTATAGTGTAGCTGAGTTGAAATACCAGTATTGATTATGTAATTATTATTTAAACCAGCTAAATTTAGAATTAATCAGTATGAACTATAAAATAATATCTAACTAATGACGGAAAACAGAATGAACTGACTCATTTGCAGGCGGAGCCACGCAATTTGTCTGTGTGGCACACCCAAATATCAAAATAATTTAGAAATTAATTAAGAACTGGCCATCAGTCGAAAATTTACATTTTTCCATATATTTTATTACAACATGTATATAATATTGAAAAAACTGTTATGAAATAAATTTTTTCTCGAATTCTTAGTTATCCGAACTCGATAAGTTTTGTTTAATAAATAATTTAGGTAATAACTAATAGGGACTTGGAATGGGAATTCAACTTTTTATTTCAATAGTTTTCTCGCACTGCGATATCGTCAAGTGTTTTGGATTTTCTTTTGCTTATGATAAACCATAAACGCGATTAAGTGTTTTGGGTAATGGGTAGCCAGTAGCCACAAAATGATTTCGGTTATTTAGGTATTAAGTGCCTTCGAACTCGGCCAAAGATCATGTCATTGTTGTCATAGTGATATTACGTACTACAATGTTGAATAGTTATTGAACATTCACCGAACCCGGGGAAATTGTAGAAAATAAATAAACTCTATCGCGGGCATCCATTTGGGTCAGCTGCCGCGTCAATTAAAAACACAAGTGTGACGAAACAATATCGGAGCTGTCAACGTTGTAGATCATATTGCTATACGACGTTATGTTTCACTATTTATACAGTGTTCGCACATCGTGTGATGCCAACGCGGCGAGTGCAGTTGAGATAGGTTTTCACAACGTTTCGGGGTGACCAGAAGTATTATTTGCTTGTGGCCGTTCAATTATTCCGGTCGAAAAGAAAATATTTCTCCGCGTAACACCAACGCAACAGATAATACGATTTGTGTCGTAAGAAAAAAAATGAGGTGAAACAAACGCCAAGCGTGACTACTCGCTGGTTGGTCGTTGCCGCCGTCGTCGTCATCGTCGTCGATCGACCGGAGCCGGTTCGCACGCGAAAGTATTCGCAACGATTTTTGCATGATTTCACGATAAACGCGCGCAACAGTGGTCGTTTTGACAACGTTTTTTCGGTCGCCCGGATGTGTGGCGAAAAAAAAACCCAGACACGTCACGTAGGATTGTAAGCAGAAGTGCTGGCGCGCGTGGGTATAAAGGAGTGGGCCGGGGATAGACGGTTGTTTCGCGCCGGAAATAATGTACGCGACAATGCACGTGAGCCGCATAGTGACGCGCGGCGTTTAGACGAGTGCAGTTGGTACGAAAACGACCGAAACCAAAATAATCCGGCGCAGCTGCAGTTTTCTGGCAGTGGCATGGTCGCGAGAAAAGGGACGCAATCTTTTGCCCTAAAATTGTACGGTATGGGTGGAACAAAGTGTTATCATTTAGCAGACCTACGTCCCCGACCGCTACCGAAACATTGTTTTAAACGATTGAAATATACTATTAAAACTATTGTGTTTTAATTACGATCATTTCATTTGTATGTATATGACATAATATTGACATGTTTAGGCTACGTAACAATGAGATAAAATAAAATAAATAACAATAGGAAATATAATGTTTAACAAACTATATTAACATAGGCTAACATTATTGAACGTTATAGGCGGATAGTCACATTTTCTAGAGTTTACTGATATTTCCGATTACGATAATAAAATGTATCATATTCTAACATATTACATAATCCATTGCCATTCAAATTAAATCACGCAAACGCTAGTTTTTTTTATTAAAATTGTTTGATTTTCGATATGGATATGTATCCTATCGATGGAGGTATTCTAAAATGTTTTCAGAAACATTTCACAGAACGCCTCATTTGTCGAGTATGAAAAAGTACGAACGAGTAAAAATGTAAAATGCACCGCGGTTTCCCTAACGATTTGGTTGTCAATACATGATAAATTCATTGTGAAATCTTATATTAATCATTTTTTGTGTTAATATTTTAATAAAAATTGAATTTTTTGATATCGTTTGTGTTATGATCAGGGCCATATTTCCATATTTACCATTAAACACAACAGGCAATCGCCTATGGCCTTCATTATTAGTGGGCCTCGGATTGTATGTGGACTTTTTTTTTCTAATCTGGGTATAATAATATAGGACTTGATGATATTGGCTTACTATCTGTAGAAAATGATCTTACGTTTAAATTTTGATGACATAATAAATTAATTTGCTTCAAAAAAAGCGAGAAAAGTTGTATTGTAAAATAATTAATTGTTAAAAAAAAAATCGGTAGGGATAAAAAAAATTATAACATTATAATTTTGTTTATGAAAATGTAGAGTCGAGATGGTTTACTAGCAGGAGCGTGTCCAGGATAATTGTATGGTGGTAAAGGGGGGGGGGCTAAATCACCGGTATGAGGGGCGAGAATACGCTATTGTGGACTAGTTTATGTAGTTGTGAACAACCAGATAAGTCAGTAATGATCACATTTTTTATCTTGCCTTTGGCCTCAAAAAACCTAAATCAAGCCTTGGTTGTGACATTTACGTATCCACGTGTCAACGTATCCCCTGTGGCCCTGTGAAGCGTATTAAATATGGATAATCGACAACGAGCATTCAAACGTATATGACGTCCGGCGTGACGTTTCGGATTTTTCTGGTTATCTAATTTTACGTGTTTGGGAAAAATTCTACTATATTCTATTATTGCTAGAAAAGCGA
This sequence comes from Periphyllus acericola, assembly GCA_949715065.1. Taxonomy (NCBI): domain Eukaryota; kingdom Metazoa; phylum Arthropoda; class Insecta; order Hemiptera; family Aphididae; genus Periphyllus; species Periphyllus acericola. Next base: position 13,312,439 of record OX454269.1, read on the forward strand.
TAGAGCAGCAAATACACATTATATGAATCTTTAATATGCTCTTGCAGCAGTCTGCAGTCTTTGTTGGATTGCCGACTTGCGCCTCGAAAGCCTAACCTGATCGTCAGGATCCGCAAACCGCTTGATTGTCACGTCATCGTTGGCGCTATGACGTGGACAACGTGCGGTTCGTGATCAATAATTAATATTTTTATCGCAGTAGAAACGTGCGGATTTTTGAAGGAAGTACGCAAGTCGCGGAACTCATGTGTAGGTACGTGTGTTTTGTAAGTTTGGTCGCTGATATAGTGGTGCCAAGATTTTTTCACAAGACCGACGCATATAATATATAGGTACCTATCTATATACATCACACTATAGTTTTTTGGTGGACGAATATGTAGAGAAAAAAATAAGTGCATGATAAACTGCCTATTACCATATATTAAACATTAATATGCATATTATATATTATTATTTATACTATACGTTATAATACAATATTACTGACACCAACTGTATATATATTATGTATATGTATATTGTATATGTACAACGTACACAACAATAATAATATATTGCCTCCAACTCATGCAAATCAAAATCCAACTCGATGCACTATAGGTACTGCAGCAGTTGTATAATCGTATATTTGTACAAGATATAGTTATAAAAAAAACCTTGGAAGTTAGGTCCACAGATATAATAATTTACCGCGCGTGAACAATCGTATTGTCTATAATAGAATTCGTAACATTTTCTCGAGTGTTTCGTCTCGTACAAAAGGATCTGTTTTGAAGTATGTTACTGTAAGCTGAAACACAGCGTTACAATTAAACGTATGTATACACACGCAGAATATAGCTGATATGCGGTATACATGCCATAATGCCATGGTACGCGGTGGAAATGTTTGAATCATGAATGTCAATAATGCATTCACCGGTAGCGAGAAATTTTGGATCGTAAAATGACGTACTCGCAAGTAACGCGCATATTATATTCACGGACAATGCTACGTCACGACTTCTGCAGATACACCTTTTATATCGCCCTATACGTTTTTCTACTTAATTTTAGTTGCTCGGAGCTAACGTTTTACTACCGCCGAATAGGCACGCTATAATATGATAATTACATTGCCCATCTTACACCGTGCACTGGCGCACTGGAGACGGTACATGGGTACATGTATTATTACAAATTCTAAAATTCCGAACCGGCTTGCTGTAGAAAAAAAAAATACTTGTGCACGACGCGTTCGGAGCGCTCGAGAAAAACTTCACACGACGCAATTCGTTACGCACGATGTGTATTTAAGACGAAGACGAACGGTCTGAAAATTAATAATTTATCCATTTGTCACTGTCAGGTTTATCCCAACGTTTAGTCTTGACTTGCGAATAGAAGAAAAAATGGCCAACTCATACTCAATGGTTACTGAACGTATCTACAGTATAAAGTATAAACTATGCACATGACGACTAATCGCGTTTCATATTATATTTATTGTTTAGATCATGCAGTATATATTATATCTACATTGCTAGTATAATAATTATGTCTTAGATATAAATACATACCAATACCAATACCATTAGCGAATAATTCTTCAAAAATATAACATAACCGGATAACCTGTAGCAGAGTTGAGAGATGTTAAACCGTATACCACACTAACCAGTAATTTGGGTGTACATTGTGAGTGTTTTAAACACAATCAAGTTAAAATCAAAACTGATCAAAAATAATGGTTATGATTATGATTTATGAATCATATGATTTTACGTATCAAGTAACTCAAATATCCGTTGGAAATGTTCAAAAGTGAATTGTTCGGGTAAAGTAAAAACGAATATGAATGAACCGGTAGTTATTTAAGTGTTATTTATGATAGTTTTAGATTATCAGATTACCTATAATATATTACACAATATGAATTATTTCCAAACTTATCACCCCATAACCATATTGCTAGCGATGAAAATTATTGTCAATAATACATTGGAGTTGAAAAATGTTGTACCGACAAATATGAAAGATCCAGATCAAACATACCTAATTTTAATCTTTGTTTAAAAATCCTAATATTGACTGTTTATGATTTATAAATGTTTGTTCAAATGTTCTAATCATTAATTAGATTTATTTTTAGGTACTATTTTTTAATGTATTTTACTGTTTAAAATCTTAAGTTCATATTGTATTGTATATATTATATAATGTTTTTACTATACCTAGTACCTACTATAGTACAAAGTGTCCTATACAACAGTCACCGGCATTTCGTTCTCAATGATTGCAGTGTACGGATATGGTACACCTAAATGCTGCAGGTATCCATCTATATTTTATACTCTGTAGTCATTATAACTATGTGCCTTTAAAGGTGTCGTGTTGTATTACGTTTGTATTCATAATAATTGTGAAAATGCTGAGTCCTTGTTATAACCGACGACCATAGGTTTTTTATCATATTTTATTTCTGGCTACGAATGGATATTATGCGTGAATGGTCACATATGCTGCAGTACAGTACATAAATGCTAAAAATGCACTCTCAGTAAGCATAAGCATAATGGCTCTGCAATGTAATAGGTGCAAGTTTGTCGTACATATCGTACACGTGAAAAACAATATTCGTAAATACCAAACCTGCAGATGTAATAATATATAGTTTTATTTAAATTAACACTAGAAACAGCTTAGTGCATTTTTTACCTGCATGTTAAACAGTACACGGTTTTTTTTATTCAAAACGATTTGACGATTTCTAATTAATTATTAAATTAATTAATAGTGTGTACCGTATTTGTTCAGACGTTTTAACATTTGTTTTTAATTATTTGATAGTCGATGTATATAATAGTAATCTAAAATGATTGTACCTACATATTATTTATTGTATAACTGTTGGCTATACAGAGTGATTCATTAACCATGCTCATTACTCACTCTATTTTTTGGCCGTACAATTTCTTAAATTTGTATTAATTTTTTTTTATATTGTTCAAGACCAAAAGTACCTTAAGGGTGTCCTGTGTTCATACAAACTTTTTTTTACAAATGGAAACATCCGTTTTTGACTGCGGTATTTCATTGGAATACAAAGCTTTAATGGTAACTTGAACGAAAAAAATTCAAATTAAGGCATTTTTACTGCCAAAAAATGGGCATGTCTGGTTCTACCTAAGTTTTCATAGGTTTGTCGTTTGTTCAAATCTTAATGCACGAATTATCTACCTTCCAAACACAATTGATGTAATATTAAAACGCTTTGCCTAATATGATGTACGTACTTATGGTGTTCTATGGTATAGTGGGCGATAGCATATCGGACTCCTGCACTATTCCGGAAATAACCGCATATCTGTTTAACTGTATTTTTGTTCGATTATGTATTATTTAAAAAACTACACGTTGCATCACTACAGTTATTTATAAAATATATTGCAACATTAATTGTTCCTCACAAGGTTATGATTTATTATTGAACAGTGTTGCTATATGTGTAAAATAAATAAATAAATATATATATAAAATCACTATCGAATGCATACCAATAGCTTTTGATTATTTTTGTACTATATATAAACATAATATATTAATATGGCATTATGCTATATCCGCTTGGCGATAGCGTTTAAATATTTAATTGTTATAACATAATTAGGTATACTCATAAAATGTTTTATCATTTTAAATGAATAATAAAGTCTACAGGTAACTATCATTGCATAAATTATGTATATTACGAATAACCATTAACCACGTAAAACAGTATAACAATGGAAACACGGACTATTAGAATAACCATTGATTATAATATTGGTAATAAACTAAAATGCTATAGCCAACGGTACAACTATTTGTGAATATTCTGAAAATAACGCGAAAGATGTATTAATTAATGCTTATTGGTAACTGGTTTTACAACATGGTGTGTTTTCAATGTTTCATTATTTGTACAAATAGTAAATACAATTATTGTTTTACACCAGTATTATTATTTTTTTTATTATTCCTCAAATACTCCAATAGTTTTTGGGATATTGTGTTTATAATTTATGGTCAAAGCCAAAGAAGTTATACTTCTATAATTCCAAAAACCAATGTTTACTATAATTAAATATTTAGTGTTTAATCAAAATCACTTTTTTTAAACTTAAGCCCAAATGCCTATCAAACATTATATATCTGTATGTTCTTTTAAATTTAAAATCTGAATATATAGGCGTATTAAGTTAGGTATATAAACATCCTCCAAATTATTTGTCGTTAGGTAGTTTTAGTGTAGTTATAATATATTTTTAACAACTTTTTTGATACAATTAAACTTGACTTCAGTAGCACGGTTTAATGATTGCACGTCATCAAGGACGTTATTTATTTATTAAGTTTACGCCAAATGGCTCAAATATTACAATTGCTTGTACAATTTAATAATCAATACAAATATAATAGGATGGTATAATATATAAAAAGTTAAATTATATAATGTATACGAATTAATTATAGTTATTAGTTCTGCAAATATTCCATAACTCGGTAATTATATGTTTCATTATTTATAGTATTAACTGTTAGAATATGAAGATTTTGATACACTGCAATCAGCATGAGAAATAATGTAGATAAATCAATACAGGTAATTAGTTGTTTCTCTAATTATTAATAATTAATATGAGCCTACAATAATAGACCATACCCTAAGAACAAAACTATAGAATGCATATCAAGGCCGTAGCCAAGGGGGGGGGGGGTTCAGGGTTCAAACTACCCCCGAAATGTTTTTTTTAAAGTCTTATTATGATTTGTTAAGTTGCACAAACTTAATTTAAATAACAATTTTTATTATTGAAATTATTATATCAAAAATTATTATATCAATTTTATATCAAACAGATTTTGTAGAGATTTTTTTCGTCATAATACATCTTTATAATTTAAACCCCCCCCCAAAAAATTGTATGCTGGCTACGGTCTTGATGCATATACTACTAATGTTAACGGTATGCACTTGTAGGATCATGATTATTTACAAATCGTTTTAAAACTAAGCACATTGATATCTCCAATGGTTTTAAATATTCTATAACCGCGACAAACCAATATCTATACTTTTCCTACTATTGTATATTATGTTCAATGCAATAATTACGTGCAATTTCCTTATACTTCGTTATGTACATGTCTAATAAGTAGGTATATAAATTATAGTATAAATTCATCATGTTGTAAACCACAGGTGTGATGGTTGATACTATTCGTCCTTCGTAGTTCACAATTTCACGTTTACATAGGTTGTTGGATGGAAAATAGCGAGAATCGAATCACACCTGACTCTTCCAGTGTAGTCCAGTATGAAGAAATCAAACTTTTATCGAATTAATGTATGTCATACAATCATGTCGTCGTTCAGACTGATGAGGCTATGGTGGAAATACGTCCGGAATTCGATAATGCAATTATTATATAACAGTTTTTTTATAAACAATTTCTTGATTCGTTTTTTCACTTATGATTTTAACATACCCCGATGGCACCTCACACTGTTAGATTTACTATTTGCCATGTTCATATAATATATATACTACGATACGGTATCTGCTCAGCATTGCAGAACAAATTGGTTTTGGTTAGACACACATATTTACTGCATAGAAAAGTGTTACTAGAAGATTATAACCGCAGATTAATAAGTAAAAATAAATGAATATTTGTATATAGTTCCCGTCCATCATTGTGATACAATATTCTAATGCATACATATTCCAGAACTGTTGGTAAATATATTTCTAATATAACAATTGGATTTCAGTACTGATAAGTTAAAAAATTGCTTTTTTAATAATCTTTAAGTATCTGGTACAATAAATAATTGTTGTACATTTGAAAAGTTTTATTTTATTATTTTATTCCTCTATTATCATGGATATCAAATTCTAGTTTACGTAAGTAAAGAAATAAGTTTTATAAAATGTAACACTGTTAATGAATATCAAATATCACAGACATAATATATCGTTTAAATTATTTATATTATATTTTTATGCATAAAAGATATGTGTAATATAAAAGTGTGATACATATTAAAATTTTTATATTTACTTGTACGATAAATTATAAAAAAACACATTACCACTAGTATATTTTGACATTCAACAGCAGTGAATGGTGAGTCATAGTAATGCATATAGTTTTATAAACTTTTGGTTTCAATAAAAGTAATGCAAAGTCAACATGGTTGTATATTATGTTTTCAAAGAATTCATTATAAATCGATTTTAATTAAATATTTAACACGTACTGTTGAAATAGGTGTAATAAAATAAAGCATTCTACCTATAATGTTATTACAGGTTTTTTAAATTATACATAAATTATTTTAACTTTGTTAACTATACATAAGAAAATAATAAAAATTGGTTTATTTATAAAACTTTAAAATGTGTGTTATTTTCAAATTGTTACATCTATAATGTTGTCATAAATACATAATAAAATACAACAATAATATTATTGCTGGAGTACAAATAAAATTAATTTCTACTTGAATGAAAAAGAAAGTACACATATTACTCATACCATTGTCCATTGGTTATTATTTTAAATACCTACAGCGTTCATTTGTTAATAACAATACAAGGATATTTTATTTTTATTATAAAACTAAAACATTACTGCTTTTGACAAGTACGAATGATCAAGACAATAATTAATAATTATTAATAAATAGGTCAATTTATTAATTAATATATTCAGAGATAATAAATATAAAATAGTTTTGATTGACAGCAATTTTTCAAGTATATTCTTCTAACAGTTTACAATGCATTTTTCATCAAATAATTTCTGATGACATTATCTAGTAATTGAACCATCGCATTAAAATTCAGAAGTAATTTATGTGGTTGGAAAGACTTCTTAATAAATAATATTAAGAAAAATTATAGGTTTATTAGGTAACTCGTGACTATTATTTTTTATATAATGTATAAGTTGTTGCGTGAATGAGTGATATAAGTTAAAAACCCAAACTTGTTGAAAAATTAGCATTTATTACTATGATAAATCTTTGCTTGGGCGATGGAGACTTAAAATAGGCCAACGACACTTAATATGATTTTCAATGAACTATTTTCAGGGTTTTAACTTATTTTTAAGTGCTATTTTGAAATTTTAAATCTCATATACCAATTTAGTTTTTCAAAACTTAAAATAATGAAATATTATGGTCGAAGAAAACTAGAAAAACTCAAGCAACATTCAATTGTATTATCTAATAGTCTAAGAACTTATTTTTGTCAAAGTAAAATAGCTTTTTATGAACTATTAGGCCATAAGTTACCACTATATTGTGTTATAAGAATAATTATTATTATGTTATAATTATTATTATAGGTTACCTACCATTTAAAGACAAAGCCTAAACAATTGAAATTTGAGATGTGTCAATATTTAAGTGTGAGTCAAATGAAGTTGTGATTGATTCACGTACTCCGCGAAATGTTTATTTTCGTATGTTTCAATCGAATACATACACGACGCAGTAATTTTTTTTTATTACCAAGTAAAACTAACAGTAGGCACTATGCAATTTAAAGTTGTTAAAGTCGTAATATACGCAGTTTACTTCCTATGATGTGTTATTTAGTATTTTATATTTAAATACAATATGGATAAATAATTTATATTCTGTAAAATGTCTCAATTTTGAAGGTTTATCTTTGTCTATGCTATGTTTTAAAAATAGAATAATATTATTCACTTATCCTTGACCTTCGTCTATAACTTGACCATCACAAACAAAATAAACTTCAAAAAATTGTATCAGGACGACTATATAGTGAACATATATATTATTTGAATTTTGTGGACATTTTATATTTATTTTTTTGGTTTGTAAAAATTGATTTTGAATTTGTGCTATGTATAGTATGTTTATTTGTTTAGGTGACCATCGTTTAAACTTGATTTCTTACTCATTGTGCAATTTAACTTTTAAAATATTATTTACTTATAACACGAACAATATACTCGAAACACTATATGCAAATATTATGCAGCTTATTATCAAGATTATATTCCTATAGATCAAACAAATACTACCTTGGTAATAATATAATATTTAAATTTAGATTTATATGTATCGTTGAAATTTCGAATCGTCGGAATATAAATAAAAATGTATTTTGTTCCGCAGCTATAATACTATTCTCGATATAGCTGTTGATGTGCATGTATTTTGAATTATGTATACATTGCCCAATAATTTATTTATTCAAAAGTTAAATATGTAACCAAAAGCATGACTAAATAGATCTATTTAAATATATTTAGCTATGACCAAAAGTATCTACTCAAAAATATCGAAAATAAAAACTAAAAATACTTCACACGTGAATGCATTATATTAAAAAAAATAATTCTCCGTAAGTGATGGTGACTCTATTGTCCATAATCAATAGTCATTACTCACTACTCATTAGTCGTTATAAACCGGTCATTGTCTTATTTATTCTTATACTCTATACTGGGTATACAATAATTATCATTCCATAATTTCCACACATGATACGAACGTAATACGTATATTAATTTTCCAATAGTTAAGATTTAATCATAATAATTAAATACAAGTAATCGAACTAACCTATAAACAAATGATCACGTAGTTTTATTGAATTCAGAACATTCTGTATTTAAGACTATCAAATATAGATTATAATTCATAATTAATGTATTTTTATGAGGACTTCGTTATAATATGTATTTGTTTCTTGAAAGCTGGCCCGATTGCTTATATTCGTTAATTAAATATATACTTACAAGTATTGTTATGCAATATTTTATTTTGGCCCATTTACCTATTATTGAACAATTGTATTTTCAATCGGATTCATCGAATATTATCACTCATGGCCCATGGGGGGTAGTCGTAGGTTTGTTTCTCGCACCACGTCAAACGAAATGTTTTGTTCAACGAAAGTATATGGAACAATTCAACAATATAATAATTGAAAGCCATTAAAAAACCATTAAATGCCGACAATGGATCTGCGTGTGCATATTCTTTACTCAATGGTGTGCATTGTAGGTACATTATTTATAGATCGTGATGTTCGAAGAATATTAACAATAATAATATTCGTCGAAACAGTACGTCAAGAGCGTGGACTTATAATGGGAGAAGGCGGAAATATGAATACTGAAGTGGGGTATCCACTATAGAAACTATTATTAATCTGGAATCAACCAATAACTTGACTGCCATTAGATACAAATTTGGAAACTCCTAAGACTTCTATGATATTTTTCCTGTTTTCACAAAATTTAAAATTGCCAGTAAGTTCCAAAATGTAAAGTCTTTAAGACTATTGCACAGTGTTACAGTCCTGTGTAATTTGTAATTAAAATATGATTAGAATTACTCAATTATTTAGTGATGGACCCAAAATTGAACTCGTGGCACTGATTTTCAATCATTTTCAATCGTATATATAATTTTTGATACCCGTTATAAAATCTCAATATCAACTGCGTGGTAGTCAAGTTGATAAACAAGTCCGATTTAAAAAAAAGACGTCAGGGTACGGCGACTTTGGTCCACTTAGCCCAAAATAAAATAAGTTTTGAAAGGACCGAAAGAAAAACAATTATATAGGTTTAAAATAATATTTTACTGGCTTTTTGATTGTTTTTAAGTCTCTCGATAGTGAAACGGCAAGTTTTGTGAAGGAAAAAAACCATGATTATTAAAGTATTGTGTCCTAGCCCAGTTTTTTCAATTTTAGCGAGACTGCAGTAAGAATGAGGCAAGTATAATAATACAAGGATTATAATTTATAACTACCGGCTAAGAATTAATTCGAAAAATATAAGTCTAATTTGTGGGACAACTTTTTTAAAAAAAGGGTATACTAATAAAAATTATTTTATAACAAATATCTGTAGTCTGAAAGTGGTCGACTGACTGGTTTTACTAAAACTAATTAAAAATAAAACTAAAAGGAAAGAATCTTTAACCATCGGATCTCTTAAGCACCAACAGTACATAGAGTACATCAGTACAGGGCACAGGCCATAATAAACAAAATTGATACGGCTCAACGTGCAGGATCATCACAACGCAATCATCCTTTGTCGAAGAACAAATAACGAAAGACGAAAGAAAACGGAAAATGACACAATATGTTATAATTGTATGTTCAACTCAATGTGTAGCGTGTGCAAGAGGTAAATCAAATATATTGACGATATCAGTCGTCACAAATAAGGCTCTACAGTTTGATTCAATTTTCGCCGAAAATAATTCACCGAGGAATAGCGGTGAGCAATGTTGTGTTCACTCGAATCTCGCGGACATGTTTTTTTATTTTCGAATTCGCACGCCAGACGTCCGTTGGTACTGATTTCGAGGTTAGGTATACAAATACAATATTATAGTAATGAACGGGGTCACGCTTGGTTTTGATTGTTTGAACCGTGAACAGATGTAGTGAGTAGTGACGTAGTTCGCTTTGTTTCGTGCGGTAACTAGGCCTTTCCGAGTTTCGACGGCAGCCGTTATTACAATGATGTCGAACGAATGAAAATACCAAATAAACCTATCCATTCCAGGGATCGGTCGGTACGATTGCATATTACGCAGGCCTTAGAATTTTTGCAATTTTTTGGACCACACGCTAAATTTTAAATAAATGATCACAGCCTCTAGCCTGTAGACTGTGACGTTACCTAACCCGCATTTATATATGAGTTTAGATTATGAAAATTATTTAAAAATCAATCGTAGAATTTATGTACATTTCCCGTATTCAGTACAAACCATTTCTACGATATTCGTTGGCGCAGGCATTCGTTTACGCGATTCCGAAATCCGATGATAAGACCTTTTTTCCCACGATTTTAAATTTCGCAGTTCTCATTTTGCACAGAGCGCGGCGCAAGTTCGTAACCTAACCGTTGTACAGTGTACACACTAGAGTACCAGCAGTCTGACAAGTGACAAGTGACACAAGACACAATACTCTCGGCCCCGGGGGGCACAGGTACAATATTTCGATTTTTTTCTGGTACGGCACCGGGCACACGATAATCTCGCATTCTCGCATGATCGCGTCGTGCAACGGAACTATAGGAATTACTAATTAGTAATTAGGAAGTCGCAAATGCAACGCCCACTCTGTACGGCAATACGTTATCAGACAGCATTCAAACCGGCCGGCTCGTGCGGCGCACAGTCTATTATCTTTGGCGTGCGCGTGCAATCCCGGCAACCGGTCACACTGGCTGGCCTGAAAATCACGTTTCCTTCTCCTTTTTTTTCTTTTTTTCTCATGATACTTGTTCGTTGACGAAATTATCGTTCTTTCTTTTCGACCCGGTGTCAGCGTTCTTTGCACGTTTTTTTCCGGTCCGGTTTTCACGTTTTTTACGCTTTTTTCCGTCAAAGAATATCATCCAAACCAGGTAAATATTAACCCGCGGTCGTTCGCACCTTGTTTAGCGGTCGCCTTTGGCCGGTTCAACGGGCCACGGGCAACCGATTCCGCGGTGTCGAAATGTTCCGTCCACCGAAAATGGCTGTTTCGGTGAGAGGCACACGAGCCACAAGTTTCGTTTTTGTTGCCACATGGCTAACAATTATCTTTTTCCCTGTCACGGTCGTTTGTTTGATGCCAGTAACACGTTCAACGTATTTCCAGCACAAATCAGTCTTTTATTAATTCGTTTTTTTAAATTATATTGTTTATTAATTAATTTATAATAATAATTTAATAAACTCTCGTTTTTTTTTTTTTTTTTGGTAGTCATGAGTGGTGGAGTTATGTGTTATCGGTGCAACCGTTCCGGACATTTTGCCAGAGATTGCCGTGAAGCTGGCTCTGTAAACAGTGCGACATTCAGTCGAGGTGGCAGAGGAGGCGGTGGTGGAGGCAGCGGTAGTGATCGTGAAACTAACTGTTACAAATGTAATCGCAGTGGACATATTGCCCGAGACTGCAAGGACAAGGATAGATGTTACAGGTAATATATATACCTATATATCTATATACGTATAGTATGACTATTAACTCATAACAGTCATAACTTAAAAAATATAATCGATTTAATTTACATATCTATATTTGACATTTATATTAGTTATTTTTTAATCTTCCGAGGTAAAATTATGTTCATCTAACTTTTTATATTTTGTGTAGTTGTGTTATATAATATTAATCTAACCTAGGTATATGTTGAGGGAAACCAATGTTTTAATGATATAGTTTAGTATTAATGTTTTATACTAGGGATTAGTCTTGGGTATATTGATTTTAATTTCATAGTTTGTTTATTTTATTACAACCAATCAATCTGTTTATAACAAAATTTGTTTCAAGATGCTTCTTTATATACCTAATTATGAATAGTTGTTTTCATATTTAACTATTAGTTGATTTAAGTTCATTAGTTTATTTGAATACCTAAGTTGATGGAATGATTTAAACAAATAGTACATCTGTTACCTACAGTTTTTGTTTTTACAATTGAGGTTATGTGGTTTCAATTTGTTTTGTGGGTGTATAAAATTTAACCAGGTGTTAAATATGTTATAACTCAATATCAATATTCTCCCTGCTGGATGTTAAATTTTGTTTTGTTGGTGCTTATTATATATTGTTTTGTTGGATAGTCGTACTCAATCAACAAACAGTTATAATTGCAATAAATACAAACAAATGTACTAATCAGTTTATCTACTATTTAGTGATACTTTACACACCTGTTGATATTATCCAATTTAAATATTATATTTTATATAAGAGTTTAGGATCTACAATTCTTGGAATTTCATATTCTCTTATAATTTGTTAAGTTTCTATCTGTTATTAAAATGACAAATTTATTTTTAGTAGTTTTTAAATCAAAATAATTATACAATGCTATCTCATTATTTTAATTCAATATTAAATAATATAATATGTAAATAAATGGTATAAAAGAATATGTAAAATTATTAGTCACCTTATAATATTATGCAGAGGAATCAAATATACCGTTTATGCTAAACATTTTCAAAAATAGTTTATTTTATCATTATTATTTACAATTCTAATTATTACTATTTTTATTATTATTATTTTTGACCACTAAAATATTTTAAAATCATACTATTTTTGAATAAATATATTTCCCAGTTTTTCATTGCTCGTTATGATTTCATATTGTATGTCTATTTTTTAAAAGTATAAATTATATTATCATAGCTAATGGCTAAAATGTTTTTCCAACATGCTTGACAATTGCAAGTTTTATTATTTGCATTTATCTTTTTATTTAAATCAAAGATAATGTTTAAAATGTATTCTGATGTATTCTGTTTTAATTTCATTACAATATGTTTTTATATAATGTATATATGTTGCCCTTTGCATTATTTTGAAAGTATACATTTTTATTCTTTCACAAATTTATAGTAATTATTTATAGCACTCGTTACACAAAAAAATATACTTTAAAATATAATTAATTGATTTTCCATTACAGAATGTACTTATATATCATTAAGTTTGTTTTGGACAGGAGTTTGAAGTAACAAAGGTATTAAATACATATTGAGATTACTTTTAGTTTTTGTTCAATGAGCTGTGATTTTTATCTATATTTATATTTAAATTAATACTAGAGACTGTTAGAAATACAACATCATTATTAAATGATTATCAAAGTGTGATGAAAATATATTTCCAAGTAATTGGTAGTGGTAGAAACAATTATTATATTAAGGTTATAAATAAAACAACTTTGTTGATAAAATTCGCCAACAAGAAATTTATTGGGCTACAGATATTATAATTGTCCTTAGATTTGAAAGATATTTCAAAATAAGACATTTGTTAAATGTATAGCAGATGTTGCTTACCACTTCAAATTGCTCACAAAAAATTTATAAAAAAAAAAAAATAATCTTGATTTCAATAAGTTTTATAATTTTGATACCATATTTAAGTCTTCATATTTAAAATTGGGTCAATTACTGTGTATTATTTGTTCAATAGATTAAAAATATTATTAAAACTTGAAGCTTATTTATAATATAGAAATAATGTGTGAATCTAAATCTTATATTATTTTCTGAATCATGAAGAATTTTTTAAACTATAGTGCTTTTGTTAATTTTTTCTAATTTTATAATAAAAAAGAGAATAAAATATAAAATAATATTTTAATGAAGTTCTAGTTTCTAATTTTAAGTGTTTTATATGTACTTTAAGCTCATAGAAATTAGGCTTAGGTGTTAGAAGAAGCTAATAATAATAATAATTTAATTTATTAGATACGTCATATTAATCTAGAATTTTTACATTTTAGATGTGATGGTGTTGGTCATATAGCTCGCGACTGTTCTCAATCTGCTAGTGAACCGTCATGTTACAACTGTCGTAAAACAGGGCATTTAGCTCGTGACTGCCCAGATGAACGTGCTGAACGTGGAGGATATGGCAACAGCGGAGGTGGTGGCGGTAGCAGCTCTACATGTTACAACTGTAACAAAATAGGACATTTTTCAAGAGACTGCATGGAGAGCAGGTAATAATTACATATTATAATTTTCATAAGTTCAACTGTAATAATAATTATTTGAATGACTTTGTTTTATATGAAAATATGATATAATTATATTTAAGATAATTTTCTTAAATTTTTCTTATTCTAAATTCTTGAACTATATTTAAAACTAATATACGTATACTTGGACTGGAATGACGTTTGGTTGTCCTTTCTGCTTTAATTGGCTCTATGGATATGTGGGCATCAAACACTATGGCATGTGTATTGTTGTCAATTCAACACTTATTAAACATGTATTTTTACTTAAATATTATGTATTAAAATTACGAATGCTCTATAATATAATATTACACAGTGAACATAGTATTATATTGACTATGCAAACTATATTAGCGATTTTAGACAATGTAAAAGTTATTTCACAAACACTAACACGGTTGTGATCTATAATATTATGGAGAGGTTTTTTGTTTTATGGTCTTGAAAATATTTGAAGAAAAATAAATTTAAAATATATAATAATAATATTTTAATGTATTATGTTTTTAGTTTACATTCACATTTATAATTAAATAACTGGTTTTTAAGTTTTATGTAATTTTTATTTTATTTAAGTTACTTGTAATTTTTATTTTATTTAAGTTACTTGTACTAAAAGAAAATAATGTAAATGTGCATTTTGTGATTTTAGAAATGATAATGGAAATTTTTCGGCCCTTTGTCGTAATTGCAATGGCTCTGGACATATGGCTCGTGATTGCCCTGAAGGTAATAAACAAAGCTGTTACAACTGTGGTGAAGAGGGACATCTCAGTCGTGAATGCCGCAAGCGTAACTAGTTCCAGTTTCTATACCTATTATAATTATCAAACTTTTCAAATTCGCAGCCAGAAAAAAAAACAAGGATATACATATTTCTGGGAAACACATAAAATAAAACCTCTCGTAATAATATTCTTCTACCTGATTTAGTATTTTTCCAAATTCAAATCATTGTATTCACAATATTTCTACGGCACCTAAATATCTTTAATTTATGTTATTAATTAAAAGTGAAACTCCTTAATAACTTAAAACATTCAATTAAGAATTCACTGTATTAACAAAATTGTTTATTTAAAACATCTCATTTTTATTTTTGTTCCATATTGGCATTTTGTCAGTGGGTCTGTTTTCTATATATAAACAAGCATTTATTGTATGTAAAGGATTTGTTATTGTATTGGTCTTGTTTTTTTTATTCAATAAAACCTGGCAACTCTGAGTTGACATCTTAGCGTTATCTTTAAATTACATAACTTGTTACCTTATAACAATTTGTTTAAAATCATTTTCAACTTAGCAGTGTTTTAAATGGTTTCAATATTGAAATATAATAAATATAAGCTCTGCTACAATTCTATCAGTAAAATTGTGAAAATAAATACAATATTCATACTTTTATTTAATATCTTGGTTAAAAATGAAACAAATTGCACATCATTGGTATGATTAGATACTGCCCATTTTATAGTTGTTTTATGTCATGTTGATAATAATTGAATCGTTACTCAAAACTTATTAAATAACTATTAGTTATTTCATGTTTTTGTTAAAATTAATAATTTGTAATAATTTTAAAACCAATAACTATCATTCCTATTGAAAATTATAAATTTTACTTGAGTATGATGCATATATACAAATGTTAAAGTATACTTTACTAGTTTTTTCAAATTTAGATTGTGTTATACTACTAACACTATTTATTCATAATTATCTGATACGTAAATTAAGTAAGTTGTAATAAATAACTTTGAGTTTGGGGTTTATATTGATAATTATTTCAGTAATTAACTGAATAAATAAAAATGTGGTCAAGTTCTTATAAGATTAGTAACTTTTTTTACAGAAAACATGGTGTAGGATAAAATATTTTTTGGTGATAGTTATTTATAAGCTTGAATATAATGCATGTTTTTCATAATTACTTGAATTTTATTTAGATATAAATTACACATTTGTTAGAAATTAATTATATATTAAAAGCATATATGTTTATCTGCAACTTGTAGCATATAGGTTTTATAATTTTTTCAAATGTTTAATTTTATTCAATGAAAAAGGCAATTTTCAAATGAGTAGTTTGTCATTTTAAGAATGTTGGTTTTAAAATTTAAGAATTGGATAATATCTTAATGACAACTTTTATTTATGACTTATTATTAAAGCAGCTAAAAATTATTAATTAACTGTATTTTGGTAACAATGTTAATGACTCATGTTTTTAAATAATTTAACAAACCTCAAAAATGTTATTTTTAATTTTAGTTAAAAATATTTAAATTTAATTTTAACTAAGTTTATAATAGTAATTCTTAAGCAATGATATTCTTTTATTGGCTTCTCTTAATTGACTTGATATTAATTGAAAAAATGAATCAATTATTTATACTCGTATATAAGTTGACATTTATTTTAATTAAAACAATAAGTCTTAAGTAATTATTTGTCACTATTGTAATGAAAATGGTTTTTGTTTACTCCTATGGAAATATTGATGAAGAAAGTATGATTTTCTGTATTTGTGTCACTGAATAAACACTTGATTTTGGAATTTGAATGATTAGTTTAATTTTTAAAAAAAAAATGAAGTTAGTTCTTAGATATTGTTGATATTAAAAAACATCTATAATCTATTGGGTTTATTTAAGAATGTTTTAGTTATTTAATAGTAATTCAGTTTGATTTATATCTGTTAAAAAAAAATAATTTCAAGGTTTTATATACTCGTATGTGTTGAATATTATAATACCTAATACCCATTAATAAGACTTAAAATATCACTAACTAACTATATTAAGTGATCTTAATTTTGTAATTTTCAATTGATTTTAAGCATTTAAAATACATTTTAAATCCAATTTTTTAAAGATTGAGTTTTAGGTCTTTATGAAAAAAAAAATATATTTGTAAATAGGTATTAAATATTTAATTATATTTACGTATTGATGTAAACGTTGAAGTAAAGTAAGTAATTAAATATCATGTAAGTATAGCTTAAAATTGAATATTTAATAAAAAATTAGAATTAATTTTATGTTACATTGATGTTTTGGACTATTTAATTTGGTGAAATACATACATTTATTCGAAACTGTGCTAATTATCTATGCTCATGGAAATCAAATAGAATTAGTAGTTCTGTGCCTTTGTCATGAATCTTAAAGATTCTTACTCTAGCAAGGCAACAAGAACACAAATCAAATGACTTTCATAGTAATAATTGAAGTACTTCACAGTTTATTGACGCTCGTCGTTGATTTGTCTACAGTTGAACCAGTGTAAAAAAAAACTGAACATTTTCGTTTGTTAATTAACAGTTTAGTATTTTTATTGGTATTGAACTTTACTTAATGTTGCTGTAATATTACCTAGGGCGAGACAATAGAAGGTCATTTTATTATTCTTTTTTTGTTGGGCTAAAGAAATTGTAAAATCGACAATCCTAAAATAAAATGCACTTATGCTCTTATGCTTTGCAATTAATAGGAATGGAATCGAATATTGTTATATAGTGTATTAAGTATGAAAACATATTATGTTTTCATACTTAATACACTTGTTAACTGTTCATTGATATTAATATTTTTTATACTTGTACAGTAATTCTAGTTTATAAAAGCAATTAAAACATTTAATATATAGGCATAGGCGTGCATAGCCTCAAGATTAATTTGGCCCACTCTTCAAATTCACCATTGAAATCGGCCCATAGTTTTACTTTTTTACCATTTTGCAATTATAATACTAATCTACGGTCTACAGGTATTACATTTTTAAATTCATCAATAATTGCACTATCAAAATCAATATTTACAGAAGTAGTTGGTTAATTCTTGTTCGACAAATAAAAACAATAATGCATTTAGTTTATCCTGTGTCATGGTACATCTAAGTTTGTTTTTTACAATGGTAAATTTATAAAAATTCCTCTCACAACCACTAACTTATGATAGGGATTATAACTAACATTTTTAAACATTGAAAAAAATTATTAAAAATATTTGATCGATCACATTTGTTTAATCAATCAAGCCACTTATAAACAGAACCAGAGCAAGTATCTTTAGGAGTATCTTTTAATAATTAAACAATTATTGTTTCAAAATGGTTATCTCAGAAATTAATGATTCTTTAGAAATATGGAAATATTTATTCAATTGGTCAAATTCTGTGTTATAATTTTCTATTTTAATATCCAAATTCACAAGATTACCTACATATTATGTTTCTTATGTCTAATGTTTCTTGCTTAAATCCCAGTCCATGTATTAATGTATGTATCTAAAGTTGTACTTTTTACAGTAACCTAGGCCCATTATTCAATATTTGCCAGCCGCGGTAGCCCCGAAGAAAGCCCAGGAGCAGCATATGCTGATTCTGCTGCCCCCGTATGCACGCGTATGTATAAGGGTACAAATGATTATTTTAATGTTTCAGTTGTTATACATTCATGTTGAAAAAAAAATTGTCGTTTGGTGCCTATGCGAATTGACGTTTTGGCATATTGGCAATAAATCACTATGTATACGAGTGAAAATTCACAGTCAAATAAAGTGTTAACCTCATAATTTTTTATTGTTAACACTTTTTATACTCATATACTTTCGTACACTATAATAGTTTTTTTTTTAAATTTTTCTAAATACAAGTTTATACAACTTATTTATGGACTGTATGGCACGAGGAATCAATGAAAATAACTAAATGGATGATATTTTTTATAATAAATTAACACACCGACAGTGTACTTATGATAACTCACACAAGATTTATTTTTACCCATCCACCCACCTTTGTTAAAGGTGGATAAGTTTTCCTGCCTGGGTATAGGGTTCGGCGCCACCGCAATTGGTACAGCAACAGGCACGTAGACAGAATTTTATTTTTGGGGGGGGGGGTCTAAAAAAATACCGCCCAAATGTACCCCCCATAGTACAAAAATAAATAATTTTTAATACATTTTTAATATACTCGTATTTAACATATAAAAACCTTTTATTTTTAATTACATTTTAATTAAGACATTACAAATACAAATACAATCAAATTTTAATTAACTTTATATTTTTAACACAATTTTTCTATTAGTTTTTGCCATTATATCTAATACTTCATCAGTAGAGATGGATATATCCCAGTGGACGGATAAAAGAGCAAGTCCCGTTAAACGCTCATTTCCGGTTTTATTTCGAAGCAAAGTCTTTAACCGTTTTAATGTTGAAAATGATCGTTCGACTTCTGTTGTCGATACCGGTAGAGTTGCCAACATTTTCAATAAGTAGTTGACGTTTGGGTAAAACTTTGCATCACACGGATCCAAAATATTCATCATTTCCGTTGGTTTTATTTCTACATCTTTCCATTTTTCACACCACAACAAGTATTCAGACTTGATCACTTTTTCAGATACACGATCACCGTAAAATACATTTAGATTCTGAAGTTTTGAAACATTTTCAATTTGAGCAAATTTTGGCAATATGATTTCAATAGACGATAAAATAACATTATTTTGCTTAAAACGGGTTTCCAGATTTAAAATGAGACTATCTATCGATGGTACAAATATAGATGCTCTATAGTATTCTTCCGATGAGTTACAATCATAATTTGCCCTATTGTTTTGGTTTTTAATGATGCGAGGACGTACAATATCTGAATCAAAATGTAGATTTTTTAATTTAATAGCCTCTTGAAAAATTGGTGAAATTGATTCAATATAGTTAATTCTTATATGTTTTAATTTATTTATAATATCATTCGCGTAGTTGATGGCAGACGAAAGATCACGGGCCGGATTTTGTAAATAATGCGATAACGGAAGCGTGAAGTTCAAAAGAAATTCGCAAACTAATAACGAAATAATAAAACTACTTTTTTCCACTGCTGCTAAAAGTGAAGAAGCATTAGCTGATACAGAGCGTGTCGTTTCTTGAATATCTTGAAGGCTGATTATGATAGGTTCAAAAAGCTCAACAAAAACATTAATAGCATCGTGACGTTCTATGAAACGAGTTTCACATAGGCCCACCAAACGAGTTTTTTTAGATTCGGGAACATGCTTTAAAATATATTTTTTAAGAGTTTGGCTGGCTAAAGCATTATTTCTAAATAAATAAATTATATCTTTCATTACGCCGAGGCTATTTCTGACATTTGAAATTGACAAAGCTGATGATAGTGCTAGAATTTTTGCCGTATTTTTGACTGAACCCCATTGAACTGTCCACTCATATTTCCTGCACCATCATATCCCTGTCCGACTAAATTACTCATATTCAAACCTAACTGTTTACACTTTTCTAAAAATAAATTTGATAGATTTTCTCCAGTAAGATCCATAAGCTGGAATAAAACATAATAAATCTTCCCGAAGTTGGTTATTTAGATTTATAAATCTAGCGCACAGGGAAAGTTGTTCTATTCCAGAAACGTCTAAAGTTTCATCACAGAGAATTGCAAAACAATCAGCTGCATTTATGTCAGTGACTATTTTTTTTAAAATTATATTTCCACAGATTTCGATGATCTCATTTTGTATGGTCGGACTTAAATAGGTGGCGTTTTTTGGACAATTTAATAAGTGTTTTTTTTAAATTTTCGTCCCCAGAATTAGCCCTAAACCGAAGTAGAGCACGAAATTTACCATCTTTTTTTATTGGTTTTTGTAATGAGAACGGACCACTGTCATCATCCCCTCTGAGAGGCAGTTCTTGCTCACCACATAATAATATTGTTT
Source organism: Periphyllus acericola (assembly GCA_949715065.1). Lineage (NCBI taxonomy): Eukaryota > Metazoa > Arthropoda > Insecta > Hemiptera > Aphididae > Periphyllus > Periphyllus acericola. Next base: position 13,333,764 of record OX454269.1, read on the forward strand.
CTATAATAGGTCTAAGAGCTGATCTGTTCTCACGCTGTTGATTACGTTGCGAATTTAATTGTGTAGCAATATCATTAATTTTCCCACTTATAACTTTTTTAAAATTATCAGCAGCTTTTAAACAAAATTTATGGTAACCCGTATCAGAATGTGATTTAAATTTTTCAATAGCGTCTTTCCATTTAATAAATGGTTTAACCACTAGTGATCCAATTTTTTCATGAGATCCTTTTCCCACATGATCGTTACAAAACAAAACGCAAAATGTACAGAACGCCCCATCCAGTTCTTTTGAATATGCTAACCAACTCCATTTTTCCAACCAATGACATTGAAATTTAAGTTTCTTTTTATTATACTCACGAACAAGAAAATCATAAGTGTTATCAGGTATAAATAATGAATCCATAACATTACTTTTAAACAAATCGTTATTGGAAGATTGAATTTTGTTTTTAAATAATTGTATTGAAACCGTTCCTATATCTATGTTAGTATTACTTACATTTTTAATGTCCGGAGTAGTGAACTCGGTTGTGACCGTCGTTTTTTCTTCAGGCTTACATTTCGGATCGTAGTTACCCGACTGCTTTTTAGCTTCAGGTTTAAAGAACTTATCTAATGCCCCTCGCTTCATTACAATTAATTATTACAATTAAATTGACAATTTTAAAATATTAAATAAAATATCGCAATAAAATAGAATCCACTAATAACAAAGTTCGTAACAGTTTTCGTTTATGATCAATATCAAATGAAAGACACTAACAAACTGCCGAATGTTGATTGATATTTGATAATTGCTATTGAACGACGACTTGTTACAACAATTCCGATAATGTGTAAAAAATACATCAGTTATTTTAAGGTACAACATATTATAAGATAATAATTGATGTAATCAATTAGCCCTACTGCGAACATGCGTCGTATTTCCACGATAAAATAATAGGTATTCAAACGTTCAGTAAGTTATTTTTGTACCACAATACAATATAAATATATAATATTCATTTATTATGCTATACCATGTATTTCTATTTTTATTTACATTAAATCAATACAAAGGATAAAGATTTATTTGCAATCACTGAAAAATTTCGGGGGGGGGGGTCCAGACCCCATGGACCCCCCCCCTGAATACGTGCCTGTACAGCAACAAAACTAAGCGTGTCAAGACTTGAAATGTACGTACACGAGCACGTGAAACATTATTTGACCGCGTCGTACATTAATAATTATTATTGTTTTTGATTTTCGCTCGGAGTCGTTTTTTGAACGCGGCTATTCATTGTCTCGATAAACATCTGTTTTAAATGATACGACCGATTCGGCGAAATACTGCAAACCTTGACGGTATGGAGTTTTCCTGGTTATAAAAAACTAAAAAAAAAGAAAAACAATTTTTACGTTCGATCCGCTGTATATACTATACCTATACGGTAGTCGGACGAGTGCAGATTCGACGCGTAGAATAAATACAAAAGTATATTGTTTTGTACCACTGTATACCAACTACACACATCACAACGTTGCTCGAAGGTCGTGTCAATAGTTAAATGATCGCGCATAAATGGTAATTTATTTTGGTTTCATATGCGTAGTAGTACACGCAGCTTATAGTGCCGTGTAAACGAATTTGCCGCCTGCGGGTGGAATTGTTAGTGCTACCCTTGGGATGTACGTGAAGTTGGCCCCCTATTTTAAGCTAGCGACTCCGGACCTTCACAGGAATTTTGCAATTAATTTGCTATGGAAATTTCAGAATTTGCATATCCATAATTTTCCCGGAAATAAATTCATGACACCATTTTCAAGCACCTTTCCCCTGATTGCAAGGTACGTACTTATCTGAATCTAGTATTGAAAAATGTAACACCCCGATATTGTTTAGTTTGGACTGGCTTTTCGCAAATAATTGCAATGGAGATTTAAAATAGTGTAATTAGTGGTGGTGCCATGATTCCTTCTTGGTAGGGCCAATAGGAGGCCAATATTAATTGAGCCAGGATATTTAAAAATTAATTATATTTTACTTTATATTTTAAAGAAGTGATATGAATAAATGCTATGTTAATTGGATTTAAGTAAGTACAGTTATATTATTTCAATAATTTATTTACTTAGCGAGCATTATTTATTTTATTCAACACGAAATAAGATGACCAAACAATTAAAAGGCATAAGGACTTCATTATAATGTATTACAAATACTGGAATGGATATTTTTTTTTGCCAAAATAATATATTAGTTTTACTTTGATGTGTATTTTTTTATGTCTGTATACATGATTTCGACCAAAAGGAGTGCTCCAATATACAAAAACCCTGGTATATTTGTAAAATAATTTTGAAAAACCTTGTGTTGCCTATATATAATTATATAAATATGAGGTTTAAAATTTTAGTAGGACATTTCATTAATTCATCCATGCTCAACATTATACATAACATGACTTTCGAAAAATTAAACGTTGTTAAAGTAATTCACCATACTTTAAATCAACATTCTTACATAAAATAATTCAGATTCTGAAAGTTCTATGGAAAATTATAGCAAATTAACTACAAAATTACTGTGAAGGTCCGGAGTCGCTAGCTTAAAATAGGGGGGAGGGGGGAAACTTTACGTACGTACCCTTGGGCCGTATAATAACTATAATATTATTATCCCGACTTCGTCAGAAATTTGAACACAAATCGCACGTATTCGTTCTGGAATATCGAACCGACGTTTGCGTCGGTTTGTCCGTACGGTTTACGCGATTTTTTTTCCGCAATACTTGGTGTAGTATTCCTACCTCCGTTCGAAACGTATAACTGTTTCAGTGCCTTACAATTACTAGTAAAAATCCATATAAGACTACATTGTGTTCGATACAATTAACGAAACATAATTTTATCAACATTTATTCAATTTTATCTACCTATAAACCAAAATGTAGACATGCAAATCGTGCGCGTACAATAACCGCATTAGAGTTTAAAGGAGCAGTATGCATGCGTTCACTTGCGACAGTAATAATATTTTCGTTTTCGTCCACCGCAACAGGTGTATATATTTTGCTTTGCTGCCAACCGCGGTCGCGCCGTGTTCGCGCTGCAACCGTGTAGTGATCACTGCGAATCGGTGAAAGAAAATATGAACTTCAACCGCCGTTTTGTACGTCGAGAAGACGGCCTTGCGCATTAGTTGAAAAAATAATTGCATATTAACTATACATTCCGATGGTTTTATAATCATTACCAATTATACACGTTTATTGTTATTTAATAGTTTAATTTATGTACCAAAACGTTATAGCTAGGTAGGTATGTAATCCTCAGTTGACTACCAAAAAACCAATTGTGAACTTACACTGTATGGGCAATTGTAAACTGTTAAAGTGCGATAGTAAATTCCCCTGAAAACATTTTGCTACTGAATTACACGTATGTAAACTCCCCTGAAAATATCTTGCTCCTGAATTAAACGTATTTATATCTATATTATAATTTTTATTATTCATATGGAAGTAGATTCATTTGGCGTTAACCAGAGAAGACGACCGCGACGTGGAGGCGATTTTGTTGTTCTCCAAAAATGGTTTTTCCCTGTATTTGTACTTTTATATTGTACATAAATTACTAATTTATATTATTATTTATTAATAGAGGCCACATACCGTTTGTTGTCTCTGTCTTACAAACGTACAACATAGCAAATGTATGTTCTGTAGAACCAATTTATTTTTCGTGACGTCCGCATGCATAGAAATAATTTTAGCATCAAATGCGTTCGGAATAGTTATTTATTCGACGAGATTTCTGTTCTATTTTCTTTTTTCCTAAGTATACGTATATAAATTATATTTTTACATACAAGATACGAGAAACCGATTGGTCATAAAATAAAAAAAACCTGTATTTCAGTGTCCGACAACCGTGCAGCATAGTCGCTAAGTAGTAGGTAGGTATTTTAAATATTATTTTTGATGCGTGTAGCTCAACACAATATTATAAGTCATACACGTAACGGTCTGTCTCGTCGATTAAATATACATATATTAATTTCTATGTTTTGTCGAACTATGTACCTATATATGTAAGTGCAACATGTTCTGTATACGCGGATGATAAGCTTATGAAAACATTTCGTATATTGTATACCGGAGGAGCAAAATAAATACTAGGTAATTGCGTGTTAGTAATATCATTATGTTTATTCAAATTACAAGTTTATTCGTTCAAAAAGTATTTATAGTACTCAAGGCCGTAGACAAGGGGGGGGGTCAGGGTTCAAACCACCACGAATTTTTGTTTTTAAAGTCTTATTATGATTTGTTAAGTTGCACAAACTTCATTTAAATAACAATTTTTATTATTGAAATTATTATATCAATTTTATATCAAACAGATTTTGTAGAGATTTTTTTCGTCATAATACATCTTTATAATTTAAACCCCCCCCCAAAATTTTATGCTGGCTACGGTCTTCATAGTACTGTTATGTTCAAAGTCGAAGATAAAAATAGTCGCTGAAGAATACAAAGTCACTATTTGCAACATTTTTCAGATTTTCCCATCAATCCGTTGCATCGGCGCCAATCTTTCACTCTCCAACCGGGTCCTAGGATGTCGCACAAGTCTTCTTCCGAATGTGCGTGACAGTCGAGCCATTTGCACTCGGCGTTGCTTACCGTTGCTACAGCCAGTAATACTGAAACATTAAATGAAAATTAGTTTTCAGATTCTTGTTGAATAAAAAAGCACAGTAGAGTAAAAATAATGAAAAGTATAAAAAATAGCTATGGGGTTCGTTTAAATAACCAGTAGTGTGAAGTTATTTAGTGTATAGAACACAAAGGACTTAAAAATTTAGGTGTACGTGTACACGTGTACTTTTGGCATATTTTATAACTTATGTAGGGCGAGTTTTTTTTATTTTCAGAGCTTCCTGTCTAAAAAAAACAATTGCAGATAAAGATATTATAATAGGGTGTTGTGGAATTAATTTTTGGGTGCTTAAGAACGGGATGAGTTGTTTTTAGCATTTTTCAGTTTTAGAATGCATTATTTATATTTTATTTAAGTATACAATAATCAATGGGTTTATGAAATGTTTGAATTTTACTACAAATGTTATCGTTATATGTAACAATGTATTCTTGTATTCCAAGTTTACCTACATTCTCCATAAAATTTTTTAAATGTTAAATGGTTCAAATTTTCAAATGTTCATTGTAAGTATAATTTGACATTTGACTTGATCAATGTAGGTTAATTATTGGTGATGTAATATATTTTTTTTTAATTTCATCTAATTAGCATTTATTTCAAATAAAATATGATCATTTAAGCTGATTTATAAGTAGTTCATAAGAAAAAAAAAATGGTTTTTTGTAAAATATACCTTTTTTGATATGCATATTAACCACGATGTATTTTAACCTTGTAACATTATGTGAAAAAATTATCGAATAAAAAATTATGCTTTCAATTGAATTTTATCTATTATTACTTTGCACTTTGATTGAAACAAAACATTTATTGCACACCTACAGTAACTGTAATTATATAATTAAAAATATCACATAATAAAGTGATAACATTAAAACTAGAAACATAATATAAGAAAAAACAAAATACAACCACGAGTTCTAATATTCATATTTTTAAATTTAATGAGCCTTTGCCACTTAAGCGTTACTACAGCTCAAAGCCGAGTGTTCAATAAAATAAATCATAAACATACAGTAAAGAGAAAAGTTGTAAACCAGTCGAATGTATTGTGTATGAAATCGTATAATATAATATCTTATATATATATTTTATAATAATATAAAAAAAAATCAAAATTGGCATTCCATAAATGTTACTGTTTTTTGGCAATTTTTTGTCAGTTTTCCACAATTATTGGGTAAACTGTTGAGAAATTCAAAAAATGACCTTTCTAGTCTACCAACTAGACCAGTGTTTCTTAACCTTTTTGATATCACGGAACACCAGGCAATAATATTTTTTTCATGCGGAACCCCTCTGAAAATATTTTTAAAAAAGAAGGGTACACAAAACATGGCGATAAGCGGCAACATTAGCAATGCACTAAACTTTAGTGATTAAAATACTAAATACAGCAAAATACAATTAAATTATTTATTGAGAATTTAGATTATATTGAGAAGTAACATTATATAATATATTTAAATTAGATTAAATTTATATTAGATTGTAATAACAGGAAAAATAATAATACAATTATTGCATGAATCTTAATGGGATGGTTGCGCTTGAATATGACTGCATATGTTATCAATATCTGGAGTAAGGTTTGTTAATGAAAGTCTTAGTGTCGGCGTCACATTCAATCTATTTCGATATTTAGTCTTTGTTGCAGTGACTGCTGAGAATCCACTTTCACATAAGTATGTTGAAGGAAAAGGAAGTAGGACTCCCAACGCCTTTTGACTTAATACCTCATATTCGCTGTGAACTTCTATCCAAAATTTATCTAGTGATGAATTGTTTTTCAAGTTTTTCAACGTGACGTCTGAGGAAAGATCTGCCAACATATCCTCTTCATTCGTAGATAGAGTATTTGTTGAGCTATTGGCACTGAATGGATCCAAAATCCATAAGAAACCATCCCTTGGGTCTTGATTTGAAGGGAAATACTCTTCAAATTTAAGCGAAAACATATTCAAATGATTAACAATAATCAGTTTAAGTTGAGAAATATTGTAATCTTCATTATTCTCGTTCACCCCACTCATGAACTCCATTAAGGTGCTGAACATTTCAAAACAGTTGTTTTCAATTCTTGTGATCCACAGCTTAAATTTTTTCTTTTGCCCTTCTATTTTACTGTAACTGTGAAACATGGTTTTCTGTGTTCCTTGAAAAGACAGTTTTAGCTCATTCAAAAGTTGAAATATGTCTGCAAGTTAACATAATTTCATGTTCCAATCTATGTCTTTGAAGTACTGAACCAGGTCACCATTTTTGCTTGATATAAATATTATTATTTCTTCTCTAAGTTCACACAGTCTTTTTAATATCCGACCTCTCGAAAGCCAGCGAATATCCGCATGCAATAATAGCGTTTTATGTGTGGATCCCATTTCATCACACAACATTGCAAACAGTCGTGAATTAAGAGAGCTGGACTTAATAAAATTTACCGTTTTGACAGCTGTTGTTAGTACTTGATTAAACTCGGCACTCATTCTTTTACTTGCTAACATTTCTCGGTGTATCATACAATGTGTGCTTTGTATATTTGGAGCTACTTGGTTCATTTTTGCGACTAGTCCTGCATGCCTACCAGTCATATTAGCCGCGCCATCAGTACAAATTGAGATACAGTCTGACATTTTTAAATCTGTACTTAAGAAACAATCGGACATGCAGAAAAAATTTCAGCGCCAGTTGTATGTTTCTTCAGTTCCAAGCAGTTCAAGAATTCTTCTTTGATTTCTTTTTCGTCCCAGTCCACATACCGAATATAAATAAGTAGCAGTGCTTTATCAGTAATGTCAGTCGACTCATCTAATTGAAGAGCATAGAGCTTTGACCTTTTTATTTTTCTTATAAGTTGCTGATGAACATCATCGCTCATCATAGTTATGCGATTTGAAACTGTATCATTAGAAAGAGGTATTGTTTTTATTTTTTTAGCAGCTTTATCTCCAAAAAGTGTAAGGTTGGCATCGACCATACAAAGCATAATTAAGTCTTCTCCTATGGTAACATTTTTTTTTGATTTTGCAATGCGAAGTGATATCAAAAATGACGCTTTAAGAGCTGCGTATTAAACCCATGCGGTTATAAATAATTATTCGATACTGTCTCATGCCATCGTCGTTGCCCTTATCGTCATCATTAAAACTCTTTAAAGAAAATGAACTGTAATTTTATTGACTCTTATATAACAATATAATAATATCTTATACAATATATTGTGCACGTCTAACGGGTTTTATTATTTATTATATTTTTAATATTTTGATAAAAGCACAGCACAGCACTTTCGCGGAACCCTAGGGTTCCGCGGAACACAGGTTAAGAAACACTGAACTAGACATTTAGAATCGAAAACCTACACTACAACTGCTGATAGGATAACGTTTTTAAGGAAAAAACTTTATGACATACACAAAAAAAATCCACACATGGTAAAACAAATTTATTCCTTGTTTCGCTTAGAATCTAAAATTGATAATTTATTATAACTGTTTTATCGTTTTTCTGAAAATCATTTTCAAACTACTGCGCAAAATGGCGAATAAAGTAAATTCATTTCAAAACGGATTGTGCTTTATACAGTTTCGGTAACTCACCTACGACGGCGACGACCAAGAAGAACAGAGCTGCGTTGCGGTTCATGTTGACAGCGTTTGTTCTTCGTTGAATTTTATCTCGTGAGCCGTGACAGCGTCGAAGACGTTTGCGGCGGAATGGTTTAGTGCTAGGGATAGGTTCTCGTTTATGTAGTAAGTCCCCGGCGACCGTCGATAGTATTCGATAGTATTGGGTTTCCCTGATACCGGTTATTGTATTAGTGAATGTAAAAGTCGTTTGCGCTATCTGGACGAGATAAAGCAATGGGTTTCCCGGTTTTCTTTTTAACTCAAGCATTCTAGACACGCCTATTAGCCTATTAGCCAATCATACAACAATGTAGAGTTGTAAGTTGTAGAATATACATAATATAATTATTATTAATTACTATGCGAGGCGTTTATTACCCATAGCAAAGGTATCCACTACGTCAAACTAAATTGTACGTTGTAATGAACGCCAGTTCTACCGATAGGGTCAATTATAAAAAAACCTATGATTGTGCCTACGGATAACTATTTATATGCATATGCAAACTAAGCGATTCTTGTTTTTATACTGTTATTGTAATATTGTAATATTGTAATATTGTAATACTCAGCATAAAGTGACTTATAAATACAGCACTATGAGCGCTGTAATAAAACAGTACACTTGGAGAACTCTTAGAAGTCACTTCATGCTGTACTTATTCAGTTATTGTAAATTATAGTCAATTTGGCAACCGGCCTTGGTCGTTGTTAATATTGTATTACACTGTGTTCAATAAAGTTAAGTTTTAACGTAAAGTTGTTGCATTCACTACTTGATTGACACTATCTATATTGTTGTTACCCTTAGGTCTACGACATATATATTTTGGTGGCAGCGGTGGGATGAAGTAACATTTGCTTTCTTTTCGTCACATTCTTTGGAGACGTCTTAAGAATTCAAGAGGAAGAAATATCAACTTCAAGAACTCGTGTCAATTAAAGAAGAACAACGTACGAACTAGGTATATCAAAATGAACAGAGCAGTGTATGAGTAACTATACTTTACATAAGTATATCAAAGCATTATTCAGATTTCAGAGCATTTTATTAAAAATATTCTATCTGTCAGAGCATTATATATAATTCAGAGCATTCTATTAAAAAGAAAAAATTTTAATCTATAATTCAGAGCATTCTACTTGAAAAACATAGCATTTTTTTATGAAGCATTTTAATCAATCAAAAAAACATAACATTTTATTTAAATCAATCGGAGCATTATAAATAAAAGGAAAAATATAATAACCAGTCAGAACATTTTTAACAAGTTCAATATCAAAGCATTCTATTAAAATACAAGCAGAGCATAATAAAACCAGTCAGAGCATTTTAACAAGTTCAGCAAAGCATCATAAAAATATTATATCTAAAAAAAATCTTAATTATATAAAATTATTTTAAAGTTATAATTATATTATAACTTAACCAAATACGTAGAAACCTCTATTTTTTATAAATAAAAATTCAAAAATTAATCTAAAAAATAAATTAAACCTATACAAAATGTTATTAACTCCTATTTGGTCCTACGGCATTCAAGTATGGGGAACAGCCAAGCCATCAAACATAAAAAAAATTCAAGCATTCCAGTCTACCTCGCTCCGCCTAATAACGGGCGCACCCTATTATGTCTCCAACCACACTTTACACTCCGATCTCTACATCAACACAGTATCCAAAACTGCATCTTTCTTCTACAAACGATTCCGATCCCGCTTAATCAACAATCCAAATCCCCTTATAAGAGAACTCAACTCAAATATTATTCCCGGAAATCCTCCCAGACGACTAGCTCGCCGTTGGTGCAGAGATCTCGTCAATCAAATTAACCTTTAATTAATAAATAGTCAAGCTAAAAAGTGTCACCGTTGGGTGACTTCTTTTATCTGTCAACTCACGCCCATTAATATTAATATCGCCCATACGCTTATTGTAAAAATATAATTTACAGATTGTGTATTTATCTTAAAAAAAAAAAAGTTATAATTCAGAAAATTTTAACAACTCTAAAATGGCAACTAATCAACAAACTGGTGGGGTAGGAGCAGTCAGACCCACTCTCTCTTTTGAAACAGCTATAAAGATGTTACCTAAATTCGATGGTGTAGAACAGCGGTTCTCAACCTTTTTGAGTTCACGACCCCCTATAATGTCACCAAGATGTCTAACGACCCTTTTGTAAAGTAAGCATTAAAAAATTGAATAAACTGTTATTGTATTTATTTATGTATATATTTTACAAAAAAAGTAATTAATTCGACTTACAGATAATTTTAAATAAATACAACTGACGAAACACCGATAAAATACTCAGAACATCGCGTAATCGATTATATTGTTATCTTATCTGTAATTAGCCTTGAATTGTATTATAAATAAATAGTACGTTTTTATTGACTATCGGACTATCCAAACAAAAATATATATTTTTTAACACTTACTAAGATATATATATCTTATAAGATTCTAAGTGAAACAATTTTTTTCCCACATGACGACCCTAAAAAAATTGTTGGCGACCCCCAAGGGGGTCGCGACCCCCCGGTTGAGAATTGCTGGTGTAGAACACACTAACTTAAATACTTTTGAAAACACTTGCGACTTCATCTTTAATAATATTGACGATTCCATAAAAGTATTAGTATTACAAGCACTTGTTAGTACATTGTCAGGCAAAGCAGGCGAAGCAATTAAATATAAAACTATAGGTTCTATTGGTGAATTAAAAGCAAATTTGAAGGCGTCTTTTTATAAGGGGCATTCAATCTCATATTTACAATTAAAATTAAATTTTATCGAGCAAGAAAGAGGAGAAAAAATTAGTGATTATACTAGTAGAATCGAAAAAGCTTATCACGAACTAACGTATGCACAGGTAGAAAATAGAAGTGCGGGAACAGCAAAAGTGATATCAGATGTAGTTAGAGGAGAAGCGTTGAGTATATTTATAAACGGTTTAATTACGCCAATACGAAATATTGTTAAGGCAAGAGGAGTAAAAACGTTAGAAGAGGCAGTATCCATAGCATTAGAAGAGGAACAAGCGTACGAAAGTCATAAACTTAAATCGAATAAGAATACATATAAAAATGAGCATAAAAATAATAATTTTCCTAGGAAAAACAATAATAATTATAAAAACAATTTTAATTATCAGCCGAGACCAAATAGAGAGCAAATTCCATTTATAAAACAAGAACGAAGCGAAGTTAAAATAATTTGCGCGTATTGTAAAAAAACGAATCACCATATTTCCGAATGTAGAAAATTAAAATTTAAAGACCAAAATAAAGGGCAACATTATAAATCGAAATATAATAATTCTAAACCTGGCACTTCAGATTCAAATCGAGTACGCACAGTTAATGAAATCCATGAAAATAATGAAAATAATAATGTCAAGTTAGCAACAAAATTAACAAACGAACATATAAAGTGTTATTCAAACGATTTAGTAGACGAATCAGGTCAATTTTTAGTAGATAGCGGATCAGACATGAATTTAATTAAAATTAGTAAATTAAAATGAAATGTAGAAATTAATGAAGGACGTAGACGCTTATTAAGGGGTATCAATGATAATGCAGTATGCACTATAGGAACAACAGAAATAAAAATAAACATAGGTCAAGAGGACTTTGTAGAAACATTCGAAGTCGTAAACGACTCTTTTCCAATACCTCGTACGGGAATTCTAGGCAAAACATTTTTAAAAGGAAATGGTGTAATAATTGACATGCATGATGATATGTTAATCATACCCGATAAACCAATTAAAGTACCGGCACGCTCAGAATTAATGATAGCTATTAAAACACCTGACTCATTAGAAAATAAAGTATTATTATTGGTGAGTCAAGAGGATAACAATGATATAACGCTTAGTAATACTGTAGGATTCGCAATAAATTATCAATTAATAACAAGCATAATAAACACCTCTGAGAGCATTGTCCAAATAGAAAATATGAATATAGATCATTTTCAGTGGGAAGAATTTGAGAAAAAAAATATCTTCTACTATATAAAGAGACTTGTCCAGGGTGATTCATCATCGCCTAGCCGCAACCGCTGAAGCTATGGATATGAAATTTTCAGTAAATGTACTTATTACTATGTATAGGCGCACTAAGAAAGGATTTTTCGAAATTCGCATTTTAAAGGGTAAAAATAGCATAAAATAGTTAATTTTTAATAAACGGTGGGTGAGGTTCGCGGTACGGCAGCCGTCGACGCGTAGTGGCTAGACGTGGCCGCCCAAATTTCCCCTTCCGTGTCACCGCCGCCGACACCGCGCACCACCGCACAGTGGTCTGAAAAGTAAATTTAGCTTACATAAAAGTCGATTTATGAAAATTGATAAAATGCTATCTAAATGAGATATTTATGTTATATACTGCCTATATGTACCCATTATTTAATTTATTTGATAAAATTAAAGATATAAACATTATTGATGTCTATAAAAAGCCCAAAATGTATAAAATTTGAACAATATATTTTTCTATCACTATGAGTATTTATTTCATTTTGCTTTAAGCTGTTGTGGCAAGCACATTTTAATTTTTCAAATTATTCTTTTTGCATTTTTATATACAATGGAATGTACGTATGAAGGTAAGTACACTTAAAACACATTTATATACACATCTATTAATTAAGTTAAAAAATTCAAATTTATAAAATTGTGTTTTTCATGATATAATATATAATTTGTTAGTAAATAGTTCAATAACTAAAAAATTACAAAAAATTGCATCTCTATATTATATTATTTATAATATATACAAGCTACATAATTGATTTTAATAAATTTGCTTTGCCAATATCTGCCTATGTGCTCATTATAATCCCATTTTCAGCAGGCTGTAGTAGCGGTGAAAAACCAAAAAATTTTACCAACAATGATTTTTGAAATTTTTTACGAGGAGAAGGTATAATGAAGCCCCTCAGTGTTGAATCTAGAAATTTTCTACTGAAAAAAATCCGTGAAAAACACAATGAATATGAATGGAGTTCAGAATTTGAAAGCCTAGTTTTGATTTAGTACACTCTTTTACTATAAGTCTTCACCGAAAATGGTCCCAATGTAACAGGACAATTACATTTTTTATTAAAAAACATTCTGAGAAGCTTAAAAAGGAATTCATTTTACCAACTCTTCCATCTCAAATGAATGATAAGACTGTTGGTCGTCCGAAAAAGATTTTTGCAATGTGCACAGAAAGAATAAAAAAACAAAAAATGTCAAATGTAGTAAAAAGTTTTACCTCTCCAGAATTGACATACGCTGTAACCTCTAAACTGCATAAATCGGGGAAAAGAAGTGCAGCTTTACTTTTCAAAGAATTAACGTCTAGTCCTAACCGAGCCTTAAAAATGCGAAAATCATTAAAAAATAATTAATAAATTATTTAATATTGTATATTTGCATTACATACGTATAAATAAATCGAAGTCCTTAAGTGTACCAAAATTGGTACCTATCTCCTAACTAGTTAAATATGGTTATTTATTTTATCTATTTAATAGTTAATACACAAAAGTAAAAATGGCAATTTATGACGAATAAAAACTACAATTTAATTTTATGTAAGCTAAATTTACGTTTCAGACCACTGTGCGCCGCGCCAACGACCGAACCGAAAGGCAGAGATATGTCTCGGAATTCGGATACTCAAAACTTTATCTATAACACATTACAGTCGGGTCTCGATAATTTTTTTTAAGCCATAGGTATTCCGAACGACCCCTTTTCACCAATCACCTTCGGATTATCGAGACCTGACTGTATATCATTAATTTCGATTTTAAAATAACACGGTGGCATGTGTCATTTATGATTCTATTATAACGCTTGCCATAATCGACGACGCACACGGGCTTTTCTAACAGGAGTAGTAGGGGGGGTAGGCATGCTGTCGTACCAGGGACGTACGCAGAAAAAAGTTTCGGGGGGTGTTTTTGAAAATCAGTTGCTGAAAAGTAGAACTTTTTTTTTAATAAACATACGAAATTTTTTTAAGAAAATTATCTTTACTTAGTACTTCCAATACTTTTTTATAATATAAACAAAAAAATTAAAATACTAAATCTAATTTTCGTGAAGTTTTAGCCATTATGTTAAGAATATCTTCACAATTAACTTCTATGTCTTTATGTACATTTAACAATGTTAAACATTCAATTTATATTTCTGTTGGTGCCTAAATAGCGCAACAATCAACATTAGAAAACAAGTTAAAATATTAATAAACAAAAAAATAAAAACTAATACGCACCTCATTATTCTCAAAACAAAAACATGAACGATAATGTCGATAACAAAATATAACAGAAACGTCATTATTATTAATTTTAACACTCCAATTCGCAGTAATTGTCCCGTCTGTATAGCTTAGGTATTTCCCATGTCCTTATGCATTTTAGAATTCTTTTATACCCACGTCAATACACAGTAGGTATCATTTTATTTTATTTATAAATTTGTTAGTATGTATTAAATTTTATTTTTCTTTAGTCGGTTTTTCACAAACACAACGTAATATTATATCTGTCTATTAAAGTATAATATAAAAATTAATTTAAAATTGAATAAATAAATAACCATACAAAAAACCAAATATTTCAGGGGGTTTTTGAACACCCAAATCACCCCCCTGTGTCGTACGCTCGCACCACTGACCACACACGCGTAGCGTTTATATTTCATTTGTATAACGACACTCACGGCTTGCGATCTGGTTTACGTGTACTTCCAAATGTATACTATATAGTAAATAAACACGTACACTTATTAGTCAAGTGTTTTACTTATTATTGTAGTATTGCTGTGAAGTTGTGATATGTCTTTAGCGTTTACGCATACACAAGGTGTTTTACATTTTCGAATATTAATGCGTCATCGTATACGCACCCCAGTTTATGTACCGATATTTTTAAACATTGAAGTGTATTGAAATAAAATTTTTTACATTCTTACAAATTAATATGGTTGTCGAATTATTGAACATAAATGGCACAATGATGCCCCACACTATCATTCCAATTATTGGTGACGGAGCTTGCCTGTTTAGGACAATATCTTTTATGTTATATGACACTCAAGATAAGGCCCAAGAAGTACGTAAAAAGATTGTAACCTATGTGATAAATCATTGGGAAGATTATTCAATAATGTCACATGATAGTGATGGAAATAATTATCGTAGTTCTGCTGACTACTTTACTGATATGTTAAAATGTAATACTTATGGAGGTTTATGTGAGCTGGTGGCAGCCGGACAATTATTTTTGGTATTTATTGAGGTGTACTTAATTGGTATTTATTGAGGATTTTTATAACACCATAATGTATAAAATAATGTTACAATAATAATAAGAAGTAAAAATAGTAATAAGAATAATACTAATAATAGTAATAATAATTACAATTTGTCTAAAAATATTAAAATAAAGTAATTTTTTGCTGACTTCTGATTGTTACAATACATGGGCAACCTAGGATAAACTTATCTAAAAGGAGCCTGTAATAAATATAAAAACTGATAAAATAAAAGTTATAGTAGGTTACACAAAAAAACTGTACACGGGCGAAGCCGGGTTATTCAGCTAGTTTTTACAATAAAGCATAATACAAAATCATATGAGATAAACAGAAAGAACATGTTAAACGAAACTTTACAGCTTGATCATTTAAATATTGAGGAGAAAGTTAATATAAAAAATATTTGTAATGAATATTCTGATTTATTTTATTTAAAAGACGAATACTTAACGTTTACCGAAACTGAAGTACATAATATTATAACACCCGAACAGGCGGTACCAATTAACGTAAGACCATACATATAGGCTTAGGCTTCCAATGGTTCATAAACAAGAAATAAATAAACAAGTGAATGAGATGTTAGATAAACAAATAATAAAACCAAGTACATCACCTTGGAATTTTCCAATAGTAATTACCTAAAAAGGGGGATACAAAAACAGAACCGAAATTACGTATTTGTATAGATTATAGAAAACTAAATGAAATAACAGTAGGTGATGCATATCCAGGGTTGCCACCTTTTTGTTTTTAAAATAAAGTACATCATTATTCATTACTTATGGAGATTTTTTTGCACACAAAATAAATTGTGAAAATACTGAACCAAACCAAGTAATGAATAAAGTACAGAACAAAAAAAAACAATTATTTAAACAATAAAAAAACGTATTTATTATAAATTTATTATTACAGTATTTCTATAAATATATTATAAACTATTTTTATTAACAATATTTTTAAATGTATACTTTTTATTACTTTTAGCAGCTATTAGCAATTTTTCATCTTTTAAAAAAGTATCATAAATTTCAGTGCATGTTTCTTTAGCATTAAGAGTGATAATTAATTCATATTTATTGAGTTCAAGCCTACACTTATTTCTTTCATCTCTATATTTTAAGTTCATCATAGAAAATACTCTCTCACAGTAACTTGATGTTGCAGGAATACTATAAATAAAACTAACAACTTTGTAAATATTTTTAAGATAAAAGTTATTATTATCAAGATTTGCAATTATAAATAAACTTCGCCATTTATTACATGAATTTGAATTAGGTTCTTTTAATAATGGTAACATTTCATTTATTCTATTGCATTTGTCATACATTTCATTCATATTCAAAAAAAGTTTATTTTCTAATTTAAGCTCACTAATCAAATTTAACAATTCAGAATATTTAAGTTCACTTGAAAGGTTAACACATTTTACTTGTTTTAACCAATTTAAATCTGAGTAATCAAACCATTTATTCAAATAATTAATTGCATTGTTCAAAAAGTTTAAAAAATCATTAATAAGAATATTTTTGTTTGTTGACGTTTCAATAAGTTGGTTTGTGTGAAAGCCAAAAAATTTATCTTTTATTCGTATTTCTAAAGATTTTTTCAATGAATTCATCGCATCATAAATTACCATAATTGATATGTTATTCCCTTGTAATTTATTAATGCATTCATTGAATAAGGGCAAAATATGACTTAAAAAGAAAAAGTATATTTCTATGTCAGTGTTTAATGTCACTTGATCATCACTAAATAGTATTTTTATTATTAAAGGAGGGCATTTTTCCATAAGATTGTATCGTGATCGCATTAAACTCATTCGTGGTAGTGCACGACAGCAACGATTGCGATTGCTTATAAGTTATAATACTAAAATAATACAAAAATACTTAGAATAATAATAAAATTGATTAATATTAATTGTAATATTGAATAATATTACTTCTTTTTTTTTTTTTTTTTTTTTTTTTTTTTATTTTTACAAGAATTACACAATCTATACTAATAAGAGCACAATAAGCGTATTTGAAGAGGGTAAAAAAGGGCATGAAGAACGGGGTTAAGAAGTCACCCATTAGCAACACTTAGCATGAGCGATTATATTAATCTAGACTATGACTCTGTAGAGAATAAGCGTGAAGCTCTAGCGAGGTAAAAGAACGTTGGAAGTTATAAAATTAGAAGGTCCCTGCACCAGCTTCTTTTCAGACGACGTCGAGGAGCTTCGGGCAAGGATATTGTATTTAGATACCTGATTAGTGGATTTTTGTGGTTAGCTAAGTGTGAAAAGAATCGCTTGTAATAAATTACCGATTCTTCTTCAATTGTTTTCATGCGCATGTCATTATGGAGGGTTAGATTGGATACATACGGTGGGGCATTAGCGATTCTTCGTAGGGTGATGTTCTGGAAAGCCTGAATTTTATTAATATTAGTTTTTTTGGCCGACCCCCACAGTTGTAATCCGTAAGTCCAAATGGGTTTTAGTAATGACTTGTAAATGAGTAGTTTAGTTTTTAGTTTAGTGAATTTATTTTTTGATAAGAGGTGTTTGAGGGTGCGAGAACGAGTGTTTAAATTTAGTCGTTTGGACCTTATGTGCTGCTTCCAAGTTAGTCTTTTGTCGAGTGTCAGTCCTAGGTATTTAACGGTGTCAGACGGCGGAATAGGTATGTTGTCTACAGATACAGGTGGGCAAATTCCGTGTTTTAACGTAAAGGTCGTGTGTACCGACTTGTTGTGGTTTAATTTTATTCTCCATTTGGAGTACCATTGCGATAAGAGGTCCAAGTGTAATTGGAGATTGGCCGAGGCAATTAAGTGATTATCATGAATTGCTATTATCGCTTTGTCGTCTGCGAAATCAGCTACAAGGGTTTCTTGTGTTGTGGGCTGGTCTGAGGCATATATGTTAAATAGAAGGGGAGATAGGATACCACCTTGAGGTACTCCTGCTTGGATTAGAGCCATTTCTGAGATGCACGAACCAAAGCGAGTTTGAAAGTATCTATCTGTTAGGTAAGATTTGATTAACAGAAATAGAGGTGATGGGAGGCAATTTCGAAGTTTAAAGAGGAGACCGTCATGCCAGACGCGGTCGAACGCCTGAGAAATATCGAGGAAGACACAGGAGCAATATTGTTTTCGTTCGAGAGAAGTTGAGATGGCATCAACTACTCTATGCACTTGGTGGATTGTGCTGTGATTGGCTCTAAATCCAAATTGAGATGAGGGGAGAATATTATTATTGTAGATATGGGAAGACATTCTTTGTAGAATTAGTCTTTCGCAGATTTTAGAAAAAAAAGGTAAGAGACTTATAGGTCTGTAAGAATCCGGTGAGTCCGGAGGTTTGTTAGGTTTAGCAAACATTACAATTTGAGAAAATTTCCACAAGGAAGGGAAATATGATAATCGTAGCACTGCGTTTATTATATATGTTAAGAGGACTATGGCTTTTGTTGGTAAGCATTTTGTAACTTCGGCGGTTATTAGATCGAAACCCGGAGATTTTTTATTTGGATATTTCATAATTGTGTTTTTCACTTCGTTAGGGGTGACGAATTTAATTGGAGGCCCATAGGGTAACGGAGAGTCAAGGTATTTTTTAACATTGTCTAAATGTTGTTGGTCATAAATATTAGCGTGAGGTTGGAAGATACTTGATAAGTGTGATTGAAACAAGATTGATTTTTCTGAGTCAGTAATAGCTAGGGTGTTGTCGAATTTTCTTAGAGGGGTTGAGGCGGATTTAAATTTTAGAAGTTGTTTGGTTTCGTTCCAGAGACTACCATTTGCAGCTGTCAGTTGGTGTAGTTTTTTTTCAAGACAATTAGCTTTATGTTTAACAAGGATTTTTTTTAACGAATTTGCCAGTTTGTTATAAGTGGATTTGTGGGAAGGAAGGCGGGAGAGTTGGTAATTTGCTCTTGCCCTACGTTTTTCGGTAATTAAACTTCGAATTTCTTCTGGAAGTAAGAAGTAATTAGCATTTGAGTTATTTTTGATTGAGCTAATGGTCTTATCAAATTTTATAGAAGTCCATGCGGCCTGTTGTATGAGTGTTGTTAAATTATTAACAGCTTCGTCAATATCTGAGGTAGTCTTTAATTTAATTTTTAGATCAATTTTTTCATTTATTATGTCGTGGAATTTTATATGATCAGTTTGGTCGGTGAATAGTTTAAGAGGTTTGTCACGTGTAAGTGGAGTGGCAGAGATAGTGAGTAGGACTGAAGAGTGGTCAGAGTTTAAATCGAGAATATTTTCAGTGGAATGATGTAAGTTGCTGGGGATTTTGGCTGTGAAAATGTCTAGTATGTCAGGGTTCTTGTTTGGCGCGGTTGGCTACTAAAATATAATACTTCTAAAATAATAATATTATACAATTTATTAGCGTCCCCACAATATCTATATTCCGTGTTAAGAATAATTGATGAACTATTTTCCTCAAGTAAATATTATAAGAAATAAAGTATTTTAGTGTACTTTATTAAGAATACAAAGTCCAAAGTACAGAAGTGAAAAAAAAAGTACAATACTTTAAAAAATAGTACGGGTGGCAACCCTGTGCATATCCTTTAGCAAATATAAATACAATACTTGACCAATTAGGAAAGTCAAAATATTTTTCAACCCTTGATTTAGCCGATGGATATCATCAAATAAAAATTAACCCAGAGCACACACATAAAACAGCTTTTTCTACTCCGGAAGGTCATTTTGAATTCCTTCGACTTGGATTTGGTTTGACGTCAGCGCCAGCCACTTTTAGTCGAATGATGAAGAAAGTATTTATGGGATTAGAAGGAACTAGGTGCTTTGCATATTTAGATGATATTATTATATATGCAGGTAGTTTAGATGATCACGAGGTGAAATTAAGGGAAGTTTTTCAAAGATTAAGAGAACACTCACTTAAATTAAAACCACAAAAATGTCAGTTTTTACGAAAAGAAGTAATGTACTTAGGTCACATTATAACGGAAAAAGGGATAAAACCGGATCCAGAAAAAACAGACGCGGTAAAAAAATTTCCAACACCACATAATCAGACTACGGTGAAAAGTTTTATAGGATTAGCTAATTATTATCGACGTTTTATTCCAAATTTCGCACAGATAGCAAAACCAATGACGTTGTTACTAAAAAAAGAATCGAATTTTCTATGGAATGATGCATGTGAGATAGCATTTAGAGCATTAAAAGAAAAATTACTAAGCGAACCAATTTTACAATATCCCGATTTTAATAAACAATTTATTTTATCAACTGACGCGTCGAATTTCGCGATAGGTTCAGTGTTATCACAGGGAGACATTGGACAGGACTTACTAGAACGCTTAGTAAAGCAGAAATAAATTATTCTACCATTGAGAAAGAATTATTAGCTATAGTGTGGAGCATAAAAAATTTCAGACCATATTTGTATGGGCAAAAGTTTACTGTTGTTACAGACCATAGACCGTTATCATGGTTATTCGGAATAACTGACCCCAGTTCGAGAATAATGCGTTGAAACAGATGTCACCGACAGAAAAATAATCTTAAATAAAAATAAATTTATTATTATTATAAAATGTATAATAAATATAAATTAAAAACATTTTATGAACTATGCATTGTTTGTGACATTATAGTTATAAATTAATATATAATTGAATATCTTTTTATTTTTTCATCATTAAAAATGTATGCGACTGGCAAGTAATTTTCAAAATTATTATTTGGCCCTTTCTTAAATCCTAGTGAGGACTACCACTGATGTACATTATACGAATGTTTGATTTTCGTTTTCCAAAATTTCTCCGATCTCGGTAAAGCAGATGGCGAATAATTTATTGTTTTGTTGTTACGTATGATTATATTTTTTTCCTCTGAAATCGAATACATTTTTATAACAATATATAATAATAATAGTCGTATTACACATTATAATGTTATAACGATTTTATTTGAGTTAAGAATAAAAACAAAAACATGGAATCCAAGTTTATCGGCTTATGTGATCCAGATTTAAGTGTTATAACATGCGGACCTCGAGCATCGTATTGTCTAGAATTCCTCTAAAAATGTTTTCCCACTTACAAAATATGTAATTGAAATACTATCATGCTAATATTTTAACACCATATAAGAGTGATTTTTCGAATCATCGAGTGTCTTTCACATTTGTAAATACTGAAATAAATATTGATTTTAAACTTTTATTTTCAGGTAGATTTAGTGTTGGTCTGAATTATTTTAATTAGTTATATTATAGTTTATACTATAGTTTAAATACCCAGTTCATACGGAACAGTCCGTTAGTTTGGTCGCATCGTTTGGCATCAATTTGTTATTCTAGGACAAATATTGGTACCTGGGTGGGCTAAGTTCACGGAAGTTTGAGGGAAAACGGAATTTTTTTGTTCCAGAGCAACTTGGGGGCAAAGAGAAGTTGGTTCCAAGGTCCTATCAATATTTCACGAACGTCAAAATAGCAAATTTTAAAAAAGGACCCTCAAATAACTCGCAATATATTAGCGGTTAGGTTTTAAGTTGATTCATTAAAGTGGGTCGGCCAACTTCACAACTTCAAGTAGGTACATTTTTTGTTTTTCGTCTTGTAACAACATAGATGTACGATGTTGATTAGGGATTGAACGGCATGATTGCAATAAAGACATTTTATTATTACAACGAAGTATTTGATGAGCATTAATAATTATTAATTACCTTTGACCTCAGTATGGATTGGAATGGACGAGTTGAGATAATTATTGTGTAAGAGTTGCTCGTACTTACAGACAGTACGGGAGATTCTGGGATTTCTATGTTCGTGTTAGTTGTTGTCTTTTAGCAAACGTTGATTTTTTCCCGTAACCTTGAGAAGTTTATTCGTTTTATTCGCCTATTATAATTGGCCATTGAATTCATCATTGTTAATCACGAACTGTATTATTGATATACTAATTTGATAAACATTGAGAAATACCAAAAATTCCAATCACCTATATTCCATCAAATATGTCATATAAAATGACAGTAAAAGTATATACAATTTATTTAATCCGGGAATAAGGATAATTCATAACCGTTTATATATTTACAAAATGATTTGGTCTCCGTATAATATTGGTTTGAAAACTACTTTGTAGTAAGTTCAGAATGAGTTCTTATGGTTTTTAGCTTTTTAATGTAATACTCGTATGCCTAGCATAGGTACTCTCCATCATTCATGCACTCCTTTACTTATTTATCTTAACCTTGAATCCCTGGAACAACGTAGGAGTAGACTTGATTTATACTTCTTAGCTATATTTGAATGGCCATATTGAATGTCTTGATTTTTTGCATAGATTATCATTCCAATAACTTCTTCAACTCACACCAGATCCGTTAACCTATTTTCTATAAAAATCCAAACTACTACCAAAATATGCTTCCAATACTTTATATTATGTACATTATAAATATTTATAAATCAATCAATCCTTTCTGTTCAACTGCATTTCTTCATTTTTAAAATTTGATTTCACATAATAATTGTATTTATTATTTTTATTTAATATTTAATTTCATATTGTTTTTATTATTATATTACATAAATACCTATTATTTAGTACGTTTTCGAATGGTATATACAAATTATATTTATTTATTTAATTACATATATCCTGTTGTATTCGCGATTTTAAATACAACTTAACATTAAAACTTAAAATTTAAAACATGTATGCAAAGTTTATTTTTAAAATAATATTATATGACCAACTATAATATCTATTAATTACTGATTAAACAAAAAAATTGTTCCTATTTCTAAGAATTTCAGTCGATGTGTTTCTAAATGAGGTTTGAACGATTTTGTACATTTTGATGTTTATAGTATCAGGAAATTATAAATTTTAATTGTTGACTATGGGCTATAGCAATACCTAATAAATAAAAATTTATAATAGTTTTTTATACAACAGTTTAGACCAGTTTTATTTTCAATGCATAAATCATTGGTTAATTGGTTATACAAGTATATTATATTGTACTGTGCACTCGGACCACTGATACACTGATAAGGAATAATGATTTTTTTAATTTGCCTATCCACATATGCTTAGACCGGAAATGTCGAGAATTTAATAACCGATTACTAACTCGTCGATGGGAGGCTCGGGACACAGCTGAATCGTTTTTTTTTCATTTGACAGGTGAGGGGTGATGCAAAAATTCGGCGAATGGTCTTACAAATTCACAAAAATAGTGTATAGAAGATGAATGATTTTGAATAAAAATATTTATTTTTATCCATGATTTATGTGGTATATTTTTTCTTCTTTAGACCTTGAATCGAACCATACATCAGACCGATATAATATTCCATTCACGGTCGAAGAGCTATTCAAAATATTTCGTATATTGTATACCGGAGGAGCGAAATAAATACTAGGTAATTGCGTGTTAGTAATATCATTATGTTTATTCAAATTACAAGTTTATTTGTTCAAAAAGTATTTATAGTACTGTTATGTTCAAAGTCAAAGATAAAAATAGTCGCTGAAGAATACAAAGTCACTATTTGCAACATTTTTCAGATTTTCCCAGCAATCCGTTGCATCGGCGCCAATCTTTCACTCTCCAACCGGGTCCTAGGATATTGCACCAGTCTCCTGCCGAATGTGCGTGACAGTCGAGCCATTTGCACTCGGCGTTGCTTACCGTTGCTACAGCCAGTAATACTGAAACATTAAATGGAAATTAGTTTTCAGACTCTTGTCAAATAAAAAAAGCATTGAAGAATAAGAAGTGTAAAAAATAGCGGTGGGGTTCGTTAAAATGTACAAATATACCAGTGGTGTTAAGTAATGAGTGTATAGAACACAGGGGTTTTTAAACTTAGTTTTTGCCATATTTTACTAAAGTGAGTTTACATTAGAATTTTTAACATTAAAAAAATCGAAATGTCTATTATATAAATACTTTAAGTTTACAAATTGTTGAATTTTACTTCAATTTTATCGTTATACGTAACATACAAAATATAAATTAATCTAAGATTATTTAAATTTATTCTATAATATGATTTTAAATTTCGAATGATTCAAATTTTTAAATATACATTAATTTTAAGCAAAATGCAATTATTTAAACTGATTTATAAATAGTTTATAAAACAATTAAAACAAGGGTAGGATGTAATATGTAAATACCTCTTTTGATATGCGTACATATGGCATTATAAAGAATAATGAAGTTTTACTTCAAAAGAAATTATTGATTAAATATATCGATAGTTTTTAATTTTTTATTCATTCAAACTTTGAACTTATACATTTTGAAACAAAGCATTTATAGCACGACAGATACTATTTTTAATAATTAATACATATCACAATAAACTTAAAGTAATAGTTTTTAAATGAGATATATATGAGAAAAAAATAAAAGATAAACCAGTGTTGAATAAAACAAATCATAACAGGATAACATTTTATAGATGAGACGAAAATGTAGTGAAGTCGTGCTTGAAGTGACTTATCGTTGTATCGATAAATAAAAAAAAATTAAAAGAGTAATTTAATTGGGAAAACCATTTTATTGTTTTTGTGAAACTACTGCGTGGGTAGTGGGTACACTAGCGAATTAAGTGAATTAATCTTAAAACGATGATTGTGCTTTATACAGTTTCGGTAACTCACCCACGACGGCGACGACCAAGAATAATAGAGCTGTGTTGCGATTCATGTTGACAGCGTTTTGTCTGCGTTGAACTTTTGTCTCGTGATTGCGTGGTTTGTGTCTGCGGTGGAATTGTTAAGTGCTAGGGACGGACCCGTGTTTATATAGGAAGTTTATCAAATCCCCGGCGACCGTCGATAGAATTGGGTTTTCCCGATACCGGTTATTGCATTGGTATGCAAAACGCAAAAGTTGTTTACGACAACATAACGAGATGCTATGGGGTTTTCCTAGTTTTAATTTTACGTTAAGTATTCAAGAGGCGACCATTAGTCGATCGCCAAAATCAGGTAGGGCCTGGGGGAGAAACAATTTATGGTTTTGTTGTGACGTACCTTTAGGCTATAATATTTTCTCTCCATGAATAAAATATGTTTATAACAATAGCTATAATAATAATAGTCGTATTACACCATAATTTTTAATCATTTCTTATAAACTATAAAAATAAGCAAAGATAATATATTACCAGTGTTCAGCTCGACCGGCTAATGGGCTAGGTATAGTAATCATGTCTTAGATGAGAACCTCGAGGATGGTTTTGTCTAAAAAGCCTCTAAAAATATTTTTATACCAACATACTCGTACATAATAAAAATATCAGTGCTAATTTAGTGTCACAAAAGCGGGTCAAATATATGAAGAGCATTTTGAATCGATTGTCTTTCGCATTTCAATAAATTCTTAATTAACTTCTTAACTCTTAGTCGTATTTATTTTAAACATAATTACCGTGACGAAATATTGCATTTGCTGTAAATACTGAATAAATATTAGTATTAAATATTTATGTTAGTAAGAAAATGGTAAATAAAAAATTTTATATGTAATAAGTTATTAATAACCAAATAACATGTAATTAAAAAAATATATAGCTTTGTTGTTATAATGACCTTAGTCGTTGAAGCTGAAAAATGTCAATAAAAAAAAAACTTTTATATTCAGATTTTTCTGTGTTGAACTGAACTATTTGAATTAGTTATACGAGTATTACATTAGTTATATGATGGTTCTTATAATCGACCTAGCCTCCAGGCAATAAGGATTTTCAGCTCCTAGGCTCTATGCTTAATCCAGGCCTACTCATTTCTGCTTCTTCATTTTACCACTATCGTTGAGTATTGAATATAATTAGCAAAGTAAGTTTAATTAGCTATTCGTGTTCTTAAAAAAACATTATTTTAATAACTATAGTAGAAATATCAAATATGTTTGTTTTTATAACAAGTTTTTCTTGCTGTATTATAAATTAATTATATTGCGTATTGATTGATATATATGCAAAGATTCCTAATTTATATTGAAAGTCACTCTGAAAAGTTCTACAAACCAAATTAACTTAAATTCATAAATAAAGTATGTACACTATTTTTATATAAACAAGCGTTTTATGACGGAATATTCAACTAAGAATCATGGAGCTGGCTAATTTAACTATAGGGTATCGTGCTACATTTAAGTAAAGCATAAGGTATATTATAAATCATGGTATATGTTATGTATAGCATGGTATATTTGTTTACATGTACTCGTATGATATACATTTATAATGAAAACAACAAGTGTACAACTGGAAATTTGCCAAGCGACTGGGTTTTTTTTTTTTTTAATAACGCATTTTAAAGTTTACGATTTACAGACACGTTCAATCTATTCGCAGTAGTAAAACAAGTAATGAAATAGCTTATCAAAATATTCCGTACATAGAATATGGTTTTATAATAAAAATACGTACATATATATATATTATTTTTACGTGTTAAATTCACATTGTTCCATCGACTAAATTTGAAAACATTTATGATTTTCATAATAATTAATGTAAAATAATATGTTATAGCGAACTGTCTGACCTATCGATGTATACTTGTATCACGCTTGCGAACAGTAACTTATTGTTTTTATAAATTAAGAGTTCTTTTACCAGAAAATCTTTACGCATTATTTATTTCGCTTTATTAAGCGATTTTCCAATATGGTTTTTTGGTATAGGGTGGTATAGCTAGAAATGCAGTTCAACCACTTCTATTGCAACAAAGACAAATCATTAGGATTTGTCTAAGCAAATAAAACTCGATACAATCAACCTCTACAAATTTTAAAATATTCAGTGCATTACCATTTGAAAGTCTGTATAAAAAAATTGCTGCCATGTTAATAATAAAGAATTTTAATTCATGAGTTGATATGGAAAAAATATATAATAAAAGGGAATTTAGAGCATATGATGTAAAATTAAACTTCACAAAAAAGGCAATAGGTCATACATTCGTAGATTATTTTGGATCAACATTTTTTTTATTCGATGCCAATTCATATTAAGAAAAATATATTCTGTAACACCAGGAATTAAAAAAAAACTGATAATACAAGTAAAATTGTTTCTAATTGGTTAATAGATTCACTAGAACATTTTTCTGACAACATACATTTTATATACAATAGATTTTACTAGTTATTTGTATAGTCTATTAATATAATAGCATAAATAGATAGATTAATTCAGATATTATAATTGTCATAATTTTAAATATTTAAGTATATCTATTATTTATCGTATATGTGGACCCATTTGTTATATAACAACTCTCTACCAACATCACAAGCTTTGCTTAAAGTTGGTAAATATGTATTTATTGTAAATTGTTCTACTATTTATAATAAATAAAAAAAAAAAATACTATAATTATTGTCTTGTTCAATGTTTCAGTTTCCTTCGTATGCTAAGGGAATTCTAGGGAATTCGGTCAACGGCGACCATTTCAACCAGGAACACGGATACCGGTAAGCAAATGACAATATTTATACATATATTTTATTTATTATTATTTATTATTTATTTATGAACGGGCTAAGAGCCCAATAGTACAATACAATTTGTAGTAATGAAAATGAATAAACGCCAAACAATATACGGCGATTATATACAAGTAAAAATAAAACAATAATTAAACAAAGGTAAAAACAGTAATAATTTTATACTAAAGAAATAACTGATTTTAGACTAATACGACATATAATCTATGGACAATACGAACCAAACCACAAGAACAACGGTCAGGAAAGTTGTTCATTATTTTCTATCGAAAGGCAACGAAAGTGAACTCAAAACATGTGCAAACGCATGGGTTCCAGAATGCCCGAGGGAAAATATACGAACGATCGCCATTCATCGGGCGATAAAGATACATAGATCGAAGTAAATAATAAATTGCCGGTATCGGCTAATTAAATATAAGAAAAAAATTAATTATATTGGACTTGAGTTTTAAACAGTATCCAATACTTTTCAGGTTTATGTGCGAACTCTATAACGTGTTAATACTCACGAACCGAACGCTCGCACTGTAGACTTACATGAAACACCTACTGAAATCGCCCAACGAAGAAACGCTGGAATGCGTGAGTAACATTTCAAAGCATGCAAGTCCCCGAATTATATAAGATTGATCGAATAAGCCCATGTTAGTGTCATAATTTACACGATTCAAGTTCATATATTTTAAGTTCAACTAATGTTGTCGTTTAATTGTTATCGAAATCAAACGTTGTGATGTCATTTATTTTATCACAACATTTTAGAAAGTAATTTTCGACCAATTAAACGAATACATTATATCTTTGACGTACAGAACAAGGATACCAACAACAATTAGTATTATTTTCAAATAAATAAATCCATAACAGTAACCAATATTTTTTGGTCAGTGAAATAATTTTTATTTTCTTTCAGGAAAACGAACATAAAAATAACGCTTTGGCAGAATGCATGAAAACAACCGATTTTAATAATTATTCATCATCATCAATGAGTTTAAGTGATGTGGTTAAGGGTAAAAACTCTTGTCATGTGTTATCCCTATAAAGACCAATAACACGAACAGTGGCCAAACATTTAATGACGAAAATACTGAAGTACAAGTAAATTATATCAGACGAACTACAAATTAATTTGTGCCTTTTGGTATCATTCTTTATTCTACGTGTTACTGCAAACATGATCTATGATAAATGTCATTGCATTATCGTTGAGTTTATGTTCAAAAAGTTATTAGAAAAAACCTTGATCGAACTACGTGCCCGTGAATCGTGTATAGCATTCGATGTTTTACTAAAGAAATCGTTCAGCTTGACTGATTTCCAGTCGTAAAATTATTATTGTTCTGATTATAAAAGTTCAAACCTTTTACTATGATTTACGATATACTTAACATAAATATACTACGAGAATACGAGACCTTGTCATTAAATTAGTCAACCTCGTGATTCTTTGCTAGAGTAAATATTCCGTTATAAATCGCACTTATGGGGCGCAAAATGTGTCGAAGGTACCGAATAAAATGCCGAAGCGACTAACGGAGTAAATTTGATTAGTTTCGGTACGATTAGGTTCGACTCAAAGTCATCACCCCACAAGGATCAAAAACAGACCCTGTCCATGTATTAACTATTAAGTAAAGCAAAGTATAATTTTGTTACTTAGATCACATAAATGGTTAAATGACCAAGCGCGTTTAAATTCGTTCGCTGTACACACATGATTTATTACCGTTGTCCTAGAGAGGTAAAATTTGGATTTCTTAACGTTTACAGTGATTCAAGGCAATGCAATATGGTAAAAACATAAAACGGCGTAAAATAAGTGCAGCACACATACACAGCAAAATATAATGACCATTGAATGTCTAATCGAGCCAACGGTAATTCATGCGGGGCACGGCAATTCTGGAACACTGCAGAGTAATTGTATTTGTTCTGTACCTTATATTAGCTACGGAACAAATTTTGAATAATCAAATAATAATATTATAAAATGTACGCCGCGTGATGCATGAAAATGTATGTACACGTCTGTATACGCCACCGTTAAATTATAATATTTTTCCCGTTATCAGGACAATGGGTATTTTTATACGTTCATGTACGCCGACAGTTTATATATACCCGATGGTTAAATTTTCTTCTCGTACAAAACATTTAAAATTGTGAAACCACGTTTGTTTGCACCAGAATAAAATTTGCACGAGTCGGAAATTTAATAAATAGGTCCGAGTGGGAGCAGAAGTCATAATAAGTTTATGTATTATACACGTATTCTTGTGTTTATTATCCTATATTTAACTTCGTTTGGTCGTTTCGAATTAATTTGTTGATCTATGATGTAAAGTCATTCAGAACGAATTTGTGTTTACTCGAATAATGAAAGTTGAGGTTTCCGAGGAGGATTGTGCGGGAAAAACGATCGTTTTTCCGGGAAGTTTGATTTCAACGGAATTAAAAAATCGACGGGAAATATAAAATAAAAACAAACCAAGATGCACTTGTACTATATACACCTTCTATACTCCCAGTGTACTGTTGGTTTTGAACCGATGCGCCGACATCGACGTGAAAACCGCGATTTCGAGGAGGGGATCTCTCTGTGGGGTCCGATTTACCTGCAGAACCGCGGTTACCACATACCTACACACAACGCGGCCGAAAAACGGATCCGTAGTACCACACTCAGTGCGCATGCAGTTGAGTGACGGTCGTGTGAATGCAAGGCAAGTCTAGGTGTTAACGAGATAAGAAGTTGAAGTTAAGTTTAAAATTGAAGTTACTTTTTGGCGTGTTATTGAACGATCTAATTTTTTAAAAAAAATATATAAGTCCTAACTTAACAAAATATTTACCTATACTGATAAATTAATTAATCGAATGTATAGTATTATAGTCACGTTGAGTTAATTGTTTTCATGATTTAGATTCAAGTGTTTATTTATTTATTTATTTAACGCCAATCGGCAATTCAAGAGATTTACAATACAAGTTATATACATAAAATATTTTAGTAACTTAGTGTTAAAATATATTTTTTCTATTTACAAATTACTTATAGTTTTCAATAAAAAAGTGTTAAATTCATCACTTTTCCTAGATTTCCATAGGGATCCAAATAACGCACATAAATATAGCTTTGTTATCCAATCATCATAATATTGTATTCAGTTAAATAAAAGTAACTTATTGTTAACCAAGTTCAGTAACTTTTTTCTCCATTTAAGTCGTGTTACTGTTACTCGTTAATGAAAAAGAGAAATAACTTTTAATTTTGAACTTAACTTTAACGTGTTTAAAAAAAAATCAGTAAGCTTGCCCAGCATATCGCGCAAACGTAAACGAATATAATATCGTTGACTGGAAGTTATTATTACATCGGAACGTTCAGAATGACCCAGGCGCTTCTAGGTAATCATTACGAGCTCCTGTCCAAGTAGCTGCGCGTCGTTTTCGCATTCAACGAGCCCAGCCGCACTACATTGTAATAAAAGGCCGGATTTCGCATAAAACACATGTTGATATTGTCTTCATCATGGAGTCATTGAGTTTTCATAAGACATAGATTGATAAAATAACATGTATCGCATATTGATTGAAATTATTTTTTCCGCATAATATGGGCGTAAAAAATTATTGAATAGCTAAACATTAAAAAATATATTATAATCTAAGACATAATTTACGTATTGCATATATTTACAACTTTATTAATTATAAGTGCAGGAAAATTTCGTTTCTAGTAGTAGGTATAACTCAGAGTTTTTCTAACTTTTATACTTTTTCTCACATTGTATTTCATAACTCATATTTTTTTTCTATTCTAGTAATCTAGTAACAAAATACTGTTGTAATCAACTTGCAGTTTTTCTAAAATTAATACTTGTATTTTCCAAGTTTGTACGGTATATTTTGTATTTTTTCTTGCATATTTCCACCTTTACATGTGCATAATATTTGCGTGTATATTTAATTAATTATAAGTGCACGAAAATCCGGTCTTTAATTATAATATAATATGATATCGCACGCTCGTATTCATATATAGGTTTTCGAGTGGTCACGAAACTACGGTATAAACGTCCTCATACAATATCATCGTCATCATCATCATCATCATTATCATCATCGTTCATAAGCAGGGCTCGTGATTTCATGCATTTGCATATCAATCTTGCTAAGTCGTATATAATGCTAGGTGACATAGAAATCCATTTCAAGGTACTGTGGTTAGGTATGTGAAATTTTATGTTGCATATTTAGAGGTTTTTTAACTATTTGGCATATTTATGCATTTTTCTATTTTACTGTGCATATTTTTACCGAAATTTTATCAAAATGCAATAATTTATATTTTTAAACAGTATAAAATATAAGGGAGTTTTCCCAACATCAAATTATTAAAAATAAAACGTATAGAGCAGATAAAGCGAGTACAAACGTACGTATATGAACGTATAGATACGTAGCCCGCATTATGATATGAATGGACATTTTTTTGTTATTCCAAAATGTACTTATAGTATTTTTATTTTTTTTTTAATCTATATATTTTTGATACATATTTTTAGATTTTTAGTGCATATAAATGCATATTTCTGAACTTTTAAAGGCATACTTCAATGCATATTTTCCCAGCTTTTGGTGCATAAGTGCATACTTATTTAGGCATTTTTTAGAGCATGAACTCACGAGCCCTGTTCATCAGCAACGTTGTTCGGCAACACCGTCATCACTCATCATTCACACGTTATTGCCCGAATAATTGTTATCATAATTATCACGAGTATACCGTATATACGATATACGGCTATATACGGACCACGGCGCGTGCGCGTACAACGGCTGCCACCGCGTATTGCACAGCGTCGGTCGCCGTTTATCCTTTTAATTGAGTTCAATCGGAACATTGCGGTCCGCCGCAGCCGCCGCCGGACACGACGGGATCGCTTGGAAACGGATACCTACGAAATAGTGTTTAGTGTTCGCGCGCGTCCGGACGAGAGGACCAGTGTACCGCGGCAAGTACGCGCGTCCAGTACGCCCGTGCAGTGACTGTCCGCGTAATGATGTCGTCCGCCGCGTGTTTGCCGCTTTTGGCCATCGTCGCTGTGCACTCGGTCGTCGCGAGCTACGTGTACAAGACCGACTATTTCACCGTGCCGGTAAGTGTCCGACACGTATAACATTCGAAGAACTCATGTGCGCAAAAGCCCTCGAATAACGTTAACGACGAACTTCACTATGTATACGGTCCTTTGAGTGAATAGCAGTCCGTTGAAATGGGCATTTTTCGTCGCGAAAAGATTTCTTCACGCTTAATAAGAAAAAAAAAACAGTTCTTTTCGTACGAAACGTACGTAAAACAATAACATTTCGTAATAGACCGACGGTGGATACGAGGGTGAGATGGGGGTGATAGGGGCGATTGCTTCCCGATCACAAAAAAGTGATTTAAAAGTTGATCAAAATGCTTTTTCTAATATGGTTTAGTAGGTATTGATTTCAATTTTAATTAAGTTTTACAATCAAAATTAAAAGCTAAAACATTAAGACCCATCACCAGCATTTCTGTCGACAGAATGACAGATTTCTGTGCACAACTAATTTTTATGTCGTATATAACTAATATTTACAATAAAAAACAAATTAAATTTACCGACGCGCAAAGTTTGACCTGCACTTTTGTTTTCCGAGTTTGTGCGCACATTGGCCGAGTTACGTTTTAATAACCACTTCACTATTGCACAAACATACATCTGATGTCGCGGTTGCAGGAAAACTATTCTTGATGAGTGTTTCTCATAGTATCAGCGTTTCACTTATACTCACATACCGTCACGATTGTATAGAACAAACATAAAATTATTCTACGATCAATGCTTAAACATTATGTTTGAGAATAGTCTTTGAGTAATATGCATTTTAGTTTGCGTCGAATCAGCACCCGAACGCGGAAACTATTTAATTGGTAGATCGGTAGAAACACAAATATGAATGTACTCGTACACGTACTTTTGTTTATTTGTTGAAAATAAATGATTGTAACATTTGTCATTTTCAAGATGATCATTCGTTTTTCCCCATGCACTAATATAATGTCAAAAATACTTAACTCGATCGTATGGTAAAAGATAATTACAATCACATATACTCCATGTCTCCATTAAATATATATTATATATATTATAACAACAATGAAATAATATAAAACATATTTAATCCGGAAACAAGGATAATTAATAGCAATAATATATGGTTATATACTTATACATCTATAATTATCTGGCCTCCGTAAAATATTCGTTTGAAACCTACTTTGGAGAAAGTTCAGAATAAGTTCCTAAGGTTTTTTAGCTTTTAAATGTAATATGTATACCTAGAAAGTATTCCTCATCCATGTTACACTTCTACTTGTAATCCCAGTAACAAAGCAGAACCAAAGTTGATTTATATTTCTTCTATAAGTAATTTAATGGCCATATTGATTTTTTACAATTTTTTCAAATTATCATTCCAATAGCTTCTTCAACTCAAACCATATATGCTAAACGATTTTCTTTAAAACTACTAATTATATAATATTATGATACTAACACTGAGTGTAATTATAGATTTTATGATAAAGTTCACTCTCAGATTGCAGTTCACTATAGAATACAGTATACTCTATACTCTATAGTCTATAGTCTATACACAATACACATTACACAGTTACAGCTTCTAAAGCGTATGGCTTAAAGTAATCGCTGATTGTGAATTTATATTCAGCATATTTTGTTTAAATAACCTAATGTGTGTCACTCGTCCTCTTAGTGCATTGTTACAAACGAAAACTCTTGATCTTAGTTCAGCAACAAGTACAGTAAATTAATTGAGACGCTATTATTTGAAGAAAATGTAATGCTGCCCAGAATTCATTCAAACAAGTTTTTGAAAAAGCTTCTGGTTGTGGAAAAATTAGATGTAGTATAAGTTAAGAGACCAAGAATTACTAAATGGCAAAAATATCGCAATCATTTTTATGTGTCTAATGATGATATTTATAGATATTGGCGTCTATCAATTTATATACCTTTACTAGATGAAATTATTCATGTTTTTGATGTAAGATTTTCTGATGAAAATATGTAGTGTTTTAATCTGAATTTTATAGTTCCTTCTAATCTGGCTCAGTTAATTAATAACCCAATTAAAATAATCTCAAACCATTACAGCAATATATTAAATAGTTCCTCATATATTATAATTTCAGCTAAACTCGAAGGATAACTTAAACTTATAGAAAGTTCTTTATTAGTAAATCCCGAGTTTAAAAATATAAATTCTGCTTATGAGACATTAAATCATTTAGATCAAAATTACTATCCAACACTTACATAATTTTTTAAAATGTTAGTTGCATTGTCTATTTCTGTCGCAACAGCAGAAAGGAGTTTTTCTTCTTTAAGGCTACTGAAAACTTGGTTAAGGGCAAGAATGGGAGAAGAAAGACTGAAAGGGTTGGCTCTTATGTATATACATAAGGATATAAATATTAATACTGAAAATAACATTATAAATATAAAGATTTTCTAAAGAAAAAAAAACGAAAACTTCATTTACAAAAATAAAGTATACCATTAATTTGTAATACCATAATAATATGTTATTTTTTCTTTTATTTCTTATTCAATTTAACTGTGTTCCTAAAGCTACAACTTACTATACATATATCCTATTTGTATACACATATATGGCTATGCGCCCCTCCCCCCAGTGAAAAATTTCTAGATCTTCCCCTGATACTTTTTAATATTAATTTCATGTATACGCTAACGTGACCATATTTTTTTTTCTTCAAAGCGGGACACCTGTACATTTTAATAAGGAAACCACATCATTTTGCGAAAAATAACAATTTTTTTATTGAAATAAA
Source organism: Periphyllus acericola (assembly GCA_949715065.1). NCBI lineage: Eukaryota > Metazoa > Arthropoda > Insecta > Hemiptera > Aphididae > Periphyllus > Periphyllus acericola. The sequence continues at coordinate 13,369,910 of OX454269.1, forward strand.
TATAATAATATATTGAAACTGTTTGTATAAAAAAAGTGTTTTACGTAATACATATATATATATATATATATTACGTAGTTATACTATACGTCTATACGGTATAAATGTATAAATAATGTATGATTGTGATTTGTGATCAATAAATACTTACCACAAGTCGACTTTTCTTAAAGCGGGACATTTTTAGGTTCTTTGGGGACAGCGGGACACTTAGCTCGAAAGCGGGACGTATGGTCACGTTATGTATACCTATAATATGTAATATGTTGCCAAATGCTATATACAATATATATTTAAGTATGTCTAAGTTTGATTTTCAATCAATAAATTCATGATCACAAGTATACGAGTGTAGCTACTTTAACAACAGTATACTCGTATTATAGTGTGTATTCAGAATTTCAGACGACGGACACACTAATAATGGGTTATCTTTTTTTTTATTTGCTTTTTGACATTGTTATTCTTAGACCGGAAATCCTTATCATTTGAACCGATTAATCTAAATACTATTCTCCGATTAATCTTTATAGCATTGATTTAATTAGCATAAATGGATCATTTAAATAAAATATCTCTATTATTTTATTGATTCATTTTTATGTTCAGTACATAAATATGAAATAGACTTAGTGTGTCACTGTGTCATGCTTAATGTTTCACAAAAAATAAAGAAAAAAGTGAAGTATTTAAATTTGGGTATACAAGTATAGTACTGTATAATAAACTCTATTTATTTATTTTTGTTATTGAAAATTTGTTGTTTTACAATTTATTTTGACAATTATTATTACAAATGTGTGTACAATTAATTATAGAACAAAATCTTTATAAAATGCTAAAACTTTATTTAACTAACGCGATAATTCATTAAGTTTTTAACTAATTATTTTTAACTACACTTTAATTTTAATCAATGTAAAATAAATGTGTACTTATGATAATCGTTCGAAAAATATTACAATAATTTAACCTTTACACAAATATATACAATGTGGTGCTGTAACTGGTGCTATTAATGATAGGTCATTATGATATTTGCTAATATAAATATGGGTTTTAACAAATATGTAACCGTCTAAATTCAATATATTTCAATGTATTTCAATATCACGGTAGGATGAACGTCTACAATTTTTAGTTCCGTTTAATTATACACATAGATTTATACGTAATTATATATTTTGGTACAGCGAATTAGTTTACTGACAATTTGGTATATTTTAGCGATGTGAAAACAGTTGATTATCATTTATGTATTTGTGGTATTGTTCATTAATACCAAACCGGTATATTCGATGCCTGAAAATTATGCATTGTCAAAATACGGTTATAAACTCTGTGTAATTATCATCGTAAATTGATTAAGAAATGCAGGGTTTCGAACGCGTGCAGCATGAGATTATTTAATATCACGGTCAAAGTCGATTTATACGTCAGAGTTTATCGTTTCACAACACACATATTTTCGTTTTAATCAATATAAGCATTTAAATTTTTATTTTACGTATTTTAAACACGAAAAGATTAACTATTAACGATTTTTGATATTTAATTTTCATGTGATTACTAAAACAAACTAAATAATTGTCTTTTGTAAATATGAATATTAATAATCGATAAGTCATTACTTATTAGTTATAACTTATAAGTTACTAAAATAGGAACATGTTATGCCAGTTTATTTCTGGTGTAGACAAGTATATAATTTTTATAGTGCATTTCATGTTATTTTAGCGTGCATTAATCCGTTCCATAATTTATACGCACCGTAAATTTACCTTCGGTTTTGTTCATTTCAAACACCGAACACGGACAAAAAAATCAAACTCCTCAGTTCTTATTCCGTTTCCGTGTACGGTGTTTTTCATCCGTTTTATTGCCCTTACACTTTCGGTGTACCTTATTCGAACTACACCGTACACCGAAAACGGACAAATAAAACCGTAGTGTGTGGCCAGCTTTATACTTATGTTACTTATATCAGTTATCACTTAATAATGGTCGAAATCATTGAAAGTAAGCGCTGGCCCCCGTTTCTTGTAAACCGTATCGTAGCATCGTCCATATACTTTGCAATTTGCAAGATCATTATTACACCATCGGTATCGTCGTGTTCAGAATTCTAAATGATCGCAGATTTGTTTTGTTTCTTTTGCGCTAAAAATGTAAATTAAAACTTATATGACAGAAGGTGCAAGATAACACCTTTGCCCCCCAAATAAAAAATGTGGGTTTGAGGGCAGTTTATTCTAACCCAGATTACGCCTATGCATAGCGTGAATACTTGACGACGACCAGTGTGATATCCGTTTTTTTTTTATATCTTTTACCAGGTGGACCATTTCAGTTTTACGAATAATGACACATTCCGTATGAAGTACCTTATAAACGACACTTATTGGGAACAGAAAAACGGACCAATATTCTTCTATGCTGGAAACGAAGGAGCAATCGAAGCGTTTTGCGAGAACACGGTAAGAGTCGTAAAACAATTTGCGTTAATAGTTAAAAAAATAGACGAAACTCCTAGGTCGGAAGGGGTCTACGGTCGGGTGAGATATGGAGATATGGGTCTTTTAAACATGAAATCAATGTTATTATTTTTCTCGAAAAAACGATTCTGAGTGAAAGAAGTCGAGTGGATTAGTTTATATTTCTAAAGATGGTCGATATAGTACAGTAGAACCAAATTTCTTAAAATAAGGTAGGTTGAACTTTTAATGTTCTGGATTTTGCAAAAAAAAAAACGTTCCAAAAATTATGAAATTTCTATTAATTGTTGATATAAGTACTCTTGATAATATCGATATTTTGGTAATGTATTATGTATTATGTATGTTTCGAGTGGCTACGATAAATATTTATGTATAGAACCGAATAAAGAAAATATTATGAAAAATTGAAAGTGAATAGTGAATAGTGCATTAGTACTGGACGGTACAGGGTTTGATTCTCGATCTCAGTTGAAGTTTTTTGCAATTTTCGGTCAATCTCCCCAAAGTACCAAATAGATGAAATTTCCTATCAGAAAAATACCATTTTTGGGTAAATCGGATAAGTCCTTCTGGTCGAAATCGTTTACATGCAGAAAAAAAGACACATCATTATAAAACCAATATATTCCTGGTATCACTCAGAATAAAAAAAAAAAACAGTCCATGAATTGCTTAAAATTTCGCTACGAGTATATCGCAATAATATAAGAATGCGTATACGATACGAAATCCAGAGCCAACGTTGTTTTACGGGTTGGGTGTTCGAATCGGAGTGTTCGCGGGGCGTATTTATAAGCGAGTTTTGCGGTGCTATCAGATCTCATCAGTGCGCCAGAAAACAATTTGATGTACAGTCCGCCGCGAGTAATCAAAAATATATTTTAGAAACTTTTTTTTCGTTTCATTTTCATCTCTGATTTAATAATCACCGAACACTTAACTTATATATGTATATAGAAGCACACCATACATATATGAGCAATAATAATATGAACAATTTACTTCTTCCGGTCGTTCGCGTTTCGAGTTTTGGTTTTTCAACGATAAAAAAAATTATAATAAAATACTCGCTCTTTACACGATTGTCATCGCTGAACGTGACCCTTGCGTGTACGAAATTGCGCTGCAACAGGGTTTCATGTGGGAGATAGCCGAAGAGTTCAGCGCCCTGCTCGTGTTCGCTGAGCACCGGTACTACGGCGAGTCGATGCCGTACGGGCCCAAGTCGTATGAAGACGGCGCCCGATTGGGATATCTGACCTCGGAACAGGCACTCGCCGACTACGTGGACTTGATCACATACTTGCGGCACAACGGGTCGTACTCCGCGAAACATTACCGGCAGCTTTTCGGAGTCGGCAGCATTCACGACGATACACGCGTATTGACGGACGCCATGGGAGACGTTAACGCTACGGATTCCATCGATTCGAACCCGGTGATCGCTTTCGGCGGCTCGTACGGCGGTATGCTGGCCGCCTGGTTCCGGATCAAGTATCCCGCGATCGTCGAAGGGTGGGTCAAAGTGTTTTTTTTTTTTTTTTTCGTACGATAACTATAGTGAAAACGAGACCATACTACGATTTGACTACGTTACATCAAAACTTTATTAAAAAATTAATTGAATAATATTTTGCGTAAAAATATGGTGTTCTCATTTGAAAAACAAAAGTTTGTACTGCATCAAAACTAAATAAAAAGTGTAAAACATAGTTTTTATGGTAACTTGAACATTGAAAAAAAATTTCAAAATAAAGTATTTTTACGGCCAAAAACGGGGAAGAGCACGTTTAAAAAATCACCCTGTTTAATGAAGTGTAAATCTATAAATATGAAATATAAATCGTTTTATGTATAGGTATAAATCTATAATATCACATAAACTGGACTGTTGGTTGATTATTTAAAATTTGGACAGAAGTAAAGAAGGGTGGTTTAGAGATTAATAATAAAATATATCTGTACCGTGTTAACCGTATGTATTCGTATTCCGTGATAAGATATTATACAGGGTGCGGCGTAATGGACTCCCATATTTCAAATAATCATTATCACGTAATTAAACTGATTAGATTAAAGTGGTTTATTTCGCTAGATTAGATTATTAATAAGGTTTTTAGTCGTCAGTTCGTCACCATGCCGTGGTCTGGTGAACAACGTGGTTTCGTTATTGAGGCATTTTTCAAAAACGCTGAATGTGTAATTGCGACACAGAGAGCATTTCGCACCCGGTTCAGTTTGAATCCAAACAAAGTGTCCCTGATCGGAAAACGATTTTGAATTGGGTACTAAATTTAAGAGCAACGGGATCTGCAATGCCTAAAAAACCGGTTGGACGTCCCAAGTCCGTGAGAACACCGGAAAACATTGCCGCAGTAAGAACATCGATAGAGCAGTCTCCGTCCGAAAAATGTTTCCTGATCGCTTGATCTCCTTAAGGGAAAACATTACATGGCCTCCTCGCTCCCCTGATTTGAGCCCATGTGATTATTTCTTATGGGGATACCTCAAAGCTGAAGTTTTCAAACATCGACCAAGAACCACTGAAGAACTAAAAGAGGCCATCTGTCAAGAAATCTCCGCGATTCCACTCGATATGCTGACGAAAGTGATGGAAAACTTTCGAGAACGGCTCCATATGTGCGTTGCTCGTCAAGGCAATCATTTAGACGATATCATTTTTAAAAAATAATTTAAAAAAACCTTATATAATATAGTTTTTAAAAATAAAAATGTTTTTTCTTTATCTTGTATCGTTTTTTTTTAATTCACTTCGGAAATGTGGGAGTCCATTATGCCGCACCCTGTATATGTTTTATTTAAATAGGCTTTTCACAAAATTAACTAGTATTTATAATTATTAATTTATATCAAGTTACTGATTAAATATACCACTTATCAGCACGGCCATTAGTAATCACTCTCAAACACACGGTGGATATTTTAAACTATTGGGTATATGGAAACGTGTTAGCCAAAATTGACTACATATAAAATCGTTCAATGACAGGTAGCCATATTTCGACGGACAACACGGTGATAGCGGAATAGTATCAGAGTACCTTTCCTTGAATAGGGAATTAGTCCATTTCAATTCTCTACAAGCCGCATTATTTAGGGAAAATCCTTAACTTCTAAAAACGTTAAAAAATCCGCATTATTGAGCTCACTACTTTTATAAGAAAAAATAAAAAAAAAACCTCGATCTCGTTTTTCTTTATTGATACGTCAAGTCTTCAAGTATGTTTTAACTCTTTAGTAACTACAATTTGATTTAATAGATCTATAGCGTCGTCAGCACCGATTTGGCAGTTTACAGGGATGACGCCGTGTAACGCATTCTACAGAGTTACATCTTCGGTGTACAAGAAGACGAGCGCTGAATGTGGTTTGACAATTTTAACATCGTGGAAAGCTATTGACAATGTTACGGCAACAGGTATCGTGTTTTATTTAAATTATTGCTTACTGTTGTCGCGTTTTCTCTTCGTATTCATTTTTTTAATTAAAAATACAAATCCATTAATATTTCCATGATTTATTTGTAGCCGAAGGAAAAGGGTATCTGTCACACAAATGGAAACTGTGTTCCCCGTTGACGAATGATGATGATGTCTCAAAATTAAAAGAATGGTTGTCCGAAGTATATGTGAATTTAGCGATGGTAAATTATCCATACCCGGCTAATTTTTTGGCACCATTACCGGGAAACCCAATTAAGGTAAACGTGATATTTTATCGTAGACAGAGAGAAATATGTATTAATCGTATTTTTATGTATGTTTCATAGCAACTTTGTAAACCGATGAAAAATCACAAAGAAGACGACCTAACGCTTTTAGGTTCACTTTTCAAAGGACTAAACGTTTACTTTAATTACACTGGTTCATCTACATGTTTAAATTTTTTGTCCTCAACTCCGTCATTGGATGCAAAGGGATGGGACTATCAGGTATAATATTTAGACACACAAACTACTTCTATATTAAAATAAATTATTTTATTTCATCTTCAGTCGTGCACAGAAATGGTCATGCCAATGTGTTCCAATGGAATAAAAGATATATTCGAAAAAAAACCATGGAATTTCGAAGAATTCGCTAATTTTTGCCAAAACACTTACAACGTCCAGCCCAGTATTGACATTATCGAAAAAACCTACGGCGGTAAAAATTTAAATGCTGCTTCTAACATAATATTCAGGTAAATTGAGTTATGCCGATATAAATTATTATCTGCATAAAATTATCTATAGAAAAATAATGTCAATAATAAAGTCGAGCAACGTGATAACTAAGTGTTATACCTTGGGTTTGGATTATTATTTTGCTTTTAACAAGAAAATGAAAAAAATGCCACGGTAAAAGAACTAAGAATTTTTTAGTTTTTGACCAATCGTGATCATGTCGATAAGTGCATACTAGACATTAAAGTTCTTAACTGACAACTGTGCACTGAGTACTTTGTAATTTTAATTTGTCGATTACAGTAACGGTCTGTTGGACCCATGGTCGAGCGGCGGAGTGTTGCAAAACATATCGAAGACCGTGCGTGCAATGATAATACCCGAATCCGCACATCACTTGGACTTGAGGGCGGCGAACGCCAAGGACCCGGACTCGGTGGTTAAAGCCCGGAAATTTTACAAGAATTGGATTAAGAAATGGATATCCCACTACCGGAAAAATTCATCGCGGGATTCGGTCGACTCCATTTCGTCTAAACAACAATAATTATTCAGTTATAAATATTTAATACATACTACATATACTATACGAGTATTGCAACAGAAAAGTTTATTCCGACGACGATATTTTTTCGTGGCGATTCCAACACCCTCGCCGTGGAACACGTTCCAGACGATTACCGTCTTTATGTAACTGCCTTAACATTGTAATATTTTATATAATAAACTAGCTTGACGGAAAATAAGGATAAGTTCATTAAAAACTCGATTTTTTAAAACTATTATTATGAATGATAATGAGACCATGTTTGATAAAAATATATTTGTTGGTTGGTACTTGGTATAATGCTAATTTGTCAATATTCGATAAATCATTTATTGCATCGATAAAATAAGTGAAATAAATATACTATCGATAAATATTGGGGGAGGGGGGGGAGTGTAAATAAATATCATATTGTTAAATTTTGTACCTGTTCACCAGATTGAGTGTTAATAGATTCAGAAAATATATTTGTGTTGTGTCAAGACTAGTAAAAATAAAGTCATCGACTCAACCATTGTGAGTGCTAAATGTTGAAATGTCCATTTCTACAAAGGCTACCGCTAAGTATAAACATGTGCGTGTTTTTAGGTATTTTTTTTTTAAATTATTTACAATCGTATGCGAAAATATTTCATAGACTTATAGTTTTCTATAAACCTATTATAATATATAAATATATCATAAGCACAAAATTAAAATAAATAAAAAAATAGATGAAATTAATTTTTACGATGTCAGCCTAATTCTGTGTCTTTAAAGTTTTAAGTTAATAGATCTAATACTACAATTATCTGTGAACATAATGCAGTTGGCAGACAGTTAGCCAAAACCGTACGATGGGCAAACTGCCTACGCCTATAAAATACGTATTAATTAATGCTTATAAATTGGCACGTGTTGCAAGTGTGGTGAAGGTTTGGTTACCTATCGTTCAGTTTTCAATGAGCAATACATATTATAATATTATACAATATCTTGTCGGAGGACTTAATGTAGGTAATGATCACAGAAAATAATAAATAATTTTAATTAATTCAAATAATGTTATTAGTTATTACTTATTACAATTATCTGCATGCTTATTAAAATTAATATAGTCAATTAGAAAATATGGTGTACAAATTAAAATATTATTTTAAGCCAATATTTTTGCATTTGATATTTTAATAATATTTGTGGTTCACTTGAATTAATTAGTATTTAGCAGTGATAATTCATCAACTTTTTAAATTTCACCAGGAATTTCATAATCAGGGTAAAGTGCCAAGAAAAAAAGTTTCTTACAGTATGTTAATATTGGAGTCTTATTTTTATTATTTGTGTAATAAAGATTGATTTAATTTAAAAAAAGTACGCAATGATAAATAAATAAATGCAACTATTTCGTTTTGTCATCAATAACGTCTTTGTGGTCTAATCGATCTGATTTTAAATATATCTTTCGCTTTTTGAATTAATTGAAAAAAAAACCAATTAAAAATATAGGTTTTAATATTTTATCAGTATTAAAGTAATTGCATATATTTACGAATTTCGGAATTATAGATAAATAATTCGTGATTATTTCGATATCGCGTCATCTTTACATATACTACCTGCAAATTAGATTGTATTTAATTGCTTACGTTTGACTTCTGTCATATTTTATAACTATTCCTTTATAACGTGAGCTGTGTTCTGAACGCAAAACATAATCGTCATATAGGTAAAGACAAGGCTATAATATTATAACATTGTCACTCCCTCCAGTATAGTGACTCAATTCCCTTTTTCTCGTTCCCTTACTTATTAATTGTCGTACCTGTTTGTCTATTTAATGTCTGATATTCTTTTCTTATTGTTTTGATATCATCCTATCATACATTCTCTCTACCTAATATTACATATTGTAATTATGCCTCACGGTTAAATATAATAATAAGTTATAAAATTTACCTAGCAGAAATTTACATTAGTCAAAACGTGTGCCGCCGTGTTACCGCCGTCTGCAGATGATTAGCCGGAAATCATTGACAACGAAACATTGAAAATTATGTAGTAGTAGAGTAGTAGACACATGGGAATCCCATTTGACTCCAGTTCTACCAATTTTCCTATGCCCATTCAAATTTCTTCCCACTTCATTCAGACTTAGGATTGCCTCAAGGACGGTTTGGTTAAAAATGTGCTAGTAGTTGGAAATCAAATAGTAGAAAATGGAAAACCCAGGGATGCATTTAGTGGGGAGAAATGGTGACACTGCCCCGAACGCCAACCTTTTGTGATGGAAATTTGTTCACTTTTTTGTTTCAACTTTTAAAATTTAAATTGTGTTAAACATAATATGATGAATTATATGCAGGGACCGAGTGAGTGGCATACACTCAATTTTATCTTCAAAGAGCGGAGGGGGTTTATGAAATGATTAAAAAATATTTAAAAAAACCCTCACTATTATAAAACCAATAGTTTCTTTTCTTTCCTAAAAATCTAAAAAGTTCATGAGGATCTATCTCCCATATGCTCCTTGAGTAGGTGGCATGACCCCGTAGGGGGCGCCAATTGTTTTTTTGCCCCGGTGCGCAAAATGTCTAAATGCGGTACTGGGCCGCGAATCCGATACAGTGACACAGATTATATTATAATACCGCATTTCGAACCAGTGACAAACTTAATAAATATTTCCGATCTGATCCATATGAGAATTACGAAATACCAATGCGAACCGACCACACGCGGAAGAATATGTTATCATCATCGCACGTATTTCGGCCCAAGAATTTGAGACACGAGATTACACGTCATGTCAAACGTATCAATATGTTTCAGTCGATTACCACCAGTGCTTGGGTTTTCTAGCGCTAAAGAGTACTGAAATATGCATTATTATATGACCTAATAAAAAATCTTAAACTAAGCAGTGTATAATATTCCCTAAAAACACGAATAATTGCAAAAAAAAAAAAACAATCGTTTTTATTTAATTCATACAATTAATTGATTTAAAAATGTTTTAATTTTATTCTCCTGTTGGCAATTTAATCAATTAATTAACAAATGTTTAATAATTATTTATGAATTAATATATATGTATTACACGAATATATAAAACATGAGAATATTTCTATTCTAGACACAAAACTTTTTTCTATAATTTTCGTTACAACTACGAAATTTATGAAAAACACAAGATAAATCAAATATAAAGCACGTAGGGGAAAAATAGCACCGAGACTAGAGAAGTAGCACCACGAAGATCGAATTGTTTTGAAATGAGTAGCTTTCTCTAATATTATTATCAGTGCGTTCTACAATTGTTTAGCTGTAGTGCAGCTGTAGCCAAGCCCGAGTTCGGATTGTTACAGTAATATGCGCCAATGTTGGTATTTGAATTACGCGTGTATGACATCCAGCGAGTGGGTTAATCAGCCGTGCCAGTCATAAGTCGAGCAGCCAAAACGTGCACAGTTATATTATAGTATTATATAATGTATATATATAGTCCGGGTTTGAGCAAGGTGGAAAACATTTACATTCCTCAAATTTACATACAATACATTGCGAAACTATTTGCCACGTGTGTGCCGTACAACAAAGACGTATACATACTTGTACAACATTTTCTAAATAATTGTTGTTGTACGTGTAGCCCATTTATATATACATAGTATTGTTTTATCCTGCTGTTGTCGTATACTTGACCTGCGAGAATTCGAGATAAGATCGCTCGAATAACACCACGTCGATTATGGTAATTTGTTCGTAAATGCGTTTTAATAAATAATTATTGTTACCCACCTGGAGCAACGCAACGGTTGTGCAGCTGCGTTTTTTGAATGTGACTATTGCAGTACCTATAGACTGACCGCCAACACGAGCGGAGTATAATATTTTATCGGCCGAGATACGTCGCAGGACACCATCACGTTCTAAATGAACGTATGCCTTATCGAGTGCGGAAACAACAACAACAGTTGCTGCAAAGTCGCGAGTAGTAAGTGTATACTTGTACGGTGTATCGCGCTCACCAGGTCTGTTTTAACAGCACACCTCCGAGGACGTGGACTAGTTTAGATTTTTAATTTATTTTTATTTTTATCGGAATTCAACGCATCCGATATGCTCGTAATCCCGTGCGTGCAGATATTGATGGTGTTCGTCTTTCACTACGTCACCAGCGTGCATAAATACGCGACTAAGTATATCACATTGCCGGTGAGTAAAGTCGTGATGTATATTTTTATAATATAATGATTTGTGATGACGTACTCGTATACTTCGTGAATTTTCCTGCTTTCGGGGGTACCTACGTATTACACACCGATAAGTATATTATAGTTGAATGGGTCAGCGGACAAAGGTGTTAACTGCAATTTTTGAAATTGTTCAGGAACGCTTCTTTTGTAACTAACTATGAAACGGAAATAATAATACATGGATAAAGGGCGTTAAAATCCATTATCACTATTTGTTATATTATGGAATGTTTACATGCATTTCTACCTTTACGTTTTATCCACTACAACTAATGGTTAATTCCTCTAATAGCACTTTTACCTATCCATTTTTAATTTCGGCAGTCATGAACTAAAACGTTTTCAGACTTTGATGCAATGTGTGTTACGATTTTGTTCATGCAATAAAATGCATTTACAAAAATATATCAGAACAGTTATATCCACTGACCGCTTCAGTAATGAACACTAAGGATTCGGCGAGTAACATAGACTGAACACTGTTTGCGGTATTTGGTGCACGGAATTTTCTTTGTGTACACCGTTGTAGATTCTATACGGAGCGAGCACTGTATTTGTTTCACCATGATGTGTATTTTTTTTTTATTTTTTGTGTCTTAATAAAACTGAACCAAAATTTATTTTATGTTTTAAAAAAAAAAAAAGTTTATCGGAATTTTTTTTTTATGCATCAGAATATTAAATTTTAACGAAGTTTGTTGAAGTATCCGAATATTTATTATCACTTTGATTAAATGGTGTTAGTATTATTTTGTTGTCTGAAAACTTATCTGTAAGGGGCTTAAACATAAGCCAGATATATATATTAGCAACACATACATTATAATATAATAGTTTCAACTGTTATTGATAAATTAATCAAATAAAAGTCCATTTTATTGATTGCTCAAGTCTGTCTCACTAACCTGGAGATGAAATTATTGCGTACCTTTAAGAAAATTGTAATATAAACATTTTTTTTCTGTAGAAACTGATCCACCCGATTACCCGATCACTTTTGATGAGAATTGTTTTTTGAAACCAATTATGGTACATCGATTGATAATTTAATAAAACGATTCGCTTATATCCGTCACACTTCCCTGTACCCTGTATTCCACCCGAACTTTTTGACCCAACCAGCTGTGACTCATCCTTTTTTCTGATGAATATTTGTTACGGTTTTTGATGATTATCCGTGTGATGATTATTACAATACAGTTCACAGTGATCGTTCAACATGAACAGACGTTCATTACGTTCGTCCGTTATCATTAAGATTTCACTAATGACTATTCATTTTAAATCCAAACATGTCTCAGAATATTTCTAAACGATATTTTATTCTTTTCGTCATAATCTTCACCTATGAATACCAGTAACAAAAAAAGTGACTAAGTGTTCCAACATAACACCATCTCAAGACACATTGCCAATCTGCTGGGAATATTCTCCAAGTAACCAATTTTCCATTGCACCTCCATTTTATATAAGTAGAGGCTACACATTTTCCACGCTCAAAAAGTCATTACTTGATCTTATCAAACCATGGGGTATACATTTATAAAAAATATTACAATACATTTGATTATTCGCACTGACGGAGACCGCACAACTATAATTATTATAATCTAGTTGAAGCCTTGAAAGTGGGTATCTAACCGATAATGATCAAATCAAATTCCACTCATTCATGCCTAAGCCGTTGAAACCGTACGCTGTATTTATCAGGTACCCATCCATAACGGTTGAAGATATCCAAGTTAGCACACGATCACAAATATTTTACACCGTATCACAAAATGATACATATTGACTTAATTGCGGATTGATTTAAAAGTTGCCAAAAATCATTGCGACTCTTTCAAAAGAGACTTGCTTCCCCACACCAAAGTTAAAATAGAATTTTCAAAGTAAAAACTCTCCCCTCCACAATACATGTCAATGAAAATTTGTCCCCTAGCTGTGTCAAATGTCAGATAACCATCACACTTCGGGCTGCACCAAACCATCATCAGAAACCGCCAAGGGTGGCTATACACAGCCTTATATAAAATATGTCTTGTGTTCGAACAATTGTGAGCTATGTAATAGTTTTTACTGAAAGTTTTTAAAAAAAAAATGATTACAATATTATTTGAGTATATTTGGAGCACCTCTACTGGAAAATAATTTTTATCAAACTATTGAACGTAAAATATAGTAGCATTCATCGCTATTATGTTGTCGGCCCTTATATAATATTATGATAATTTCATATCATTGTAATGAGTATTATGAGTATTTATGACGATCCCCACGTAGTATAGTATATAATTGTTTGTATCTTACTCGTATGTCATTTTAGTATTGTGTTAATATAATTTATTATTTTATCTTAAAAACAGTTTGAAAATAGTTGAAACGTTCATAACAAGTAGAAAAATTAATTCGTGGATTCTAATAATGAATGTACTTGATTTTAGGTTGATCACTTTAGTTTTGCCAACAATGACACATTCGAACTGAAATACCTAGTTAACAACACATATTGGGACGTCGAGAAAGGGCCGATATTCTTTTATACTGGTAACGAAGGACCGATTGTAAACTTGATCCATACTGCAGTGAGTGCTTAAAGTATTATTTGTTTGGAATAACACATTGCGTGTACCGAACAGCGCTTCGCTTCGAGTTTGTGTAGTTCCTTCTTGGTTCTCTGTATTAATTTTATTAACGCGTCGAAATATGATGGTCAGTTGATTGAGGAAATCTAAAAAATTAATCTTCAATTTCAATCAAACTCAACCCTCGTAGGTCATACGTATAAATAATAATAATAAAAAAAACGACATAATATTAACTGATATTAACTGACTCTCTCAAACTATCTGGTGTTATCGCGAAGTCGTAAGGGATTTTCCCAAGAAAAATCAACGAACCACATATTATTATAGCAAATAAGACTTGAAAGTGTATAATGGCCACAAACTATAGGGTTTCATGCGGGAAATATCGAAAGAGTTCAACGCGATGGTCGTGTTCGCCGAGCACCGTTACTACGGTGATTCGATGCCCTACGGAAACGATTCGTTCAACGACCACAAGAAATTGGGCTATCTGACTTCGCAGCAAGCGATCGCCGACTTTGTAGACCTAATAATGCACTTAAGGGACGACCTCGCACCAACGGCTCGCAAGCGACCCAACCCGGTGATCGCGTTTGGTGGTTCGTACGGAGGAATGCTGGCCGCCTGGTTGCGCATGAAGTATCCTGCTTCCGTTGAAGGGTCAGTATACATGTTCTTCTTCTTCGGTTTTATAATTCATTAAGAAGGTTTGCTGCCACCGTCACTGTTCTCCAATCTTCCCGATTCTAGATTCTATCTTCCCAATCCTATAATTCTAGAATTTCCAAATCCTTCTTCACCCTGTATGTCAATCTATTTCTTGGTCTCCCTCTGGATCTTTTCCCGCTCGGTTGCCATTCTATTGCTGCACTTACATTTGTGTTTTTAGTTTTTCGCATCACGTGTCCAAACCACTGGAGTCTTTGGCTTTTAAGATAGCTTGTTAGCAATGGTACCTAAGTGATTTTTCTTATCTCTTTATTTTTCCTTCCTCGCTATGTGTGAAGTTCGCTATCAAAATAAGGACCACATATCCGTTTTAGTATTTTATTTTCAAACTTTAGTAGCTTCTTTTCTAGTTGACGAGTAGTGAGCCATACTTTGCACCCATAAGTTACCGAGGGCCTTATGATGGTCATTTTTAACCTAATCTTAGTCCTTCTAGAGAACAGCTTTGACTTGAAGTATTTATAAAGTGCGAAATATGCCCTCTCCGCTTTATGTATGCTATTCACAACTTCGAGACGCCAGTCATTGTTGTTAGTGATAGTTGATCCTAGATACTTAAGCTGTCTGACTTTTTCGAATACATGATTCCCAATTTCTATGTTTGTTCCTCATTTGGTAAAAGTTCCATTACTTCCGTTTTTTCTTGATTTATTTTCAAGCCAATTGATTCAGCTTTCTCTATGAGTGTGCTTGTAATTTGTACTACTATTTCCTAGCTGTTCCCTATCAGGTTAAGATCTTCCGCAAAGTCCAGCACATCAATTCGTGTAGTACCATTGCTAGTCCTTAAGTTGTTTTCTTGGACACTACGTATTACTTTTATAGTGCTATATTTTACAGCAACGGTGAGAGCGCATTTCCTTGTTTCAGGCCAGTAACTACTTCAAATTCTTCAGATAGGAATTATCTGGTCAATTCTCACCTGGTACTTCGTACCACGCATGCACATTTTTGTAAGTGTGTAGGTGTCATTGATACGTTAGAGAACACACAGGTTTTTTTTTGTAGGAATACACTTTATTAAACAGGATTAATATATATAAAAATCTTGTAGAAAACTTTCTTGCGTGCTTCGGCAGCTGGTGCTGGTGGTCTAGAATGCTCTCGTAATCTGTCGATAAAATTCGGCCCAGCACATTCCGAACACACATGGTCTATTTTTTAAGTTGTGATAATTATAATATATTATCATACATAATATGTTTCAAATTTATCTTAAGACAATATTAATCAGTGACTTATGGTTACTGAGCAAAATTTGAAAAGAAGGCGTGAAATTTCGTCACAATTTTGTTAGGTTCGTAATTATGTACAGTTTCTTGGAATATAAAAGAAAACAAATGTAAAGCGATGTAGCGAAGATCTAAAGACTACAAATACGAAAGTTAGATATTCGACCATAACAGTTTCATAGTACCTAACATAGTTATGAAAATTTAAAAATCAATATGTACGATAGGTAAAAATCGTACTTTAGATAATTATTAAGATAGAAATAATGTGACTATTGATATTCGTACGGATAGGACGACATTAGTTCATCTCTATAAAATATAATTGTTGTAAGCTATAGATATACATGCATTGATGTGTTATTGCATTATATGCAATACGTCTGTTCACGTACAAGCGCTACAAGAGTGGCCGAACCCCTTATTGCAGAAACCCCATAAGTGACATAAATTGTAAAACAAATTTTTTTTTATTTTCTTATATTGTATCAGTAGATGTATGCGTCTTATTTATGCGGCTAATCGCGTCTTTGAAATAATTTGTTTAGAGCAGAAACCCCACAAGTGACATCGCATAGGGGATTTCTGTACTAAAATAATTATATTATCGTTTTTCTTCAAATATGGAAAAACAGATCGTATCTATACACCCCAACTTATCATAGAGGCTAGCAGGTGTGGTCGTTTCTCTGTTCACAAAGTGCAAACAGACAAAATTCTGAGTTTTAAAAACTGGTGGCCATCTTCGTACAAGAAAACAGTAAATTCAGATGAAACTTCAAGAAGAGGAATTCATAAGAACGACAGAATTACATTCAAAATATCTTCGTACAAACACATTATTTTAAGACATCGCTTACCTGGAAAAGTGGAAGTCAAGACCTTCATAAATGGTCTTTGTTCATCTACGTTTACTTTTAGAAAAACCAATCAATCTCCTGACCTGCCAACTACCAAAGCCTACTCTACTGGGAAAGTTCCAATAAATAAAAAAAATAAATGACTTGAAAAAGCTTTCGGAGTATACTTCACACTATTCAGATTTTTATAATATTATTTTAAGTTGGCCAACATCAGCTCAAGAGGAAAGTTTGGACGAATCAGAATATGAAGTACAATAATAATTAAAACATTTTAAAATGTAATTAAATTGTAAAATATATATATTTGATACTTTTAAACAACTGTTTGTAATAATTTAATATTTAATAGTTTATCAAAAGTCTAGTTTGTTAATTTTTTCTTTAATTAAACTTATAATTACCTTAAAACTAGAAAATTAATGTTGTTAATGTATTTTATTGCAGGAACACGATAACTGCAAAGGGTAAGGGTTTAAATTTACCTTTTCCCTTCAACCTTGGTGAGTATATGAGTATTTTCGGTGTTTTGTATAGAACCATCATCTACTTCCAGGAATGAAAAAAAAAGCTTTTAGGAAAATGAGAAGTTTTTAATAATTTCTCGAAAGTTTAAATTTCAGTACTTAAGGGATTTCTGTAATAAGCGATTTACTTAGTAAACTCATAGATTAAACGATTTTTAATTTGAAAATAAAAATTACAATAGGGTGTTGCGGCTACCAACGTATATTATTATTCATCCTGATGCTACGAAATTGCATATCCAACACGCCGTGTTTAAAAATGCACATTTCATGTGATAGAATTTTTTTGAATTTATCCTGTATACAAAAATAGAACCCATCATTAATTTGAGTGCGTTTCTGTGAAATTTAATAAATTGTATTATTTAAAATAAAATATTTTGTCTTTGCCATTTTCTTTAAGTAAAATATAAAAACAACAAATTCTGAACAGTGAGTTTTATATAGATTAATATGAATAAATATGAATATGATAAAAATGAATAACCTATCTGCAATCGTGTTCCAAACCATAGTTCTGATTCAGATATATCTTAATTTTTATTAATTGGATTTTTCTATTTGCTTTTAATGAAAAAAATTTTTAGAGCTATAGCGTCTTCAGCCCCGATATGGCAATTCACCGGGATGACACCATGCAACGATTTCTATAAAGTGGCATCGAGGGCCTACAGAAGTAAAAGTGCCGAATGCGCAGCAACAATTTCAAATTCTTGGAAAGCTATCAATAATATCACAAACACCGGTAAATTTAATATCGAATTGAGCCTCACAGCCGTGTATAATGGTAGTAATAATACTCGAGTATTTATTTTTTCAAGTGCAATTTTAACCATTAGATTGCAACAACGATACTGTAGTTCAACGTGATTTAATGTTATCAACTTATGGGATTTTAAAACTTCCTGAACGTCATTATGCTGTGACCGAAATGGCCTTAAACTTTAGAGTATACTTAGAGTATACCTTTATATTATTTTATACTTTTCTGTTTCAATAAATGTGTTGATATACTCCTAACCATAAGACATTTGACGGCCGTACACGAATTTAGCAGCTTTAAGCACCCCCGTTTAGCCATAGAGTTCGATTTAGAAAATTGCACGATGGCCTTCATTGCGTACTATTGACCCGAAATCCGTTGAAACGTGACCACACAATATTATGTCTCTCCGTAGGATCCGGCAAAATGTGGTTGAAGGAGAACTGGATTTTATGCAAACCATTGAAGAACATTGCCGACGTGACACAACTCAAGGCTTGGGCCACCGGGGTGTACGAATACCTGGCCATGAACGACCTGCCGTATCCTTCGTCTACGATCGAGGTACCTACAATATAAGTTCTGCAACCCCGGTGGTATATTATCACGACGGTGTGGGCATGTATCTGAAAAGTGACGTGAGTGGTAAAATCGATTTCTATCCAATCGGTATGCCGACGAATACCGTGTCGATACGTTTTTTTCATAGTTTTCTATTTCGAATTCTCAGGAGAGCGACCCCTCTTTGAACACCTTAAATTGTCGCGGTTGTTTAGTCACGAAATAATTTTCGTTGTTCCTAGACCAGTGCTACCATTTACCAAATTTTCAGTTCGAAATTTTTTCACTGACCTAGTCACATGTACATGGTGGGGGGCACAGGTGCAACTAGAGTCCAAATACTGAAGATGCTGAATTAATGTTATGCTTACCATCAGCTACCCCAGATACTATTCCTTTTTACAATTAAAAAAACTCTCAGTAAGCTACATAATATTTATTTTGTATTAGAAGTATAAAAACGGATGCCACTTATATAAAATCACAGTTATTGGTCGATGACTTCAATTTTTACACATTTTATATTACGCTCCATCCAACTTAGGTTGAAACTGTAATTCGAACTCACAAATCTGCATAGTTTATTTCACCGTTTTTAGATTCCGAACGAAGCGATTAACCATGGTTTCTTACTATGTAATGTATAAGGTAAACTGATGAAGAGTAAAAACAAATAGGAACATTTACAGCACACTGATAAATCGATTTATTTTTTCGTCCCAAATTAAAAATAATAATCGAAAAAACTTGACATTTTCATTGAATGCTTAAATTATTATTATTCGCTATCGATGGTATAATTTTCAAAAGATTTTGACCATTTTTTGATCTTTGTATTCATAGATATTTGAAAATATTATGTTATTTAAGATATTTTTCGTAATATGGCGATGAAATGGTTATAGGTTTGACGAAAAATCATGAAAGTGTAATAAAAAGTTCCTCATACTTATTTCTTACTGATTATTGAAAAAAAAGCTGAACATTTTTATAAATAATACACATAATTAACAGTTTACACATAACATGTCGCACCGCATTACTGCATGCATATGTGTATCACAGTAGTGTCAGTGTATGTTCGAGCGCCTTCAAACTCAACCCGTCGGTTATTGGTAATTTTTAGATTTTTAAACTTTTATTAACATTTACCGTCAATGGCTCGAAAAAAAGATATATGTAGGTATATTACATATACAGTGGGTTCCGCTTAATGTGATCACTTTGGTGCAGGTCATTTTGATTCTATTAACCGGTTGATTCTATAAAACATTTATAACATTTTTTTCATAATTCAATCTTTTAATACAATTACATTTTTATTTAAATTAACATACATATTTAATAATTTATAAGACATAAAATTATTTATTTTTACATTTTTTTTATTTAATGGTTCTATATTTAGGTATACATTTATGCTTAAATTAAAATTTAAGGAAATTTTCAGAGCTAATGCGGCTTCTCTTTGAGAATATTTATCCAACTTATCATAACGAACGAGTCTTTTTTTTCTTTTATTGTCAAATCTTTTCGCTTGGTCGACATTTCAAAAAATACGTCTGATCATGAACTGAATAAACTAAATGACAAAAGTACACGACGCACAAATTGAATGACATAATTCAACGTACAACGGTATACTGCCATACTGATAAGTTCAAAAATAAAATGGGTTTTATAAATTAATCAGTTTGAAATACCATAAAAACGATAGATTGTTAATATAAGATAGATAAGATAGATAAGATAGATAGATAAGATTGTTCATAAAAGTGATTCAATTATCCGGTAACTAGTGATTCTAATAAAAGGTCAATTTAACATAAGTAACATACAATTTGGTTTGGGATTTTCATTTTTGATTCTAATAAACGGTTGATTCTATAAACCAGTGATCAGTGATCACATTAAGCGGAACCCACTGTATTTATATTTTTCTAACGCGCTGACTTCTTAGGTCATATAAGCTATAAACATTAGACTGCGAGAGGTGGGTTAATTCCATGATAAGCCCCTCCCCCCTACATGACGCCACTGTTAATGCCGTTCACCACGCCACTGTGTAAGTTGACATCGGTATAACAGTAATAATAATGGTATTAAACAAAATACGTTTGCCGTTGTTCGCTTTCATGTTGTTATTGATAGTTTGGCACGCGTTTGCAGAAGCTGTGCCAGCGGATCACCTACCACGGGGTCGACGACGAAAAGCTATTGATGTCCGTGTTCCGCGGGCTGAGCGTGCACTTCAACAGCACCGGTGGGTCTGAGTGCTTAGACTTCGAGAATGTGGACCCTGAATCGACCACGCGGGGCTGGCGCTATCAGGTGAGGATGTGGGATCGGTGGTTTTCTAACGCCGATAAATTGATACAATTACGTATACCAATAAACGAGACGTGCATACGTCGTCTGCAGAAAATGTAACCGTTTAAGACAGATATATTACGTGAATTAAATACGTTTTCAAATAGATTGTCACGCCGATTTATAAAAGTAAATTCGAATATTTAAATTGAAAATACTATTGAAAATTTAGAAACTATAATCTTAAATGGTTTTTCTCTGAATAATGTTGACTCAACTTTATCATTTCATACATTCATTTATGAAGTATAAATTTTTCCACGTTAGACTTAATATATTCGGTGTATTTAATCGTTATGTTTGTCTGTAAATTAAGAAAAACATTAAAATTCAAGAAGTTTATGGAATCATAAGTAGCTGAACCGTTAAAATGATCAGAAAAGTTAACGCAATAATGTAGCTATATTCTCAAATTATGTCAAAATAACAAAATAAAATGTTTACAAAAAAAAATAAAAAAAATTTTTTCATTTTTAACGAAACATCTATGTTTAAATCAATTACCTGATAAATGTCTTTACAGCCATTGCGTGATTAAAAGAAATAAATGCATACTTCGTTCAATATTATTTTACTCTCGTATTTGACCTTCGTGAGACATCATGGACACGTATATTACACATATTAGCGTGTTCATCGTATTGTGAGCATATACGACTGATTTATACCGGATCGGTATTTAGAAACGCTGCGCATCGAAATCGGCACGCGCGTGCCAATTAATTATAATATATCTTACATTTCTTCAGACTTGTACGGAAATGGTGTTCCCGGATTGTTCGAACGGTGGTGAGGACGACATATTTGAACGGATCCCGTGGAATTTCGAGGAGTACGCACAAAAATGTGAAAAGAAATACGGCGTGAGACCGATCGTGGACGCTATCGAAAAGCAATATGGTGGCAAAAATCTCCAGGCCGCTTCCAACATAATCTTCAGGTATTGTAAAACAGTTACCGATCGTATCGTATACGGAACGTAACGAAATATGCGAAACTTTTCTTGGATGGAAATTCGATTAAATTCCAAAGCTAATAATATATGTTCGAGGACTTCATCGTACCGCATGAAACTTGCGCCTAAAAAAGTTATGGGAAACTTGCGCCTAAAACGGAATATATAGTAGTCCTGTGTTATTCCGTGCTATATAAAGATCATTAAATATTTATAAAGATATTAACATCTTAAAAGCCGTTCGGTGAATGTAGATCGTGATAATCGAAATCTTTTTCGGCGTGAAATTATTTTAGCGTAGCAGTTTTTTTCACTTTTTTAAATAATCATTAAAACATTACAAAACCAATCAATCGTATGCGGTATGCCTATCATTTTGAAAGATTTACAGGGGTTTTACACTTTTAGCAATAGCTATCGGATATTTTCTATTCTTATCCATTATCAACAAAATGTTTGAGTACTTTACGGACAGTTATAGAGCAATATTAAGATAAATCAATAACAGAAGAAACGCAGACGGTCAATGTACAATCTTGTTGACCAGTTGTTTTTTCGTTACTAAAATTGAAAGTTTTGTCCGAAAATGTCTAATTTGTCATCAAATTGTGGTCATCAAATGTTCATACGGTTTTATGTACGTACGTTTGACTAGATTAATTTTAAAAAATAAGCCGCACATAAACTTCGAGTACCTACTTAAAATTGGGAGAGAAAATGAAAATCGTAATTTTAATGATTATTTAAAGGAGATATAACCATATCAGTTCATCACACTGATATTATATATATATATATATAGATATAGATAGATATATATATATATATAATAATAATTGAATTTTTTAGTAGGTGTGGCATATTATTATGCTTTTGGAAGTTTTACCGTCGAAGACTGCGATAATAATTTACTTGAGAACGTCCTTGAAAACATAATATTATCTAGTCACTAAAAGATTTTGGAAGTACGACGGAACTGACTAATCGAATTTTGTTATTTTTCTAGCAATGGCTTGTGGGATCCGTTTTCTAGTGGTGGTGTTTTAAAAAACATTTCATCGACGGTTCAGGCGTTGTTAATGCCAGACACTACGCATCAAGTTGACTTGCTAGCATCGCACCCAAATGATACGTTGACTGTTGTTCAAACCAGACAGACCCATAAACGATGGATCAAGAAATGGATACACGACTACTGGTGGTTCGACTTAGAACCCTAAAGCTTGGAATGCGCTTCACCCTTACTAGGATATAAATAGAAATGTGAATTATCTCGATGTATAATATGACGTTTCGCAACGATTCGGAAAAATTGCTGTCAATATATTTTAATGTTTGCTGAAATAAACGTTGCTATTTTATTGTAATTCAAAACTGCAAAATTTATCTGCAGCTTTTTGAAGTAAAGAGTGTAAAATAATAACATATAAAACTTGTTATTTTTTTATCTATTGTGTGGATAATATTATTTGTAATAGAAATATTAATAGAATTGAATACTTATTTTAGTGTTCACCAGAGAGTGCACACTATGAACTATAAATTAAATAACACACGACTATTTCAATGTTAAATGTTTCAGTGTAATGAAATAATTATGCATGTCGAAACAAAAGTATTGTTATATTTACCAAACATCATATTCGTATAAAGTTTGCGAGTCGTGTCGGTTTGAAAAGTAAAATTTAATTTTGAACGGTTTTGCAACAGCTGTGATTAGTTATTTCTTATTTCTGATTATTTGTATTGTATTGGGTAAAGAAATATTGCCTAAAGCAGAAAATATGTCGTTCCTTTTCTCAAATTTATCCTGAAATTTAAAAAAATAATAATAATTTAAATCTAGAATTACACAAAAAACTGGAAAAAAATTAACATTTACGGCGATATTTCTAAAACATACGAGAGCCTTTGTGTACTTGACTTCTCGAATAACGTTTTAGTTCCATTCGAAAGTGTGTACTTAAGTACAAAACTATTTTGATGAATTTAATTGTTTTTATCCTCTTTCAGATTTGAATAGACTCGACTTAATTATCACATGTACTCGACAATAGATATTTAAACCATTACGAATTTATTTTAATTGTTTTTATCCCCCTTCAGATTTGTATGGACTCGAATTTATTATCACACATAATTGTCTACAAATAGTTATGAATATCATGATAATGATTGATATAATATACTAAGCAATGTTGAATTCTTATGGAATATAGATGTGTAATTTTTACTATTACAATACTGCAGTATACTTAATAATTGAAAACAATAAAAACAGTATTAATTATTTTGAACAATTCTTCATTTCATATTATTATGCAAGGTTACACAGTTATATAATTTGTATGACTTAAATAAGATAACCATGACGATCAATATAATGATTAATATTATGATTGAGACGAATTATAGTATGCATGAGTGCAAATATATAAACAAATATATACAACAGATACAGTGCTCCGTACTTGTTACAGATACTTGTTTTCAAAAGTATTTAAAATACTTGATAAAAAAACAAAGTAAAATTCAAGTACGAGTACAGATACTCTAAAAAAGGATTTAAAGATACTTTCGAATATTTAAAAACCGTTCATAACAACGTTGTTTACCTTATATAATCATAAATAAATATATACGAATATATTTATTATTATCTTACCCCAATTATAAAAAGAATGTGATAAAGAACTTAACACTTTAAACTACAATTACACATCCTGAATCAAAACTAGTATTTTTGACTAGTTCCCTTATCCTTTTTATTTATTATTCCATGCAACCTGTTGACTGTCGATAACTTTATTATTTGAACGTAAAAGAATTGAAGTAAAATTTGTAAAAAAAGTAATTGTAAATAATATTTGATTTTAAACACAAATACTCGTGGTATTGCCATTTATATATGTTTATATTTGTAATGGTTCTGAATTCTGATTCATATTGAATTTTTATTATATATGTTAATAAAATATTTTTTTCCTTTTTTTCTTATTAAAATATAAAATGTACAATCCCAAGTATGTACAATAAGCAAATAGGTTTTTAAATCATAACGTTGAAAATAGCACGAGGGAAGACTGAAGGAGGCTGCCCAAGGACAGATCCTTCAATAAAATAATTTCTTCGTATTTCTTCAATTTAATTATATTCTTTTATCAATGTTTATTAGTCATACCACACTAGACTGTGAATATAAGATATAAGATATAAGAGGATGAACAATCAAAAAAAAAAATTGATTTAATCGCCACACTACGCGCAGAGAAACATAATCGTATTTGCCTGCTGCAGTTTTAAAGTGTTTTTTCTTCTGTTTGCGTTTACCATTTCGAGTTGTCATTATCTTATCGGCCGCCCCTTCGTAGCGATTGTGGAAATCGTATTGGAAATCGTACACATATTACGATTACCGTACGTGTACCGCTTGTGGCATATACGAGTACATCCGGCGGCTCGAACCGTTACCCAAGACGTACCGTATGCCGTTTCACCGTTCGTAGGCCAACGCTTTTAGATTCTGAGTAAAACGAGGAATGTATTGTTAAAGTTTAAACTGCGCTGCGATGGAGTGATTTGTATTTGTTATTCATCAGCTACGATACTGATATCGATACTAATCCGGTGGTCCCTGAGTGAGGCGAATCGTTATTGTGCTGCAGCGACCGATACGTTCAACATGACGTCTGAACTCGCGAGCATGCAGATATTTACGGTTATTCTTCACGCCGTCGTCGGATACAGTTACACGACTAATTATATAAAAGTGCCGGTGAGTGTAATGCACCTACCACATAAATGCTGCTAACATTAATAATTTATATTGATATCATTACCGCTCTTGGATTCTCAGTGAAACGAGAAATATTATATTATTTTTATCATTTTGTGTGTGTGTGTGTGTGTGTGTGTGTGTGTGTGTGTGTGTGTGTGTGTGTGTGTGTGTGTGTGTGTGTGTGTGTGTGTGTGTGTGTGTGTGTGTGTGTGTGTGTGTGTGTGTGTGTGTGTGTGTGTGTGTACACGATTTCGAACAGAAGGGTGTGTACAAACGTGGTAATTTTCTGAAACGAAATTTCGTCTAGTTTGTACTTTTGGGAGGACATTTTTTGCATTTCTCAACAGTTTCCCGAGTAATTGAGAAAAACAGAGAAAATAAAACTTCAACAGACATCAAATGCACCTAGTATTTTCTGTCTTGTATTTTCGTCAAACATTATCCGCTAATTGTTTATGATTTCATAGGCCTACGACTTTTCATAAGATTTTCCTTGGTTGGTGTTTATTCTATAAATATTAGTCGTAGCTATTCGAAATATTTACTGAGTATCTACTTATATAATATATATTAGACATTTCATAGTTTTCAGAATATTTTTTTTTTTTTTGCAAAAGTTAGAGTATTAAAAGTTCAACCAACCTTATTAAGAAATTTGGTTGTACTGTTATAATGATCATTTTTAGAAGTATAAAATGATTCAATCGATCTCTTTCATTCATAATTATTTTTTCGAGAGCAATGATACATTGGTTTCATGTCTAAGAGACCCATCATCATATCTCACCCAACCGTGGAGTCTCACCCGATCTAGGAGTCTCATCCGTTTTTATTATTATTATTATTGTTATTCATTTATCCGCCTTAAGGAGGGCCCAGAAATTGAAGCAGCATTAGCTCTCCTATGTGAGTTTTAGGTACGATAGGTTTTGGTTGAAACACGTTAATAGAATAAGTTGAGTCAGATGCAAGAAGGGCCCGGGTTTGAATCGCGGTGACTGATTTTTTAGACGCAGCCGCCTTAATATCGTCCCCCTCGTTATTATAATAACAACTTGTGCACAACGAAATCGTTCAAATTGAATATAATTTTACCGCTGTATTAAATAGGTGCAATAACGTTTGTTATAAGCTTATCTGGAAAATGGTATGCGTGCGAATAATTATCGGTATATTATAAAGTTGCAACTCAGAAAGTGAGATCCAAGTCAAACGCACGTTCAACGCAGAAAAACTAAATCGATTTAATTTCGCTTTGATTGAATGTGTAATTTTGTGTTACTAGGTTGATCACTTTAGTTACACTAATGACAATGTATTTCAATTGAAATATCTAGTGAACGACACGTTTTGGGATGCGGATAATGGACCAATATTTTTTTACGCCGGTAACGAAGCATCGATTGAAGGCTTTTCAGAAAATACGGTGAGTGAATATAGTAAATTCCATAACATCATTCTTGTATAATGTCCTATTTTTTAAAATTGTGCAACGTTACTCCAATAACAGGTACTGATAAGGAAAAATCTTTTATTTATATCTATATTTATTATCTTTCATCTTGGCCATATTTTATACCAATATTTATGCGAAAATCAGTAAATAATATATCAGTCATATATGTTTTTCTAAAATTAAACACCAAACAATGGTAAAAACTACTATCATGTTATGCAAGAAATAAAAATTAAATTACAAAAAAATTTATAATTATCATTATAGAATAGTAATTAAATTATTAGAATTATTTTTCAAATTGTTTTCAATATTACTTTTAGTATAAAATATATTGCAACACATTTGCAGGTCCTTATAGCTTATCTAGAATAACGTTCTACTCAACGTACGAAGAATAAATATTTACTATTGGATTTTATTTTTCATTACAGAAAAGTGAAGCAATATTAATTGAAATATTGTTGTGTACATTGAGAGATAACTATTTAAATAAAATATTACCGATCAGATATACCAATTGCTTTTACGAAAACAAATAATGAAAATACTTTGTTATGGACTATCGCATACCTAATTCCAGTCCAGCTCCATAATTGATTAGATATTTAACAATAAATTGTATAATGTTTATTTAATCAATAGCTTAAAAAAATATTTATTATAACTCAATACCAACATACAGATAATGCAACGAAAGACTAGAAATATAAGAGGATTTTTGTGATAATTTATCAATGCGGCAATTGTTATGATGTTATTTGCATTTGTTTTTTATTCAGTTCAATGTTTGTCTATAGTCGCAAATGTAAATTAAGGGATACAGTTTTTTTCTTAAAAAATTGTTTAGTTCTATAATTTTTAATTATAAATATAGTGATAAAAGGTCGTGCACGAAGTACGGATAACTGAGGATTTGACTGATGAGGATTAAATCATATAAATACAGTCGGTTTAATTATTTTTCAAAATGTATTGCAATATGAAATTTCATACTTTTCACTGATAAGCGATGAACTGGAAGTGAATCGTCTTTCGATATCCGTTGGTCAGATAAGTGTGTAGTAATGGCGCACCAAAATGCTCTCTATCACTCCACTACTAATACCCGTAATTTTACTCACATTTATTATACAGTATACTTACAGTTAATCAACTACAGTGGTTCGATATTCAATTTTTCTACAATGAACCAAAAATATATTCTACTAAGGTATAGATCGTGCGAAGATTAATATATCTTTTACCGTAAGAAATTGTAAAAAAAAAAAAGTAACGTTGTCAATATTTTGTTCCATATTGACATGATAAACTATGAATTAAATTTCGGCAAAAACAACATCAAAATATGCTTTTATTTACATACAGGGCTTTATATGGGAAATATCGGAAGAGTTCGACGCGTTGGTCGTGTTTGCCGAGCACCGTTACTACGGCGATTCGATGCCCTACGGAGCAGAGTCATTCGACGACAAGGAGAAACTGGGCTATTTGACTTCACAGCAAGCGATCGCCGACTTCGTGGACGTGATAAAGCACCTGCAAGACAACCCGGCGGAGAGCCGCAAAACGCCAAGTCCGGTGATCACGTTCGGTGGTTCGTACGGAGGAATGTTGGCTGCCTGGTTCCGCATGAAGTATCCCGCCGTCGTCGAAGGGTCAGTGTAATACTTGATCAATAGCTGCTCGTCGGCATGGTGCGTTAGGATGGGATCGTAATAGATACTCTTGATATGCAAGATCGCCAGGATAGCTATTTGTTTTAGAACATCATTAGATTCAACTGTGGAAACGTTCGTTCCTTCCGGAAACCTTTTGCACTAGCTCTAAAAGTAAAGTGGTCAGTCTGACAAACCGCAGTGGTACAGACAATTGGTTCCCGAACTTTTTATGGTACGACCAATTTTTCATATTTTGACAAAACAAAATTATTGAAGTTTTTTTATTTTGCAATCATAATAAAACTATAAATTTGGACATCAGTAAAAAATAGTAAATATATTCGAGTAATATAAAAACGGGGACTAAACTCTGGACAAAATATACTTGTAATTCATATTTACACACTAAAATAAATCTTTTCTCTTTAGTTTATATATGTATATGTGTATAATCGATGTGTAATTATAGTAATCTAATATCAAATATTTTATGTTTATATCACAAAAAATGTATATAATTTAACGCGACCCACAGTTTGAGAACATCTATATATATATTAGTGTTATCCTTATCAGTTTCTCACTGTACGTCTAGTATAATCATAAGCCTTGTCAGTAGGAAGATACAATGTACAATAAAATCAATAAAACTGTACTTTTATCGTTTCTCTTTTTTCCTTACGGGGCTTACGCGGTAAATGTCTGTATAGTAACTATTATTAAAAAATTAACGTAACTGAAAATTTTTTTGTTTTATATCATCAGAAATTAATAATAACAAAATCTTCAGGATGTATAACCGGTAACCACAATAATATTATTATCATCCATCATAAATTAATATTAATAATTACATAGTAATAACAAAATATTTTCAACGAATAACTCCAACCGTATTATTATCGTGCATCATAAATTAATATTAATAAATAATAATAATAATAATAATAATTAAAATAATAATAGCATAAAAATAACAAAATCCTTATCATCATAAATCAATATTAATAATCACATAATAATAACAAAATCTCTACAATTATTATTATCGTGCACAATTCATACGAGTTAATTTCTCGTTTACGTGTACAAAAAAGCCAGTAGAACTATCAGTATAAAAAGTCAATGTTTTTTTTTTGAAAAATATATGCTTGAACTACAATCTGGGACTGATTTCGAATTGAATTATTTCTTAAATGTATTAATAAATCAGTGTCTATATGTGGTGAAAAATTAATTTATTAAAAAACATACAAGTATTTTACGCCTACGCTATATAATTCTACAAACGGCGTATTACATACAGAAATCCTACAAAATTGCATATCCAACGCGCCCTGTTCATACAAACTAGTAATACAGCATACCTAGGCTCATAACAAGAGATTGAAAGTATTTGACTGGAAATTATTTTTATGAATACTTGTATCGTGTTTAGGACATTTTTTGTATTTTTATTCTGACCCAATATATTGTTCCCGTCCACATTTATCGATACATGTAACTAACGTTTATCGGTTCAACATTCTCGGTTTTCAAAATTACGTGTTCATTATTGTCTATACATGTATCATAAACGAGTTCACTTGCAAATAAATTACATCCAACTATGAATGTTCTATTACTACCCATCGATGTAAAAAGATATAGAAATACTGAAAACCATATAAATAGCTTATAACTTGGTATTTATATTCGACAAGTGCTCTACGCGCATACGAGTAGTACAGCGATGATGCACAACATACGATCGGCTTTATTTTCGATTGCTTTTATGATTTTCTATTCAATTATTAATTTTAGCCAACAATATTTTTTAGAGCCGTCGCTTCTTCAGCACCAATATGGCAATTCACCGGGATGACTCCGTGTAATGATTTCTACAAAGTGACGTCGTCGGTTTACAGAAACACAAGTTCCGAATGCGCGGAAACTATTTCGGCTTCATGGAAAGCTATCGATGACGTCACAGAAACTGGTAACATACATTATATACTTAAATTATTATTTTTTTTATTTTGCGTTTCTCGAACATCACTTAAAATCTTCAAAAATTATTATTGTCTTAATTATATTGCGAATTCCGAAATCGTAGATCTGACTAAGTACTTTTAAAACAACGGCACACCGAGTTATGTTGTTACAAATAAGTCAAAATTAAATTGAAATTATGCTTCAAATTGTAAATAAAAATAAAAAATTTACTCCGAAGGGCAGAATTCCAACTGGACACAGTTTACTGGCAATAACCTCTGATGATCATGTTGATTGGATCACTAAGCTTCTTTTTATCGAAACCGTGTACACCAAAACAAGAAAAAATACACATATCATACTCCTCGTTTTCCCAGAATCAAAAAAAAAAATGACTCTACACTCAAATTCCTCCTCTCCTCTTAATAACGGCACGGAAAATGATAAATATTATAAATCTGCTGTGGCGTAGATTTTTTTTTATGAAATACTAAACTTATGGAAATACTTAAAATTACACTTTTTGATACATGTATACTTTTTTTAATCGAAAACGTGACATACATATTCTCGTAGAGGATGGCAAAACGTGGTTAACTAACGATTGGAGACTGTGCAATCCATTGAATTATGAAGACGACGTAACACTACTCAAGAACTGGGCCGCTGAAGTGTACGTGGCACTGGCTATGGTCAATTATCCGTACGAGGCAAATTTTTTGGCTCCTCTGCCACCGAATCCGATTAAGGTAATGGTCTAATATTGCTGGTATCACATGCGAATGAATAAACGATGTTACATTAATGTTAGCGGAGAGCGCGTGTTGCAAATTACAGGAAAGAACGAATAATGTTAATCGTTGATCTATATTTTTATACTGAACTTGAACGAACTGAAATATTCCCCATTCACTTGGGGGAGGAGGGGTTGATCAATTGGGTGAATGTAAGTTCCCACATGAGATAATGTGGGTACAAATCATCCATTGGTATGCATATGTATGTTCCGACACGTAAAAAAATATACCGGTACTAGTGGTTCGTAAGTTTCGACACAAAAAAAAACATCAGTACGTAAGTTCTGACACGAGAAAAATACATCTAATATATGTAAATTCCTATACAAATAAATAATAATAATTATAATAAAAACATATTTGAAACACCATAAATCACGTTCAATGATAAATTTTTGTTAAGGAAACAGCATAATAATATGGTACTATATGTGTTATATATTATTCAAGATATAATAGATACACATAATTTAAGATTTCTTGAAATTTCGGGAGAGAGGATGCAGCCCCTTCAGCCAAATGGATAATATGCAGTTTTTAAATCGCATTAAAAACACTTTTACCCGCCTATTCAAGATCCCGATGAGCACGAAATGAAAATTATGAACTATTACAACTGAAGATAAAATATCTGATCAAAATTTCGGCTGGGAAATATATAAAACAGGTGACCTTGATGGTCCTTCAAACTATTTTCTTAATCAACTATATGATCTTAAAAAATTCGTTACAATATATTTGACTCTCGTGTTAACGTGAATAAATAATTATACAAACTGTAGGAATTTTTAAGTTGTCGATTTTCTCTTTGATAAAAATCATAGTCATGAAGTTCAAGTCTTGCTTTATTACTTGCTACCTTGATTTTATTTTAATATTTTAATATTCATAACTATGACACAAATTACGAATACAGTATAAGTCTACAAACGCTGAAGGAATATTTCAAACACATTTTATTGATTACTATTTTACATCGGATATTTATAGTTTATTAAAATAAATCAACAATAAAATCAAAGATTTAATTTTTCCGGGAAAAATGCCAACTACATTTTTTTCCATTATTATCATTAGATGATTTATTGGTATACCGCGTAATGCATGTGGTTTCAGGAAGTCTGCAAGTCGATGACCAACCACGTGGTAGACGATCGGGAGCTTCTGAGATCTGTGTTTCGAGGACTAAGCGTGTACTTTAATTACACCGGGTCGGCTGAATGTCTGGAAGTTGCATCAGCGTTTTCGGATGAAATGACGAAAGGATGGAACTATCAGGTGAGTGCAGCTGTTTTTGATCGACGACTACGTGACTCCCTAGACAGCAGTTAAAACTTATAAGTTCGTCTGTCCAAGAAGATCTAGTATCACATCGGTTCAGACGAAATAACAATTTATCATAAAAGGTAAAATAGTAATATTTTTAACTAGAAAAGTCAAAATGCAAATAAAAATTTAATCATATATGTATATAAAATACTTTACATCTAAGTATAATAATATATATATGTATCATAATTGAAACCGGCGGCCGCGGCGTGGTGAACCATGGTCTGAAAGTCTTGGGAGCCATCGGCATCTACTATTAGAAGAAAAAAATTAACTTTATACATGCCGTAATCTTTAATCTTAACGTTATTTATTTCATGTTGTATACTTCTGAAGTATTGGTGGGCCGGGATGCTGTTAATGCCCATTTTTTTCGACTAGCTTAACATTTAAACCAGAGAAATGCACTCGAAATAAATATTAATTTTCCAATTAATAGTTTGTGATGTACTTATACTCGATGTAGGGACTGCACTTGTCAATCATAAAGTCTTGAATATAATCAAGGCACCTCCTCATTGGACCCCAGTGAGCTCACCTTTCCTGTGCGTGCGTGTCACGTCTCTGATACTGCATATAATCCTCTGCGGACTCGTACGAGCCTGTAGTCTACTAGGCCGCCCCGCTGAATACACTTAGGTCCTGAAAGATTTTTCCTTTCACAGGCCTGCACGGAAATGATCATGCCATTTTGCACGAACGGTGGTGAGGATGACATTTTCGAAGCGTACCCGTGGGATTTCGAGAGCTACGCGAATTACTGTGAAGAACAATACAACATCAGACCGAGAGTGGACGATGTCGAAAAGCATTACGGTGGCAAGAACATCGATACCGCGTCCAACATCATTTTCAGGTATACCGTGTAATAATTATGATAATTGTGGCCGAACGGGATGTGTTTGAACGCACAGTCATCGGTTCGAACCCGATCACCGGTGGTTTCTCTCTGAACGGGAAGACCACCCAAAGTAGAAATCATCAAAGCCACCTACCCCAACTAAACGTGTATCACACAAACAAAAACGCCTTCACAAAAAAAAAAACAATACAAAAATCTAAAGTAGGTAACAAAAATAATTCAACGTGAGTTGTCGTGATTTAATAAAAAATAAAAATAATAACAGCATATTGGTACACTACACATGTTTATTTATGTGTTGAAAGGAAAACCTATATAATTTTTTCATAACTGAGCAAACCCAATTAGGTATAGTTTAAACAAGTTGAGCGAAAGCGCACTCTGCGGGCGTGCCAAATTGCCGATTTCTAAACTAAATTTTAAACAATTAACTATTATTCCATACAGGTACAGCAATGTAAAAAGAATATGGTAGCTTATTTATTATATGTTACAAAATACAAAGTGTAGAAACCTGATTCAAACGGAACAAAAGACGATTGGTGGTTCAATGTCTTAAGAAAGATTACATTAGCATAAGTACCCACCAATATGATAATTTGTTAATCAGGTGGTTGGTTAAACAGCCTTCCAAAAAGAAAAAAATCGCATAAAAGTATAACTTTCAGACTTTTATTTAATAATAACAGTTAAGACTGTTATTATTAATATTAAGTAGCATGCGCTATAATAAGTATCCATGTCAAGTCCTGACAGTTAATATTATCTTAGACAACCAAATGACTTATAATTCCAATGTGATTCGGTGGAAAATGGAAATTCGTATAAATAATCTGACGATTTGATAAATTTTGTTGAAATATCCTATTTTGTCAAAATTTTATATTCTAATGCTTGTGCATTGATTATTTCCGGTAAACTTTCCAACTGTTGAATATCTACCAATAAACAGTGATTTTGGTCAAGTTTTGTCAATATTTTTACCGATATTCGGATTTCGTTCGCGCCCAGTGCTGCATTACACTGTGCGAGACGTTAGGCTGTAACCTGCTGTAGCGCAATAGGGTGTTTAGCACTCCTTAGTTCAAATAGAGCACCCCTCATTTTTTGAGGTCCAATTATAATAACAGTAAAATACCATCTATTTTATGATTTTATTTTTTGTTAAGGCAATGTTTAAAAATAAGAAAGATTGAAAAAAAAAATATACGCGTAAATTTAACTTTTACGTTCTTGATTTTTTATTAGAGCATATTTAAGCATTTTCACATATTTTTAAAGTATAATGATACATTTCTAGGGCATAAATGCATATATTTCTTAAGGTTTTTTAGATCATGATGGTCCTTTAGCCCTATTGTAGTAGATAAATAATGTTTATCGTAATTTATAAAATCAGGAATGTTATTTGGATGGGACATAGTCATGCAGGGTCTATGAGCATTACATAATTTCCGTGCCCCCTACGTTTGAGCTCTAGTTGCGCCTAACGTGGCCGTAACGTGCGTGAAAATGTTGACCGGTGGAATTTTATTTTTTTCGTCTAGCAACGGTTTATTGGACCCGTGGTCCAGCGGTGGCGTGTTGAAGAGCGTGTCGTCCACCGTCCGGGCGTTGTTGATACCGGACGCGGCGCATCACTTAGACCTCCGCGCGTCGCACTACAACGACACGACGTCCGTAGTCCGGGCCAGAAAGACCATCAAGCGTTGGATCAAGAAGTGGATTTACGATTACAGACGTCGCAAGTAGACGGGCCGGTGAAAGTTGTTGTCGTTATTATTATTATCAGTGGCGAATATTCAAATTTACTCTCGGAGAGGAGGGGGGTAATAAAATTGTACACTCGAAAATTACTGTTTTAAAACTACCTCCTTTCCCAGCAATCTAACACTTTTTGATTAAAAATTTGAAAAATGTCTGGGCAAAACTATATATTAAAGATTATACTATTTTATAATTTTCTGTATGCAATTATTTTATTATAGATCGACTTTTTACATAAAATGCAAATATAAAGTACTATATCAAGAAGTAAAATGTCTTAAGAGCACCAATGCTAATAATGCTTTAATTGCTAATAAAAGACTTTTCAACCAAGAATTACCAGAAAACCCAAAATAAAATTTAGAAAGAAGCAAATAACATTTTATGACATTGGTCATTGACATATAAACATTACATTACTGAAAATTAAAACTAATATTTTTAATATTTTTTTATATTAAGTGGATCATAACTTAAAACCAAACTTACCTAAATAGTTAAACTGATGTAACAGAGTTGCCACGTATTTTATTTACTACGTATTGCTTGAATATTAATCGAAAGTTTTGTAATTTTAACATATAATATATCATGTTATCGTGGCCTAAAAAAATATTCCGATTGCTACATAGTCAACGTCTTGACGATAGGTATAGATTATGGAGTATAGTTTGTTTAACTGCTTATAAAATTCCGCCCCATTTTTTTTTCTTTGGCGAAGTGAGGGGGAGAAGGGTTAGTATAATAAAATACATATATAAATGTATATTTATATTTATGCTAACCCTAAAGTGCATAGACCTCAGCTGTTGAAAAGAGGTAAACTTTAATTTCGCTGAGAGTTTACCATACTATCCACAACCGTAGTTTAACGATATCCACCATAATTCTTATATTTACAACTTGAAAATTGTATGAATAGTTATTACTTATTAGGTAGATTTCAAATAAATAAATTATAATTTATAGTTATTTTGTTTTTATTACAAATATTTTTATCATGAATAAACTTTCGGAAAGAGAACTCATTTACTAATATACTACCAATCGACTCTGAAGATGGTCTTGATTCTGATGGTGATAGTTAAAAATGGTGTGGGCTGGGGTAATGCCTGTAATAATTTATTTGATGAAAATTAAACTAATGAACTAACAATAGTTTTAGTACAACAGCTACACATTTATTATTAATCTATATACATATAGGAGAACGCCCCTATTCACTAATCAACGCCCAGACCAAACCGCTGGGTCTAGAGACTTGAAATTTTGTACAGAGGTTCCTTAAGCAATGTAAGGTTGCACTAAGAAAGTATTTTTCAAAATTCGAACTCTAAGGGGGTAAAAGGGGGGTTTTTTGAAAGTTTGTATACATATTATTATATAGCTACTAGCTGACCCGGCAAACGTTGTTTTGCCATATAAATTATTTCTAGGGAATTTATAGTGTAGAAAAAATATAACTAACTTATTGTAAGTGTGTAAGGATGTAGTAAATGAGTGAAAGAGGCATGGAGCGCTGTGAACGATGAGGGAATATAAAAAAAAAACACCAAACATTAATTTTTGAAATTTATCATACTTTATTCCTCAAAATTATATATATCATTAATAATTAATTACGACAGTAACACTAACAAACAATATCAATTTCTTAATGCTATAGCGTGAACAATATTTTTTGTTAGCCCATATTTAGCTAACACAAACAAACTGGATGATTTACCCACTCGAGAGCATGCCACGTATAATTGTCCGTGTGAAAAACATGGTGTGTTCCAATCGAAATTATAGATCACCAACATAAATTATATTCTGAAGTATATCAGGTTCTATCCGAATCCTTTAACATCGATCAAATATACAGCTTTCGAAGGGGGTTATGATCACTGGCAAGTATATGACCCGAATTATCTAGGCCATTGCCCACGAAAACAATTTATTTGGATTATTAAAATTATAAATGTATACAATAATTTGTAATAACGAAAACAGTACAGGGCAGTATTCACAACACGATTGTTCACTCTCACAACGGTTATGGAATGGATGAATTACTTGAAATGCAATATCGCATAAGTCAGTAAAAATAAAGGTCTTATAATCTTAAAGGCAGAAGGAAGGAAGAAAGAAAGAAATAGATAGGATATGGGTATACATATATAATAACTTATAACAAAACGGCACGCTAGTCTTTGCTCCAATCGTCGTTGTTCATTGCGTTCAGATCGTGCCTATTTTGGTTGAAATTCACAAAATTGCGCTATACTCACACGCACATTCATATCATCGGATTGCATTTGTTCTTCCGTTCTTTAAGCTATTCTATTTCTCTTGTTTGTAGCCGCATTTATTCGACGGCTCAAATTTGCCTCTTTGCGTCTTGCTGGCATCACACACACACAAATAAGATAAATTTAAGTACTTAATTATGAAAAACCTGATACTGATACAACTTTCAGTTGTAGATAGAGCGGTAGCGTGCCTGGCAAATCCAATGGTTTCAAAAACTCTGTTGCATAATTTACAGCTTCGTTCGCATCGCAAATTGTATCGATTGATTTGTATGACACTAAATCGCCTGGCAACAACTCTTGTATCTTTAGATATAATTCTTTGGTTACCAAGGTAACCCACGAATCAACAAATATATTTTATTTACCCACTAAGTCTACGCAACAGGTCATTATTTAATAATCTTAGCAAATTTTTTTATTATTTCAATAAAATCTAATTTATAAGTTATTGAAGATTCAATAACAAGCACTGCCAAGCTGTTAAGTCTATCAGACGACATGGTAGATCGTAGATAACTCTTTATACGTTTTAAAACTGAGAATGATCTTTCGGTTCTAAAGTCGAATATGTCATATGCAAATAAATAATAATCTTTCGGTTGAATAATTCGAGACAGGTGTGCATAAAAACACATGTAATGCTATATGCCTATATTAATGTATGGATAAGTAGATACCCAATCATATTTTTTTAAAAATAAACTAATTTGAAGTAAAGTTTTTGGCGATTCTTTCAATGTCTTCAATAAACTTTGAAAATGTATATATTCATTATCAAATGATTCGTCCATTGAATCTTCATTAAAAACTGTACGTAACATTTTAGCGGCTTTTCGTATTTCGGATGGACTGTATTCATGTAATGTCAAAATAAATATTTAGAAATTAAATTATCATAGACCTCTTTTTTTTTTTTTTTAGTTAATTTAACAAATTATCACAGATGGGATAAAAAGTATTTATTTTAAAGTATTGATAGCTACAAAACACAGTATCTGATTGATTTGATTCGTCAATTTGTTTTTTTCTTTTTCGATTTTTTTGTTTTAAACTGAGGAACACTTTCTTCAAATTTTTCATAGGTGTCGAACTTTGTTTGTAATGTTTTAATATACTCGTATGCTATTAGTGTATTATACAATCCAACAACAAAACTGAAATCTATTTTAATAGATTGCAATTTTTTACTTACATTATTACATTTTGAAGAATATCACACCGTAGCAATGTTATAAAATATGCAGTTTCTAATTTATTCACATTTCGTAACAATCCATTGGCTTCACTACGTGTAAGTAATTTTTGACTTTCAGAATGTACTAGCGCCTACAATGCATTTGTTACAGCTGTCCAATTTTTACTAAGACTCTGGCATGCATCATTTATGGAAGACCATCTAGTTACTGAAAGTTCTATTAGAGTTGATGTCTTTATAATCAATTTATGATGTAAATTGATTTTCAAAACATAATATTCCTTAAGCATTTAATCTTCGTCGGCTCACTGTCGATCTTCAATAATTATCAAAAACTGTTACATTTTTAGAAAATAACCATAACCCTGTTTCACATTTACTCGTACGTGTTAAACGACATGTAATACGTATCAAAAATCAAAATATATTTATACATAAAATTTTTCAAAATAATTTTACCAAATACTAAGTCTTGATCCTAAAAAAAAATCCGCCCCAGGCTTTAGCCTGCCCCTAAATACGTCATTGGCTCAGACCATCGTTTCGGTTTTTATGACGCTTCTTTTGTCCCGAGGACTAGAAGATGGCACCGATCCTTACGCCGCGGGCGCCTAAACTGCTGGCGTAGCATTGTTAACACCAGCAGTTCCTTATCTACCACTAATCTTCGAAGCCTGTTCTCATACGTGTAGGCCTGCTTTCTGCCTTTCATCTTCCTAGAATACCTGACTAAGCCCTGATAATTCGACTGGGTCTCCATGAACGTTTTCACATTGCAGGGCCAGATTCCATCATCTGGGCAAAGCGTCCTCCTCAAATCCTGCCTTTCCTCCAGGAGGAACCTGAACTCAAATTTGTCACAGTGCTAACTCTAATACTCTAGATGTGCAATAAAGATTTTTCGAAAATCGCATAACTATAGGTTGAAACAGTATTGGGCTGGATGTATAAATTTAACTTTAATTTTTTGGTTAACTACTTGAGAAATATTTGATTTTGTTTAACATGTTGATTTAAATAATTATCAATTCAGGTATATACTGAGTGATTTTTTTAGATGTGCTCACCCTCATTTTTGACCGTAAAAAGTTTAAGTTTAAAATTTTATTTTTTCATACCACCTTAAGTATATCCTTAGGAGGTATACAGTTTTGTTTTTCAAATAGGAATAACCATGGCTAAGATTTAAATAATATTGTAAGTAATCCGTTAAAAACTATGCTTCAGCCAAGACTGTTGCAAGCGGATCCGGGTAATTTAGATAGCTAATAATAAATAATTATTGAGGTTTAAAGCTAGCATAACTAAAATACAGGAAAAAGTTATTTATTAAAAAAAATTCATAATAAATATAACAGTATCACTTTAATTTTTAATTGTAATACCAAATAGGAAGAGTCTAAATATTTTGGCATCATTTACACAGACTATAAATAATTAATACATATAAATAGTTGATCAATGTCTAAAGACATCACCTTAAAATTACTTATTCACTAGAAAAAAATGATAAAAATAATGATTTAAAATATACATTAATAAAATTATATAAGTCTAATTGCACATTATTATTATTAATTATGGAACAATAATAATTTTTAGTAGCCAGTTGCATATAATGGCAGCAAAAAATAAAATTTGGAAGTTATCAGTAATCACAAATCAAACTCATCACACCATGGATGGTCGAGAATATCTTCTGCTGAAAATCTCAAACTGGGATTAGATTGTAACATTGAGCAAACTAAGTCTTTAGCTTCTTCGGACACATTATCCCAATATGGTTCTGGAAAGCCATATGTGCCGCTGAGTATATCATCAAAAAGTTCTTCTTGACTATTGTTTTCGCTGACAAATGGTGGAAAACCACATAAAAGTATGTATAGTATAACACCAGCAGCCCATATGTCGATTTTCACACCGTATCCTTCCTGAGTAAGAATTTCTGGTGCTACATAGGTGGGAGTACCACAAACCATGTACAGAGGTTCGTTTACTTTTTGTGATAGACCAAAGTCGGCTAGTTTTAAGTGGAGGACATGGCCATCAACATCAAACTCAACAAGGAGATTTTCTGGTTTTACATCTCTATGTACAATGTCCATACCATGGAGGTATGCTAAGGCCGAGGCTAAATTTCTTGTCATTAATCGAATATCGTGCTCAGAAAAGTCAGTGCACCTGGCAATGGCTTCGAACAGGTCACCTCCGCTAACTAATTCTGTGATCAAGTATACATCGGTAGGTGTCACTAAATCAGATATTAAATTGATGATATTTGGATGGTTGATAGATTTTAATATTGAGAGTTCGTTTTCAATCATTTGGCTCATTTGAGGGGCTTCTATCTTTTTAATAACTTTTAAAGCAAACTCTGAATTATTTCGTTTATCAAAACATCGATAAACTACAGCAAAATTACCATCACCAAGGCGATCACCAATTGTATACCTAAAAATTCAAAAAATATCATTGTTAAGATGAAATATTAATTCCTAGTTAACATTTTTGCAAAAAATAAGATTTAGTTAACAATTTTACATCAATAATCAAATTTATAAATTATTAACATTTAATACAGGTATATACACATAAATAATGTAAAGAAAAACCTAACACTTTATTGATTAATACTACGAAAAATTAGACATTTAAAGTTGAATAGGATAAGCGAAAAAAGTGTTCTGTTAAAAAGAATACATTGGAAATTGGTAACTAAGAAGCTAACTAAAACTCATGCATGTGGTCCTGCTTGGTATAGTAATGAAATAAAAGTGAACTATACTATGAAAAAACAAAAAGCATAACAATAAGATATTAGAACATGGTAGACATAATTGAGGGAAAATGTGAAAGAGAAAGACCTAGAAATTCCTAGTGGCTTGCTAAAAAAATCATAAGTTTGACACATACAGTCAATAAAATAACATGGCATTGACTTTAGTTAACTGATCGAAAGAAAGAAAA
Source organism: Periphyllus acericola (assembly GCA_949715065.1). NCBI lineage: Eukaryota > Metazoa > Arthropoda > Insecta > Hemiptera > Aphididae > Periphyllus > Periphyllus acericola. The sequence continues at coordinate 13,412,044 of OX454269.1, forward strand.
ATCATTTAGCACTAGACTAAATCTTTGGAATAAATTAAACAAAAAACAAAAATCTAAAATATATTATACTATTTATTAATAACTAATTTACCTGCTCAGAACTTTGTTAGGAATGGAACCAGATATACTGCGATTGGCTTTCGTGGTTTTTGGTAATCGAGGTACTCGCCTACCACTTTCATCCATACAATGTGTGCCATTTTTCAATTCACTGGCTGGCCTTCTCAAACCTCGTTTGTGAGCTTGTACTGTTCTCATTTCTTCAAAGTCTAATTTCATATCGTCTTGAGACACTCGTTCAGATCCATACACAAAAAACAAATCTTCTAATTCAAAAAATTGTTCAAGTTGCATTATTTGACATCCAGATGATACATACACTTTACGGACGGCACCAGTATCTAGTTTTATAGATTCTGTAATAAGTGTAAGCACATGTTCAAATGAAGGAGAATTTCGTTTATTCAATAGCATTCTAATAATTTTTCTGGGCCTAGTACCACTTCTCACAACAAATATAATTTTAGGCCTAATGTTAAGGTGGAGTTGTTTACTCGGACTGCTCAAAACTGCATGAGTGGATGATTGTAGTTTTGTTAAAGATCGAGAAGGTTTAACATTGTTCAAAGCCGCATAATCTAGTTTTTTTATGGCATTATTACCACCAGAACAAATATAAAATTTTCCATCTTCGAGATCATCTAGTTGAGATATTTTACGTCCATCAGTTGAAAATAATGTTCTTACACCACTTGGTAGATGTTTGTTCTCAGATAGTGTGTTTGATAATTCAGCTAAAAGACTATCAAATGAGCGATATCTTTCATGAGTTACTGCCACCACAACACCTTAGAAATAAAATTATTTTCAAATAAAAATCAAAAAATATATTTATTAAATAGTTATAATGGGAAGGTAAAAAAATATAGTTGATACCAATTACTTTGAATTCAATTTAAAAAATCAAGTCATTGTTTTCGAAAATCATTATTTTCCTTGCAGTACAAGTAAATTAAAACATTTTAACATATTTCAACCAGATTTATTTTAATATAGATGATTAAGAAATAATTAATAACCAGTAATGCTGGATTAATTATCCTAAACTTAATATATATACTGTCTTTTAATACCTGCATAATAAGTAAACTATGATACATATACATTTATCTCAAAAGTATCAATTTTTGCCTAGTTGTAAGGAGTAAATACTATTTTTATTGAAATTTATAATAATTACCTTTACAAAATCGATCTCCATTAACAAGGAAACGTATACGTTTAGCTTTACGGGCTGCTTTGCTAACATCAGATTTTTGTCTGGGTGTGCATTCCTCACTCGAAATTGCTCTTGATGTTCTATGGGCTACAGCTTGCATTTTTGAAGAGCTTTTACTTTTTACAAATGCTTCTTCAACCATTATAATGCATTAAATTTGATTATATTAGTAAAAATATAATAATGTCCTCATCTGAAAAACAAAATATTTACATTAAAACAAAACAAGTAGGTATCCATTATGACAAAATATATATAATAAGTTAAGTTTAACACTAACAAGTAAGGACACACAGTAATTTTTTGTTGCTTATTGTAAACAGATGTTCAGTAGATGATTGCTTAGTGACGAATTTCCAATTTAATATGTAGTATAATGTTAAAATTAAATTAATATAACATGAAATTATCAACTAACATAAATTGACTATCAGTGCAGTTAAGTTTTTCATTGTAAGCTTCTTATATTTTTTAAATTGTTTAGTTTCTACCAATAATAGTAACAGTTTCAAATATTCACTATGTTAAACCAAAATAAGTATGAAACTGCTGTAGTTGCACAATAAAGATAATACTATAGGCATACTTTAAAAAAAAAATCACTGTATAAATACATACTATTGCATATCTATACAAATGATCAACAGCAGTTTTTAATCAACACAATTTTATTGTTTTACTCTACTTGATTATATTTTAAAATTATAATACAGAAATAAAAAAGGAGTTAAAATCTGAATAATAATTTAAAGATTGTATATTTCTAAATTAGAAAATACCAAAATTTTAATTTAACATTAATTAATTTTAATCATACATATATTAAAAAAAAAAAACATGAGTTTCATAAATTATTTCAATTAAAACGATACATTTTCAGTTTAGATTGATGGGCAATAAATTATAATTATTAAAAAATAGGTAGTATAGGTAATAATTAATAATTATTGTGCTGAAAAACTACCAAGAGAAATTACTGAAATTACAGAATAATGATTTATGAAAATAAAATTAAAAATGAAATAGGTAAAGTAATTATTTAAGTAATTGTGTAATACTAAGAAATTTTTTTAATGAGTTATGCTTAGAGAAGCTGTATAATAAAATTGAATTACCAATTAAATTAAATAAATAATGTAAAACAAAGTAATTATTAGGTATCAATTATTTAATGATAAATGACTATAAATTAAATTTTGAATTTTACCTCACAAAGGCATATTTAATAAGAATAAAGATTAACATTTGAAAATAGGATATGATGCACAATGTTAAATATAAATTTGAACAGTTAATTATTATTCAAAGAAGTGACATATCATCTTGAAAAGAAATAGTAGGTATAGTAGAAGTAACAACCTACTTTTTATACAAATCAAAGTCAATTTTGTTAAAGGAAATTCTCTGTAGATTTAACAAATCATGGTCTTATTATGTGGTTTTATTTGTATGTAAATTATGTTAGTTGTTTGTTTGCTAGAGATAAAATATACAAACATGCTTTGAAATATCAATACTATTAAATTATGTACAGACAACATAAATATACAGATACATAATTTGTAATTAAAAATTAGTTATTTATAGGTAATTGGTTTGAATGCTATTGACTTTTGAAGATAATAATTAATAATTATAAAGATTAAATCAAAAAATAGAATTAAAATAAAAATTATTAATACTAGAAATGTTTCATGTTTGAATAGGTTATTTCTTACTTATATTTCAGTATTTAACATTAAAAAGGTAAATAGTATTTAATAGATAAAGAATTGATCTCTGAACTATATGATGTATGTATTAATGAGTATACAGTTCAACGGGTTGTGGTAAGTAAATAAAAAAAAAATACAACAAATAACTTATTAATACATGATTAGTAACGTTGAAAATAATTTGTTTACACATAAGGGATTAGAATTAACATTTTAGTCATTATCTAAATAAGATAAACATTGCCTTCTGTGATATGTCTTCATGAACATCAGAATATGTAGGTATAAGCTGAATAAATTATTTCATAAGGCAATTTGTTTAGATATTATTGACTGTTATATTATAATTCAAGTTAGTTCTTTACTGAAGTAAATTGGCTGTATGCATAATTATGAATGATATACATTATGAAAAAAAGTTAGTTGGTATCATTGGACATATTAGTTATAATAGTATCAGATGTTGTCATCAAACCAAAATATTAGTACAACTTCTTATTTTGAATAATAACGAGTTAGAGGAAATAAATTAAAGTAGGTATTAAAGCGTGATAAATTAATTTAATGTATAGCTTTACAGTAATTGGTAATTACAGTTCCAACAGGTGTAGACAAGTCATAGCAGTGGTTTCAATCTGAAGAGAAATCTAAATTTAGACTAGGTCTACAACAACTGTATGGAATTTTTTTTATAGAGTGGTTAGTTTGAATGAACATCAAATACGGTCACTGGTACACTTTGGCAGCCAGATTGTAATTCTCTAACACATAATGATCAAGAGCAAACAAATTGGAAAGCAGCTATGGCCTACAGGGTTGTGCCAAGTTTTTTTTTTTTTGTAAACCAATTAAAGCGGATACGAATCGAAAGGGTACACATTGACATACTGCAATGTTGACCCGACGAGCGCATAGCGAACGATCAGAATTCCTACACGATCGACTTTGAAGCGTCCGCGGGAAATCGTGTATGTAAGACCATCGGTTGCCGAGCGACGATAACGTACGACCACCGAGTAGACGGTTTGCGCCGGACCGAGGGCCCTTGTCACGCGACACATCGATCGGACATCCGAATCAAACGACGGTTACGGATCGCGCGCCGGAGAATTCCGTTCCGAGACGGAACGTGTCCACCACTCACTTGAAACAATGAAATCATCGTGCTCCGCGAGTTGTAGAAGTTGCCGGGGCGCATTGACGGCGACGGACGGCCGGAGACATTCGGACACTCGGGCTAATTGTAGAGCGGAGACACGCGAGAACATACGATGAACAAGCTGCCTCGGACCGACGGCAAAGACCAGCCCCACTGAAGAGCGGCGGACACAGAAAAGTTCGGCAGGCCTAAGCGGCGGTGAAGAAGAAGAAGAAGAGTGACTTTCGGCACGGGTTACGGAGAAATGGTAATAACTAATAAAATAATAAAATATTAATCGCGAAAGAGAGTGGAGAGAGACGGACGCGATAAGGAAGAGATAAGAGGTCAGGTGAATACGGCGCTGCCAATCGCGAGAAATGATTACGTACTTATGTGTTACGGTGCCGGACGCTCACGGCGAACACGTCCACGGGCCCGGTATACGGTTCTTCTTTCCGCCGCCGCACCGTCAAGGCACCGCCGCCGACGTCGACGATAGCACCGTGCCGTGATAACGACCGCTCGACGCTTCGATCTACTCTCGACTTCTTGAGCCCCCGATCGCGTATTAGCGTGTAGCGTCCCACAACGTTTTTGTGTTTCGACCGATCGCGTTTGTCTTTGGCCGGAGATTGATGCCGATTCGGCGTCGACTGAATCTCGAGCAGTACCTTCATTTTTCGAAGACTGGTTCTACTCAACGAACACGCCACGATGGACGTGGACCCCGACGAATCGTTCTTTTGCAGGTTCTGTTTGCGGCAGTCGGAGACCTCGTTCCCCATCTTCATGGATGCTGACCCGGACCTAGCCATCGATGTAATGAGCTGCCTGCAAATCAAGGTACCCGTCTCGGCGCACGATGCCTGTGGTGTGCGCGGACACATTTCTCTTATTTTCTCTATTTTTTTTCTTTATGCCCCTTTGTTTCTAGATCTCTCAAGACAGTGTCGGTCCGAAACACATCTGCAGTGAGTGCTACAATCGCGTCCAAGATTGGCTGTTGTTCAAGAAACAGAGTGAGGAAGCACTCAGGGAAATTGAATCCAACACGGAGTTAGCCGAAAGAGAGGTAGGATCTTGAGTCTGCGCACATTTGTAATTCGAGTCGCTTCTATTTTTTTTATCTTTATTTTAATTTTTAGCAAGTCATGACCGTTTCTCAAATGGACCTCGTTGATGAAGTGGACTACCATTGCTGTCTATTCTGTGACAAGCTTTTCCCCAGTGAATACGAGTTATTAATGCATGTCAACGAAAGTCATCAAGGCATCGTGGACTTGAATTCCAAACCCAATAACAGTGATGAAACCCTGGATTACATTCAGACTACATTTATTGACAATGAAGATAATATCCAGTGTGATGATTACTTGGATATGGTCAATAACACATCTCCATCTCAAAAGGTATAACAGTTGATTTGAAACAATTATCTTAAAATCCTATGATAATATTCATTATAAGATACAAAATTAATAAAGAATCCTTAAAATTGATATTGTTTAGAAATTAATTGAACATTTATTCACTATAACACATGATCTGGCGTGAATATTCGAGTACAGTATATTTTTAGTATAATATTTGAGAGATGACCTATCATTTACAATGATTTTCTAAAACGTTGTAATGATGATATATATAAAAAAATAGTATTATAATAAATACATTGTAAGAAAGTATATAGGCTTTCTTTGATTCCCAAAATTCTGCTACATCTTTTAAAATTGTTTCTAATGGATCACTATATTAAGCTTTGATCACCACATAAATTCCGCCATGCACGAGTAATGTACATTTATAATAGTATAACCTAGTCTTTGTTAGTGTTATACATTTATAATAATTTTAATTTTATAATTGTGTTTGTATTGGCAGTTGAATTCAAGTATAACAATTAGGCAATAAAGTATAAAAATATAATGATCTCACTATGAAGACAAAGCATTTATCAATTTTACAAAAATATAAAAACATTTTAAACATTTTCTTTTTAGTGATGTCAAACTATTTTCATGATAAATTTACATACTGCTCAGATTTTTTAAAAAAATTGTATAGCATTGGAAAATAGTCTGAATAAATGACTATTAATCAAGGTGTGTTCAATAAATACCCGGACAAAATTTATTAAAAATTATATTTCAAACTTACAATTTATTTAAATGGATCACCTTCAAAATAGTGTCCTTTAGCTTCGATACAATGATCCCAACGGTCTTGCCACTTTTTGAAACACCTTTGAATGTCCTCCATAGTTATAGCCTTTAGCTCTTGTGTCGCGTTCTGGATAGTTTCATTAACGTCTTCAAATCTCTGGCCTTTGAGGGTACTTTTTAGTCTCGGAAACAAAAAAAAATCACATGGAGCTAAATCAGGTGAATATGGAGGGTGAGGTACCACTGGTATATTTTTGGATGTCAAAAATTCACGAATAGGAAGTGCTGAATGCGCTGGTGCATTGTCATGGTGCAAAAACCACGATTTTGATTTCCACGCTTCTGGCCTTTTACGGAGTACTTTTTCTCTTAATCTTTCTAGTACTTGTTTATAAAACACTTGATTTACTGTCTGACCTGTAGGTACAAACTCATAATGGACTAAACCAAAAAAATCGAAAAAAACCACGAGCATTGCTTTAATGTTTGACCGGACCTGACAACATTTTTTTGGACAAGGTGAATTTGCGGTTTTCCATTGCAATGACTGACCTTTGGTTTCGGGATCATATCCATACACCCATGTTTCATCACCCGTAATAATTGATTTTATAAAATTTGGGTCATTAGAAACCCGATTTTTTAGTTCCAAACACACTTCAATGCGATGTTCCATTTGCTCCTCGGTTAACAATTTTGGCACTAATTTTGCGGTCACTCTTTTCATACCCAATTCATCTGATAGAATCGAATGACAAGTACCAATTGATATGCCAACTTCATTGGCTACTTCTCTGACAGTTAATCGTCGGTCATATCTAATTTTTTTTCGAACAAGAGTAATGGTATCATTTGTTTTTGATGTTGATGGACGCCCAGGACGATGGTCATCTTCAATGGATATCCGTCCTTCTTTAAAACGTTTGAACCAGTCAAAAGTTACACAACGGCTTAGAGAAACATCTCCAAAAGCCAATTTAATCAATTCAAAAGTTTCCGTAACATTTTTACCAATTTTGAAACAAAATTTGATACACGCGCGTTGCTCCGTAATATTATCCATCGTGAATTCGCGATTTTATACAAAACGACCAACTTTGAACGCGTATTGTCAATGACTGATTGGAGATAATGATAATTATTATATACTAAAATAATGGTCATTATCTCTAGTTTATTTTGGTATAACAACATTACCGATAACATTAAATGTTTTTCTGTAATAATTTTAGTCTGGGTATTTATTGAACACACCATGTCATATTTTATTGGAGGAAATGGACGATCATATATATATCATACATCACTGTATATATACATCACTATAATATAGATATAGTTCAGTAGTCAGTTGATTATGGTTTTTAACAAATTAATTGTGGTAATAATTATAATAAGTTCTTCCTACCGGTAAGATCTTACTTTTTGTGCTTTTCTTGTTAAGTACATTTGTAAATTGAATCAACATAGGAACACAAGTGTCTGCTTGTTTATTCTAAGTAATTTATATAGTTTCATGTAGTCTTATCCAACAAAACTTGATATTTTTAATCACTTATGCTTATTGTTCCATATATATATATATTCTATTACTAAAAATAGAATAATATGATTTTTATTTGCAAGATTCCATTTTAACAACATTTATGTTTTTTTTCAGATCGATTTTGATGAATTTAATGAAATACCGACCTCTGATGAAGGAGATGAAAAATTTCAATGTTATTATTGTAGTGCTACATTTGATGAATTTGTACACTTAAAAGAACATTCAGTGTCCAGGCACCGTGATCTCAACAAAAAAACGGAATGTAATAAATGCAACAAAATATTTTTAACTGTCTCTGATCTTCAAGAACATGTTAGATTGACCCATCCACCCAAAAAAGATAAACAAGAATTAACCGAGACTACAATGGTCAGATCATCTAAGAGGTCACCATATGTCTGTCATTTGTGTAATAAGAATTTCTCACGGTTCTGTGATTTGTTGGATCATGACGAGATACAACATGATGATTTACCAAAGAGGTATAGGTGTGGCGTGTGTAGCAAAATGTTTTTGATGGAAGACAGGGCTAAGGTCCATTACAATTTCTATCATACCAAAACTAAAGGTACTATGAATTTCCAGTGTAGTTTCTGTGGTATGGAGTTGAAAAGCGCTTCAGCTGTAGCTAACCACGAACGAATGCACATTACTCAAAAATCTACTCAATATGGATATAAAATCATTAGAGACTGAAAAGGACTGGCATCTTTATTTGTTTGTTATTATTTAATTATGATAATTGATATTATTTAATGTAATATGTTTAATTTTAATTTGTATCTATTAATTACTCTTTACTCGAGTGTAAATATTGTAAAATAACTATAAAGTAATGGAAGTCTTATTGTATTATCGGATACTTTCTGCTTTTTCATAATAACCGTTAATTCTGTTAATATATTAATATAATATATAGTAAGTTAATATATTTATTATTTATATTACTTTATCTTGATAAGAAAAGTAATAAACTCTCTTTGATTGCAATCTATTGTTTTATTGATAAAATTGTCAGCATTTTATGTTTTGTTGTCATTTGATGAAATATATTAAGCCTTTTTTTGTATGTGTGATTATTGTTGTGTACATATAAGTGCATTAAATTATCTGGAATAGAAAAAAAAAGTAATAAATTTAATGGTTTTTTTTACAAAAATATTTATAGTAAATAAATTCAAGATCAGAATAATCATTAAATTGTGAACTTTGTTGTAGTAAATCCAATGATCATCCATTCATCCAATGGTCATCAGTGGCAATGCTTTTTAATATTTTTTTGTTCAACAATATATTTATATGTATCTATTAATTATTATATATACATTTTATATAATAAAATCAAATTCAAAATGTATTACTATCAGGTATCTATTTAACTTAATGCTCCCTATGTATAATGTCTTCACTTAATTGCTGTTACTATTGTTGTATTTTTATTGGTTCATTTTTATTTAACTACTCTTATTATATTATATATAATTTTTGTTTTGTTTTTTCCCCTTTATCACATCAATTGTATAACTAAAATAAATTATTGCATTATATATTCTGGATATTTTCAGAGTGTTAAATAAATGATTGATAAGAATATATAAACTCATTGAAACCAATATCATTGTCCAATTAAAATAAAATTAGATTTTTTTTTGTTCATAATATGATGAACTATTTTTTTTATCGAACCATGTAATACTTCTTTTTTATTAAATACCTTAGATTAATTTTTTATTTGTGATGTAGATAACCTTGGCCCTTAACACAAGTTGCATCACGCGCAGTAATCCTTTGATTAAAAAAAAAAAAATCATATCTATCATAAGAAAAAATTATAATTTTGTCAATGAGACGTGAGTAATTGTTTTTGGTGAATTTACATAATACAAATAATAATTCAAACACCCTACAGACAAACATGCAGAAAATTAAAAAAAACAATAAATATCTTAGTTGTATACAATTTGTGTAATAAAGAGAAAAATAGAAAATACAAAATGGAAAATTTATATATTTATTTATTTATTATATATATATATATATTTATAGTATTTATTATTTATAATATAATATAATACATAAGTACCTCTAACTGTACACCAATACAATATTATCCTGATTGAAATCAATATTTGTAACACACTAATTACATTATAAATCAAGAAAAATAAAGTTATTGTAAATTAAAATGTATAATTGACAATTGTTAATGGCTAGCATCTTTATTATACTGTCCCTAGTAGCAAAGCATAAGCGTAATAGAAAGGTAGAGTGACGTATATACCTAAATATAGTGCTAGCATTGGTTTTATGGTGGATAGAGACATAGAGTATTTTATATTTTGATGTATTTATAATAGATACTACAGGTGCCCACCGAAATCAGAAGTCTTTCATTTGTACGGCTACTTGAAACTTGGTAAGAATGAAAGAAGAAAGATTCACTGTTTTAGCTTTCATGTTACATTCTAAAGATATAAGTATTGACACTAAAAATATGATTGATAGATTTTCTAGGGGAAAACAAAAAAAACCTTGAATCATAATATATATAAAGTGTACTTTTACTTCATAATACAGTGTTGTGTTATTTTATTCTTATAATTGTTATATTTAAAGTAGTGTCATGGGTAGGCGCGGCTCAAGTAATTTTACACACCTAGGCAAACTTAAGTTTTGCCGCACCTTATACATATAAATAGTGTATCAAATATTTTTTCACTTAAACATTACTAAAATATATTTAATTCTAAGTTCATTATACTTATTTGTATAAAGTTAACAATTGGTTAAATTGATATATTTATAGACAAGTAAATCCCTACTAATTTAAATAAAACAAAACAATTTAAAAATAGTTGTTTAATAATATAAAAGTTAGTAAAAATACAATATAAATATTAACATCGTATTAGATTAGAACTTGACTTTTCTTGCTTTTGCGTTAGCGAAATATGATACAACTTCTTCCATGTCCATATTATATTATTATAGACTAATTCTTTCTCGATTGAATAATGGCAAATGTTCTTCTGAATTCTGATGAAAGTCGGCAGGCAAATGAAAATAAAATTAACTTATCTGTAAACGTCAGTCGGTATTTAATGCCTATTTTTAGTCAATAATATTCGTCCACAGTGCGTTTTGTGAAAGAGTTAAAATTGAAAACAACAAAACACGTTATCGGTGGCAGACAAAACTGATTCACAGAACCGATTAAAAACCGTCAAGAGAACACCGCAACTTGCTACGGTCGACGGTCGACCAAAAGCGTAAACACACATTTATGTTTGTCCGATCATCATACTGACCAAATTTTATATTTTCTTATTGATTTTTATTTTTCACTACACACGATTTAATATAAGTAGGTACTAGGAATCTTTTTAAAAATTATCTAGTATACATAAATGTAAAATGCCGCCCTAGGCGTGGGCCTGTACCGCCTACCCCTTGAGCCAGGCCTGGTCTTGGGGCACCTCTTTCTCCCACCTTATCATGTCTTGTAAATACATGTCAAAATGACCTAAAAAAAACCTTTAGAGGCTTAAGATTGTATATTATATTTTTTTCTATTAAAAAAAAAATTGATATAAAATTTCACTTTGTTATACAACTCTGAAATAAATAATAATGGCGCCATCTCTCAATTACAGAAAAGGAAATGAGTTTATTAAAAAAAATGACTGCATGACATTTGTCATATATGTATATTCCATATCGGTAAACCGGTCTCGCCAGCCTTATGGTAATTAATTATTATTAATATTATTATCGTTAAGTATTTTTGCTGTCTTAAGTCAGTGTCGAATCACTCTTCGTGAGCGTATGATATTTTATAATAAACACTATTTACAATCCACATACGATTACACTTATCTATCTATCTATCTATCTATTTTTATTATGTTCTGTATACCTACATTGTTAATCGCTATAATCTAGCATTATTGGCACATGGCATTTGGCATCACGGGGCACGGGCTCAGTCTGAGCTTGGTAGCCGTCGAGTGTGGTTCTTTGCTACGCACACAGCTTTACGATCATAAAGGTCACACACTGGCATCAGCACACTGGCATACGCCATTAAGAGCATAATTTGTGATTAGTTTTTTCACCTGCTTATTACTTAAAGTGGCCAATTCATCATCATGCCGAGAGCGCCAAGAGCAAGTAACGCTTTAAGTATGAAATCAGCGTTATTTGGAAGAACTGCCAATGCAACTCGAATGTATAACAGAAGGCAAAAAGATAACACACCAGAACGTTCTCAAACACTTGCACAGGAGCAACGTAACGCTTAAAGTATGAAATCAGCGTTAAATTATCAATCCGAGATTGATTATTTAAATATTAAAGCGCTTCAAATAGGACCAATGACTATTGACTATATTATGTCCTAAGTGCCTTGCAAAAAAATGCAAACATGAAACCCGTGGACTTTGCTGCGCTGACGGTAAAGTTATTTACACCAATTTGAGGATTTTCCAGACCTAAATAAAAGTTTAATTGATAATTCTCACTCTCATTCAAAACATTTCTTTGATAATTCTAGACGGTATAATACTCAGTTTCAAATTATATCTCATTCGGTCTCATTCGAAGAGCAAGGAAATTCTACGTCGATTTGACTATACTTGGACCCGAGCGACTTAAATCCGACGGATTTAGAGAGTTTTTAAACTTTTATGAATCCGAATATTCTTCCCAATATTAGAGTATACAATATTATTGTATACATATTATTGTATTTTTAGCCGATCTCAAATCGTTTTTTTGCCATAATTCAGCCGCTATTAGACTTAGAGGGCTAGAAATGGTGTCATTCGAACCGCATGCAAATTCTATGCCGATTTAGTTATATTTGAACCCGATCGGATGCAATCCGACTGATTTAGAGCGTTTTTAAATTTTTATGAATCCGAATATTCATCCCAATATCAGATTATACAATAATATCGTATACGATAATTATTGTATACATATTATTGTATTTTTAGCCGATCTCAAATCGTTTTTTCGCCATAACTCAGCTGCTATTAGACTTAGAGGGCTAGAAATGGTCTCATTCGAATCGCATGGAAATTATACGTCAATTTGGCTATATTTGGACGCGATCGGATGAAATCGGACTTATTTAGAGCGTTTTTAAATGTTATGAATCCGAATATTATTGTATTTTTAGCCGATCTCAAATAGTTTTTTCGCCATAACTCGGCCGCTATTAGACTAAAAGGTCTGAAAATGGTTTCATTGGAAGCGCTAGGAAATTCTACGTCGATTAAGTTGTATTTGGACCAGATCGGATGAAATCGGACTTAATTAGAGCGTTTTTAAATGTTATGAATCCGAATATTATTGTATTTTTAGCCGATCTCAAATCGTTTTTTCGCCATAACTCGGCCGCTATTAGACTTAGAGGGCTGGAAATGGTCTCATTCGAACTGCAAGGAAATTCTACGTCGATTTAGGTTTTTTTCGACCCGGTTGGAGTCAATTCGACGGATTTAGAGCGTTTTGAAATTTTTATGAATCCGAATATTCTTCGAATAATTAGATTATACAATAATTATCGTATACATACTCGTAGTGTAATTTTTTTTTTTTTTTTTATCCGAACTCAAATCGTTTAGATTATACAATAATATTGTATACGATAATTATTGTATACATACTCGTATTGTTGTAATTTTTTTTTTTTTTATCCGATCTCAATTCGTTTAGATTATACAATAATCTATCTATCTATCTATCTATACTATATATAAAATTGTAAGGGTTTTTCTTCGACCGCGCTAACCGAGAAAACTACTGGACCGATTTGGCTGAAATTTTTTTTGGCTGAAACCTGACACTTTGCTGAAGGTTTTAGTAACACTTTTGTCAGTAAAAAAAGTTCATAAAAGTTTTTATACGCATTTTTCCACACATAGTGTTTTATCTAATTTTTTTTTTATTGATCTTTATAACAACCCGGCAACTGTTGCCATTAGTTACAAATTACAATTGGTAATAACAATTATTTACAAGTATGTATATTTATATGTCAGTATATCTATTTTTATTATGTGTTTGTATACCTACATTCAGTGGCGGCTCGTGGGTCTTTAATGAAGTAGTGCACATTCAAAAAAAAATTATAAAACTAATATTATATATATATATATATATATATATATATATATATATATATGTGTGTGTGTGTATATATATGTATATTTATTTATTGAAATAAATTTTAGTTACCTACTTATCTTTTATTTTAATTCGTATTTACATATTAAATTCACAAGTAAAAATATCATGAAAAGAACAAACTATAGAATGCATATATAATATTAATTATCATAAGTAATTTATTAGATTTCACGTATATGTTTATATGTTAAATCGATTCTTCTTTCTTTTTTTTCTGCGAACCTGTTTATTACTTCTTCGTTGAAGTTTGGAATATTGTTGATCATTTGTTTTTCTATCGAAAAAATTACTAGGCTGTTAGTCGATCTTCCGTCATTGAATTTCTCAAAAAAGTCTTAATACGTTTTAAAGTAGAAAACGATCTTTCAGCTTCAGCTGTAGTCATTGGAATAGTTGAAATTATTTTTAAAAGTTTAAGAAAATATCAGTGTTAAATTATTATCAATTATAAATTTCAATAAATGAACTGATGAAGAGATATTGCGGAAATCAGTTCTTTTGTAGAACAGTTGTAGTTCAGTTTTAAGTTTAGTAACGTCTAAAAAAGGATATGCTTCAACAGTTTTATTAAAGTGTTCACTTGGGAAGTTATTTTCGTACGTAGGAAATGTAATAGATAAAAATAGGTGTGAAGCATTTAAATGATATTTATAATCAAACCGTTCTTTAACGTTGACAATAAAAATGTCACATACTTCTTTTGCAGCAACTTTTCTTGTTTCAAAATCAGAAGTATCATCTCGTCTTCGTTTTTTCGTTGGAGAGGTTTCTTTTTCTTCAAAAATATTATCAATATTCTGTCTTTCTTTTAATATATTTTCTTCAAACAGCAAAATTGACTTTGAAAGTTCTACAGGATCCATTGTTCGTTTTTGCAGTTGATTATATAGAATATCAACATGAGGCATTAAAGAATGAAACACTTTTAACCAAAATATAAATTTATCATCATTTAACATCCGACGCAAAGCTCCAGCTTGGTTAATGGCTATGGTTTGATTAAATGTCGATTCAATTTCTTTCATACATACAATTAAGGGCTCAAGATTCTCATACACGGTATTTACCACTCGACTTTTAAAATTCCATCTAATATTAGATGATCGAGGAACTCTGTGTTTAACAATTTTATCTAAAACCATAACCCGTTGAGGACTGTTGGAAAAAAAAATTTGTTATATCGGTTAAGTTTGAAAAAAATATCCTTATTTCACGATTCTGTGAAGTTGCTTGAATTAAAATTAAATTAAGCTGATGAGCATAGCAATGTATGAAATGTGCATTTTTGTAACTATTATTTATTATTTTTTGTACACCATTAAGACGACCACTCATAACATTTGCGCCGTCATAACTCTGACAAATCAACATTTCTGGCGTTTGTATGACTTTTTCCAAGTTGGATATTATACATTCAGACAATGATTTCGCATCATGTCCAGTAGGGTTGAAAAATCCCCAAAACCTTTCTACTGGTGTTCCATCCGATAATAAATATCTAAATATTATTGACAGTTGAAATTGAGCAGATACGTCAGTTGTTTCGTCAGCCATTACAGAGATATATTCTGCTTGTTTTATTTAATTTTTAATTTTTTGTTGACATACTTCTAAACAACATTCTAGTAAATCATTTTGGATTGATTTAGATATACCTTTAAATACCGAAGAGTTCTCAATATGACATTTTAGTACCGTATCTAACTCTGAACTAATGTTTATAAGACCTCGAAATATGCCGGGATTTTCTGAATTTGGTTTTTCTTCGTGACCTCGAAGTGCAAGTTCAAATACTCCACAAAATTTAATACAATTTATTATTTTATTCAATATATAACGATTATGACTTATTTTTTCATTGTATTGTTTGATATTCAATCGATACGCACTAGAAAGTTGTTGTTTTATATCTTGTTTTCCTAAAAGTTTTAAATTTAATTGACAATTTATGTGAGCCATTGATTTTTCATGCGTTTTTGTTTTAGAAGTTAAATGAATTAAATCGTTTATTCCATTCTTAACCCAAGCTAAGATAATTATTGTATACATATTATTGTATTTTTAGCCGATCTCAAATCGTTTTTTCGCCATAACTCAGCTGCTATTAGACTTAGAGGGCTAGAAATGGTCTCATTCGAATCGCATGGAAATTATACGTCAATTTAGCTATATTTGGACGCGATCGGATGAAATCGGACTTATTTAGAGCGTTTTTAAATGTTATGAATCCGAATATTATTGTATTTTTAGCCTATCTCAAATAGTTTTTTCGCCATAACTCGGCCGCTATTAGACTAAAAGGTCTGAAAATGGTTTCATTGGAAGCGCTAGGAAATTCTACGTCGATTAAGTTGTATTTGGACCAGATCGGATGAAATCGGACTTAATTAGAGCGTTTTTAAATGTTATGAATCCGAATATTATTGTATTTTTAGCCGATCTCAAATCGTTTTTTCGCCATAACTCGGCCGCTATTAGACTTAGAGGGCTGGAAATGGTCTCATTCGAACTGCAAGGAAATTCTACGTCGATTTAGGTTTTTTTCGACCCGGTTGGAGTCAATTCGACGGATTTAGAGCGTTTTGAAATTTTTATGAATCCGAATATTCTTCGAATAATTAGATTATACAATAATTATCGTATACATACTCGTAGTGTAATTTTTTTTTTTTTTTTTATCCGAACTCAAATCGTTTAGATTATACAATAATATTGTATACGATAATTATTGTATACATACTCGTATTGTTGTAATTTTTTTTTTTTTTATCCGATCTCAATTCGTTTAGATTATACAATAATCTATCTATCTATCTATCTATACTATATATAAAATTGTAAGGGTTTTTCTTCGACCGCGCTAACCGAGAAAACTACTGGACCGATTTGGCTGAAATTTTTTTTGGCTGAAACCTGACACTTTGCTGAAGGTTTTAGTAACACTTTTGTCAGTAAAAAAAGTTCATAAAAGTTTTTATACGCATTTTTCCACACATAGTGTTTTATCTAATTTTTTTTTTATTGATCTTTATAACAACCCGGCAACTGTTGCCATTAGTTACAAATTACAATTGGTAATAACAATTATTTACAAGTATGTATATTTATATGTCAGTATATCTATTTTTATTATGTGTTTGTATACCTACATTCAGTGGCGGCTCGTGGGTCTTTAATGAAGTAGTGCACATTCAAAAAAAAATTATAAAACTAATATTATATATATATATATATATATATATATATATATATATATATATGTGTGTGTGTGTATATATATGTATATTTATTTATTGAAATAAATTTTAGTTACCTACTTATCTTTTATTTTAATTCGTATTTACATATTAAATTCACAAGTAAAAATATCATGAAAAGAACAAACTATAGAATGCATATATAATATTAATTATCATAAGTAATTTATTAGATTTCACGTATATGTTTATATGTTAAATCGATTCTTCTTTCTTTTTTTTCTGCGAACCTGTTTATTACTTCTTCGTTGAAGTTTGGAATATTGTTGATCATTTGTTTTTCTATCGAAAAAATTACTAGGCTGTTAGTCGATCTTCCGTCATTGAATTTCTCAAAAAAGTCTTAATACGTTTTAAAGTAGAAAACGATCTTTCAGCTTCAGCTGTAGTCATTGGAATAGTTGAAATTATTTTTAAAAGTTTAAGAAAATATCAGTGTTAAATTATTATCAATTATAAATTTCAATAAATGAACTGATGAAGAGATATTGCGGAAATCAGTTCTTTTGTAGAACAGTTGTAGTTCAGTTTTAAGTTTAGTAACGTCTAAAAAAGGATATGCTTCAACAGTTTTATTAAAGTGTTCACTTGGGAAGTTATTTTCGTACGTAGGAAATGTAATAGATAAAAATAGGTGTGAAGCATTTAAATGATATTTATAATCAAACCGTTCTTTAACGTTGACAATAAAAATGTCACATACTTCTTTTGCAGCAACTTTTCTTGTTTCAAAATCAGAAGTATCATCTCGTCTTCGTTTTTTCGTTGGAGAGGTTTCTTTTTCTTCAAAAATATTATCAATATTCTGTCTTTCTTTTAATATATTTTCTTCAAACAGCAAAATTGACTTTGAAAGTTCTACAGGATCCATTGTTCGTTTTTGCAGTTGATTATATAGAATATCAACATGAGGCATTAAAGAATGAAACACTTTTAACCAAAATATAAATTTATCATCATTTAACATCCGACGCAAAGCTCCAGCTTGGTTAATGGCTATGGTTTGATTAAATGTCGATTCAATTTCTTTCATACATACAATTAAGGGCTCAAGATTCTCATACACGGTATTTACCACTCGACTTTTAAAATTCCATCTAATATTAGATGATCGAGGAACTCTGTGTTTAACAATTTTATCTAAAACCATAACCCGTTGAGGACTGTTGGAAAAAAAAATTTGTTATATCGGTTAAGTTTGAAAAAAATATCCTTATTTCACGATTCTGTGAAGTTGCTTGAATTAAAATTAAATTAAGCTGATGAGCATAGCAATGTATGAAATGTGCATTTTTGTAACTATTATTTATTATTTTTTGTACACCATTAAGACGACCACTCATAACATTTGCGCCGTCATAACTCTGACAAATCAACATTTCTGGCGTTTGTATGACTTTTTCCAAGTTGGATATTATACATTCAGACAATGATTTCGCATCATGTCCAGTAGGGTTGAAAAATCCCCAAAACCTTTCTACTGGTGTTCCATCCGATAATAAATATCTAAATATTATTGACAGTTGAAATTGAGCAGATACGTCAGTTGTTTCGTCAGCCATTACAGAGATATATTCTGCTTGTTTTATTTAATTTTTAATTTTTTGTTGACATACTTCTAAACAACATTCTAGTAAATCATTTTGGATTGATTTAGATATACCTTTAAATACCGAAGAGTTCTCAATATGACATTTTAGTACCGTATCTAACTCTGAACTAATGTTTATAAGTCTGAGCTTGGTAGGCGTCGAGTGTGGTTATTTGCTATACGCCCATTACGAGCATAATTTGTGCTTAGTTTTTTCACCTACTTTTTGATTATTCTTATAAAGGTATATTGGGCATGCTAATACAGTTAAATTTCGGGTAAGTGGCCAATTCATCATCATGCCGAGAGCGCCAAGAGCACGCATTGGCAGAAAAACTGCCAATGCAACTCGAATGTATAACAGAAGGCAAAAAGATAATTCACCAGAACGTTCTCAAACACTTGCACAGGACCAACGTAACGCTTTAAGTATGAAATCAGCGTTTAATTATCAATCCGAGATTGATTATTTAAATATTAAAGCGCTTCAAATTGGACGAATGACTATATTATGTCCTAAGTGCCATGCAATAAAATGGAAAGATGAAACCCATGGACTAAGTTACCGTTAAATGTATTATTTGATACAGAATACGTTTGTCCGATTCGTAAAAATGGCCCTCTTGGAAAAATTCTTCAAGAAACCTCATTTGTTGTGTGGGATGAGTGTACAATGAGTCACAGATCACATATCGAAGCAATTGATCGAACATTGAAAGATCTTAGGTGTAATAATAAGTTTATGGGTGGCATAACATTTGTTTTCGCTGGTGATTTCCGTCAAACCTTACCAGTAATCCCTAAAGGTACTCGAGCTGATGTCGTTAATGCTTGCTTAAAATCTTCCCCTATATGGAACTATATTGAAAAACTTTATTTGCGAACAAACAAGAGAGTTTATTTATGCGGAGGGGACGATATTTTTCCAGGGAAGATTTTAAGCAAGCATTAACGACATCAGCTCGAGTACCTTTAGGGATTACTGGTAAGGTTTGACGGAAATCACCAGCGAAAACAAATGTTATGCCACCCATAAACTTATTATTACACCTAAGATCTTTCAATGTTCGATCAATTGCTTCGATATGTGATCTGTGACTCATTATACACTCATCCCACACAACGAATGAGGTTTCTTGAAGAATTTTTCCAAGAGGGCCATTTTTACGAATCGGACAAACGTATTCTGTATCAAATAATACATTTAACGGTAACTTGAAAGTCGAGTGAGCAGTTCTGCCGCCACTAAGGAGAGTTGCTGCTATACCAGATGAAGCTACTGCTAATGCAACTTTACCTGAGGATCTAATTTGAGCCAACAACAAATTAATTAGGAATGTTTTTCCTGTACCACCCGGAGCATCTAAAAAAAAAACTCTTCCTTGATGATTCATTACGCTTTCTGTAATAACATTAAAAGCATATTTTTGATCATTTACTAATTTTGGTAAATTGATTTCTACAAATTCTTGTAATCGGTTATTATCGTAAGAACGCAAAATTGAGAATTCAAAAGGATCAGATGCATTTTCATTTCGAACAGGTGAGTTCATTCCAAATTCAGTTAAATATTTTTCAGACAGACAAACAACTTTATCTTCTATTTCAATCAACCCTCTATTAAATATTTCATCAGAAAAAGTAAATTGCAAGTCATTTAATCGAGTGCGCTCTGTATGAAGAATATCTTCACAAAAATCATTTCTGAACTGTTCCCACAAAGATTGAGGTTCAGACGGTTGGCAGAAAACTATGATTATTGCGAATAATTCTCTTAATTTTGAAGGACTTTCTGAAAGAGTTGCCTCCGCTAGAGTATTTTTCCATTGCTCGTCATTTTCTAAAAGCCCAAGAGCAAAACAGGTAGCTTTAAAAGTCGCGTGAATGACTCCATCAAAGGCCTTCAAGCTTTCAAATGAAGTAGGACCTTGTACATAATTTAGTAACAATCTTAAATGGAAGCACTCACTTTGATTTGGGTGAATCGTGTAAATTCTACCAATGGCAGTGTCCATTTTTATTCCTGGCCAACCTGGAACATCTTTTCCCCGTCTTCTCTTTAACCAGCCTCTGCTATTATCCCAGGTGTAATAAGAAGGAACTTCATGATAGAACAGTGTTTTCGCAAAATCATAATGTGAACACAGTTCAAAAAATGCAGTTAGTGTCGTTTTTCTTGGATTTTCAATAACTTGATGAAGATTATTAGCATTAAAGAAAACACGCTGTCCATTTTCTAGGTGAACAGCCAAGTGCTGAACTGTCGGATCTCTATCATGGGTTTCAAAATTGAAAATTCTCCAAAACGCTTCAGAAGTACATATGTATCGACCATTCAAATAATTTGTAATCTCATCGTTTTCACGATTAACAGAAAAAGTAGCTCTATCTGATCCTTTATTAATATATTTACATATGTATTTTATCGCTTTAACCGAATGACAGTATTCTACGTTAATATGCGCATTAAAGCACCTAGATAGCACTGGACAATACGGTACAACCCAACGGTTGTCAACCACGATTTCTGTTTGACCACGAACTTTTAATATTGCAGTATAACCTCCATCATCTGGTGATCTCCGTCGGTAAGTCGGATAACCATCATCTCCAGTTTGAGTATCCTTGACCAATTTGTGAGGGTATTTCTTACTACATTTTCCATTATTCATACATGGCGATCTAATATTTAACTCGCCGCATGGGCCATGAATCATATTCTTGCATACTATTTCATAAAGTATAGGATCTCTGTCTTTGTTTGGTATCTCGACAGAAATAATTTTATCAATTTCATCTGGCTGAATTTTCGTTTGTAACCACAAAAGAATGTGGCAGTGTGGCAAACCTCGTTTTTGCCATTCAACACTGTAAACATAACAATTTACATCTCCGAAAATATATTTATTTTTTAATACATACATAAACTTTTTTAGTTTGAGATGAAAAACTCTAGAGATTATATCGTGTCTATCAAACGACTTTTGGTCTTGAAATAATTCATTTTTTATTTCCGGCCATTCCGGGTTGCATGTAAAAGTAATAAATAAATCTGGACGGCCAAATTTACGAACATAAGTCATGGCATCCTGATTTTTTTCATGCATGTAACGTGGGGAGCCAGTAAAAGAGGAGGGAAGAATTACTTGTTGCCCCACGTTATTAGCATTAATATTTGCATCATTGTTAACAGCATCTCGGAGGTGAACATAATCATCCGCACGTAGTTGTTTTTGATGGTTACGAATAAAGTGTAGTCTTTCAGAAATCATTTTTGCCATCATATCTACGGCGAATTGGCTGAATAATGTTTTGTAATAATGTAGATGATTTAGACTTGTTTCTCTAACCATAAACCTATAAGAATAAAATTGCATGCAGGATACAGTTTTGGTTCGATTTTGGTTATTTTCCTGTAATATATTAATGTGATAACCGTCTTCGCCTCTAGTATACATCAATGGATATTGCAGTGCATCATAAGATCTATTCAATTCGGAAACTCGACTCAAGTGTCCACTCCGACCATGCAGAACTATATCTCTGGGACCTTTATCTTCATTAACTAATAATACAGCTACTTCATCGATGGTAGGTGCATTATATTGACCTCTGTGTTCATCTTGAGGAACTCTGTCAGCATGAATAATTAACTTAAAGTTTTGCAACTCATCAAAAGACCTCGACTCCAGATTAGCTCTGTATGAGGTGATTATTTTCACGCAAAACTGTTTGCAATGATTCAATGAGACCTCTTTTTAAATTTGGAATCATATTTGTTCGAATAGATATTTGATCCGACTCTGACATAAAATATATTTGTAAAAATTTAGCATTATTTCCAATTTCGGGTAATAAACTACCTATTAAATGATGCACTTGACCCTGAATTTTAAAAGAGAGCATGAAGTTCCCTTCACTTATTTCGTTTGCTCCAAACGATGTCATTTGAAACAGAGTGTTATACCGTCTAGAATTATCAAAGAAATATTTTGATAGAGGGTGAGAATTATCAATTAAACTTTTAATTAGGTCTGGAAGATCCTCAAATTGGTGTAAAACAACTTTACCGTCAGCGCAGCAAAGTCTTATAAGAATTCTATTCTTATAAGAATAATCAAAAAGTAGGTGAAAAAACTAAGCACAAATTATGCTCGTAATGGGCGTATAGCAAATAACCACACTCGACGCCTACCAACTACCAAGCTCAGACTGAGCCCGTGATGCCACGTGCGGTGAGCTATGAATGTTATTAATGCTAGATAATAGCGATTAACAATGTAGGCAGTGGCGGCTCGTGTATATGTGCACAAGTGCACGTGCACTACCTACCCAGACTTAAGAAAAATTGAAAACATTAATTTTAATAAAACAACTAAGTACCTGTAATGTTATTAAGATTATCCTTCAAAATATAAAAATGGAAATTCAGAATATGAAAATAATTTAGTATTTGAAATCGTTTATTTCGAAGGCCAAACGGCAAACGGCGGTTGTCCGCACCAGAATGGTATCGGTAGATAGTATAGAAGAGTACCTAGTGCACATAATCGCTGTGCACATTTGTATAGTGTAAAAATTAAAACAAGTCAAAACACGCAGCCCGCGTTATAATGGAATTGATGTGCACAATCGTTGCTGTGCACATAACCAATTAAATTGTTATCGGTGAACTATTTTGGACGTCGCCGCGCCGTCGCGCTTTGGCATTATAATGTATTTTTTTCTATTTTTGTATTCCGTTTATCAGCTAATAATATTCGTTGATCATTATCATAAATTCAAAACAACAAATAACAATCGTGTATCCATTTTCTATCGACATTGATGAGTGACGACGTTAACTAAATATTCATCGAATTTTTCGTAAATTGTAATTTATTATATATACCTAAGACGTAAATTTGTTTTCAATTTTTAAAATGAATTCAGTACAGCAAATATTGCAATGCAATTTTTCAACACTGTCGTTAGAGAAGAAGATAGAAATAAAAAATAAAGGTAGGCCTACTCCAGACTTAAATATTATACAAATTACTAAATGTAAAACGAGAGATTTTGTAAGAAAATTTAAAAATGATATATATAAAACACATGACTGGATTTGTGGTTGTTTAGAAACTACTAATCGTTTGTATTGTTTTCCCTGTCTACTTTTTGGTAAAAAATCTAATGATGTCGCTTGGGTTAAGAATGGAATAAACGATTTAATTCATTTAACTTCTAAAACAAAAACGCATGAAAAATCAATGGCTCACATAAATTGTCAATTAAATTTAAAACTTTTAGGAAAACAAGATATAAAACAACAACTTTCTAGTGCGTATCGATTGAATATCAAACAATACAATGAAAAAATAAGTCATAATCGTTATATATTGAATAAAATAATAAATTGTATTAAATTTTGTGGAGTATTTGAACTTGCACTTCGAGGTCACGAAGAAAAACCAAATTCAGAAAATCCCGGCATATTTCGAGGTCTTATAAACTTTAGTTCAGAGTTAGATACGGTACTAAAATGTCATATTGAGAACTCTTCGGTATTTAAAGGTATATCTAAATCAATCCAAAATGATTTACTAGAATGTTGTTTAGAAGTATGTCAACAAAAAATTAAAAATGAAATAAAACAAGCAGAATATATCTCTGTAATGGCTGACGAAACAACTGACGTATCTGCTCAATTTCAACTGTCAATAATATTTAGATATTTATTATCGGATGGAACACCAGTAGAAAGGTTTTGGGGATTTTTCAACCCTACTGGACATGATGCGAAATCATTGTCTGAATGTATAATATCCAACTTGGAAAAAGTCATACAAACGCCAGAAATGTTGATTTGTCAGAGTTATGACGGCGCAAATGTTATGAGTGGTCGTCTTAATGGTGTACAAAAAATAATAAATAATAGTTACAAAAATGCACATTTCATACATTGCTATGCTCATCAGCTTAATTTAATTTTAATTCAAGCAACTTCACAGAATCGTGAGATAAGGATATTTTTTTCAAACTTAACCGATATAACAAATTTTTTTTTCCAACAGTCCTCAACGGGTTATGGTTTTAGATAAAATTGTTAAACACAGAGTTCCTCGATCATCTAATATTAGATGGAATTTTAAAAGTCGAGTGGTAAATACCGTGTATGAGAATCTTGAGCCCTTAATTGTATGTATGAAAGAAATTGAATCGACATTTAATCAAACCATAGCCATTAACCAAGCTGGAGCTTTGCGTCGGATGTTAAATGATGATAAATTTATATTTTGGTTAAAAGTGTTTCATTCTTTAATGCCTCATGTTGATATTCTATATAATCAACTGCAAAAACGAACAATGGATCCTGTAGAACTTTCAAAGTCAATTTTGCTGTTTGAAGAAAATATATTAAAAGAAAGACAGAATATTGATAATATTTTTGAAGAAAAAGAAACCTCTCCAACGAAAAAACGAAGACGAGATGATACTTCTGATTTTGAAACAAGAAAAGTTGCTGCAAAAGAAGTATGTGACATTTTTATTGTCAACGTTAAAGAACGGTTTGATTATAAATATCATTTAAATGCTTCACACCTATTTTTATCTATTACATTTCCTACGTACGAAAATAACTTCCCAAGTGAACACTTTAATAAAACTGTTGAAGCATATCCTTTTTTAGACGTTACTAAACTTAAAACTGAACTACAACTGTTCTACAAAAGAACTGATTTCCGCAATATCTCTTCATCAGTTCATTTATTGAAATTTATAATTGATAATAATTTAACACTGATATTTTCTTAAACTTTTAAAAATAATTTCAACTATTCCAATGACTACAGCTGAAGCTGAAAGATCGTTTTCTACTTTAAAACGTATTAAGACTTTTTTGAGAAATTCAATGACGGAAGATCGACTAACAGCCTAGTAATGTTTTCGATAGAAAAACAAATGATCAACAATATTCCAAACTTCAACGAAGAAGTAATAAACAGGTTCGCAGAAAAAAAAGAAAGAAGAATCGATTTAACATATAAACATATACGTGAAATCTAATAAATTACTTATGATAATTAATATTATATATGCATTCTATAGTTTGTTCTTTTCATGATATTTTTACTTGTGAATTTAATATGTAAATACGAATTAAAATAAAAGATAAGTAGGTAACTAAAATTTATTTCAATAAATAAATATACATATATATACACACACACACATATATATATATATATATATATATATATATATAATATTAGTTTTATAATTTTTTTTTGAATGTGCACTACTTCATTAAAGACCCACGAGCCGCCACTGAATGTAGGTATACAAACACATAATAAAAATAGATATACTGACATATAAATATACATACTTGTAAATAATTGTTATTACCAATTGTAATTTGTAACTAATGGCAACAGTTGCCGGGTTGTTATAAAGATCAATAAAAAAAAAATTAGATAAAACACTATGTGTGGAAAAATGCGTATAAAAACTTTTATGAACTTTTTTTACTGACAAAAGTGTTACTAAAACCTTCAGCAAAGTGTCAGGTTTCAGCCAAAAAAAATTTCAGCCAAATCGGTCCAGTAGTTTTCTCGGTTAGCGCGGTCGAAGAAAAACCCTTACAATTTTATATATAGTATAGATAGATAGATATATAGATAGATATATAATCATGGTAGGTAACAATTGAATATATCTAATACTATCTAATTCATCACTACTTTTTTTCTTTTTTATTAGAAAAAATAATAATTAAACCAAATCTATTTAGAAATTCGGTTCTACTATTATATCGACCATCTTAAGAAATATAAACTGATCCTACCTCTTTCACTCGCAATCATTTTTTCGAGAGCCATGTACATTGGTTTCAAATCTAAAATATCAATGCATATACCTGACTCAACCTAGGAGTTTTGTCGGTTTTTTTATTATTTATTAAGTGTTTTTATACTTATTATTTATTACAGCGTTTCTCTTTTCCCATCTAATGAGATTGTAAGATAAAATTAATTTTTTATTAATAACATTTAAGCCATTTTTTTTTATAAAATAAAATTATAAATCAACAGACATTGTAAGGTATAATATTGTTAGCTGATTAAAAGTTAGATGAACTATTATTCATATTGCAGCATTGCAAGCTCAACTTATTTTAAAGTTTTTCTTTTGTGGTTGCCAAGCCAAAAAAGTATAATAGTAATTTGTTTTATCAAAAATACATATTTGGAAACATTTATGTCCTGTCAAATACTAAATCTATAAACAATTTATCGAAACATAATACAAAATAATTTCATTGGCTAATTCTGTGTACGAAATCAACTAATTGCCTAATAATTAATACTATATGTAAGCACAATATGTGATGACTTGGGCTTGTTTATTGCATTTTTGTAAATAAAACATATATTTGAAATCTATTTTGAATAAAATTGATTCATGATCTTAAATGTTCAAAATTAAAAGTCTTATTTTGCTTACATTGTTTAAAAATGTTTACAGTTCAAAACTTTCATTTACATTTTGTTTGATTAAAAATTGTAATTTACCTTGAGCATTTTTATTTTATTCTCTACACAAAAAGGTAAAACTCTCATTAGGGACATTTAAGTAATAACTTATAATTTCACTGGCGGTTATTTTTATTTATTCAATATAATTTTCCTTATTAATTCAGTTATTTTTTAATTTAATATTTAATTAATGTTGTACTTTTCAAATGTAAATAAATAACAGAAATTCATTTTTATTTTTTAATGCTTATGTATGCAAATATGTTAACAATTTTTAGCATATACAGTCCCAAACCCAGGTCATTTTAAAATGTTTCACATGATATGTTTGTATACTTGTATATTTTGCAATTATGTAATTAGTTTGAAATGTTATTTTTATTTTGAATGAGTGATTCAATTAACTATAAATAATAACATGATGGCTTCAATAAAAATTAAAAGTTTCTTTAAGCAAAATAATTTGATTTGGCTGACAACAAATTTATCAGAAATATTACTGAACTATAATGTTATTGGGGAATCATACTGATTAATGATACGTATTAGGCAGTGATGACAGAAGTTCATGGATAATAATACAATATATTTGGATTTAAGACATAACTATTAACCAATAGAATATTTCCATCTCCAAACATGCAGTTAGATCGTTAAATTAATTTTCATCCAGGGAGTTGGTTCAGCCTGATTGTTTCCGATTATAATTGTGTTGATAATATGATTAGTTCTAATATACTGAAACTGGACTTAACTCTTAAGTACATTAAACAAACTATGATGTATTGATGTGAACCATGTTTATTGAAATACGAGTTATTATTATAATTTTATTTTTCATCGTATTTTTCATTGGTTTTTTTTATGTTTATGTTTAAAAACTATAATTAAGGCATGCGTATACCCATTTATTATAAAAAATACATTTATGTAAATAAATAAGAAAGCTATAACATTTATACTGTATTCTCTATTTCAAATATAATTCCAATTTACAATATACTATACCTACCTAAATGTATGTATTGAGTGTATGCCACATACATGTCATAGACTCTATAGTATGGCGTATATTATGTCCAGATTTGTGTTGATAATATGATTAGTTCTAATATACTGAAACTGGACTTAACTCTTAAGTACATTAAACAAACTATGATGTATTGATGTGAACCATGTTTATTGAAATACGAGTTATTATTATAATTTTATTTTTCATCGTATTTTTCATTGGTTTTTTTTATGTATATGTTTAAAAACTAAAATTAAGGCATGCGTATACCCATTTATTATAAAAAATACATTTATGTAAATAAATAAGAAAGCTATAACTTTTATACTGTATTCTCTATTTCAACTATAATTCCAATTTACAATATACTATACCTACCTAAATGTATGTATTGAGTGTATGCCACATACATGTCATAGACTCTATAGTATGGCGTATATTATGTCCAGACATACTGTATGGTACAAAAACTAAAACAAAAATGTTCTAACACTCGAAGGACCACTCGACTCGTAAAGTCGAGACAGCAATGTTTCGCCTTAAAAAAAGGGCGATAGGCAATCTCTGACGTTTGAGGGAATGGGTTTGTATGGCGTTGGGCGCAGCAAACACCACAACAAAACCCCTGGTTAGCCGGTGGATCGGCAACCGAACATGGGCGACACGCGGCAAAGGAAAAAAGATTGTCAAGCACTTACAATACGGGATGTAGGAAATGCAGGCTAAATAACGGAAAGTCTCTGTGGTCGATTCAATGTGGTGCAATGACCACAGAGCTCACATATGAAAATTACTTACAATTAAACACACATACAAATCCCGATTGATGACGGCGTGGCACTGGTCAGCCTCCCAGTCACCTCCTGGTGCCGGCGGACTTTCGGGGTTGTGGAAGACGGCTGACAACGACTTTACACTCACGTGATGGTGATGGAAGTACAGGAATGATAAATTTACACTGAATTTAAAACGGATAAGGTTGACTTTATTGAGCACACGAACATATTTAAATAAAAAGAATAATAATAATAACAATAATAATAACAATTATAACAATCGTATTACGGCGTAATGATCGGTTGTTACACTTTCAAAAATGATATAATAATACAGGTAAAAAAAACAACAAAAAAACTCAAAAGCACAAGATGGGCCGATATAGCCGTGTTATTGCTACGACGGCATATATACGACAAAACAAAAAACCCATGAATTTACATACACGACATTTTTCACAATCAAAGTTACGTAATACAGAGAGGAGACGAGGACCAGATAAGGAAACACGCAGTCGCCCAGCTCATTAGGCGGCTAGTGAGGTCGTTCACGTCTATCGCCAACTTATAAATACTTTCGCGCAAACATACCGCCCACTTTGAAGGAACCTTCAACAACTGGGTAGTGGGCACAATTTAACCAGTGGTCGTTTGATGGTCCCTGACGTCGTGTGGACACTGGCCACCCGAGCGATACCATCATGTCCGGGATGTAATTGCTCAATTCGACCATACTGCCAATAAAGCGGATGTGTTGGTTCCTTAATCACGACCAAATCGCCAAGCTGTACAGTAACTCCATGGTTCACCCATTTGGACCGTGACTGGAGATTAGCGAGGTACTCATTGGTCCACCGATTCCAGAAATAACGGTGAATATCGGTAATCAACCGCCAACGTTGCAGCTTGGACAGCGGGACCTGTTCGAGGCGAGGATCGGGAGCGGAATTTGATGGCTCTAATGTCAGGAAATGGCTTGGCGTTAGGGCCTCCAAATCTAACGCATCGTTGCTGACGGGACATAACGGCCTCGAATTGAGAGTGGCTTCAATCTTTGTCAACAGAGTAACCAACTCTTCACATGTCAAAATGTGCGCACCTATCGACCGATGTAGTAAAGTTTTGGTTGATTTGACCCCGGCTTCCCAGAGTCCTCCGAAGTGAGGAGACGAAGGAGGGTTGAAATGCCACGCAATCTGATTATTGGACAAATGATTTTGAATTCTTGATTGGAAGTTGATGGAAGATATGTGTTGATTTAACGGGTTTAATAAGTTTGCTGCACCAACAAAATTTGTACCATTATCACTGTGCATTTCTTTCACGGGTCCACGTCTTGCAATGAACCGCGTGAAAGCCATTAAGAACGTTTCTGTTGTCAGACTCGAACTTACTTCAATGTGGACAGCTTTAGTGGCTGTACACACAAAAAGGCAAATGTATGCGACATTTTTACCAAACGCTCGACCACGAGGGCCTTTAATAGTAACGGGGCCAGCATAATCGACCCCCGTGATTGCAAACGGTTTGATTTGCTGGACCCGGTATTTCGGCAACTCCGCCATTTTGGGTTGAATCGGGGTGGGTCTAGTGCGAAAACATGGAATGCACAACCGCAGACGAGACCGAATACTTTGTCTTGCTGACAGAATCCAGAAGTCACGTTGCAACTGGGCCTTTAACGCCATTGCCCCGGGATGTTGCAATGCCCGGTGATGATGATCGATGATGAGGTGTGTGAGACGATGACGCGAAGGCAATAACAAAGGATGTTTGTGGTTGTATGGAATGTTGGCGTGTTGTAAGCGACCACCCACTCTGAGCAACCCAGACTTATCAATAAAAATGTCCAACCCACGGAGAGGTTTGGAGCAAGGTTTGCCAGCAGTTAATAATAATAAGTCTTGTGAAAAGGTTTGTTGTTGGCACACATACACCAAAGCCAACAACGCGCAAGTCATTTCATCCGCACACATCGTCAGATTGAATGATATATCTTTACGAGGTTTGACGAAACGAAGACAATACCCTATGATTCGCTGAATTTTGTTTAGCGATGAACACCGATGTAACAGATCAATAATTGGATTAATTGGCATGACTGCCACCATCACTAATGGCTGATCGACAGAATCATCAGTAATATTGACCATCAACTGAGGCCACTTATCTGCAGGGCTGCGAAGAAAATCAGGGCCAGTCCACCACAAAGAGTGATTTACCAATTCACTTGGACCTAATCCACGTGACGCACAATCAACAGGATTATCATTGGTTGGAACGTGGCGCCAGATAGATGGTGGAGTCAGATCATGAATTTGACTGGTTCGATTTGCAACGAATGTCGGCCAACGATGCGGTGATGATCGAATCCAACCCAGCACAGTTGTCAAATCCGTCCAAGCGTGCATCTCGCTAATGACGATGCGATCTTGATACGTATTGATCACCAGTCGAAGTAGTTTAGCAGCTAAAACGGCACCACACAATTCCAATCTGGGAATGGTGGAGCGTTTTAGTGGAGCAACTTTAGATTTTCCCATGATCAAATTGCAATACACTTCAGTGGTTGTATTGACTACGAAGTAGGCAGCTGCCGCGTATCCTTTTTCCGAACTGTCCGAAAACACATGCACTTGGATTGACACACCTTGATCATGGGTTAACCGACGCGGAATCGCCAACGTTTCAATCACCGACATTTCGGCTTGAAACTTTGCCCATTGACCAGCTAAATCAGACGGAATTGGATCGTCCCAACTGATACCCGACGTCCATAACTGTTGCATGATATGTTTCATCCAGAAAGTGAGTGGGCATAAAAATCCTAACGGATCAAAAACTCTCGCAATATCAGATAACACCGATCGTTTAGTGGGTGTTGTAGTCGACGGTTTAACAACAAATGAAAAAGTGTCAGCACAAGGATTCCATTTCAGTCCAAGAATTTTCAACCCAGGTTGTTCCTCGTCACCAAGAAGGACTGATGGTGACATGGCCCGTTCATCATCATTGACTGCCTGAAGGATTGAATTGTTGTTACTAGCCCATTTTCGTAACTCAAACTGAGCTTCAGAACACAAGTTGATCAATTGCTGCTGACATTCCAGAGCATCTTGATCTGAATCAGCACCTGTCAGAATATCATCGACAAAAGTATCATTAAGTAGCACGTGAGCAGCTATCGGCCACTTGATCCCATCAGTTGCCGCTAATTCACGAACTGTTCTCAGTGCTTGATATGGAGCTGCTGAAGTGCCGTACGTTACAGTACACAATCGATACTCTTCAATAGGCGTTGTCGTTGAAAAGCGCCAAACAATTCTCAAATAATTCCGATCAGATGGACAGATGACTATTTGACGATACATCTGCTTGATATCAGCCATAAATACATATTTCCACAATCGCGATCTCAACAAAACCACTTGAATATCCGGTTGCAGCTTTGGACCCGTATACAGTTTATCATTCAAACTGATTCCAAGAGCTGTACGAGACGATGCATTAAATACAACACGTAATTTTGTCGTTTGACTGTCAGGTTTCAAAACACAATGATGAGGAATATAATAATTATAAGGGATTCCTCTTTCGTTCTCGGGAACTAGTTCCATATGCCCGGACGAAAGGTAATCACGCATGAAATCACAATATTGCTGTCTTAGCGTGTTATTTTGACTTAGACGATGTTCAAGAGATTTGAATCGTTGGAGAGCCACACTTTTAGAATCACCAATCAAAGGTGATGGAGAGCGGAAAGGCAATGAAATCATGAAACGCCCAGACGAAAGTCGTTTAACAGAAGAGGTGTAAATTGCTTCTGCCGCTTGTTCATCGGAACTGAAACGTCTAATCGTGGGTAACTCCTCTAGTTCCCAGAATTTTTTCAGAGTTCCCTCTAGACAATCAGAAATAGACACGCACAACGACGTCAATGAGACTGGTGAAGGTTCAGTGGTTGGTCCGAATAGAGCCCATCCGAACACTGTCTCCCACGCAGTTGGTTCACCAACGAGGCCAGAACGTCGACCATCGCACAAAATCACTGGCAACACATCTGCACCTAACAGCATATCCACTGCGCCTGGTGCATAATAATAAGGATCAGCCAGAGGTAAATTTAAAATATGAGGCCAACTCCGTGGGGTTACTGAACGTTGTGGTGTAGGTCCAGTAATTTGGCTAACAATCAGCGTGTCGGTACAAATAGACGGTGATGATTTCCCACGAGGCATAACCGCAACTGTAGAAGAATTACGAATCGGTTTGGCAGTCGAATTAGCAAAAGTAGAAATATTGACATGAGCACGACGTCGATTGAGTATAAGTCTGTCAGCCGAAGCTTCCGTAATAAAACTGGCCTGAGACCCACTATCCAACAAAGCTCTAAACGAATGACGATTACCACCTTTATCACAGATATCAAGAATCACTGTGGATAAAAGAACAGTTTTGTGAGGCTGACCTTGGACGAGTAACGAAGTAGATTCTTGAGGTGAAACAAGTTGAACAACTGAAACTGAAGACGACGATGGTAACGATGAAGGTGGTACAGACGAAGACGAGGTAAAATGTAACAATGAATGGTGCGAACGTTTGCAAATTTGACATTTGTATTTGGACGAACAAGTAGTCGACCCATGGCCCTGCCCTAAACAATTGAAACACAACTGTTCAGTTTTTGCTATTTGATATCTCTCCGAAGGTGTTTTAGTCAAAAATATGGGACACTTTCGCAAAGAGTGAAGTTGATTACACAACGGGCATTTGGGCAGTGGGGTACTCGTCAACGCAGACATAACCTTTGAAGTGGGTGTACGCTGTTTGGCTGGATTCCACTTTTGATTTGAAGATTTGGAATGAGTCGTTCTTGAGGGCACCACTGAATGAACTCTAGCTCTCGCTTCCGCCGTTCGTATGCGACTCCGAAGAAATTCCACAAACTCCTTGACGGTAAGTAAATGTCTGTCCCCAACGTGGGATTCCCATTCACCACGAAGGTCAGAATCGAGACTTTTTTCAAAGTTGTAAATTAATACTGGGCTCCATTGCGTAGGGATATATCCTAAATTGTTTAGTGCCGCGGAATGCTCTTGTATGGATGTCACAAACAATTGAATCGACGACGCATCATCAATTGAAACCGAACGAGGAGCTAAAAGAGCATCTAAGTGGTCCCTTGCCAAATCTCGAATGTTGCCGTACCGAGTATCAAGCATATCCCAAGCGCTTAAGTAATTTGCAGATGTAACCGGTAAATGTATCACAAGGGCAAGCGCATCATCCTTTAAGGACGCTAAGAGATATTCAAATTTTTCAACATCGGGTAAATCAGTGGCATGCGAAATAATAGATTTGAATAGACTCTCAAAGCTTAGCCACTCTGTGCGATTTCCAGAAAAAGTTGGTAGTTTTCGTTGTGCCAGACGAAAACTAGCGGATTGAGTTTGATTGACCGATTGGTTGAAGGACTGCGTTGCCGCCATTGAGCTGTCTAACCTCGGTGTCAGAGAGAAATTATGGACATCTGCAAACGCCGCAACTTCGAAATACAGATTGAAAAATTGATCCGACAACGCGTTGCTGATTGCATTTGAATCAACGCCTGCCGGACCAGAGCCTTTGTTAACCATATGCTCCATCGTCAGTAAGTCCTCCTCGACACACTTGCGCAGGTTACTGACTTCGGCAAACATGTTGGACAATTTAGCTTTCTTGCCAACATTTTCTCGGTCTGCTTTATAGTCCGTGGCAGACGTGATGCAGGAAGTGATTCTTGACAGGGCCCGAACAATCCGAGAACGGGCATCGGAAAAGGCACAACCATCCATGATCAACAACGAAATCAAAAATCCAATAAAACCGAAGACGAAATAATAATAACAAATTAAAGATGTAGAAACCGTTCACGGTTTGTAAAAAGAATCCGTGGTAGCAACAAAAAAAATCAACGACGTAGAAATATATAAAAAAAATCAACGAAGTAGTGGTAGCAACAAAAAAAATCAACGACGTAGAAATATACAAAAAAAATCAACGAAGTAGTGGTAGCAACAAAAAAAATCAACGACGTAGAAATATATAAAAAAAATCAACGAAGTAGTGGTAGCAACAAAAAAAATCAACGACGTAGAAATATATAAAAAAAATCAACGAAGTAGTGGTAGCAACAAAAAAAATCAACGACGTAGAAATATATAAAAAAAAATCAACGAAGTAGTGGTAGCAACAAAAAAAATCAACGACGTAGAAATATATAAAAAAAATCAACGAAGTAGTGGTAGCAATAAAAAAAATCAACGAAGTAGAAATCCCGGTCACGGTTTGTTGAGGTGTCCGGCTCGAAGGACCAAAATGTATGGTACAAAAACTAAAACAAAAATGTTCTAACACTCGAAGGACCACTCGACTCGTAAAGTCGAGACAGCAATGTTTCGCCTTAAAAAAAGGGCGATAGGCAATCTCTGACGTTTGAGGGAATGGGTTTGTATGGCGTTGGGCGCAGCAAACACCACAACAAAACCCCTGGTTAGCCGGTGGATCGGCAACCGAACATGGGCGACACGCGGCAAAGGAAAAAAGATTGTCAAGCACTTACAATACGGGATGTAGGAAATGCAGGCTAAATAACGGAAAGTCTCTGTGGTCGATTCAATGTGGTGCAATGACCACAGAGCTCACATATGAAAATTACTTACAATTAAACACACATACAAATCCCGATTGATGACGGCGTGGCACTGGTCAGCCTCCCAGTCACCTCCTGGTGCCGGCGGACTTTCGGGGTTGTGGAAGACGGCTGACAACGACTTTACACTCACGTGATGGTGATGGAAGTACAGGAATGATAAATTTACACTGAATTTAAAACGGATAAGGTTGACTTTATTGAGCACACGAACATATTTAAATAAAAAGAATAATAATAATAACAATAATAATAACAATTATAACAATCGTATTACGGCGTAATGATCGGTTGTTACACTTTCAAAAATGATATAATAATACAGGTAAAAAAAACAACAAAAAAACTCAAAAGCACAAGATGGGCCGATATAGCCGTGTTATTGCTACGACGGCATATATACGACAAAACAAAAAACCCATGAATTTACATACACGACATTTTTCACAATCAAAGTTACGTAATACAGAGAGGAGACGAGGACCAGATAAGGAAACACGCAGTCGCCCAGCTCATTAGGCGGCTAGTGAGGTCGTTCACGTCTATCGCCAACTTATAAATACTTTCGCGCAAACACATACCATCTCGAATAAAATTAACTTCTATTTTTTGATTGCACATAGACATAACTCAAGAAATGGTTTAATTTCAAAATATTATACATTTATAAATTATAATGACGATACAGAGACTCCAAAAATACACAGGTATACCTAACATGGCGAATACGATATTGGTTTTACGCTATTACTATGAAACAAATTTCTATATGAATTAGCTATGTTTTAAATGATTATTGAAAAATATGCAAACTCCTATAAGTCCCTAGCCCTAATTATAATATACAAACAATGTTATTCTATACATCTGTGAACAATCATTAAAAATATACTGTTATTTTTAATTGTTAAACACTGGCAGAGAATAATGCAAATGAATAAATAAATAAATCTTCAGGAAGCGCTGAAAAAATGTAAATATTTTGTTGTTTATATAATTTTCTACTAAATAGTTGACTAACTATTCAGTCTGTCTATTGTCTTTTTAAATGAACGGTCCAATTGAAATTTGTATTATTTTATAATATAAGTCATAAGATATCGTTCTAATTCTATTCGGAATACTTTTAACTTATGTGTAAATCTGCCAATTTTTTTTTACGTTTTTCATTTTTCAGAAGATCTGTCATATAACCACACTAATGACTAATGGCCTATCTATAAACATATTATAATGACATTAATAATTCTTATCTCACAAAAATTTGGTAGGTACCTCAGACACTATCAGAACTCAACACATCAGAAAATAAAACCAATTTTACTACTATTTTCAAACGCGAGGCCCCAAATTTAAGCAAAAAGCGCGAGGCCCAGGGCCTGGGCCCTGCTCGCCCCCCCTCCCCAAGGACGGCCCTGTAGGTTTCTTACACTCTGCTGCGCGCATCCAAAAACACTGTCCTACCACCGAACCACACGCGAGCGCATTTACGATTCGCAATGGCCTCACGTCGATTGTTCGTAAATACCATCTCGGTATAATACGTAGCAAGACTATATTATAATACGCGTTTATTGTACACAATAATAATCGCGTCGTCTGTCCGCGCGTCGATCTGTTCAACTGACTACTCGCAAAAAAAAATAAAAAAACAAATAACCGTTCGAAGGATTCCCACTTAATGAATCAGTGCTCGTAATATTATAATATGATCGCGGTCGACTAATCACGGGCGGTGATCCAATTATCGGGAAATGCAGAGGTTTCCGTACCACGCACTGCAGGCTGACGGTTACCGGAACGTGAAACTCGACGATTTCATACCGGTCATATTAGGGCCGTAACGCACTAGGCAGCCAGGTTTCGGCAGCCAGTTATTGGCAGTTACAGGCAGTTATTTGGCTGCTGTGTAGTCGCGGACGTTTTTCTGGCCGCGGCGGCCAGTAAACATTAGCAGCCTAGTGTGCGAGCTGCGATAAGAAATCATGTGTGGCATTGGCTGCCGCATCCAGGCTGCCTAGTGCGTCACGGCCCTAATTCCAAGATGTAAATTTATATCGTTGTCTATCAAGGTAGATAATACAATTTTGTTATCTATTGCCTGACCCTAGGTTGTGGTAATATTGTCTGTCTTCAACCTAAGTGTGAACTGTTTACGTTATAGTAAATGTTGTGCTTACGGATATGTTACTTTGTATTGATTACTGACTATATAGTGAGTATCGAGTACCCAGTACTCGTGTTGACCAGTATATGTCGGGACAAACTTCAACAGGCAAGTCGCGTATATCTCAATTAACGACACTATACTTTTTAACGTATTTTCGTGTTGTTGACACTGACTTTAATGAAAATTTGTGTTCATAAGAGTTGTTAATTTGTTATCCCGTTAACTGTTTACTGTTATGGAGCCGACTAATCATAATAATGCATCTCAAAAAAAAAGACCACCGCGGCCCATTGAAAAAAGGTAATGCTGTTGATATTGGTCGGTAGTCTTAGCCGTTTGCCAACTATTTTATCCTCTCTTTTGTTGGTAATTGTTTTTTTCTTACTGATATTTTTGTTCACAGGTCGGATTTAGTGTGTAAAGTGAAATATTGCAATACGCTTCCGGAAATACCATTTGATCCGAAATTCCTATCGTATCCGTTTAATCCAACAAGGTCGGTCATTTTGTTTACAGTATTCAATTTATATACCGTTAATTTATGAATTTTATTGTCATAGATTCATACAATATAAGCCAACGTCTTTAGAGAGATCATATAAGTTTGAAAATCTAACCGAACATGATTTAGGAGTTAGTGTCGACTTAGTTAATAAGGATATGTACACATGTGAGCATAATGTGCAAATGGATGCTGCTGATGAAAAATTATTAGAAGAAGAAATTTTAGCACCACAAGACTCTAAAAGGTATAATTGGTTTTCCCAATATTTAAAAAAAATCATTTAACACTTGATAATGCTAGAATAATTTATAAAATATGCAGTGAAACCTAACAAAGTAGATTCTTAACTATACTATACCCTAAAGCCAGATGGTGGTTTTTAAAAAGTCTGTAGAATTATGAATTGATAAACCACAAATGAGTTTGTGTATCAAAAATGTCTAACTAAAAATATTTTTGATATTGTTAATAATATCAATATTTCCAACCAACTGTTAGATAAGTATATTTAATAATTATATTATTATTTTTGTGATATTTAAATTATACACAAATTAATGACATATGTAAAAACATAAAAATTTTTATTTAAAATGTCTTTAATTCAAATCATGAATAACAATTTATTTTTTACCTTGTGAAATTATGTCGATTGATATTCTTAATTTTGTGTTCATTGAGAAAAAGTATTTAATTCAATTTTAAGTATTATTAATAAATAATATTTAGGTTGATAATATTGAAAAATATATAGTAAATTTCACGTTTATATTAGAGTTAACAATATTCTGGTATTTAATTATAAGCTGGTAAAAGTTTGAAAAGTCTAACTAATTAACATTAATACAATTTCAATTCTAGATCTAGGAATCACGCAAGAAATGTGTCTTGGTTAAGACGTACTGAATATATTTCTACTGAAAAAACTCGGTTCCAACCTCAGACAATTGAAAAAGTAGAAGCTAAAGTTGGATTTAGTATCAAAAAGAACTTTAAGGTGTGAATAAAACAACAGCCAAATCTTATTCTTCTATTAATGGTATAATTTTATTTTCAGGAAGAAACTCTTTATATGGATAGAGACAGTCAGATGAAAGCTATTGAAAAAACATTTGAAGACAATAAAAAACCTATTGAAAAACATTACAGTAAACCAAATGTTCATGCTGTTGAGACATTTAATGTTTTTCCAGATTTCAAGGTAGTATCAAACATGTTATTCAGGGTGAATTTTTAGATGTTCTGACCCCTTTTTTTGTAGTATAAATGCTTTAATTTTAAATGTTTTTTTTTTCTTTGTTCAAGTTGCTATAAAAACCAAGTTTTTCACAACATTTTTTTCATCTTAAGTATGTCCTATAGCGGTACTTACTTTTTTTTTCAAATGGGAACTCCATATTAATCAATTCATTTTTCTGGAATTTTTGTTGTAACAAAGTGAAAATTGGGATCAATACTTTACTTTTGAAGCTATCCAAATTTAAAATTGAGTTATCTTGAATTAGTAGCAATTAGGGACAACATGTAATTACAAATGTTATCATAATATTAGGTACTATAATGCTATTTTCCTTAAAATTTAATTATGAATAATTTAGAAACTGCTCATTCAAATTTTGATTTTGATACTTCAAAAAGTAGAGAAAATTACCCCAATGAAATACCACAGTTAAAATAGGGTGTTCTCATTTAAAAACAAAACTTTACACCTCTACAAAACATAATTAAGGTGGCATGAGAAAAAGCTTTGTGGAAAACATAGTTTATATGGTTACTTGAACTTTGACACTAAAAAATTTCAAATTTAAGCATTCTTACAGCCAAAAAAGGGGTGAGCACCTGTAAAAAAATCATCCTGTATATTAAAAAGAAATTAATTTAGTTTATTTATTATTTATATTATTTAAATAGAATTGGAAGTATCCATGCGCTCAAGTCATTTTTGACTCTGATCCAGCACCAGTGGGTCGACCAGTACCAGCACAAATAGAGGAAATGTCTCAAGCTATGATTAGGTAATTCATAGTTAGTTATATTTTAAACTGTTAAAATCTATAGTATTATTTTTATTGAATTATCGAAGGTTGTCAAAATTAATTTAATAATAATTTAATTGCCACAGTGTTCAAACCTGTGTTTAAAGCATTTTAAAATTACTTTCTTACTTAACATATTATTCAGTTAATAATATAAACCACATTTTTAAGAATAAAAAGTCATTTTCAACAATATTCTATTTATAAAATACTCTAATTTGTGTTTTTTGAGAAAATGTTGGGAAGGATGTATGAATCACACTGATTTTCATGAGTATTACAATCAAGCTTTATTCATTCCTAGTCGTAAAGATTTTTTAATGCTACCAATTGTAATAATAATATATTATCTATGTGTATAGCATTATTATTATGTATTATTAATGTTAAAAATACCCAGTAGCCAAAAAATATTTGTATTATTATTTTCTGAATTGTATTCGAGTACCTATCTTTGATTTTTTGAAATGTTGTCATAGTAAATTTCAGCTTCTTTTTTTTTCTAATTTTTTCTTTAACCACTTAAGTCTTAAAGCATACCAATCAAATAAAAATCCAGTTGGCAATTATCATCCATATGTTTGAAAAAGCAAAACAAACTGTATATTTTTCTTAATACAATTGAAAAGTGAATTCCTTGTTAAAATTTAAAATTATACAACTCTTGTTGATTATGACAAGTGCCATGAATTTTTTTTTATATATATATATATATATATATATATATATATATATATATATATATCAGTGATTTGGATTGAATTAAATGAAAAATAATATTTATGAATCAATGTTATAATTACAAAATATTTTCAGAGGTGTGATGGATGAGAGTGGTGAACAGTATGTGGCTTACTTTTTACCATCTGAAGAAACAATTGTCAAACGACGTGAAGATGTTGTTGCTAACCGCCCATATGATGATGACTATGAATATGAGTATAAAATGGCAAGAGAATACAAGTGGAATGTTAAAAGCAAAAGTAGTAAGGGCTATGAAGAAAATTATTTCCTAACTGTACGACCTGATGGAGTATTTTACAATGAATTGGAAACAAGGTAATTTCAAACTAACTTGTGTATTTTGTTGAATTTAATTTTAATTTATTTAAAAAATTTTAGGGTACGTTTAAGTAAAAGACGACAAAAAATTGGTGTGCAAAGTAGTAGTACTAATACAAAATTAATTGTAAAGCATGTCCCAATAAATGAACAAGAATTCACTGTTCACAAACGTAGAGAAAAACAATTACAACCATATGATGAAGAAGAAGAGGCTAAAGCAGAAGAAGCTGCGAAAAAAGCAATGATTGGTAGTTATTAATCACTTAAAAGCTTTACTTAAACTTATTAGAAATTCATATTTTCTGAAGTTTATATAGATAATATAATCTTAATAGAATATGTGCAATTTTCAATACAAATACTCGTAAGAATTTTTTTTAAATAATCATTGGAATCTCATGTTTATATGATATACATTTAATGGGTAATAACTATAACATTTTTCAATGTATTTTTATATTAACGTGATTTTTGAAGAAAATTCATATATTAAAAATATTCAGTTTCATTTATCTCTGAGCCTTTTTAATTTTATAAAATTTTTTTGTTTTTTCAGCTGCTAAAGAAAGTGCTAAAGAAATGGCTACTAGAAATAAAAATGACAGTGATGATGATATAAAAAAAGGTAATTACATTTTTTTATGAGAGTGTTTGTAGGTTAAACAATATATACTTCAGATATTATAGCTTTATATTTACTTAATCTTAATATTTAAATTTTACTATCAATACTGTCATATTCTCATGAAAATGTATTTCAAGTATCTGAAATATGATTCAAAATGTTGTGGTTTTAATTAATGCAACCCCTTGATGTATCTAAAGATGCTAATATTTCATTATATATTTGTGTGTGATAATTCCTATTTATTAATTATTGATATAATTATTAATAGGTTATATATAATGTGTAGTATTATGATTATAGTAGTAAATTGCTCTGTTTATATTGTGTAATATGTAAAATAAATAAATTTTTAATTTTACAGAGTACAATAAAAATACCGCTGGTTCTGATAGCAATGCTTCTGATGAAGATGATGAACAAGATTCAATTACTGCCAAAAACCGAACTGTTAGCGTAACAGTAGATGATAGTGATCACAGTAAAAATAAAGTACATGCAGATTCCGATAGCAACGACAATGAGAGTAATGACAGTGATGATAATGTTAAACAATTAGATAAAAGAGGTCAACGTAGTGCTAGTGAAGCTAATTCAGATAGTAGTACTGTATCTAATATTAAAAAGTCCAGCAGTCAGAAATCTGATCGTCATTCTCCTATTAAAGATAGTTCTGGAAGTGATGACAGTGGAAAATCTGATGATGAAAATGGCACAAAAAATAAAAATGTATCTCATAGTGGTGACAGTGAAGAAGAAAATATTTCTAATCGAGTTAAAGCTGAAGACGGATCAGACAGTGAAACTGAAGTGCGACGTAAAAGGAGCTCAGAACGTGCAGCTAGTGTTAATTCAGAGTCTTCTTCAATCAATAGTAGTGATCAAGAAAGTGATTAAGTATAATAGTTATAACTTTATGAGCTTAAGACTTGACTAGCATGTACATAAAATACATAATGTATGAAGTCTTGCAAACATAAGCATAATTCAGCTTCTCAACTATTTTGAAAATAATTATATCCTAATTTTTCAAAAAAATTTAAATATTATCCATAAACTCCACCATGTGTATAAGACATGTATATGTATATATATATATATATATATATATATATATATAATCATGGTAGCTAACAATTGAATATATATAATACTATCTAATTCATCACTACTTTTTTTCTTTTTTATTAGAAAAAATAATAATTAAACCAAATCTATTTAGAAATTCGGTTCTACTATTATATCGACCATCTTAAGAAATATAAACTGATCCTACCTCTTTCACTCGCAATCATTTTTTCGAGAGCCATGTACATTGGTTTCAAATCTAAAATATCAATGCATATACCTGACTCAACCTAGGAGTTTTGTCGGTTTTTTTATTATTTATTAAGTGTTTTTATACTTATTATTTATTACAGCGTTTCTCTTTTCCCATCTAATGAGATTGTAAGATAAAATTAATTTTTTATTAATAACATTTAAGCCATTTTTTTTTATAAAATAAAATTATAAATCAACAGACATTGTAAGGTATAATATTGTTAGCTGATGAAAAGTTAGATGAACTATTATTCATATTGCAGC
Source organism: Periphyllus acericola (assembly GCA_949715065.1). NCBI lineage: Eukaryota > Metazoa > Arthropoda > Insecta > Hemiptera > Aphididae > Periphyllus > Periphyllus acericola. The sequence continues at coordinate 13,455,919 of OX454269.1, forward strand.
ATTGCAAGCTCAACTTATTTTAAAGTTTTTCTTTTGTGGTTGCCAAGCCAAAAAAGTATAATAGTAATTTGTTTTATCAAAAATACATATTTGGAAACATTTATGTCCTGTCAAATACTAAATCTATAAACAATTTATCGAAACATAATACAAAATAATTTCATTGGCTAATTCTGTGTACGAAATCAACTAATTGCCTAATAATTAATACTATATGTAAGCACAATATGTGATGACTTGGGCTTGTTTATTGCATTTTTGTAAATAAAACATATATTTGAAATCTATTTTGAATCAAATTGATTCATGATCTTAAATGTTCAAAATTAAAAGTCTTATTTTGCTTACATTGTTTAAAAATGTTTACAGTTCAAAACTTTCATTTACATTTTGTTTGATTAAAAATTGTAATTTACCTTGAGCATTTTTATTTTATTCTCTACACAAAAAGGTAAAACTCTCATTAGGGACATTTAAGTAATAACTTATAATTTCACTGGCGGTTATTTTTATTTATTCAATATAATTTTCCTTATTAATTCAGTTATTTTTTAATTTAATATTTAATTAATGTTGTACTTTTCAAATGTAAATAAATAACAGAAATTCATTTTTATTTTTTAATGCTTATGTATGCAAATGTGTTAACAATTTTTAGCATATACAGTCCCAAACCCAGGTCATTTTAAAATGTTTCACATGATATGTTTGTATACTTGTATATTTTGCAATTATGTAATTAGTTTGAAATGTTATTTTTATTTTGAATGAGTGATTCAATTAACTATAAATAATAACATGATGGCTTCAATAAAAATTAAAAGTTTCTTTAAGCAAAATAATTTGATTTGGCTGACAACAAATTTATCAGAAATATTACTGAACTATAATGTTATTGGGGAATCATACTGATTAATGATACGTATTAGGCAGTGATGACAGAAGTTCATGGATAATAATACAATATATTTGGATTTAAGACATAACTATTAAGCAATAGAATATTTCCATCTCCAATCATGCAGTTAGATCGTTAAATTAATTTTCATCCAGGGAGTTGGTTCAGCCTGATTGTTTCCGATTATAATTGTGTTGATAATATGATTAGTTCTAATATACTGAAACTGGACTTAACTCTTAAGTACATTAAACAAACTATGATGTATTGATGTGAACCATGTTTATTGAAATACGAGTTACTATTATAATTTTATTTTTCATCGTATTTTTCATTGGTTTTTTTTATGTATATGTTTAAAAACTATAATTAAGGCATGCGTATACCCATTTATTATAAAAAATACATTTATGTAAATAAATAAGAAAGCTATAACTTTTATACTGTATTCTCTATTTCAAATATAATTCCAATTTACAATATACTATACCTACCTAAATGTATGTATTGAGTGTATGCCACATACATGTCATAGACTCTATAGTATGGCGTATATTATGTCCAGATTTGTGTTGATAATATGATTAGTTCTAATATACTGAAACTGGACTTAACTCTTAAGTACATTAAACAAACTATGATGTATTGATGTGAACCATGTTTATTGAAATACGAGTTATTATTATAATTTTATTTTTCATCGTATTTTTCATTGGTTTTTTTTATGTATATGTTTAAAAACTAAAATTAAGGCATGCGTATACCCATTTATTATAAAAAATACATTTATGTAAATAAATAAGAAAGCTATAACTTTTATACTGTATTCTCTATTTCAACTATAATTCCAATTTACAATATACTATACCTACCTAAATGTATGTATTGAGTGTATGCCACATACATGTCATAGACTCTATAGTATGGCGTATATTATGTCCAGACATACCATCTCGAATAAAATTAACTTCTATTTTTTGATTGCACATAGACATAACTCAAGAAATGGTTTAATTTCAAAATATTATACATTTATAAATTATAATGACGATACAGAGACTCCAAAAATACACAGGTATACCTAACATGGCGAATACGATATTGGTTTTACGCTATTACTATGAAACAAATTTCTATATGAATTAGCTATGTTTTAAATGATTATTGAAAAATATGCAAACTCCTATAAGTCCCTAGCCCTAATTATAATATACAAACAATGTTATTCTATACATCTGTGAACAATCATTAAAAATATACTGTTATTTTTAATTGTTAAACACTGGCAGAGAATAATGCAAATGAATAAATAAATAAATCTTCAGGAAGCGCTGAAAAAATGTAAATATTTTGTTGTTTATATAATTTTCTACTAAATAGTTGACTAACTATTCAGTCTGTCTATTGTCTTTTTAAATGAACGGTCCAATTGAAATTTGTATTATTTTATAATATAAGTCATAAGATATCGTTCTAATTCTATTCGGAATACTTTTAACTTATGTGTAAATCTGCCAATTTTTTTTTACGTTTTTCATTTTTCAGAAGATCTGTCATATAACCACACTAATGACTAATGGCCTATCTATAAACATATTATAATGACATTAATAATTCTTATCTCACAAAAATTTGGTAGGTACCTCAGACACTATCAGAACTCAACACATCAGAAAATAAAACCAATTTTACTACTATTTTCAAACGCGAGGCCCCAAATTTAAGCAAAAAGCGCGAGGCCCAGGGCCTGGGCCCTGCTCGCCCCCCCTCCCCAAGGACGGCCCTGTAGGTTTCTTACACTCTGCTGCGCGCATCCAAAAACACTGTTCTACCACCGAACCACACGCGAGCGCATTTACGATTCGCAATGGCCTCACGTCGATTGTTCGTAAATACCATCTCGGTATAATACGTAGCAAGACTATATTATAATACGCGTTTATTGTACACAATAATAATCGCGTCGTCTGTCCGCGCGTCGATCTGTTCAACTGACTACTCGCAAAAAAAAATAAAAAAACAAATAACCGTTCGAAGGATTCCCACTTAATGAATCAGTGCTCGTAATATTATAATATGATCGCGGTCGACTAATCACGGGCGGTGATCCAATTATCGGGAAATGCAGAGGTTTCCGTACCACGCACTGCAGGCTGACGGTTACCGGAACGTGAAACTCGACGATTTCATACCGGTCATATTAGGGCCGTAACGCACTAGGCAGCCAGGTTTCGGCAGCCAGTTATTGGCAGTTACAGGCAGTTATTTGGCTGCTGTGTAGTCGCGGACGTTTTTCTGGCCGCGGCGGCCAGTAAACATTAGCAGCCTAGTGTGCGAGCTGCGATAAGAAATCATGTGTGGCATTGGCTGCCGCATCCAGGCTGCCTAGTGCGTCACGGCCCTAATTCCAAGATGTAAATTTATATCGTTGTCTATCAAGGTAGATAATACAATTTTGTTATCTATTGCCTGACCCTAGGTTGTGGTAATATTGTCTGTCTTCAACCTAAGTGTGAACTGTTTACGTTATAGTAAATGTTGTGCTTACGGATATGTTACTTTGTATTGATTACTGACTATATAGTGAGTATCGAGTACCCAGTACTCGTGTTGACCAGTATATGTCGGGACAAAATTCAACAGGCAAGTCGCGTATATCTCAATTAACGACACTATACTTTTTAACGTATTTTCGTGTTGTTGACACTGACTTTAATGAAAATTTGTGTTCATAAGAGTTGTTAATTTGTTATCCCGTTAACTGTTTACTGTTATGGAGCCGACTAATCATAATAATGCATCTCAAAAAAAAAGACCACCGCGGCCCATTGAAAAAAGGTAATGCTGTTGATATTGGTCGGTAGTCTTAGCCGTTTGCCAACTATTTTATCCTCTCTTTTGTTGGTAATTGTTTTTTTCTTACTGATATTTTTGTTCACAGGTCGGATTTAGTGTGTAAAGTGAAATATTGCAATACGCTTCCGGAAATACCATTTGATCCGAAATTCCTATCGTATCCGTTTAATCCAACAAGGTCGGTCATTTTGTTTACAGTATTCAATTTATATACCGTTAATTTATGAATTTTATTGTCATAGATTCATACAATATAAGCCAACGTCTTTAGAGAGATCATATAAGTTTGAAAATCTAACCGAACATGATTTAGGAGTTAGTGTCGACTTAGTTAATAAGGATATGTACACATGTGAGCATAATGTGCAAATGGATGCTGCTGATGAAAAATTATTAGAAGAAGAAATTTTAGCACCACAAGACTCTAAAAGGTATAATTGGTTTTCCCAATATTTAAAAAAAATCATTTAACACTTGATAATGCTAGAATAATTTATAAAATATGCAGTGAAACCTAACAAAGTAGATTCTTAACTATACTATACCCTAAAGCCAGATGGTGGTTTTTAAAAAGTCTGTAGAATTATGAATTGATAAACCACAAATGAGTTTGTGTATCAAAAATGTCTAACTAAAAATATTTTTGATATTGTTAATAATATCAATATTTCCAACCAACTGTTAGATAAGTATATTTAATAATTATATTATTATTTTTGTGATATTTAAATTATACACAAATTAATGACATATGTAAAAACATAAAAATTTTTATTTAAAATGTCTTTAATTCAAATCATGAATAACAATTTATTTTTTACCTTGTGAAATTATGTCGATTGATATTCTTAATTTTGTGTTCATTGAGAAAAAGTATTTAATTCAATTTTAAGTATTATTAATAAATAATATTTAGGTTGATAATATTGAAAAATATATAGTAAATTTCACGTTTATATTAGAGTTAACAATATTCTGGTATTTAATTATAAGCTGGTAAAAGTTTGAAAAGTCTAACTAATTAACATTAATACAATTTCAATTCTAGATCTAGGAATCACGCAAGAAATGTGTCTTGGTTAAGACGTACTGAATATATTTCTACTGAAAAAACTCGGTTCCAACCTCAGACAATTGAAAAAGTAGAAGCTAAAGTTGGATTTAGTATCAAAAAGAACTTTAAGGTGTGAATAAAACAACAGCCAAATCTTATTCTTCTATTAATGGTATAATTTTATTTTCAGGAAGAAACTCTTTATATGGATAGAGACAGTCAGATGAAAGCTATTGAAAAAACATTTGAAGACAATAAAAAACCTATTGAAAAACATTACAGTAAACCAAATGTTCATGCTGTTGAGACATTTAATGTTTTTCCAGATTTCAAGGTAGTATCAAACATGTTATTCAGGGTGAATTTTTAGATGTTCTGACCCCTTTTTTTGTAGTATAAATGCTTTAATTTTAAATGTTTTTTTTTTCTTTGTTCAAGTTGCTATAAAAACCAAGTTTTTCACAACATTTTTTTCATCTTAAGTATGTCCTATAGCGGTACTTACTTTTTTTTTCAAATGGGAACTCCATATTATTCAATTCATTTTTCTGGAATTTTTGTTGTAACAAAGTGAAAATTGGGATCAATACTTTACTTTTGAAGCTATCCAAATTTAAAATTGAGTTATCTTGAATTAGTAGCAATTAGGGACAACATGTAATTACAAATGTTATCATAATATTAGGTACTATAATGCTATTTTCCTTAATATTTAATTATGAATAATTTAGAAACTGCTCATTCAAATTTTGATTTTGATACTTCAAAAAGTAGAGAAAATTACCCCAATGAAATACCACAGTTAAAATAGGGTGTTCTCATTTAAAAACAAAACTTTACACCTCTACAAAACATAATTAAGGTGGCATGAGAAAAAACTTTGTGGAAAACATAGTTTATATGGTTACTTGAACTTTGACACTAAAAAATTTCAAATTTAAGCATTCTTACAGCCAAAAAAGGGGTGAGCACCTGTAAAAAAATCATCCTGTATATTAAAAAGAAATTAATCTAGTTTATTTATTATTTATATTATTTAAATAGAATTGGAAGTATCCATGCGCTCAAGTCATTTTTGACTCTGATCCAGCACCAGTGGGTCGACCAGTACCAGCACAAATAGAGGAAATGTCTCAAGCTATGATTAGGTAATTCATAGTTAGTTATATTTTAAACTGTTAAAATCTATAGTATTATTTTTATTGAATTATCGAAGGTTGTCAAAATTAATTTAATAATAAATTAATTGCCACAGTGTTCAAACCTGTGTTTAAAGCATTTTAAAATTACTTTCTTACTTAACATATTATTCAGTTAATAATATAAACCACATTTTTAAGAATAAAAAGTCATTTTCAACAATATTCTATTTATAAAATACTCTAATTTGTGTTTTTTGAGAAAATGTTGGGAAGGATGTATGAATCACACTGATTTTCATGAGTATTACAATCAAGCTTTATTCATTCCTAGTCGTAAAGATTTTTTAATGCTACCAATTGTAATAATAATATATTATCTATGTGTATAGCATTATTATTATGTATTATTAATGTTAAAAATACCCAGTAGCCAAAAAATATTTGTATTATTATTTTCTGAATTGGATTCAAGTACCTATCTTTGATTTTTTGAAATGTTGTCATAGTAAATTTCAGCTTCTTTTTTTTTCTAATTTTTTCTTTAACCACTTAAGTCTTAAAGCATACCAATCAAATAAAAATCCAGTTGGCAATTATCATCCATATGTTTGGAAAAGCAAAACAAACTGTATATTTTTCTTAATACAATTGAAAATTGAATTCCTTGTTAAAATTTAAAATTATACAACTCTTGTTGATTATGACAAGTGCCATGAATTTTTTTATATATATATATATATATATCAGTGATTTGGATTGAATTAAATGAAAAATAATATTTATGAATCAATGTTATAATTACAAAATATTTTCAGAGGTGTGATGGATGAGAGTGGTGAACAGTATGTGGCTTACTTTTTACCATCTGAAGAAACAATTGTCAAACGACGTGAAGATGTTGTTGCTAACCGCCCATATGATGATGACTATGAATATGAGTATAAAATGGCAAGAGAATACAAGTGGAATGTTAAAAGCAAAAGTAGTAAGGGCTATGAAGAAAATTATTTCCTAACTGTACGACCTGATGGAGTATTTTACAATGAATTGGAAACAAGGTAATTTCAAACTAACTTGTGTATTTTGTTGAATTTAATTTTAATTTATTTAAAAAATTTTAGGGTACGTTTAAGTAAAAGACGACAAAAAATTGGTGTGCAAAGTAGTAGTACTAATACAAAATTAATTGTAAAGCATGTCCCAATAAATGAACAAGAATTCACTGTTCACAAACGTAGAGAAAAACAATTACAACCATATGATGAAGAAGAAGAGGCTAAAGCAGAAGAAGCTGCGAAAAAAGCAATGATTGGTAGTTATTAATCACTTAAAAGCTTTACTTAAACTTATTAGAAATTCATATTTTCTGAAGTTTATATAGATAATATAATCTTAATAGAATATGTGCAATTTTCAATACAAATACTCGTAAGAATTTTTTTTAAATAATCATTGGAATCTCATGTTTATATGATATACATTTAATGGGTAATAACTATAACATTTTTCAATGTATTTTTATATTAACGTGATTTTTGAAGAAAATTCATATATTAAAAATATTCAGTTTCATTTATCTCTGAGCCTTTTTAATTTTATAAAAATTTTTTGTTTTTTCAGCTGCTAAAGAAAGTGCTAAAGAAATGGCTACTAGAAATAAAAATGACAGTGATGATGATATAAAAAAAGGTAATTACATTTTTTTATGAGAGTGTTTGTAGGTTAAACAATATATACTTCAGATATTATAGCTTTATAATTACTTAATCTTAATATTTAAATTTTACTATCAATACTGTCATATTCTCATGAAAATGTATTTCAAGTATCTGAAATATGATTCAAAATGTTGTGGTTTTAATTAATGCAACCCCTTGATGTATCTAAAGATGCTAATATTTCATTATATATTTGTGTGTGATAATTCCTATTTATTAATTATTGATATAATTATTAATAGGTTATATATAATGTGTAGTATTATGATTATAGTAGTAAATTGCTCTGTTTATATTGTGTAATATGTAAAATAAATAAATTTTTAATTTTACAGAGTACAATAAAAATACCGCTGGTTCTGATAGCAATGCTTCTGATGAAGATGATGAACAAGATTCAATTACTGCCAAAAACCGAACTGTTAGCGTAACAGTAGATGATAGTGATCACAGTAAAAATAAAGTACATGCAGATTCCGATAGCAACGACAATGAGAGTAATGACAGTGATGATAATGTTAAACAATTAGATAAAAGAGGTCAACGTAGTGCTAGTGAAGCTAATTCAGATAGTAGTACTGTATCTAATATTAAAAAGTCCAGCAGTCAGAAATCTGATCGTCATTCTCCTATTAAAGATAGTTCTGGAAGTGATGACAGTGGAAAATCTGATGATGAAAATGGCACAAAAAATAAAAATGTATCTCATAGTGGTGACAGTGAAGAAGAAAATATTTCTAATCGAGTTAAAGCTGAAGACGGATCAGACAGTGAAACTGAAGTGCGACGTAAAAGGAGCTCAGAACGTGCAGCTAGTGTTAATTCAGAGTCTTCTTCAATCAATAGTAGTGATCAAGAAAGTGATTAAGTATAATAGTTATAACTTTATGAGCTTAAGACTTGACTAGCATGTACATGAAATACATAATGTATGAAGTCTTGCAAACATAAGCATAATTCAGCTTCTCAACTATTTTGAAAATAATTATATCTTATTTTTCAAAAAAATTTAAATATTATCCATAAACTCCACCATGTGTATAAGACATGTATATGTATATATATATATATATATATATATATATATATATATATATATATATAATCATGGTAGCTAACAATTGAATATATATAATACTATCTAATTCATCACTACTTTTTTTCTTTTTTATTAGAAAAAATAATAATTAAACCAAATCTATTTAGAAATTCGGTTCTACTATTATATCGACCATCTTAAGAAATATAAACTGATCCTACCTCTTTCACTCGCAATCATTTTTTCGAGAGCCATGTACATTGGTTTCAAATCTAAAATATCAATGCATATACCTGACTCAACCTAGGAGTTTTGTCGGTTTTTTTATTATTTATTAAGTGTTTTTATACTTATTATTTATTACAGCGTTTCTCTTTTCCCATCTAATGAGATTGTAAGATAAAATTAATTTTTTATTAATAACATTTGAGCCATTTTTTTTTATAAAATAAAATTATAAATCAACAGACATTGTAAGGTATAATATTGTTAGCTGATTAAAAGTTAGATGAACTATTATTCATATTGCAGCATTGCAAGCTCAACTTATTTTAAAGTTTTTCTTTTGTGGTTGCCAAGCCAAAAAAGTATAATAGTAATTTGTTTTATCAAAAATACATATTTGGAAACATTTATGTCCTGTCAAATACTAAATCTATAAACAATTTATCGAAACATAATACAAAATAATTTCATTGGCTAATTCTGTGTACGAAATCAACTAATTGCCTAATAATTAATACTATATGTAAGCACAATATGTGATGACTTGGGCTTGTTTATTGCATTTTTGTAAATAAAACATATATTTGAAATCTATTTTGAATCAAATTGATTCATGATCTTAAATGTTCAAAATTAAAAGTTTTATTTTGCTACATTGTTTAAAAATGTTTACAGTTCAAAACTTTCATTTACATTTTGTTTGATTAAAAATTGTAATTTACCTTGAGCATTTTTATTTTATTCTCTACACAAAAAGGTAAAACTCTCATTAGGGAAATTTAAGTAATAACTTATAATTTCACTGGCTATTATTTTTATTTATTCAATATAATTTTCCTTATTAATTCAGTTATTTTTTAATTTAATATTTAATTAATGTTGTACTTTTCAAATGTAAATAAATAACAGAAATTCATTTTTATTTTTTAATGCTTATGTATGCAAATATGTTAACAATTTTTAGCATATACAGTCCCAAACCCAGGTCATTTTAAAATGTTTCACATGATATGTTTGTATACTTGTATATTTTGCAATTATGTAATTAGTTTGAAATGTTATTTTTATTTTGAATGAGTGATTCAATTAACTATAAATAATAACATGATGGCTGCAATAAAAATTAAAAGTTTCTTTAAGCAAAATAATTTGATTTGGCTGACAACAAATTTATCAGAAATATTACTGAACTATAATATTATTGGGGAATCATACTGATTAATGATACGTATTAGGCAGTGATGACAGAAGGTCATGGATAATAATACAATATATTTGGATTTAAGACATAACTATTAACCAATAGAATATTTCCATCTCCAAACATGCAGTTAGATCGTTAAATTAATTTTCATCCAGGGAGTTGGTTCAGCCTGATTGTTTCCGATTATAATTGTGTTGATAATATGATTAGTTCTAATATACTGAAACTGGACTTAACTCTTAAGTACATTAAACAAACTATGATGTATTGATGTGAACCATGTTTATTGAAATACGAGTTATTATTATAATTTTATTTTTCATCGTATTTTTCATTGGTTTTTTTATGTATATGTTTAAAAACTAAAATTAAGGCATGCGTATACCCATTTATTATAAAAAATACATTTATGTAAATAAATAAGAAAGCTATAACTTTTATACTGTATTCTCTATTTCAACTATAATTCCAATTTACAATATACTATACCTAAATAAATGTATGTATTGAGTGTATGCCACATACATGTCATAGACTCTATAGTATGGCGTATATTATGTCCAGACATACCATCTCGAATAAAATTAACTTCTATTTTTTGATTGCACATAGACATAACTCAAGAAATGGTTTAATTTCAAAATATTATACATTTATAAATTATAATGACGATACAGAGACTCCAAAAATACACAGGTATACCTAACATGGCGAATACGATATTGGTTTTACGCTATTACTATGAAACAAATTTCTATATGAATTAGCTATGTTTTAAATGATTATAGAAAAATATGCAAACTCCTATAAGTCCCTAGCCCTAATTATAATATACAAACAATGTTATTCTATACATCTGTGGACAATCATTAAAAATATACTGTTATTTTTAATTGTTAAACACTGGCAGAGAATAATGCAAATGAATAAATAAATAAATCTTCAGGAAGCGCTGAAAAAATGTAAATATTTTGTTGTTTATATAATTTTCTACTAAATAGTTGACTAACTATTCAGTCTGTCTATTGTCTTTTTAAATGAACGGTCCAATTGAAATTTGTATTATTTTATAATATAAGTCATAAGATATCGTTCTAATTCTATTCGGAATACTTTTAACTTATGTGTAAATCTGCCAATTTTTTTTTACGTTTTTCATTTTTCAGAAGATCTGTCCTATAACCACACTAATGACTAATGGCCTATCTATAAACATATTATAATGACATTAATAATTCTTATCTCACAAAAATTTGGTAGGTACCTCAGACACTATCAGAACTCAACACATCAGAAAATAAAACCAATTTTACTACTATTTTCAAACGCGAGGCCCCAAATTTAAGCAAAAAGCGCGAGGCCCAGGGCCTGGGCCCTGCTCGCCCCCCCCTCCCCAAGGACGGCCCTGTAGGTGTCTTACACTCTGCTGCGCGCATCCAAAAACACTGTTCTACCACCGAACCACACGCGAGCGCATTTACGATTCGCAATGGCCTCACGTCGATTGTTCGTAAATACCATCTCGGTATAATACGTAGCAAGACTATATTATAATACGCGTTTATTGTACACAATAATAATCGCGTCGTCTGTCCGCGCGTCGATCTGTTCAACTGACTACTCGCAAAAAAAAATAAAAAAACAAATAACCGTTCGAAGGAGTCCCACTTAATGAATCAGTGCTCGTAATATTATAATATGATCGCGGTCGACTAATCACGGGCGGTGATCCAATTATCGGGAAATGCAGAGGTTTCCGTACCACGCACTGCAGGCTGACGGTTACCGGAACGTGAAACTCGACGATTTCATACCGGTCATATTAGGGCCGTAACGCACTAGGCAGCCAGGTTTCGGCAGCCAGTTATTGGCAGTTACAGGCAGTTATTTGGCTGCTGTGTAGTCGCGGACGTTTTTCTGGCCGCGGCGGCCAGTAAACATTAGCAGCCTAGTGTGCGAGCTGCGATAAGAAATCATGTGTGGCATTGGCTGCCGCATCCAGGCTGCCTAGTGCGTCACGGCCCTAATTCCAAGATGTAAATTTATATCGTTGTCTATCAAGGTAGATAATACAATTTTGTTATCTATTGCCTGACCCTAGGTTGTGGTAATATTGTCTGTCTTCAACCTAAGTGTGAACTGTTTACGTTATAGTAAATGTTGTGCTTACGGATATGTTACTTTGTATTGATTACTGACTATATAGTGAGTATCGAGTACCCAGTACTCGTGTTGACCAGTATATGTCGGGACAAACTTCAACAGGCAAGTCGCGTATATCTCAATTAACGACACTATACTTTTTAACGTATTTTCGTGTTGTTGACACTGACTTTAATGAAAATTTGTGTTCATAAGAGTTGTTAATTTGTTATCCCGTTAACTGTTTACTGTTATGGAGCCGACTAATCATAATAATGCATCTCAAAAAAAAAGACCACCGCGGCCCATTGAAAAAAGGTAATGCTGTTGATATTGGTCGGTAGTCTTAGCCGTTTGCCAACTATTTTATCCTCTCTTTTGTTGGTAATTGTTTTTTTCTTACTGATATTTTTGTTCACAGGTCGGATTTAGTGTGTAAAGTGAAATATTGCAATACGCTTCCGGAAATACCATTTGATCCGAAATTCCTATCGTATCCGTTTAATCCAACAAGGTCGGTCATTTTGTTTACAGTATTCAATTTATATACCGTTAATTTATGAATTTTATTGTCATAGATTCATACAATATAAGCCAACGTCTTTAGAGAGATCATATAAGTTTGAAAATCTAACCGAACATGATTTAGGAGTTAGTGTCGACTTAGTTAATAAGGATATGTACACATGTGAGCATAATGTGCAAATGGATGCTGCTGATGAAAAATTATTAGAAGAAGAAATTTTAGCACCACAAGACTCTAAAAGGTATAATTGGTTTTCCCAATATTTAAAAAAAATCATTTAACACTTGATAATGCTAGAATAATTTATAAAATATGCAGTGAAACCTAACAAAGTAGATTCTTAACTATACTATACCCTAAAGCCAGATGGTGGTTTTTAAAAAGTCTGTAGAATTATGAATTGATAAACCACAAATGAGTTTGTGTATCAAAAATGTCTAACTAAAAATATTTTTGATATTGTTAATAATATCAATATTTCCAACCAACTGTTAGATAAGTATATTTAATAATTATATTATTATTTTTGTGATATTTAAATTATACACAAATTAATGACATATGTAAAAACATAAAAATTTTTATTTAAAATGTCTTTAATTCAAATCATGAATAACAATTTATTTTTTACCTTGTGAAATTATGTCGATTGATATTCTTAATTTTGTGTTCATTGAGAAAAAGTATTTAATTCAATTTTAAGTATTATTAATAAATAATATTTAGGTTGATAATATTGAAAAATATATAGTAAATTTCACGTTTATATTAGAGTTAACAATATTCTGGTATTTAATTATAAGCTGGTAAAAGTTTGAAAAGTCTAACTAATTAACATTAATACAATTTCAATTCTAGATCTAGGAATCACGCAAGAAATGTGTCTTGGTTAAGACGTACTGAATATATTTCTACTGAAAAAACTCGGTTCCAACCTCAGACAATTGAAAAAGTAGAAGCTAAAGTTGGATTTAGTATCAAAAAGAACTTTAAGGTGTGAATAAAACAACAGCCAAATCTTATTCTTCTATTAATGGTATAATTTTATTTTCAGGAAGAAACTCTTTATATGGATAGAGACAGTCAGATGAAAGCTATTGAAAAAACATTTGAAGACAATAAAAAACCTATTGAAAAACATTACAGTAAACCAAATGTTCATGCTGTTGAGACATTTAATGTTTTTCCAGATTTCAAGGTAGTATCAAACATGTTATTCAGGGTGAATTTTTAGATGTTCTGACCCCTTTTTTTGTAGTATAAATGCTTTAATTTTAAATGTTTTTTTTTTCTTTGTTCAAGTTGCTATAAAAACCAAGTTTTTCACAACATTTTTTTCATCTTAAGTATGTCCTATAGCGGTACTTACTTTTTTTTTCAAATGGGAACTCCATATTATTCAATTCATTTTTCTGGAATTTTTGTTGTAACAAAGTGAAAATTGGGATCAATACTTTACTTTTGAAGCTATCCAAATTTAAAATTGAGTTATCTTGAATTAGTAGCAATTAGGGACAACATGTAATTACAAATGTTATCATAATATTAGGTACTATAATGCTATTTTCCTTAATATTTAATTATGAATAATTTAGAAACTGCTCATTCAAATTTTGATTTTGATACTTCAAAAAGTAGAGAAAATTACCCCAATGAAATACCACAGTTAAAATAGGGTGTTCTCATTTAAAAACAAAACTTTACACCTCTACAAAACATAATTAAGGTGGCATGAGAAAAAACTTTGTGGAAAACATAGTTTATATGGTTACTTGAACTTTGACACTAAAAAATTTCAAATTTAAGCATTCTTACAGCCAAAAAAGGGGTGAGCACCTGTAAAAAAATCATCCTGTATATTAAAAAGAAATTAATCTAGTTTATTTATTATTTATATTATTTAAATAGAATTGGAAGTATCCATGCGCTCAAGTCATTTTTGACTCTGATCCAGCACCAGTGGGTCGACCAGTACCAGCACAAATAGAGGAAATGTCTCAAGCTATGATTAGGTAATTCATAGTTAGTTATATTTTAAACTGTTAAAATCTATAGTATTATTTTTATTGAATTATCGAAGGTTGTCAAAATTAATTTAATAATAAATTAATTGCCACAGTGTTCAAACCTGTGTTTAAAGCATTTTAAAATTACTTTCTTACTTAACATATTATTCAGTTAATAATATAAACCACATTTTTAAGAATAAAAAGTCATTTTCAACAATATTCTATTTATAAAATACTCTAATTTGTGTTTTTTGAGAAAATGTTGGGAAGGATGTATGAATCACACTGATTTTCATGAGTATTACAATCAAGCTTTATTCATTCCTAGTCGTAAAGATTTTTTAATGCTACCAATTGTAATAATAATATATTATCTATGTGTATAGCATTATTATTATGTATTATTAATGTTAAAAATACCCAGTAGCCAAAAAATATTTGTATTATTATTTTCTGAATTGGATTCAAGTACCTATCTTTGATTTTTTGAAATGTTGTCATAGTAAATTTCAGCTTCTTTTTTTTTTCTAATTTTTTCTTTAACCACTTAAGTCTTAAAGCTTACCAATCAAATAAAAATCCAGTTGGCAATTATCATCCATATGTTTGGAAAAGCAAAACAAACTGTATATTTTTCTTAATACAATTGAAAAGTGAATTCCTTGTTAAAATTTAAAATTATACAACTCTTGTTGATTATGACAAGTGCCATGAATTTTTTTATATATATATATATATATATATATATCAGTGATTTGGATTGAATGAAATGAAAAATAATATTTATGAATCAATGTTATAATTACAAAATATTTTCAGAGGTGTGATGGATGAGAGTGGTGAACAGTATGTGGCTTACTTTTTACCATCTGAAGAAACAATTGTCAAACGACGTGAAGATGTTGTTGCTAACCGCCCATATGATGATGACTATGAATATGAGTATAAAATGGCAAGAGAATACAATTGGAATGTTAAAAGCAAAAGTAGTAAGGGCTATGAAGAAAATTATTTCCTAACTGTACGACCTGATGGAGTATTTTACAATGAATTGGAAACAAGGTAATTTCAAACTAACTTGTGTATTTTGTTGAATTTAATTTTAATTTATTTAAAAAATTTTAGGGTACGTTTAAGTAAAAGACGACAAAAAATTGGTGTGCAAAGTAGTAGTACTAATACAAAATTAATTGTAAAGCATGTCCCAATAAATGAACAAGAATTCACTGTTCACAAACGTAGAGAAAAACAATTACAACCATATGATGAAGAAGAAGAGGCTAAAGCAGAAGAAGCTGCGAAAAAAGCAATGATTGGTAGTTATTAATCACTTAAAAGCTTTACTTAAACTTATTAGAAATTCATATTTTCTGAAGTTTATATAGATAATATAATCTTAATAGAATATGTGCAATTTTCAATACAAATACTCGTAAGAATTTTTTTTAAATAATCATTGGAATCTCATGTTTATATGATATACATTTAATGGGTAATAACTATAACATTTTTCAATGTATTTTTATATTAACGTGATTTTTGAAGAAAATTCATATATTAAAAATATTCAGTTTCATTTATCTCTGAGCCTTTTTAATTTTATAAAATTTTTTTGTTTTTTCAGCTGCTAAAGAAAGTGCTAAAGAAATGGCTACTAGAAATAAAAATGACAGTGATGATGATATAAAAAAAGGTAATTACATTTTTTTATGAGAGTGTTTGTAGGTTAAACAATATATACTTCAGATATTATAGCTTTATATTTACTTAATCTTAATATTTAAATTTTACTATCAATACTGTCATATTCTCATGAAAATGTATTTCAAGTATCTGAAATATGATTCAAAATGTTGTGGTTTTAATTAATGCAACCCCTTGATGTATCTAAAGATGCTAATATTTCATTATATATTTGTGTGTGATAATTCCTATTTATTAATTATTGATATAATTATTAATAGGTTATATATAATGTGTAGTATTATGATTATAGTAGTAAATTGCTCTGTTTATATTGTGTAATATGTAAAATAAATAAATTTTTAATTTTACAGAGTACAATAAAAATACCGCTGGTTCTGATAGCAATGCTTCTGATGAAGATGATGAACAAGATTCAATTACTGCCAAAAACCGAACTGTTAGCGTAACAGTAGATGATAGTGATCACAGTAAAAATAAAGTACATGCAGATTCCGATAGCAACGACAATGAGAGTAATGACAGTGATGATAATGTTAAACAATTAGATAAAAGAGGTCAACGTAGTGCTAGTGAAGCTAATTCAGATAGTAGTACTGTATCTAATATTAAAAAGTCCAGCAGTCAGAAATCTGATCGTCATTCTCCTATTAAAGATAGTTCTGGAAGTGATGACAGTGGAAAATCTGATGATGAAAATGGCACAAAAAATAAAAATGTATCTCATAGTGGTGACAGTGAAGAAGAAAATATTTCTAATCGAGTTAAAGCTGAAGACGGATCAGACAGTGAAACTGAAGTGCGACGTAAAAGGAGCTCAGAACGTGCAGCTAGTGTTAATTCAGAGTCTTCTTCAATCAATAGTAGTGATCAAGAAAGTGATTAAGTATAATAGTTATAACTTTATGAGCTTAAGACTTGACTAGCATGTACATAAAATACATAATGTATGAAGTCTTGCAAACATAAGCATAATTCAGCTTCTCAACTATTTTGAAAATAATTATATCCTAATTTTTCAAAAAAATTTAAATATTATCCATAAACTCCACCATGTGTATAAGACATGTATATGTATATATATATATATATATATATATATATATAATCATGGTAGCTAACAATTGAATATATATAATACTATCTAATTCATCACTACTTTTTTTCTTTTTTATTAGAAAAAATAATAATTAAACCAAATCTATTTAGAAATTCGGTTCTACTATTATATCGACCATCTTAAGAAATATAAACTGATCCTACCTCTTTCACTCGCAATCATTTTTTCGAGAGCCATGTACATTGGTTTCAAATCTAAAATATCAATGCATATACCTGACTCAACCTAGGAGTTTTGTCGGTTTTTTTATTATTTATTAAGTGTTTTTATACTTATTATTTATTACAGCGTTTCTCTTTTCCCATCTAATGAGATTGTAAGATAAAATTAATTTTTTATTAATAACATTTGAGCCATTTTTTTTTATAAAATAAAATTATAAATCAACAGACATTGTAAGGTATAATATTGTTAGCTGATTAAAAGTTAGATGAACTATTATTCATATTGCAGCATTGCAAGCTCAACTTATTTTAAAGTTTTTCTTTTGTGGTTGCCAAGCCAAAAAAGTATAATAGTAATTTGTTTTATCAAAAATACATATTTGGAAACATTTATGTCCTGTCAAATACTAAATCTATAAACAATTTATCGAAACATAATACAAAATAATTTCATTGGCTAATTCTGTGTACGAAATCAACTAATTGCCTAATAATTAATACTATATGTAAGCACAATATGTGATGACTTGGGCTTGTTTATTGCATTTTTGTAAATAAAACATATATTTGAAATCTATTTTGAATCAAATTGATTCATGATCTTAAATGTTCAAAATTAAAAGTTTTATTTTGCTTACATTGTTTAAAAATGTTTACAGTTCAAAACTTTCATTTACATTTTGTTTGATTAAAAATTGTAATTTACCTTGAGCATTTTTATTTTATTCTCTACACAAAAAGGTAAAACTCTCATTAGGGAAATTTAAGTAATAACTTATAATTTCACTGGCTATTATTTTTATTTATTCAATATAATTTTCCTTATTAATTCAGTTATTTTTTAATTTAATATTTAATTAATGTTGTACTTTTCAAATGTAAATAAATAACAGAAATTCATTTTTATTTTTTAATGCTTATGTATGCAAATATGTTAACAATTTTTAGCATATACAGTCCCAAACCCAGGTCATTTTAAAATGTTTCACATGATATGTTTGTATACTTGTATATTTTGCAATTATGTAATTAGTTTGAAATGTTATTTTTATTTTGAATGAGTGATTCAATTAACTATAAATAATAACATGATGGCTGCAATAAAAATTAAAAGTTTCTTTAAGCAAAATAATTTGATTTGGCTGACAACAAATTTATCAGAAATATTACTGAACTATAATATTATTGGGGAATCATACTGATTAATGATACGTATTAGGCAGTGATGACAGAAGGTCATGGATAATAATACAATATATTTGGATTTAAGACATAACTATTAACCAATAGAATATTTCCATCTCCAAACATGCAGTTAGATCGTTAAATTAATTTTCATCCAGGGAGTTGGTTCAGCCTGATTGTTTCCGATTATAATTGTGTTGATAATATGATTAGTTCTAATATACTGAAACTGGACTTAACTCTTAAGTACATTAAACAAACTATGATGTATTGATGTGAACCATGTTTATTGAAATACGAGTTATTATTATAATTTTATTTTTCATCGTATTTTTCATTGGTTTTTTTATGTATATGTTTAAAAACTAAAATTAAGGCATGCGTATACCCATTTATTATAAAAAATACATTTATGTAAATAAATAAGAAAGCTATAACTTTTATACTGTATTCTCTATTTCAACTATAATTCCAATTTACAATATACTATACCTAAATAAATGTATGTATTGAGTGTATGCCACATACATGTCATAGACTCTATAGTATGGCGTATATTATGTCCAGACATACCATCTCGAATAAAATTAACTTCTATTTTTTGATTGCACATAGACATAACTCAAGAAATGGTTTAATTTCAAAATATTATACATTTATAAATTATAATGACGATACAGAGACTCCAAAAATACACAGGTATACCTAACATGGCGAATACGATATTGGTTTTACGCTATTACTATGAAACAAATTTCTATATGAATTAGCTATGTTTTAAATGATTATAGAAAAATATGCAAACTCCTATAAGTCCCTAGCCCTAATTATAATATACAAACAATGTTATTCTATACATCTGTGGACAATCATTAAAAATATACTGTTATTTTTAATTGTTAAACACTGGCAGAGAATAATGCAAATGAATAAATAAATAAATCTTCAGGAAGCGCTGAAAAAATGTAAATATTTTGTTGTTTATATAATTTTCTACTAAATAGTTGACTAACTATTCAGTCTGTCTATTGTCTTTTTAAATGAACGGTCCAATTGAAATTTGTATTATTTTATAATATAAGTCATAAGATATCGTTCTAATTCTATTCGGAATACTTTTAACTTATGTGTAAATCTGCCAATTTTTTTTTACGTTTTTCATTTTTCAGAAGATCTGTCCTATAACCACACTAATGACTAATGGCCTATCTATAAACATATTATAATGACATTAATAATTCTTATCTCACAAAAATTTGGTAGGTACCTCAGACACTATCAGAACTCAACACATCAGAAAATAAAACCAATTTTACTACTATTTTCAAACGCGAGGCCCCAAATTTAAGCAAAAAGCGCGAGGCCCAGGGCCTGGGCCCTGCTCGCCCCCCCCTCCCCAAGGACGGCCCTGTAGGTGTCTTACACTCTGCTGCGCGCATCCAAAAACACTGTTCTACCACCGAACCACACGCGAGCGCATTTACGATTCGCAATGGCCTCACGTCGATTGTTCGTAAATACCATCTCGGTATAATACGTAGCAAGACTATATTATAATACGCGTTTATTGTACACAATAATAATCGCGTCGTCTGTCCGCGCGTCGATCTGTTCAACTGACTACTCGCAAAAAAAAATAAAAAAACAAATAACCGTTCGAAGGAGTCCCACTTAATGAATCAGTGCTCGTAATATTATAATATGATCGCGGTCGACTAATCACGGGCGGTGATCCAATTATCGGGAAATGCAGAGGTTTCCGTACCACGCACTGCAGGCTGACGGTTACCGGAACGTGAAACTCGACGATTTCATACCGGTCATATTAGGGCCGTAACGCACTAGGCAGCCAGGTTTCGGCAGCCAGTTATTGGCAGTTACAGGCAGTTATTTGGCTGCTGTGTAGTCGCGGACGTTTTTCTGGCCGCGGCGGCCAGTAAACATTAGCAGCCTAGTGTGCGAGCTGCGATAAGAAATCATGTGTGGCATTGGCTGCCGCATCCAGGCTGCCTAGTGCGTCACGGCCCTAATTCTAAGATGTAAATTTATATCGTTGTCTATCAAGGTAGATAATACAATTTTGTTATCTATTGCCTGACCCTAGGTTGTGGTAATATTGTCTGTCTTCAACCTAAGTGTGAACTGTTTACGTTATAGTAAATGTTGTGCTTACGGATATGTTACTTTGTATTGATTACTGACTATATAGTGAGTTTCGAGTACCCAGTACTCGTGTTGACCAGTATATGTCGGGACAAACTTCAACAGGCAAGTCGCGTATATCTCAATTAACGACACTATACTTTTTAACGTATTTTCGTGTTGTTGACACTGACTTTAATGAAAATTTGTGTTCATAAGAGTTGTTAATTTGTTATCCCGTTAACTGTTTACTGTTATGGAGCCGACTAATCATAATAATGCATCTCAAAAAAAAAGACCACCGCGGCCCATTGAAAAAAGGTAATGCTGTTGATATTGGTCGGTAGTCTTAGCCGTTTTCCAACTATTTTATCCTCTCTTTTGTTGGTAATTGTTTTTTTCTTACTGATATTTTTGTTCACAGGTCGGATTTAGTGTGTAAAGTGAAATATTGCAATACGCTTCCGGAAATACCATTTGATCCGAAATTCCTATCGTATCCGTTTAATCCAACAAGGTCGGTCATTTTGTTTACAGTATTCAATTTATATACCGTTAATTTATGAATTTTATTGTCATAGATTCATACAATATAAGCCAACGTCTTTAGAGAGATCATATAAGTTTGAAAATCTAACCGAACATGATTTAGGAGTTAGTGTCGACTTAGTTAATAAGGATATGTACACATGTGAGCATAATGTGCAAATGGATGCTGCTGATGAAAAATTATTAGAAGAAGAAATTTTAGCACCACAAGACTCTAAAAGGTATAATTGGTTTTCCCAATATTTAAAAAAAATCATTTAACACTTGATAATGCTAGAATAATTTATAAAATATGCAGTGAAACATAACAAAGTAGATTCTTAACTATACTATACCCTAAAGCCAGATGGTGGTTTTTAAAAAGTCTGTAGAATTATGAATTGATAAACCACAAATGAGTTTGTGTATCAAAAATGTCTAACTAAAAATATTTTTGATATTGTTAATAATATCAATATTTCCAACCAACTGTTAGATAAGTATATTTAATAATTATATTATTATTTTTGTGATATTTAAATTATACACAAATTAATGACATATGTAAAAACATAAAAATTTTTATTTAAAATGTCTTTAATTCAAATCATGAATAACAATTTATTTTTTACCTTGTGAAATTATGTCGATTGATATTCTTAATTTTGTGTTCATTGAGAAAAAGTATTTAATTCAATTTTAAGTATTATTAATAAATAATATTTAGGTTGATAATATTGAAAAATATATAGTAAATTTCACGTTTATATTAGAGTTAACAATATTCTGGTATTTAATTATAAGCTGGTAAAAGTTTGAAAAGTCTAACTAATTAACATTAATACAATTTCAATTCTAGATCTAGGAATCACGCAAGAAATGTGTCTTGGTTAAGACGTACTGAATATATTTCTACTGAAAAAACTCGGTTCCAACCTCAGACAATTGAAAAAGTAGAAGCTAAAGTTGGATTTAGTATCAAAAAGAACTTTAAGGTGTGAATAAAACAACAGCCAAATCTTATTCTTCTATTAATGGTATAATTTTATTTTCAGGAAGAAACTCTTTATATGGATAGAGACAGTCAGATGAAAGCTATTGAAAAAACATTTGAAGACAATAAAAAACCTATTGAAAAACATTACAGTAAACCAAATGTTCATGCTGTTGAGACATTTAATGTTTTTCCAGATTTCAAGGTAGTATCAAACATGTTATTCAGGGTGAATTTTTAGATGTTCTGACCCCTTTTTTTGTAGTATAAATGCTTTAATTTTAAATGTTTTTTTTTTCTTTGTTCAAGTTGCTATAAAAACCAAGTTTTTCACAACATTTTTTTCATCTTAAGTATGTCCTATAGCGGTACTTACTTTTTTTTTCAAATGGGAACTCCATATTATTCAATTCATTTTTCTGGAATTTTTGTTGTAACAAAGTGAAAATTGGGATCAATACTTTACTTTTGAAGCTATCCAAATTTAAAATTGAGTTATCTTGAATTAGTAGCAATTAGGGACAACATGTAATTACAAATGTTATCATAATATTAGGTACTATAATGCTATTTTCCTTAATATTTAATTATGAATAATTTAGAAACTGCTCATTCAAATTTTGATTTTGATACTTCAAAAAGTAGAGAAAATTACCCCAATGAAATACCACAGTTAAAATAGGGTGTTCTCATTTAAAAACAAAACTTTACACCTCTACAAAACATAATTAAGGTGGCATGAGAAAAAACTTTGTGGAAAACATAGTTTATATGGTTACTTGAACTTTGACACTAAAAAATTTCAAATTTAAGCATTCTTACAGCCAAAAAAGGGGTGAGCACCTGTAAAAAAATCATCCTGTATATTAAAAAGAAATTAATCTAGTTTATTTATTATTTATATTATTTAAATAGAATTGGAAGTATCCATGCGCTCAAGTCATTTTTGACTCTGATCCAGCACCAGTGGGTCGACCAGTACCAGCACAAATAGAGGAAATGTCTCAAGCTATGATTAGGTAATTCATAGTTAGTTATATTTTAAACTGTTAAAATCTATAGTATTATTTTTATTGAATTATCGAAGGTTGTCAAAATTAATTTAATAATAAATTAATTGCCACAGTGTTCAAACCTGTGTTTAAAGCATTTTAAAATTACTTTCTTACTTAACATATTATTCAGTTAATAATATAAACCACATTTTTAAGAATAAAAAGTCATTTTCAACAATATTCTATTTATAAAATACTCTAATTTGTGTTTTTTGAGAAAATGTTGGGAAGGATGTATGAATCACACTGATTTTCATGAGTATTACAATCAAGCTTTATTCATTCCTAGTCGTAAAGATTTTTTAATGCTACCAATTGTAATAATAATATATTATCTATGTATATAGCATTATTATTATGTATTATTAATGTTAAAAATACCCAGTAGCCAAAAAATATTTGTATTATTATTTTCTGAATTGGATTCAAGTACCTATCTTTGATTTTTTGAAATGTTGTCATAGTAAATTTCAGCTTCTTTTTTTTTTCTAATTTTTTCTTTAACCACTTAAGTCTTAAAGCATACCAATCAAATAAAAATCCAGTTGGCAATTATCATCCATATGTTTGGAAAAGCAAAACAAACTGTATATTTTTCTTAATACAATTGAAAAGTGAATTCCTTGTTAAAATTTAAAATTATACAACTCTTGTTGATTATGACAAGTGCCATGAATTTTTTTATATATATATATATATATATATATATATATCAGTGATTTGGATTGAATGAAATGAAAAATAATATTTATGAATCAATGTTATAATTACAAAATATTTTCAGAGGTGTGATGGATGAGAGTGGTGAACAGTATGTGGCTTACTTTTTACCATCTGAAGAAACAATTGTCAAACGACGTGAAGATGTTGTTGCTAACCGCCCATATGATGATGACTATGAATATGAGTATAAAATGGCAAGAGAATACAATTGGAATGTTAAAAGCAAAAGTAGTAAGGGCTATGAAGAAAATTATTTCCTAACTGTACGACCTGATGGAGTATTTTACAATGAATTGGAAACAAGGTAATTTCAAACTAACTTGTGTATTTTGTTGAATTTAATTTTAATTTATTTAAAAAATTTTAGGGTACGTTTAAGTAAAAGACGACAAAAAATTGGTGTGCAAAGTAGTAGTACTAATACAAAATTAATTGTAAAGCATGTCCCAATAAATGAACAAGAATTCACTGTTCACAAACGTAGAGAAAAACAATTACAACCATATGATGAAGAAGAAGAGGCTAAAGCAGAAGAAGCTGCGAAAAAAGCAATGATTGGTAGTTATTAATCACTTAAAAGCTTTACTTAAACTTATTAGAAATTCATATTTTCTGAAGTTTATATAGATAATATAATCTTAATAGAATATGTGCAATTTTCAATACAAATACTCGTAAGAATTATTTTTAAATAATCATTGGAATCTCATGTTTATATGATATACATTTAATGGGTAATAACTATAACATTTTTCAATGTATTTTTATATTAACGTGATTTTTGAAGAAAATTCATATATTAAAAATATTCAGTTTCATTTATCTCTGAGCCTTTTTAATTTTATAAAATTTTTTTGTTTTTTCAGCTGCTAAAGAAAGTGCTAAAGAAATGGCTACTAGAAATAAAAATGACAGTGATGATGATATAAAAAAAGGTAATTACATTTTTTTATGAGAGTGTTTGTAGGTTAAACAATATATATTTCAGATATTATAGCTTTATATTTACTTAATCTTAATATTTAAATTTTACTATCAATACTGTCATATTCTCATGAAAATGTATTTCAAGTATCTGAAATATGATTCAAAATGTTGTGGTTTTAATTAATGCAACCCCTTGATGTATCTAAAGATGCTAATATTTCATTATATATTTGTGTGTGATAATTCCTATTTATTAATTATTGATATAATTATTAATAGGTTATATATAATGTGTAGTATTATGATTATAGTAGTAAATTGCTCTGTTTATATTGTGTAATATGTAAAATAAATAAATTTTTAATTTTACAGAGTACAATAAAAATACCGCTGGTTCTGATAGCAATGCTTCTGATGAAGATGATGAACAAGATTCAATTACTGCCAAAAACCGAACTGTTAGCGTAACAGTAGATGATAGTGATCACAGTAAAAATAAAGTACATGCAGATTCCGATAGCAACGACAATGAGAGTAATGACAGTGATGATAATGTTAAACAATTAGATAAAAGAGGTCAACGTAGTGCTAGTGAAGCTAATTCAGATAGTAGTACTGTATCTAATATTAAAAAGTCCAGCAGTCAGAAATCTGATCGTCATTCTCCTATTAAAGATAGTTCTGGAAGTGATGACAGTGGAAAATCTGATGATGAAAATGGCACAAAAAATAAAAATGTATCTCATAGTGGTGACAGTGAAGAAGAAAATATTTCTAATCGAGTTAAAGCTGAAGACGGATCAGACAGTGAAACTGAAGTGCGACGTAAAAGGAGCTCAGAACGTGCAGCTAGTGTTAATTCAGAGTCTTCTTCAATCAATAGTAGTGATCAAGAAAGTGATTAAGTATAATAGTTATAACTTTATGAGCTTAAGACTTGACTAGCATGTACATAAAATACATAATGTATGAAGTCTTGCAAACATAAGCATAATTCAGCTTCTCAACTATTTTGAAAATAATTATATCCTAATTTTTCAAAAAAATTTAAATATTATCCATAAACTCCACCATGTGTATAAGACATGTATATGTATATATATATATATATATATATATATATATATATATATATATATATATATAATCATGGTAGCTAACAATTGAATATATATAATACTATCTAATTCATCACTACTTTTTTTCTTTTTCATTAGAAAAAATAATAATTAAACCAAATCTATTTAGAAATTCGGTTCTACTATTATATCGACCATCTTAAGAAATATAAACTGATCCTACCTCTTTCACTCGCAATCATTTTTTCGAGAGCCATGTACATTGGTTTCAAATCTAAAATATCAATGCATATACCTGACTCAACCTAGGAGTTTTGTCGGTTTTTTTATTATTTATTAAGTGTTTTTATACTTATTATTTATTACAGCGTTTCTCTTTTCCCATCTAATGAGATTGTAAGATAAAATTAATTTTTTATTAATAACATTTGAGCCATTTTTTTTTATAAAATAAAATTATAAATCAACAGACATTGTAAGGTATAATATTGTTAGCTGATTAAAAGTTAGATGAACTATTATTCATATTGCAGCATTGCAAGCTCAACTTATTTTAAAGTTTTTCTTTTGTGGTTGCCAAGCCAAAAAAGTATAATAGTAATTTGTTTTATCAAAAATACATATTTGGAAACATTTATGTCCTGTCAAATACTTAATCTATAAACAATTTATCGAAACATAATACAAAATAATTTCATTGGCTAATTCTGTGTACGAAATCAACTAATTGCCTAATAATTAATACTATATGTAAGCACAATATGTGATGACTTGGGCTTGTTTATTGCATTTTTGTAAATAAAACATATATTTGAAATCTATTTTGAATCAAATTGATTCATGATCTTAAATGTTCAAAATTAAAAGTTTTATTTTGCTACATTGTTTAAAAATGTTTACAGTTCAAAACTTTCATTTACATTTTGTTTGATTAAAAATTGTAATTTACCTTGAGCATTTTTATTTTATTCTCTACACAAAAAGGTAAAACTCTCATTAGGGAAATTTAAGTAATAACTTATAATTTCACTGGCTATTATTTTTATTTATTCAATATAATTTTCCTTATTAATTCAGTTATTTTTTAATTTAATATTTAATTAATGTTGTACTTTTCAAATGTAAATAAATAACAGAAATTCATTTTTATTTTTTAATGCTTATGTATGCAAATATGTTAACAATTTTTAGCATATACAGTCCCAAACCCAGGTCATTTTAAAATGTTTCACATGATATGTTTGTATACTTGTATATTTTGCAATTATGTAATTAGTTTGAAATGTTATTTTTATTTTGAATGAGTGATTCAATTAACTATAAATAATAACATGATGGCTGCAATAAAAATTAAAAGTTTCTTTAAGCAAAATAATTTGATTTGGCTGACAACAAATTTATCAGAAATATTACTGAACTATAATATTATTGGGGAATCATACTGATTAATGATACGTATTAGGCAGTGATGACAGAAGGTCATGGATAATAATACAATATATTTGGATTTAAGACATAACTATTAACCAATAGAATATTTCCATCTCCAAACATGCAGTTAGATCGTTAAATTAATTTTCATCCAGGGAGTTGGTTCAGCCTGATTGTTTCCGATTATAATTGTGTTGATAATATGATTAGTTCTAATATACTGAAACTGGACTTAACTCTTAAGTACATTAAACAAACTATGATGTATTGATGTGAACCATGTTTATTGAAATACGAGTTATTATTATAATTTTATTTTTCATCGTATTTTTCATTGGTTTTTTTATGTATATGTTTAAAAACTAAAATTAAGGCATGCGTATACCCATTTATTATAAAAAATACATTTATGTAAATAAATAAGAAAGCTATAACTTTTATACTGTATTCTCTATTTCAACTATAATTCCAATTTACAATATACTATACCTAAATAAATGTATGTATTGAGTGTATGCCACATACATGTCATAGACTCTATAGTATGGCGTATATTATGTCCAGACATACCATCTCGAATAAAATTAACTTCTATTTTTTGATTGCACATAGACATAACTCAAGAAATGGTTTAATTTCAAAATATTATACATTTATAAATTATAATGACGATACAGAGACTCCAAAAATACACAGGTATACCTAACATGGCGAATACGATATTGGTTTTACGCTATTACTATGAAACAAATTTCTATATGAATTAGCTATGTTTTAAATGATTATTGAAAAATATGCAAACTCCTATAAGTCCCTAGCCCTAATTATAATATACAAACAATGTTATTCTATACATCTGTGGACAATCATTAAAAATATACTGTTATTTTTAATTGTTAAACACTGGCAGAGAATAATGCAAATGAATAAATAAATAAATCTTCAGGAAGCGCTGAAAAAATGTAAATATTTTGTTGTTTATATAATTTTCTACTAAATAGTTGACTAACTATTCAGTCTGTCTATTGTCTTTTTAAATGAACGGTCCAATTGAAATTTGTATTATTTTATAATATAAGTCATAAGATATCGTTCTAATTCTATTCGGAATACTTTTAACTTATGTGTAAATCTGCCAATTTTTTTTTACGTTTTTCATTTTTCAGAAGATCTGTCATATAACCACACTAATGACTAATGGCCTATCTATAAACATATTATAATGACATTAATAATTCTTATCTCACAAAAATTTGGTAGGTACCTCAGACACTATCAGAACTCAACACATCAGAAAATAAAACCAATTTTACTACTATTTTCAAACGCGAGGCCCCAAATTTAAGCAAAAAGCGCGAGGCCCAGGGCCTGGGCCCTGCTCGCCCCCCCCTCCCCAAGGACGTTCCTGTAGGTGTCTTACACTCTGCTGCGCGCATCCAAAAACACTGTTCTACCACCGAACCACACGCGAGCGCATTTACGATTCGCAATGGCCTCACGTCGATTGTTCGTAAATACCATCTCGGTATAATACGTAGCAAGACTATATTATAATACGCGTTTATTGTACACAATAATAATCGCGTCGTCTGTCCGCGCGTCGATCTGTTCAACTGACTACTCGCAAAAAAAAATAAAAAAACAAATAACCGTTCGAAGGAGTCCCACTTAATGAATCAGTGCTCGTAATATTATAATATGATCGCGGTCGACTAATCACGGGCGGTGATCCAATTATCGGGAAATGCAGAGGT
The DNA here is from genome assembly GCA_949715065.1 of Periphyllus acericola. Taxonomy (NCBI): domain Eukaryota; kingdom Metazoa; phylum Arthropoda; class Insecta; order Hemiptera; family Aphididae; genus Periphyllus; species Periphyllus acericola. The sequence goes on from OX454269.1 coordinate 13,485,538, forward strand.
TTCCGTACCACGCACTGCAGGCTGACGGTTACCGGAACGTGAAACTCGACGATTTCATACCGGTCATATTAGGGCCGTAACGCACTAGGCAGCCAGGTTTCGGCAGCCAGTTATTGGCAGTTACAGGCAGTTATTTGGCTGCTGTGTAGTCGCGGACGTTTTTCTGGCCGCGGCGGCCAGTAAACATTAGCAGCCTAGTGTGCGAGCTGCGATAAGAAATCATGTGTGGCATTGGCTGCCGCATCCAGGCTGCCTAGTGCGTCACGGCCCTAATTCTAAGATGTAAATTTATATCGTTGTCTATCAAGGTAGATAATACAATTTTGTTATCTATTGCCTGACCCTAGGTTGTGGTAATATTGTCTGTCTTCAACCTAAGTGTGAACTGTTTACGTTATAGTAAATGTTGTGCTTACGGATATGTTACTTTGTATTGATTACTGACTATATAGTGAGTTTCGAGTACCCAGTACTCGTGTTGACCAGTATATGTCGGGACAAACTTCAACAGGCAAGTCGCGTATATCTCAATTAACGACACTATACTTTTTAACGTATTTTCGTGTTGTTGACACTGACTTTAATGAAAATTTGTGTTCATAAGAGTTGTTAATTTGTTATCCCGTTAACTGTTTACTGTTATGGAGCCGACTAATCATAATAATGCATCTCAAAAAAAAAGACCACCGCGGCCCATTGAAAAAAGGTAATGCTGTTGATATTGGTCGGTAGTCTTAGCCGTTTTCCAACTATTTTATCCTCTCTTTTGTTGGTAATTGTTTTTTTCTTACTGATATTTTTGTTCACAGGTCGGATTTAGTGTGTAAAGTGAAATATTGCAATACGCTTCCGGAAATACCATTTGATCCGAAATTCCTATCGTATCCGTTTAATCCAACAAGGTCGGTCATTTTGTTTACAGTATTCAATTTATATACCGTTAATTTATGAATTTTATTGTCATAGATTCATACAATATAAGCCAACGTCTTTAGAGAGATCATATAAGTTTGAAAATCTAACCGAACATGATTTAGGAGTTAGTGTCGACTTAGTTAATAAGGATATGTACACATGTGAGCATAATGTGCAAATGGATGCTGCTGATGAAAAATTATTAGAAGAAGAAATTTTAGCACCACAAGACTCTAAAAGGTATAATTGGTTTTCCCAATATTTAAAAAAAATCATTTAACACTTGATAATGCTAGAATAATTTATAAAATATGCAGTGAAACATAACAAAGTAGATTCTTAACTATACTATACCCTAAAGCCAGATGGTGGTTTTTAAAAAGTCTGTAGAATTATGAATTGATAAACCACAAATGAGTTTGTGTATCAAAAATGTCTAACTAAAAATATTTTTGATATTGTTAATAATATCAATATTTCCAACCAACTGTTAGATAAGTATATTTAATAATTATATTATTATTTTTGTGATATTTAAATTATACACAAATTAATGACATATGTAAAAACATAAAAATTTTTATTTAAAATGTCTTTAATTCAAATCATGAATAACAATTTATTTTTTACCTTGTGAAATTATGTCGATTGATATTCTTAATTTTGTGTTCATTGAGAAAAAGTATTTAATTCAATTTTAAGTATTATTAATAAATAATATTTAGGTTGATAATATTGAAAAATATATAGTAAATTTCACGTTTATATTAGAGTTAACAATATTCTGGTATTTAATTATAAGCTGGTAAAAGTTTGAAAAGTCTAACTAATTAACATTAATACAATTTCAATTCTAGATCTAGGAATCACGCAAGAAATGTGTCTTGGTTAAGACGTACTGAATATATTTCTACTGAAAAAACTCGGTTCCAACCTCAGACAATTGAAAAAGTAGAAGCTAAAGTTGGATTTAGTATCAAAAAGAACTTTAAGGTGTGAATAAAACAACAGCCAAATCTTATTCTTCTATTAATGGTATAATTTTATTTTCAGGAAGAAACTCTTTATATGGATAGAGACAGTCAGATGAAAGCTATTGAAAAAACATTTGAAGACAATAAAAAACCTATTGAAAAACATTACAGTAAACCAAATGTTCATGCTGTTGAGACATTTAATGTTTTTCCAGATTTCAAGGTAGTATCAAACATGTTATTCAGGGTGAATTTTTAGATGTTCTGACCCCTTTTTTTGTAGTATAAATGCTTTAATTTTAAATGTTTTTTTTTTCTTTGTTCAAGTTGCTATAAAAACCAAGTTTTTCACAACATTTTTTTCATCTTAAGTATGTCCTATAGCGGTACTTACTTTTTTTTTCAAATGGGAACTCCATATTATTCAATTCATTTTTCTGGAATTTTTGTTGTAACAAAGTGAAAATTGGGATCAATACTTTACTTTTGAAGCTATCCAAATTTAAAATTGAGTTATCTTGAATTAGTAGCAATTAGGGACAACATGTAATTACAAATGTTATCATAATATTAGGTACTATAATGCTATTTTCCTTAATATTTAATTATGAATAATTTAGAAACTGCTCATTCAAATTTTGATTTTGATACTTCAAAAAGTAGAGAAAATTACCCCAATGAAATACCACAGTTAAAATAGGGTGTTCTCATTTAAAAACAAAACTTTACACCTCTACAAAACATAATTAAGGTGGCATGAGAAAAAACTTTGTGGAAAACATAGTTTATATGGTTACTTGAACTTTGACACTAAAAAATTTCAAATTTAAGCATTCTTACAGCCAAAAAAGGGGTGAGCACCTGTAAAAAAATCATCCTGTATATTAAAAAGAAATTAATCTAGTTTATTTATTATTTATATTATTTAAATAGAATTGGAAGTATCCATGCGCTCAAGTCATTTTTGACTCTGATCCAGCACCAGTGGGTCGACCAGTACCAGCACAAATAGAGGAAATGTCTCAAGCTATGATTAGGTAATTCATAGTTAGTTATATTTTAAACTGTTAAAATCTATAGTATTATTTTTATTGAATTATCGAAGGTTGTCAAAATTAATTTAATAATAAATTAATTGCCACAGTGTTCAAACCTGTGTTTAAAGCATTTTAAAATTACTTTCTTACTTAACATATTATTCAGTTAATAATATAAACCACATTTTTAAGAATAAAAAGTCATTTTCAACAATATTCTATTTATAAAATACTCTAATTTGTGTTTTTTGAGAAAATGTTGGGAAGGATGTATGAATCACACTGATTTTCATGAGTATTACAATCAAGCTTTATTCATTCCTAGTCGTAAAGATTTTTTAATGCTACCAATTGTAATAATAATATATTATCTATGTATATAGCATTATTATTATGTATTATTAATGTTAAAAATACCCAGTAGCCAAAAAATATTTGTATTATTATTTTCTGAATTGGATTCAAGTACCTATCTTTGATTTTTTGAAATGTTGTCATAGTAAATTTCAGCTTCTTTTTTTTTTCTAATTTTTTCTTTAACCACTTAAGTCTTAAAGCATACCAATCAAATAAAAATCCAGTTGGCAATTATCATCCATATGTTTGGAAAAGCAAAACAAACTGTATATTTTTCTTAATACAATTGAAAAGTGAATTCCTTGTTAAAATTTAAAATTATACAACTCTTGTTGATTATGACAAGTGCCATGAATTTTTTTATATATATATATATATATATCAGTGATTTGGATTGAATGAAATGAAAAATAATATTTATGAATCAATGTTATAATTACAAAATATTTTCAGAGGTGTGATGGATGAGAGTGGTGAACAGTATGTGGCTTACTTTTTACCATCTGAAGAAACAATTGTCAAACGACGTGAAGATGTTGTTGCTAACCGCCCATATGATGATGACTATGAATATGAGTATAAAATGGCAAGAGAATACAATTGGAATGTTAAAAGCAAAAGTAGTAAGGGCTATGAAGAAAATTATTTCCTAACTGTACGACCTGATGGAGTATTTTACAATGAATTGGAAACAAGGTAATTTCAAACTAACTTGTGTATTTTGTTGAATTTAATTTTAATTTATTTAAAAAATTTTAGGGTACGTTTAAGTAAAAGACGACAAAAAATTGGTGTGCAAAGTAGTAGTACTAATACAAAATTAATTGTAAAGCATGTCCCAATAAATGAACAAGAATTCACTGTTCACAAACGTAGAGAAAAACAATTACAACCATATGATGAAGAAGAACAGGCTAAAGCAGAAGAAGCTGCGAAAAAAGCAATGATTGGTAGTTATTAATCACTTAAAAGCTTTACTTAAACTTATTAGAAATTCATATTTTCTGAAGTTTATATAGATAATATAATCTTAATAGAATATGTGCAATTTTCAATACAAATACTCGTAAGAATTTTTTTTAAATAATCATTGGAATCTCATGTTTATATGATATACATTTAATGGGTAATAACTATAACATTTTTCAATGTATTTTTATATTAACGTGATTTTTGAAGAAAATTCATATATTAAAAATATTCAGTTTCATTTATCTCTGAGCCTTTTTAATTTTATAAAATTTTTTTGTTTTTTCAGCTGCTAAAGAAAGTGCTAAAGAAATGGCTACTAGAAATAAAAATGACAGTGATGATGATATAAAAAAAGGTAATTACATTTTTTTATGAGAGTGTTTGTAGGTTAAACAATATATACTTCAGATATTATAGCTTTATATTTACTTAATCTTAATATTTAAATTTTATTATCAATACTGTCATATTCTCATGAAAATGTATTTCAAGTATCTGAAATATGATTCAAAATGTTGTGGTTTTAATTAATGCAACCCCTTGATGTATCTAAAGATGCTAATATTTCATTATATATTTGTGTGTGATAATTCCTATTTATTAATTATTGATATAATTATTAATAGGTTATATATAATGTGTAGTATTATGATTATAGTAGTAAATTGCTCTGTTTATATTGTGTAATATGTAAAATAAATAAATTTTTAATTTTACAGAGTACAATAAAAATACCGCTGGTTCTGATAGCAATGCTTCTGATGAAGATGATGAACAAGATTCAATTACTGCCAAAAACCGAACTGTTAGCGTAACAGTAGATGATAGTGATCACAGTAAAAATAAAGTACATGCAGATTCCGATAGCAACGACAATGAGAGTAATGACAGTGATGATAATGTTAAACAATTAGATAAAAGAGGTCAACGTAGTGCTAGTGAAGCTAATTCAGATAGTAGTACTGTATCTAATATTAAAAAGTCCAGCAGTCAGAAATCTGATCGTCATTCTCCTATTAAAGATAGTTCTGGAAGTGATGACAGTGGAAAATCTGATGATGAAAATGGCACAAAAAATAAAAATGTATCTCATAGTGGTGACAGTGAAGAAGAAAATATTTCTAATCGAGTTAAAGCTGAAGACGGATCAGACAGTGAAACTGAAGTGCGACGCAAAAGGAGCTCAGAACGTGCAGCTAGTGTTAATTCAGAGTCTTCTTCAATCAATAGTAGTGATCAAGAAAGTGATTAAGTATAATAGTTATAACTTTATGAGCTTAAGACTTGACTAGCATGTACATAAAATACATAATGTATGAAGTCTTGCAAACATAAGCATAATTCAGCTTCTCAACTATTTTGAAAATAATTATATCCTAATTTTTCAAAAAAATTTAAATATTATCCATAAACTCCACCATGTGTATAAGACATGTATATGTATATATATATATATATATAATCATGGTAGCTAACAATTGAATATATATAATTCTATCTAATTCATCACTACTTTTTTTCTTTTTCATTAGAAAAAATAATAATTAAACCAAATCTATTTAGAAATTCGGTTCTACTATTATATCGACCATCTTAAGAAATATAAACTGATCCTACCTCTTTCACTCGCAATCATTTTTTCGAGAGCCATGTACATTGGTTTCAAATCTAAAATATCAATGCATATACCTGACTCAACCTAGGAGTTTTGTCGGTTTTTTTATTATTTATTAAGTGTTTTTATACTTATTATTTATTACAGCGTTTCTCTTTTCCCATCTAATGAGATTGTAAGATAAAATTAATTTTTTATTAATAACATTTGAGCCATTTTTTTTTATAAAATAAAATTATAAATCAACAGACATTGTAAGGTATAATATTGTTAGCTGATTAAAAGTTAGATGAACTATTATTCATATTGCAGCATTGCAAGCTCAACTTATTTTAAAGTTTTTCTTTTGTGGTTGCCAAGCCAAAAAAGTATAATAGTAATTTGTTTTATCAAAAATACATATTTGGAAACATTTATGTCCTGTCAAATACTAAATCTATAAACAATTTATCGAAACATAATACAAAATAATTTCATTGGCTAATTCTGTGTACGAAATCAACTAATTGCCTAATAATTAAAACTATATGTAAGCACAATATGTGATGACTTGGGCTTGTTTATTGCAATTTTGTAAATAAAACATATATTTGAAATCTATTTTGAATCAAATTGATTCATGATCTTAAATGTTCAAAATTAAAAGTTTTATTTTGCTTACATTGTTTAAAAATGTTTACAGTTCAAAACTTTCATTTACATTTTGTTTGATTAAAAATTGTAATTTACCTTGAGCATTTTTATTTTATTCTCTACACAAAAAGGTAAAACTCTCATTAGGGAAATTTAATTAATAACTTATAATTTCACTGGCGGTTATTTTTATTTATTCAATATAATTTTCCTTATTAATTCAGTTATTTTTTAATTTAATATTTAATTAATGTTGTACTTTTCAAATGTAAATAAATAACAGAAATTCATTTTTATTTTTTAATGCTTATGTATGCAAATATGTTAACAATTTTTAGCATATACAGTCCCAAACCCAGGTCATTTTAAAATGTTTCACATGATATGTTTGTATACTTGTATATTTTGCAATTATGTAATTAGTTTGAAATGTTATTTTTATTTTGAATGAGTGATTCAATTAACTATAAATAATAACATGATGGCTGCAATAAAAATTAAAAGTTTCTTTAAGCAAAATAATTTGATTTGGCTGACAACAAATTTATCAGAAATATTACTGAACTATAATATTATTGGGGAATCATACTGATTAATGATACGTATTAGGCAGTGATGACAGAAGGTCATGGATAATAATACAATATATTTGGATTTAAGACATAACTATTAACCAATAGAATATTTCCATCTCCAAACATGCAGTTAGATCGTTAAATTAATTTTCATCCAGGGAGTTGGTTCAGCCTGATTGTTTCCGATTATAATTGTGTTGATAATATGATTAGTTCTAATATACTGAAACTGGACTTAACTCTTAAGTACATTAAACAAACTATGATGTATTGATGTGAACCATGTTTATTGAAATACGAGTTATTATTATAATTTTATTTTTCATCGTATTTTTCATTGGTTTTTTTATGTATATGTTTAAAAACTAAAATTAAGGCATGCGTATACCCATTTATTATAAAAAATACATTTATGTAAATAAATAAGAAAGCTATAACTTTTATACTGTATTCTCTATTTCAACTATAATTCCAATTTACAATATACTATACCTAAATAAATGTATGTATTGAGTGTATGCCACATACATGTCATAGACTCTATAGTATGGCGTATATTATGTCCAGACATACCATCTCGAATAAAATTAACTTCTATTTTTTGATTGCACATAGACATAACTCAAGAAATGGTTTAATTTCAAAATATTATACATTTATAAATTATAATGACGATACAGAGACTCCAAAAATACACAGGTATACCTAACATGGCGAATACGATATTGGTTTTACGCTATTACTATGAAACAAATTTCTATATGAATTAGCTATGTTTTAAATGATTATTGAAAAATATGCAAACTCCTATAAGTCCCTAGCCCTAATTATAATATACAAACAATGTTATTCTATACATCTGTGGACAATCATTAAAAATATACTGTTATTTTTAATTGTTAAACACTGGCAGAGAATAATGCAAATGAATAAATAAATAAATCTTCAGGAAACGCTGAAAAAATGTAAATATTTTGTTGTTTATATAATTTTCTACTAAATAGTTGACTAACTATTCAGTCTGTCTATTGTCTTTTTAAATGAACGGTCCAATTGAAATTTGTATTATTTTATAATATAAGTCATAAGATATCGTTCTAATTCTATTCGGAATACTTTTAACTTATGTGTAAATCTGCCAATTTTTTTTTACGTTTTTCATTTTTCAGAAGATCTGTCCTATAACCACACTAATGACTAATGGCCTATCTATAAACATATTATAATGACATTAATAATTCTTATCTCACAAAAATTTGGTAGGTACCTCAGACACTATCAGAACTCAACACATCAGAAAATAAAACCAATTTTACAACTATTTTCAAACGCGAGGCCCCAAATTTAAGCAAAAAGCGCGAGGCCCAGGGCCTGGGCCCTGCTCGCCCCCCCCTCCCCAAGGACGTTCCTGTAGGTGTCTTACACTCTGCTGCGCGCATCCAAAAACACTGTTCTACCACCGAACCACACGCGAGCGCATTTACGATTCGCAATGGCCTCACGTCGATTGTTCGTAAATACCATCTCGGTATAATACGTAGCAAGACTATATTATAATACGCGTTTATTGTACACAATAATAATCGCGTCGTCTGTCCGCGCGTCGATCTGTTCAACTGACTACTCGCAAAAAAAAATAAAAAAACAAATAACCGTTCGAAGGAGTCCCACTTAATGAATCAGTGCTCGTAATATTATAATATGATCGCGGTCGACTAATCACGGGCGGTGATCCAATTATCGGGAAATGCAGAGGTTTCCGTACCACGCACTGCAGGCTGACGGTTACCGGAACGTGAAACTCGACGATTTCATACCGGTCATATTAGGGCCGTAACGCACTAGGCAGCCAGGTTTCGGCAGCCAGTTATTGGCAGTTACAGGCAGTTATTTGGCTGCTGTGTAGTCGCGGACGTTTTTCTGGCCGCGGCGGCCAGTAAACATTAGCAGCCTAGTGTGCGAGCTGCGATAAGAAATCATGTGTGGCATTGGCTGCCGCATCCAGGCTGCCTAGTGCGTCACGGCCCTAATTCCAAGATGTAAATTTATATCGTTGTCTATCAAGGTAGATAATACAATTTTGTTATCTATTGCCTGACCCTAGGTTGTGGTAATATTGTCTGTCTTCAACCTAAGTGTGAACTGTTTACGTTATAGTAAATGTTGTGCTTACGGATATGTTACTTTGTATTGATTACTGACTATATAGTGAGTATCGAGTACCCAGTACTCGTGTTGACCAGTATATGTCGGGACAAACTTCAACAGGCAAGTCGCGTATATCTCAATTAACGACACTATACTTTTTAACGTATTTTCGTGTTGTTGACACTGACTTTAATGAAAATTTGTGTTCATAAGAGTTGTTAATTTGTTATCCCGTTAACTGTTTACTGTTATGGAGCCGACTAATCATAATAATGCATCTCAAAAAAAAAGACCACCGCGGCCCATTGAAAAAAGGTAATGCTGTTGATATTGGTCGGTAGTCTTAGCCGTTTTCCAACTATTTTATCCTCTCTTTTGTTGGTAATTGTTTTTTTCTTACTGATATTTTTGTTCACAGGTCGGATTTAGTGTGTAAAGTGAAATATTGCAATACGCTTCCGGAAATACCATTTGATCCGAAATTCCTATCGTATCCGTTTAATCCAACAAGGTCGGTCATTTTGTTTACAGTATTCAATTTATATACCGTTAATTTATGAATTTTATTGTCATAGATTCATACAATATAAGCCAACGTCTTTAGAGAGATCATATAAGTTTGAAAATCTAACCGAACATGATTTAGGAGTTAGTGTCGACTTAGTTAATAAGGATATGTACACATGTGAGCATAATGTGCAAATGGATGCTGCTGATGAAAAATTATTAGAAGAAGAAATTTTAGCACCACAAGACTCTAAAAGGTATAATTGGTTTTCCCAATATTTAAAAAAAATCATTTAACACTTGATAATGCTAGAATAATTTATAAAATATGCAGTGAAACATAACAAAGTAGATTCTTAACTATACTATACCCTAAAGCCAGATGGTGGTTTTTAAAAAGTCTGTAGAATTATGAATTGATAAACCACAAATGAGTTTGTGTATCAAAAATGTCTAACTAAAAATATTTTTGATATTGTTAATAATATCAATATTTCCAACCAACTGTTAGATAAGTATATTTAATAATTATATTATTATTTTTGTGATATTTAAATTATACACAAATTAATGACATATGTAAAAACATAAAAATTTTTATTTAAAATGTCTTTAATTCAAATCATGAATAACAATTTATTTTTTACCTTGTGAAATTATGTCGATTGATATTCTTAATTTTGTGTTCATTGAGAAAAAGTATTTAATTCAATTTTAAGTATTATTAATAAATAATATTTAGGTTGATAATATTGAAAAATATATAGTAAATTTCACGTTTATATTAGAGTTAACAATATTCTGGTATTTAATTATAAGCTGGTAAAAGTTTGAAAAGTCTAACTAATTAACATTAATACAATTTCAATTCTAGATCTAGGAATCACGCAAGAAATGTGTCTTGGTTAAGACGTACTGAATATATTTCTACTGAAAAAACTCGGTTCCAACCTCAGACAATTGAAAAAGTAGAAGCTAAAGTTGGATTTAGTATCAAAAAGAACTTTAAGGTGTGAATAAAACAACAGCCAAATCTTATTCTTCTATTAATGGTATAATTTTATTTTCAGGAAGAAACTCTTTATATGGATAGAGACAGTCAGATGAAAGCTATTGAAAAAACATTTGAAGACAATAAAAAACCTATTGAAAAACATTACAGTAAACCAAATGTTCATGCTGTTGAGACATTTAATGTTTTTCCAGATTTCAAGGTAGTATCAAACATGTTATTCAGGGTGAATTTTTAGATGTTCTGACCCCTTTTTTTGTAGTATAAATGCTTTAATTTTAAATGTTTTTTTTTTCTTTGTTCAAGTTGCTATAAAAACCAAGTTTTTCACAACATTTTTTTCATCTTAAGTATGTCCTATAGCGGTACTTACTTTTTTTTTCAAATGGGAACTCCATATTATTCAATTCATTTTTCTGGAATTTTTGTTGTAACAAAGTGAAAATTGGGATCAATACTTTACTTTTGAAGCTATCCAAATTTAAAATTGAGTTATCTTGAATTAGTAGCAATTAGGGACAACATGTAATTACAAATGTTATCATAATATTAGGTACTATAATGCTATTTTCCTTAATATTTAATTATGAATAATTTAGAAACTGCTCATTCAAATTTTGATTTTGATACTTCAAAAAGTAGAGAAAATTACCCCAATGAAATACCACAGTTAAAATAGGGTGTTCTCATTTAAAAACAAAACTTTACACCTCTACAAAACATAATTAAGGTGGCATGAGAAAAAACTTTGTGGAAAACATAGTTTATATGGTTACTTGAACTTTGACACTAAAAAATTTCAAATTTAAGCATTCTTACAGCCAAAAAAGGGGTGAGCACCTGTAAAAAAATCATCCTGTATATTAAAAAGAAATTAATCTAGTTTATTTATTATTTATATTATTTAAATAGAATTGGAAGTATCCATGCGCTCAAGTCATTTTTGACTCTGATCCAGCACCAGTGGGTCGACCAGTACCAGCACAAATAGAGGAAATGTCTCAAGCTATGATTAGGTAATTCATAGTTAGTTATATTTTAAACTGTTAAAATCTATAGTATTATTTTTATTGAATTATCGAAGGTTGTCAAAATTAATTTAATAATAAATTAATTGCCACAGTGTTCAAACCTGTGTTTAAAGCATTTTAAAATTACTTTCTTACTTAACATATTATTCAGTTAATAATATAAACCACATTTTTAAGAATAAAAAGTCATTTTCAACAATATTCTATTTATAAAATACTCTAATTTGTGTTTTTTGAGAAAATGTTGGGAAGGATGTATGAATCACACTGATTTTCATGAGTATTACAATCAAGCTTTATTCATTCCTAGTCGTAAAGATTTTTTAATGCTACCAATTGTAATAATAATATATTATCTATGTATATAGCATTATTATTATGTATTATTAATGTTAAAAATACCCAGTAGCCAAAAAATATTTGTATTATTATTTTCTGAATTGGATTCAAGTACCTATCTTTGATTTTTTGAAATGTTGTCATAGTAAATTTCAGCTTCTTTTTTTTTTCTAATTTTTTCTTTAACCACTTAAGTCTTAAAGCATACCAATCAAATAAAAATCCAGTTGGCAATTATCATCCATATGTTTGGAAAAGCAAAACAAACTGTATATTTTTCTTAATACAATTGAAAAGTGAATTCCTTGTTAAAATTTAAAATTATACAACTCTTGTTGATTATGACAAGTGCCATGAATTTTTTTATATATATATATATATATATATCAGTGATTTGGATTGAATGAAATGAAAAATAATATTTATGAATCAATGTTATAATTACAAAATATTTTCAGAGGTGTGATGGATGAGAGTGGTGAACAGTATGTGGCTTACTTTTTACCATCTGAAGAAACAATTGTCAAACGACGTGAAGATGTTGTTGCTAACCGCCCATATGATGATGACTATGAATATGAGTATAAAATGGCAAGAGAATACAATTGGAATGTTAAAAGCAAAAGTAGTAAGGGCTATGAAGAAAATTATTTCCTAACTGTACGACCTGATGGAGTATTTTACAATGAATTGGAAACAAGGTAATTTCAAACTAACTTGTGTATTTTGTTGAATTTAATTTTAATTTATTTAAAAAATTTTAGGGTACGTTTAAGTAAAAGACGACAAAAAATTGGTGTGCAAAGTAGTAGTACTAATACAAAATTAATTGTAAAGCATGTCCCAATAAATGAACAAGAATTCACTGTTCACAAACGTAGAGAAAAACAATTACAACCATATGATGAAGAAGAAGAGGCTAAAGCAGAAGAAGCTGCGAAAAAAGCAATGATTGGTAGTTATTAATCACTTAAAAGCTTTACTTAAACTTATTAGAAATTCATATTTTCTGAAGTTTATATAGATAATATAATCTTAATAGAATATGTGCAATTTTCAATACAAATACTCGTAAGAATTTTTTTTAAATAATCATTGGAATCTCATGTTTATATGATATACATTTAATGGGTAATAACTATAACATTTTTCAATGTATTTTTATATTAACGTGATTTTTGAAGAAAATTCATATATTAAAAATATTCAGTTTCATTTATCTCTGAGCCTTTTTAATTTTATAAAATTTTTTTGTTTTTTCAGCTGCTAAAGAAAGTGCTAAAGAAATGGCTACTAGAAATAAAAATGACAGTGATGATGATATAAAAAAAGGTAATTACATTTTTTTATGAGAGTGTTTGTAGGTTAAACAATATATACTTCAGATATTATAGCTTTATATTTACTTAATCTTAATATTTAAATTTTACTATCAATACTGTCATATTCTCATGAAAATGTATTTCAAGTATCTGAAATATGATTCAAAATGTTGTGGTTTTAATTAATGCAACCCCTTGATGTATCTAAAGATGCTAATATTTCATTATATATTTGTGTGTGATAATTCCTATTTATTAATTATTGATATAATTATTAATAGGTTATATATAATGTGTAGTATTATGATTATAGTAGTAAATTGCTCTGTTTATATTGTGTAATATGTAAAATAAATAAATTTTTAATTTTACAGAGTACAATAAAAATACCGCTGGTTCTGATAGCAATGCTTCTGATGAAGATGATGAACAAGATTCAATTACTGCCAAAAACCGAACTGTTAGCGTAACAGTAGATGATAGTGATCACAGTAAAAATAAAGTACATGCAGATTCCGATAGCAACGACAATGAGAGTAATGACAGTGATGATAATGTTAAACAATTAGATAAAAGAGGTCAACGTAGTGCTAGTGAAGCTAATTCAGATAGTAGTACTGTATCTAATATTAAAAAGTCCAGCAGTCAGAAATCTGATCGTCATTCTCCTATTAAAGATAGTTCTGGAAGTGATGACAGTGGAAAATCTGATGATGAAAATGGCACAAAAAATAAAAATGTATCTCATAGTGGTGACAGTGAAGAAGAAAATATTTCTAATCGAGTTAAAGCTGAAGACGGATCAGACAGTGAAACTGAAGTGCGACGCAAAAGGAGCTCAGAACGTGCAGCTAGTGTTAATTCAGAGTCTTCTTCAATCAATAGTAGTGATCAAGAAAGTGATTAAGTATAATAGTTATAACTTTATGAGCTTAAGACTTGACTAGCATGTACATAAAATACATAATGTATGAAGTCTTGCAAACATAAGCATAATTCAGCTTCTCAACTATTTTGAAAATAATTATATCCTAATTTTTCAAAAAAATTTAAATATTATCCATAAACTCCACCATGTGTATAAGACATGTATATGTATATATATATATATATATAATCATGGTAGCTAACAATTGAATATATATAATTCTATCTAATTCATCACTACTTTTTTTCTTTTTCATTAGAAAAAATAATAATTAAACCAAATCTATTTAGAAATTCGGTTCTACTTTTATATCGACCATCTTAAGAAATATAAACTGATCCTACCTCTTTCACTCGCAATCATTTTTTCGAGAGCCATGTACATTGGTTTCAAATCTAAAATATCAATGCATATACCTGACTCAACCTAGGAGTTTTGTCGGTTTTTTTATTATTTATTAAGTGTTTTTATACTTATTATTTATTACAGCGTTTCTCTTTTCCCATCTAATGAGATTGTAAGATAAAATTAATTTTTTATTAATAACATTTGAGCCATTTTTTTTTATAAAATAAAATTATAAATCAACAGACATTGTAAGGTATAATATTGTTAGCTGATTAAAAGTTAGATGAACTATTATTCATATTGCAGCATTGCAAGCTCAACTTATTTTAAAGTTTTTCTTTTGTGGTTGCCAAGCCAAAAAAGTATAATAGTAATTTGTTTTATCAAAAATACATATTTGGAAACATTTATGTCCTGTCAAATACTTAATCTATAAACAATTTATCGAAACATAATACAAAATAATTTCATTGGCTAATTCTGTGTACGAAATCAACTAATTGCCTAATAATTAATACTATATGTAAGCACAATATGTGATGACTTGGGCTTGTTTATTGCATTTTTGTAAATAAAACATATATTTGAAATCTATTTTGAATCAAATTGATTCATGATCTTAAATGTTCAAAATTAAAAGTTTTATTTTGCTTACATTGTTTAAAAATGTTTACAGTTCAAAACTTTCATTTACATTTTGTTTGATTAAAAATTGTAATTTACCTTGAGCATTTTTATTTTATTCTCTACACAAAAAGGTAAAACTCTCATTAGGGAAATTTAAG
The DNA here is from genome assembly GCA_949715065.1 of Periphyllus acericola. Classification (NCBI taxonomy): domain Eukaryota; kingdom Metazoa; phylum Arthropoda; class Insecta; order Hemiptera; family Aphididae; genus Periphyllus; species Periphyllus acericola. Next base: position 13,501,036 of record OX454269.1, read on the forward strand.
TAATAACTTATAATTTCACTGGCTATTATTTTTATTTATTCAATATAATTTTCCTTATTAATTCAGTTATTTTTTAATTTAATATTTAATTAATGTTGTACTTTTCAAATGTAAATAAATAACAGAAATTCATTTTTATTTTTTAATGCTTATGTATGCAAATATGTTAACAATTTTTAGCATATACAGTCCCAAACCCAGGTCATTTTAAAATGTTTCACATGATATGTTTGTATACTTGTATATTTTGCAATTATGTAATTAGTTTGAAATGTTATTTTTATTTTGAATGAGTGATTCAATTAACTATAAATAATAACATGATGGCTGCAATAAAAATTAAAAGTTTCTTTAAGCAAAATAATTTGATTTGGCTGACAACAAATTTATCAGAAATATTACTGAACTATAATATTATTGGGGAATCATACTGATTAATGATACGTATTAGGCAGTGATGACAGAAGGTCATGGATAATAATACAATATATTTGGATTTAAGACATAACTATTAACCAATAGAATATTTCCATCTCCAAACATGCAGTTAGATCGTTAAATTAATTTTCATCCAGGGAGTTGGTTCAGCCTGATTGTTTCCGATTATAATTGTGTTGATAATATGATTAGTTCTAATATACTGAAACTGGACTTAACTCTTAAGTACATTAAACAAACTATGATGTATTGATGTGAACCATGTTTATTGAAATACGAGTTATTATTATAATTTTATTTTTCATCGTATTTTTCATTGGTTTTTTTATGTATATGTTTAAAAACTAAAATTAAGGCATGCGTATACCCATTTATTATAAAAAATACATTTATGTAAATAAATAAGAAAGCTATAACTTTTATACTGTATTCTCTATTTCAACTATAATTCCAATTTACAATATACTATACCTAAATAAATGTATGTATTGAGTGTATGCCACATACATGTCATAGACTCTATAGTATGGCGTATATTATGTCCAGACATACCATCTCGAATAAAATTAACTTCTATTTTTTGATTGCACATAGACATAACTCAAGAAATGGTTTAATTTCAAAATATTATACATTTATAAATTATAATGACGATACAGAGACTCCAAAAATACACAGGTATACCTAACATGGCGAATACGATATTGGTTTTACGCTATTACTATGAAACAAATTTCTATATGAATTAGCTATGTTTTAAATGATTATTGAAAAATATGCAAACTCCTATAAGTCCCTAGCCCTAATTATAATATACAAACAATGTTATTCTATACATCTGTGGACAATCATTAAAAATATACTGTTATTTTTAATTGTTAAACACTGGCAGAGAATAATGCAAATGAATAAATAAATAAATCTTCAGGAAGCGCTGAAAAAATGTAAATATTTTGTTGTTTATATAATTTTCTACTAAATAGTTGACTAACTATTCAGTCTGTCTATTGTCTTTTTAAATGAACGGTCCAATTGAAATTTGTATTATTTTATAATATAAGTCATAAGATATCGTTCTAATTCTATTCGGAATACTTTTAACTTATGTGTAAATCTGCCAATTTTTTTTTACGTTTTTCATTTTTCAGAAGATCTGTCATATAACCACACTAATGACTAATGGCCTATCTATAAACATATTATAATGACATTAATAATTCTTATCTCACAAAAATTTGGTAGGTACCTCAGACACTATCAGAACTCAACACATCAGAAAATAAAACCAATTTTACTACTATTTTCAAACGCGAGGCCCCAAATTTAAGCAAAAAGCGCGAGGCCCAGGGCCTGGGCCCTGCTCGCCCCCCCCTCCCCAAGGACGTTCCTGTAGGTGTCTTACACTCTGCTGCGCGCATCCAAAAACACTGTTCTACCACCGAACCACACGCGAGCGCATTTACGATTCGCAATGGCCTCACGTCGATTGTTCGTAAATACCATCTCGGTATAATACGTAGCAAGACTATATTATAATACGCGTTTATTGTACACAATAATAATCGCGTCGTCTGTCCGCGCGTCGATCTGTTCAACTGACTACTCGCAAAAAAAAATAAAAAAACAAATAACCGTTCGAAGGAGTCCCACTTAATGAATCAGTGCTCGTAATATTATAATATGATCGCGGTCGACTAATCACGGGCGGTGATCCAATTATCGGGAAATGCAGAGGTTTCCGTACCACGCACTGCAGGCTGACGGTTACCGGAACGTGAAACTCGACGATTTCATACCGGTCATATTAGGGCCGTAACGCACTAGGCAGCCAGGTTTCGGCAGCCAGTTATTGGCAGTTACAGGCAGTTATTTGGCTGCTGTGTAGTCGCGGACGTTTTTCTGGCCGCGGCGGCCAGTAAACATTAGCAGCCTAGTGTGCGAGCTGCGATAAGAAATCATGTGTGGCATTGGCTGCCGCATCCAGGCTGCCTAGTGCGTCACGGCCCTAATTCTAAGATGTAAATTTATATCGTTGTCTATCAAGGTAGATAATACAATTTTGTTATCTATTGCCTGACCCTAGGTTGTGGTAATATTGTCTGTCTTCAACCTAAGTGTGAACTGTTTACGTTATAGTAAATGTTGTGCTTACGGATATGTTACTTTGTATTGATTACTGACTATATAGTGAGTTTCGAGTACCCAGTACTCGTGTTGACCAGTATATGTCGGGACAAACTTCAACAGGCAAGTCGCGTATATCTCAATTAACGACACTATACTTTTTAACGTATTTTCGTGTTGTTGACACTGACTTTAATGAAAATTTGTGTTCATAAGAGTTGTTAATTTGTTATCCCGTTAACTGTTTACTGTTATGGAGCCGACTAATCATAATAATGCATCTCAAAAAAAAAGACCACCGCGGCCCATTGAAAAAAGGTAATGCTGTTGATATTGGTCGGTAGTCTTAGCCGTTTGCCAACTATTTTATCCTCTCTTTTGTTGGTAATTGTTTTTTTCTTACTGATATTTTTGTTCACAGGTCGGATTTAGTGTGTAAAGTGAAATATTGCAATACGCTTCCGGAAATACCATTTGATCCGAAATTCCTATCGTATCCGTTTAATCCAACAAGGTCGGTCATTTTGTTTACAGTATTCAATTTATATACCGTTAATTTATGAATTTTATTGTCATAGATTCATACAATATAAGCCAACGTCTTTAGAGAGATCATATAAGTTTGAAAATCTAACCGAACATGATTTAGGAGTTAGTGTCGACTTAGTTAATAAGGATATGTACACATGTGAGCATAATGTGCAAATGGATGCTGCTGATGAAAAATTATTAGAAGAAGAAATTTTAGCACCACAAGACTCTAAAAGGTATAATTGGTTTTCCCAATATTTAAAAAAAATCATTTAACACTTGATAATGCTAGAATAATTTATAAAATATGCAGTGAAACATAACAAAGTAGATTCTTAACTATACTATACCCTAAAGCCAGATGGTGGTTTTTAAAAAGTCTGTAGAATTATGAATTGATAAACCACAAATGAGTTTGTGTATCAAAAATGTCTAACTAAAAATATTTTTGATATTGTTAATAATATCAATATTTCCAACCAACTGTTAGATAAGTATATTTAATAATTATATTATTATTTTTGTGATATTTAAATTATACACAAATTAATGACATATGTAAAAACATAAAAATTTTTATTTAAAATGTCTTTAATTCAAATCATGAATAACAATTTATTTTTTACCTTGTGAAATTATGTCGATTGATATTCTTAATTTTGTGTTCATTGAGAAAAAGTATTTAATTCAATTTTAAGTATTATTAATAAATAATATTTAGGTTGATAATATTGAAAAATATATAGTAAATTTCACGTTTATATTAGAGTTAACAATATTCTGGTATTTAATTATAAGCTGGTAAAAGTTTGAAAAGTCTAACTAATTAACATTAATACAATTTCAATTCTAGATCTAGGAATCACGCAAGAAATGTGTCTTGGTTAAGACGTACTGAATATATTTCTACTGAAAAAACTCGGTTCCAACCTCAGACAATTGAAAAAGTAGAAGCTAAAGTTGGATTTAGTATCAAAAAGAACTTTAAGGTGTGAATAAAACAACAGCCAAATCTTATTCTTCTATTAATGGTATAATTTTATTTTCAGGAAGAAACTCTTTATATGGATAGAGACAGTCAGATGAAAGCTATTGAAAAAACATTTGAAGACAATAAAAAACCTATTGAAAAACATTACAGTAAACCAAATGTTCATGCTGTTGAGACATTTAATGTTTTTCCAGATTTCAAGGTAGTATCAAACATGTTATTCAGGGTGAATTTTTAGATGTTCTGACCCCTTTTTTTGTAGTATAAATGCTTTAATTTTAAATGTTTTTTTTTTCTTTGTTCAAGTTGCTATAAAAACCAAGTTTTTCACAACATTTTTTTCATCTTAAGTATGTCCTATAGCGGTACTTACTTTTTTTTTCAAATGGGAACTCCATATTATTCAATTCATTTTTCTGGAATTTTTGTTGTAACAAAGTGAAAATTGGGATCAATACTTTACTTTTGAAGCTATCCAAATTTAAAATTGAGTTATCTTGAATTAGTAGCAATTAGGGACAACATGTAATTACAAATGTTATCATAATATTAGGTACTATAATGCTATTTTCCTTAATATTTAATTATGAATAATTTAGAAACTGCTCATTCAAATTTTGATTTTGATACTTCAAAAAGTAGAGAAAATTACCCCAATGAAATACCACAGTTAAAATAGGGTGTTCTCATTTAAAAACAAAACTTTACACCTCTACAAAACATAATTAAGGTGGCATGAGAAAAAACTTTGTGGAAAACATAGTTTATATGGTTACTTGAACTTTGACACTAAAAAATTTCAAATTTAAGAATTCTTACAGCCAAAAAAGGGGTGAGCACCTGTAAAAAAATCATCCTGTATATTAAAAAGAAATTAATCTAGTTTATTTATTATTTATATTATTTAAATAGAATTGGAAGTATCCATGCGCTCAAGTCATTTTTGACTCTGATCCAGCACCAGTGGGTCGACCAGTACCAGCACAAATAGAGGAAATGTCTCAAGCTATGATTAGGTAATTCATAGTTAGTTATATTTTAAACTGTTAAAATCTATAGTATTATTTTTATTGAATTATCGAAGGTTGTCAAAATTAATTTAATAATAAATTAATTGCCACAGTGTTCAAACCTGTGTTTAAAGCATTTTAAAATTACTTTCTTACTTAACATATTATTCAGTTAATAATATAAACCACATTTTTAAGAATAAAAAGTCATTTTCAACAATATTCTATTTATAAAATACTCTAATTTGTGTTTTTTGAGAAAATGTTGGGAAGGATGTATGAATCACACTGATTTTCATGAGTATTACAATCAAGCTTTATTCATTCCTAGTCGTAAAGATTTTTTAATGCTACCAATTGTAATAATAATATATTATCTATGTATATAGCATTATTATTATGTATTATTAATGTTAAAAATACCCAGTAGCCAAAAAATATTTGTATTATTATTTTCTGAATTGGATTCAAGTACCTATCTTTGATTTTTTGAAATGTTGTCATAGTAAATTTCAGCTTCTTTTTTTTTTCTAATTTTTTCTTTAACCACTTAAGTCTTAAAGCATACCAATCAAATAAAAATCCAGTTGGCAATTATCATCCATATGTTTGGAAAAGCAAAACAAACTGTATATTTTTCTTAATACAATTGAAAAGTGAATTCCTTGTTAAAATTTAAAATTATACAACTCTTGTTGATTATGACAAGTGCCATGAATTTTTTTATATATATATATATATATATATATATCAGTGATTTGGATTGAATGAAATGAAAAATAATATTTATGAATCAATGTTATAATTACAAAATATTTTCAGAGGTGTGATGGATGAGAGTGGTGAACAGTATGTGGCTTACTTTTTACCATCTGAAGAAACAATTGTCAAACGACGTGAAGATGTTGTTGCTAACCGCCCATATGATGATGACTATGAATATGAGTATAAAATGGCAAGAGAATACAATTGGAATGTTAAAAGCAAAAGTAGTAAGGGCTATGAAGAAAATTATTTCCTAACTGTACGACCTGATGGAGTATTTTACAATGAATTGGAAACAAGGTAATTTCAAACTAACTTGTGTATTTTGTTGAATTTAATTTTAATTTATTTAAAAAATTTTAGGGTACGTTTAAGTAAAAGACGACAAAAAATTGGTGTGCAAAGTAGTAGTACTAATACAAAATTAATTGTAAAGCATGTCCCAATAAATGAACAAGAATTCACTGTTCACAAACGTAGAGAAAAACAATTACAACCATATGATGAAGAAGAAGAGGCTAAAGCAGAAGAAGCTGCGAAAAAAGCAATGATTGGTAGTTATTAATCACTTAAAAGCTTTACTTAAACTTATTAGAAATTCATATTTTCTGAAGTTTATATAGATAATATAATCTTAATAGAATATGTGCAATTTTCAATACAAATACTCGTAAGAATTTTTTTTAAATAATCATTGGAATCTCATGTTTATATGATATACATTTAATGGGTAATAACTATAACATTTTTCAATGTATTTTTATATTAACGTGATTTTTGAAGAAAATTCATATATTAAAAATATTCAGTTTCATTTATCTCTGAGCCTTTTTAATTTTATAAAATTTTTTTGTTTTTTCAGCTGCTAAAGAAAGTGCTAAAGAAATGGCTACTAGAAATAAAAATGACAGTGATGATGATATAAAAAAAGGTAATTACATTTTTTTATGAGAGTGTTTGTAGGTTAAACAATATATATTTCAGATATTATAGCTTTATATTTACTTAATCTTAATATTTAAATTTTACTATCAATACTGTCATATTCTCATGAAAATGTATTTCAAGTATCTGAAATATGATTCAAAATGTTGTGGTTTTAATTAATGCAACCCCTTGATGTATCTAAAGATGCTAATATTTCATTATATATTTGTGTGTGATAATTCCTATTTATTAATTATTGATATAATTATTAATAGGTTATATATAATGTGTAGTATTATGATTATAGTAGTAAATTGCTCTGTTTATATTGTGTAATATGTAAAATAAATAAATTTTTAATTTTACAGAGTACAATAAAAATACCGCTGGTTCTGATAGCAATGCTTCTGATGAAGATGATGAACAAGATTCAATTACTGCCAAAAACCGAACTGTTAGCGTAACAGTAGATGATAGTGATCACAGTAAAAATAAAGTACATGCAGATTCCGATAGCAACGACAATGAGAGTAATGACAGTGATGATAATGTTAAACAATTAGATAAAAGAGGTCAACGTAGTGCTAGTGAAGCTAATTCAGATAGTAGTACTGTATCTAATATTAAAAAGTCCAGCAGTCAGAAATCTGATCGTCATTCTCCTATTAAAGATAGTTCTGGAAGTGATGACAGTGGAAAATCTGATGATGAAAATGGCACAAAAAATAAAAATGTATCTCATAGTGGTGACAGTGAAGAAGAAAATATTTCTAATCGAGTTAAAGCTGAAGACGGATCAGACAGTGAAACTGAAGTGCGACGTAAAAGGAGCTCAGAACGTGCAGCTAGTGTTAATTCAGAGTCTTCTTCAATCAATAGTAGTGATCAAGAAAGTGATTAAGTATAATAGTTATAACTTTATGAGCTTAAGACTTGACTAGCATGTACATAAAATACATAATGTATGAAGTCTTGCAAACATAAGCATAATTCAGCTTCTCAACTATTTTGAAAATAATTATATCCTAATTTTTCAAAAAAATTTAAATATTATCCATAAACTCCACCATGTGTATAAGACATGTATATGTATATATATATATATATATAATCATGGTAGCTAACAATTGAATATATATAATTCTATCTAATTCATCACTACTTTTTTTCTTTTTCATTAGAAAAAATAATAATTAAACCAAATCTATTTAGAAATTCGGTTCTACTATTATATCGACCATCTTAAGAAATATAAACTGATCCTACCTCTTTCACTCGCAATCATTTTTTCGAGAGCCATGTACATTGGTTTCAAATCTAAAATATCAATGCATATACCTGACTCAACCTAGGAGTTTTGTCGGTTTTTTTATTATTTATTAAGTGTTTTTATACTTATTATTTATTACAGCGTTTCTCTTTTCCCATCTAATGAGATTGTAAGATAAAATTAATTTTTTATTAATAACATTTGAGCCATTTTTTTTTATAAAATAAAATTATAAATCAACAGACATTGTAAGGTATAATATTGTTAGCTGATTAAAAGTTAGATGAACTATTATTCATATTGCAGCATTGCAAGCTCAACTTATTTTAAAGTTTTTCTTTTGTGGTTGCCAAGCCAAAAAAGTATAATAGTAATTTGTTTTATCAAAAATACATATTTGGAAACATTTATGTCCTGTCAAATACTAAATCTATAAACAATTTATCGAAACATAATACAAAATAATTTCATTGGCTAATTCTGTGTACGAAATCAACTAATTGCCTAATAATTAAAACTATATGTAAGCACAATATGTGATGACTTGGGCTTGTTTATTGCAATTTTGTAAATAAAACATATATTTGAAATCTATTTTGAATCAAATTGATTCATGATCTTAAATGTTCAAAATTAAAAGTTTTATTTTGCTTACATTGTTTAAAAATGTTTACAGTTCAAAACTTTCATTTACATTTTGTTTGATTAAAAATTGTAATTTACCTTGAGCATTTTTATTTTATTCTCTACACAAAAAGGTAAAACTCTCATTAGGGAAATTTAAGTAATAACTTATAATTTCACTGGCGGTTATTTTTATTTATTCAATATAATTTTCCTTATTAATTCAGTTATTTTTTAATTTAATATTTAATTAATGTTGTACTTTTCAAATGTAAATAAATAACAGAAATTCAGTTAGATTGTTAAATTAATTTTCATCCAGGGAGTTGGTTCAGCCTGATTGTTTCCTTATAATATTGTATAATGTATGTGTATCCATTGAACCAGAATGATTTATTATAATGTTACATAAGTGGAATATGTGAAAAGCTCGACAATTTATCCACTGAGTATCTTTTTGCATTTTGACCATAATTGGTTGGTCAAAAAATTTGTCTTCAGTTGTTTTGTTAAAACAATTATTAGCTTGAATAAATATTATACCAATTTATTTCATCTTAGCACCATGAAAAACATAGTTACTTGGAAAATAAAAGCATTAACATCTAAGAATATATCATCATTATTAATTCAATGTGGTGGACCACCCACTTATAGTTTTATTCCAAGTAGCTTTGTAAAATCTTGGATAATTAGTGAAAAAAAAGATGAGGAAGAAAATGTTCGAAAATAATTAAATTAGAAGGTAAACCACATCTACATCATAATTTATTTATACTGTATTGAGTTAAAAAGAAATAACTGAATAATTTTAAAATATAAAAATTGAATAGCAATTTTGTGTATAATGAACATATTTTATAGTGTACCGTGCAGTAAAATTTCTTATAAGTGGATACAGAAAGATTGTTGGTATACAAAATATTTATTAATTTATAGTATACAACTTATAAGTATAAAATAATAAGCCCGCCCAAGAATACATCATAATTTCATAGTTTAATCATTTAATATAATATAATTAAATTTGATAATAGGTATTAAAATTATAATTATGGAACAATCTATTTAAGTTAACCCAAGACAATTCAATTTTTGTTTCTGAAACATAAGTACGTAATTCATTGTTTTGAAAATAATGGAGCAAAAAAAATCGGCGTAAAACAATAATAATTTATCTATACAATTTTCAAGTTGCCGTATTTTTAGGAGTTTCCTCATATTATATGATTATGAAATACGATATTTTATAACGTAGACGAGTGGATTTAGACGATATTGGGCTATGTATGGATCATGGATTTAATTCCTTAATCTTAGCAGCGATATTTTTTGCATTTATGTTTTCATTTTTATACATTATGGTAAATAAAACACTTTACCATTTTAAAACTGATAATATTTTAATAATAAGTTAATAATTTTTTTTTACTGAGTCAATAAATTTCCCGAAATATTTAGTTCAACTTCATCATTATCGGTATCTATGTCATCGAGTTCGGCCAAATCAGACTCCAAAATTTAATTTTCTGATTACGGCTTCTATAAATTACAGGATAGTTTAAGAAAGGTTTCTAAATGGTTAAATTATTAAATATACATATAAATAGTCCATGGGTATAAGCGATATATTAATCACTGGGAAATCACGTATATTTTAATTATTAACTTAAATCATAATAACCACACTCTACATACCTTTGGCTTCCTCGCTTGCTCACTACCTCACGAGCAAGCAAGATCCGGAACTTAAATCAAAAATATCCCCCTATTTGTTATGAAAAACCACGTCGGGTGGATCGCACGCTCCGTATTAGCATTGCTTATTAATATTATACCGACTAGTAGCACAATGTTATTAATTTGTTATTATTATTTATTTGTATTTTATACTTTGTATTTTGGACATAATTATTTACATTTTTTGGTAAATATTAATAAACATTTTGACGATTATAATTGTGTTGATAATATGATTAGTTCTAATATACTGACACTGGACTTAACTCTTAAGTACATTAAACAAACTATGATGTATTGACGTGTACCATGTTAATTGAAATAATTATTATAGTTATATTTTTCATTGGTTTTTTTATGTATATGTTTAAAAACTAAAATTAAGGCATGCGTAGACCCATTGATTATAAAAAATATATTTATGTAAATAAATAAGAAATCTATAACTTTTATACTGTATTCTCTATTTGAACTATAGTCTATAATTCCAATTTACAATATACTATACGTCTATACCTACCTACATTTATGTATTGAGCGTATGCCGCATAGACCTAGTTAAAAGGTCTATGTCATAGACTCTATAGTATGGCGTATATTATTTCCAGGCATACCAGCTCGAATTAACTTCTATTTTTTGATTGCACATAGACATAACTCAAGAAATGGTTTAATTTCAAAATATTATACATTTATAAATTATAATGAATAGAGCTAGGATTTTAATGACCTAAAAAATACACAAGAATGCACTAAAAAAAATGCAAAAATGCTAAAAACTCTAAAAATGAACTTAAAAATTGACCAAAAAAATGTACTTAGATGAATGAAAAAAATTTATTTTTAAAATATTAGTTAATAATTATGATTTATTGATTTATGAATAAAATAGGTATAAATTTGACTTGTGAATTTAACATATTATTGCATTGCACAATTAGATGATTCTTAAGATTTTCAAACAGGAAGCTGCGACGGTGGTCAGATAAAATGTTTTTATATATATTTATATATATGGTTTCCTTGGCTGATTTCACTTTTTTTGGATTAAAACTGTAGACACACAACTTGGTAATGTGTCGTAGCTCAATCCTTCCTTTGGTTACGGCAAATTTCAAAAAACTTCTTGAAGGACGGATTCATATTTGGCCGGGTCGATGTTGTAATTGTCGACATATATTTCTTGATGGCCTTCAATGAAAACCCATTTTTTTCATTCAAAGGCAGCGGTCACCATCACCGACGTTTTAAGACGAGTGGCCGCTGGCTTTTTGTCCTTGGAGGTAGTGATCGTCCTCTCCTTGGTCGTTGGAGATGCGGCGGCTGAAGCTGGTCTGGCAATGATAATTGTCCATGTGTAAAAGTGAACCAGTTTGCCGACTAAGTATTGATATTCATATAGCCGTACCGACTAGTAAACTCTTAAAGCGCCTCGGTGCACGAAAACTTCTCAATTCAATTCTCATTTCAAATATTGTTATTATATATTTCGAGCGAACGTGTTTTCCATGGGTCATGTCGGTAGAATCACAATGTGTTTCAAGTTCTGGGACGCTTGTTGATGCGCTCTTGCTTGGCCGCTTTGGTCGCTTTCCGTGGTGGCCGTGGGACTATAAACAAATATAACTCAGTGGAAATGACCTTCAGTTGGATCATTGACGGGACTCAGTCTCGCCAGTAGCCAGATCCGGGAGTCAAATTCGCCCAACATCCGAATGCCGTGTCTTTCCGCGGACTAGAACAAAATATGATGGTTCAACTGAATTCCTCACGGGCCTGAGAAGACCCTCCACACTCCACAGGGGCAGTTCTAGGTGACACACCGAGCGTGACTGAGTGAATCCGGTTGGTCCGCAGCTCTGTGCAATGTGCACTCATTGAAGTCGAGCGCCGAACGTCAGTATCAGTATACTGACTCAGTATTCGTGGTCACAATCCGACGATGAAACGACGGTTAACCAAGATGACTTCAAACGGTGGTAGAATTCTTCGGCGGCGTCCCAGTGATATTAATGTTCTCGTATTTATTCAGCTGCAGCCCCGGCTTCCCGGGTAGCAAATTATTACGAATTGACCTATATATATCTATTTTAGAGTCCGTCTATGCTTTTGGGAAGTTATTATTGTCCATGGTTGTATAAGTCTCTATCTCTGGTTCTTCAGCATAATGTGGTACAAAAGAGCACGGCAAACGTGGATGTAATAATATATTCACCATTTTCGTGTCTTTCCACACACATTACTAAATTTCTTTTCATATTGTGGTCGGTGTATACAGTTGCTTTTCTTTCGTATTGCTGATGAGCGCGCTCTATTGACGACGTCGTCGTGGGCTGTGCGTCGGACACTGATCGTGTACGATTCAAAGTGTGTTTGTCCGGTCATGTTCGTTACAATCGGGTTAGTTGATATTCAAATAAGTTAGTATACACACACTATTATATCAAATGTATTCATTTTAAATTCACATACTTTTACCATTTAATTTAGTATGAATTTTGTAGATAATAATAATAAACTGTATATAATGTAGAAATATACACGTATATTATTTTAAATAAAAAAAGATTTGATTCAGTAAATATTTATTATAAATTATAATATTACAAAACAGTAGATAAGAATGATTACAAAGGAAGTCATTAATTATAATTGAATGTGTCCGCGTTTTTTTTTCATGAAATAATGTCCTCTGTCATGTGTAGATTGTGTTTCTATGGTTTTTAGTAATAAAAGAAGCCACTAGAGGCCACGAAGATCGCCTTTATATATAAAAATGACAGAATTTTTCAGTAGTAAAATGGCCTATGTCATAGACATTTATATAGACATATCGTAGACGTATCGTATCATATCATTATTACGTATTCTTCGTGATTACGTGAATATTAAGTTTTCTATTTTGTGTTTTTTTTTACTGCGAGTGTTAAACGTCGTGATTAAAATTCGTGATTTTTATATTTTACATGAAACAGGTTATTATATTCAAATTTTACAGTGGAAGAAGGGCCTATATCTGATATACAAATGTTAAAAAATCGCAAATCTACAGAACATAGATTATATACCTAAGTTCCGACAACATAATGTCAAGAAAACTTTAGAAAAAAAAACTTACTTTGTCTGGCAATTTTAATTTTACATGGACATGGTTTTTTTTATTGAGTATGGCTTATTGTTTGAAACATTTGTGATTTTTTTTGATACTGTGGATCATTTGAACAACGTATTAGTGCTCGTACTTGTATCGCATAGTAAAATTAGTAACTCGGTATTGTACAGCTTCGAGCTCTCCTCTACGCACTTCGGTCTAAACCTTTGACAAGATCATTTTTTTTTTAACGAATTTTCCAAAAACTATGTACTTCTTTCTACAGAACCCACGCGATAGCGTGAAGCTTATTGACTGCGTCCTCTGCAGTAATTTATATGGGCGACGTGATGAACAGTAGTTCGCAGTAGTTCTAGTGTTCGAGGGGTAAACAATTAACAATGAAAACAGTACTTTTTCGCCGACCCAGTGGCGCACAGAGGTTTTATAATAAGTGGGGCCGTATGGCTTAAATATTTTTCACTATACCCACCACCCCAATCATATACCAATAACACGTTTGTTCTTATCGAAATAATATTTTTGAATGCACCATTTTTAAATGTGTTTCAACTTCCAAATGCCATCAGGCACCCACCCCAAAAATAAGTGTGGCTTAAGCCACACCTGGTATAACGTGTGGGCGCCACTGCGCCGACCAACCGCTCGTGTACACGTAAAGTGGAGTTGTCGAACTTGAGGTAATAACCGTGTATACCGTCCGTCTACGGGTCGCGTGAGAAAAAACGTTTCGAACGTTACGGCGATTGTTATAAACAATTATTATAAATGTTCCGTATAGGACCGTGCGAGATGGTCAAGACGGAATGGAAGGGGAAAAAAAACAACAATTTCAACGTCTGCGTGACACGGACCCGTGCGGCAGCCGTTATTGTTTCGCCGACCTTGCTTTTACGTTCTCATCAACCACCAGACCGCGGCACGCATCGCCGTCACGACACCCCGATACCTATACATTATTACTGGTGAGGTGTCGGGAGCGGTCGCGACGACGTCCGCGGGGTTCAACGAGCATACTGGTTGCCTGGTATCTGCTTTTGTCGCTGTTGGTGAGACTCCACCAGAGTCATGCACGTCATGTATCTTCTCGGTTAAGCCTCGATTACACAGAGCGATTTTACACGCTAGTCGCCGGCGAATTGACTCGCTGCGACTAAAGTCGCTCAATGTAATCGGTCTAGTCGCTTACTCGCCGCGTGTAAAAACACTCGCTACTCGCTCGCGATTTTTTTTTTTTATTTGAAAATTTTACAATCTGTATTACATGACACAATAATTAAAATAGAAAACTGATATAACACTATATACATAATAAAATACACATGAGGCACATGATGAGGGAAATCATCCAGCGATGGTACCCTCTAGTAATTTATTTTTTTATTTTTTTGTTCATTAATTTAATAGGTCACGGCACCAATTTCTTTTAAGTCGGCGTGTTGGGTTGTCAGGAAGAGTACGTGATGCTAGGTGAGTGACTAAAGGATTGGGATGATGTTGCAGTTTGGAGTGAAATCTGTTATAATATAATTTAGCTAGTTGGTCAACTGTTGGAATTCTTAAATCATTGTGCAGGGTTTCATTTGTTACATACGCTCGCGATTAAAGTTGACGGCCGGACTACTTTAGTCGCTAGTCGCTGGCGTTTTTACACTCCTGCGAGTAAAATCGCTCAATGTAATCGCAAAATCGCTAGTGTGCCGGCGTGTAGTAGTGCTGGTACAAATGTCGGAAGCTGTAATTCGCGCGGGAGTTGTTGTGATTTCTCATTTATTGCGACAGGAGTTGGAAAAGAAAAAATATAAAAAGAAAAGACAACTTTTTAAAAATTTCATCTTTTAATTTTATGTTCAAATAGTCCTTATGTTTTATGTTCCAGAGTAATGGATACTGTTCGTAAATTTTAAAAAAGTCAACAATGTTATTACTAATCCACTTCATCATAAATTTTAAAATTTTTAATATAAAAGAAAACGAATGAATTATCCATATCAATGACAACTTCTTGTCACGTGTCATATGTATGTGTATATCACATGAATGCGTGTGCGCGACTAGCGAATTTAATCGCTCAATGTAATCGGACAAGTCGCTACACGCTCATACGTGCGCGACTTTAATTGCCGACACGCAGCGTGTAAAATCGCTCAGTGTAATCGAGGCTTCACTAGCATAGTAGCATAGCGTACATACTGGTGAGTGGTGACCTCACTCTGTTGGCGGTGCTATAATACCGGCACTCCGCCACAGCTTGTGCCTTGTTATGTAGTTTGTTTTCAGTGTGCCGTCATTTTCGCGCGACGGTGCGTTGCGTTGCGGCGGCAGCACTGTGCATCCGTGTGCTATCAGCCAGCTGTGATTGCATCGTTATCAGTCGTACGGAAATGGTAGTTATCCGTTAATTGCATTCTTTATACTTTCAATTTCATCATTCATGTAAAATAATGTTCTCAGTGCCACAGTTTTCATAAGTTTCGATTGTTAGTATTGTTGCGGTGGCACTGGGACATTTATCTTCGTAATGGTGTTCGGCGGCAGGAGCTTTCGTGGTGAATGTCGTCGGCATCATCGGTCTCTACTCGTTTGTCCGAAACAATATTGTCGTAGAACAACCGATATCACGCGTCGAACGTCCGTTGCGAACCGTTTCCGAGAAGCGCGTTGTGCCGGTTAACATTTTTTTTTCGGTTCCCGATCGCGCTCCGTATCATCGGGACCTCCGAGTCGCCGCGATCCGCCATAAAACGGCCTGTGTGTCATCAGCTCCACCAGCTCCGCGACGGTAGTGCCGTAAGTCTTGCTTGCCGTTTTTTTACTGTTGCGGTTCTCGCGCAGATCTTCCGAGTGCTCGCCACCGGCAGGACGGTGTACCATCGCCCGCTGTCAAAATGATGGACTCGCCGACCACGTCACCGGGCTACATGTCTGAGGACGGTGATAATAACGAATCTCATAGTAAGTGTGCACGTCAATTAGTCTTGTTCGAGTGTTCTCAATCAACAAAATGTTATTTTTCATTTTGTATTCTATAGGTATGAGCCCTAACCCTACAGTCATGGGAGTACTCGACACACAACCTGTTTTTTGGTGTTCGATTAACTAATATGAACTTAATACCAAGGTCGGAGGAACTTTTCACGCTTCTCAACCTTCGATATCAGTTGACGGCTTCACAGGTACATTGATTGCAAAGTTATTTATTGTTAATTGAAAAATGTTGCAATTAATTAATTATGTTTTAGATCCTAGTAATTCTGAACGATTTTGCTTGGGTTTGTTGTCCAACGTGAACAGAACAAATGTAGTTGAACAGATTAGGCGACACATTGGTAAAGGTGTAAGACTTTATTATATTGGAGGTGAAGTATTTGCAGAATGCTTAAGTGATTCCAGTATTTTTGTTCGGTCACCTAATTGTAATCAGAGATATGGATGGCATCCAGCCACTGTTTGTAAAATACCTCTAGGTATATTTAAATATTTTATGAATTTTTTAATTATTCCTATACTCATTTATACTTATACCTATTCAATTTTTCTAGTGTTATGTATTGCCAATATTTATAACGTCTCTGCTTCCGTTCCAATTGTATTACAATATTATTCAAACAAAAGTACCTCGAGCTCAATAAAAATCATGAATGAATGTATTAAATGTTGATAATTTAGTGATTTTACTATATAAATCGCATTCAATGCACACTGCACAGAATGTTTGAATTACGCAAATGGCTTATTGATAATGTCTAAGACTTATTATTATATCACACTTAATTATTTGGTGTTAATAAAGAAATTTACTTTATCGTTATATTACCTTGTAGTTTTGTTATTTTTTCTACTCTTGATGAGTTTTTTTTTTTTAAGAGTATTTAGTCGATTCATAAATACGAGCATGATGATAATTATTATTATAGTATTTAGTCGACTCGCAGATACGAGGATTGAGACCAGGCCATATAATAATAATATAGTAGACCGATCATATTGTTATCAATAATATGAGTCTTTTTATTTATATAATTCGGCTACTATTACTACTACTACTACTACTATTACGACTACTGTCTACTACTACTATTACTACTACTACTCAGTGCCGGATCTAGGACATTTTACGCCCGGGGCTAGTAAAAATGCAGAGCCCTTAACTGTGCACTCCATATGGGGAGCTACGAGGGCCCCTCAGTGAGGGAAAGAGGGGGTATTTAATATAAACCTTTTTTCCTATAATATTAATAATTTTTATATTATAATAATAATAATTAATTTTACATATTATAAAATATAAACATTTTATAAACTCAAAAATGGAAACTTTGCTATTTTTATATAATGTACATTGTACATTGTACATATATACAATACAATATTATAAAATGTTACACGTATAAAAACAAACATAATTTATATATTACTTGGTTATTTTAATTTATATACAAATAAAATTTTAATATCTAAAAGTTTACTTTTCTAGCCTTTTTTGCAGCGAAATCTTTTATAATTTCATCATAATTAATCTTTCTTGCAATTATATGATAAGTTATTAAGTCTTGCTTGCTTTGTAGTAGATCGCAAGTATGATTTTATATATATATGGTTATATACTTATATTATATAACTTATATATAATATAGTCATATCATTATCTTAGATTATTATTACAACTAACAGTTATCTCCATATCCCATCAGTCGATTTTTCTCCGAAAACAAAAATTAGATAATATCTACGTTTGACGAATGAATTTCATAAATTCAAGAGCGCCCTCATACCGACGGCGCCCGGGGCAATGATACCCACTTGCCCCCCCACCCCCCCTAGATCCGGCACTGCTACTACTACTATTACTACTACTGTCTACTACTACTATTACTACTACTGTCCATTACTACTATTACTACTACGGGGTCAGACGACCTGAGTTCATTGAGTACATGGAGAACTATTGTTCTGCCATTGGTAACCAGTATAATTATTATAGTAAAAAAAAAAAAAGTATAAACAATATGTATATATGAATATAAAAAATAATTTATTCAATGAAATCATAATAGAACGCTCTCCCACGTTTTCCCTTATAAGTACATTTTAACCTATTATCTGAGCCCTCATTATATGACGTCATTTGCATCTCACTCATTTTTATCGCCTTTGGAAAAAATATGTCGATCTCTTCGTCATCAACATCACGGAGCGTCCCGACGATAGCATCACCAAACTTGGTGACAACTCCTCTAAACTTCACAATAGGATATTCCCTATCTTGTAGAAGTTCACCAATGGACGTGTGCAGGGAATCTGCCTGCTTCTTTAAAAGCGCCGTGATCGAATTCATGGTCTAAAATGAGTTAAATATTAGTATCTATACAAATGTGTGTATGTGTATATTGTTTTCATTTACGGGACCCAAATTCCAAGTGTTCAAAACACTAAATATCTTGGTAACCCTCGATAAAAGGCTGACATGGGCCCAGCATATTGAATCAAAAAGATTAAACTTAAACCAACGTTTACGTCTCTTAAAAAATCTAATTTATAATAACAGATACACTCACAATAGTACCAAACTCCTAATGTATAAATCCTTACTTAAACCCATGTGGACTGCAACTATGGGGAAACGCAAAAAAGTCCAACCTAAATATAATACAAAATTTTCAAAATTTAGCGCTTCGTAAATTATTAAATGCCCCTCCTTACGTATCCAATCATACTATACATTCAGATTTAAAAATGTCTCTAGTGCATGATGAGGCAAAAATTTATTACAAACGTTTCCACCTCAACTTATTATCTCACCCTAATCCGCTCGCCAGAAATCTCTCTACTCCAACAATCCTCGGAAACCCTCCAAGAAGGTTAAAATGAAAATGGTGCCGTGACCTGCTTGTTTTATAAATCAAGTTCTAAATAATTAAGCATAAACAAATCAAAAAAGAATAAAATAAAATAAAAAAACAAGCGGAAGTGTCATTAATGGGTGGCTGCTCTCATCATACGTAACATACTTACATACTATATAGTTTATTGTAAACTGTTATTATTATTAATATTAATATGTTTTGATACCTTATATGTCTATCCTGTATCACATTTACTCATTGTGCCTGAAGGTACAGATTGTAAATTTTCTTTTAAAAATAAAAAAAAAAAAATTCTTTTGCCGCACTTCAGTGTTCAAACGAATGTATTCGGCCAGCCACACCGATTACCGAAACTCTAACACTCGATGTACCTATACAATAGACATTTATCATAGTAATGACTACATTAATACAATTGGGCTATAGTATTATATATATATGAATACGGCATACCTTAACTACTTTCAAGTTACTAGCCATCGCCTGCTTTAGATTTTTATAATGAATCACATAATTTTTTTTATTAATTTTGTGATCTAGGAAAAATTATTAAATACATAGGGAAATTTAACCAACATATACTAGATTCTAAACATATCAAGATGTTTAAAAAAAATTAAAAAAAAAATAAGTACCTAATTTTGAGTTTTCATACTAAAAATGTAATACAAACAAGTACAATTTTTATGCGATCTATCATTATTTTCAAATTTCAATTCAATATAAATAATATGACCAACATGATGAAAGATAAATACTGGATTTAAACTATTTAGTGTCAATGGCTTTTTTTAATTATTTACACTTGATATCATCATTAAAATTCTCAGTTTCATACATCTCTAAAATAAATATCACATATGGAGTAGATAGCTTTTTAGCGGTGTTCAAAAATATACAGAAGTAGTTTTACCAAGAATTTTTTGAGTGTAATGATTACTGTTTCAGAGACAATTCTTAATATACAAATATATATATACAGTGAAAACTATCTAAGATAGACCATGAATAGGTTGGAAACTTACTAAAATAGAAATTACAAATGGTCCCTTAAAAAATATCATAGATATTGTACTATATTGTTTTTTCACAAGAGAAAGGTAACAGCCAACTAAATCCTGTAGTTGCTGTGTATAAATCATATTATCAGGGATTTGACAGTTCGGCGAGTGTTCAAAGTTCATTCTATTAGCGAAAACAGTACTTCTCTCAAGTAGAAACAAGTATAAATAAGCCAGGAACTTTTCTAAAATGGTATATTTCATAAGTTCAATATGATTCTGCCTTAAAGAGTTTTCACTGTGTATATTATTTTCTAAGAAAATTTATCACTAAAAAATAAAGAAAAATTAATTTAAAAACTATTTTTAAAGAATATATTATAAAAATACACCTAAGCAATAGTTATTTATTAAAAATGTAATTCAAAGTTTGGTAACTTAAAAAATATAGAATACATTAGCCAATATACTACATTCCAAGCAATTTCAAAAAAAAAAAAAACTCATTCTGAAGAAATATTTTATACTTTATAATTAACTATTGTATTAAACAATGTAGCTAATTTACTATGTATACTTCAATTTTTAATATACAAAAATAATATATTTCAAAATACAACTTTAAGTGCTTCAGAAGCAAAAAACCGTGCGCAAGTATAAAAATAATAGAAACTAGTGCATAAGTGTAATAGTAAAAAAATGTAGTAATAAATTGATTATTGTTAGCATTATAGTGATTTAAGTGTTAATTATTAAGTATTCAACTTAACGTAGAATTAAAATCCATGAATAACTAATTAAACTAAATGAAAATTTGTATTACCAAATGATATGGACCACCTATATTGGATGGTTGCGTTAATTAATTATAAATATGTGAAGAAAGTTTAATTTTTCATTATTATTATTAGATGTAATTTAATATTCTTAAATGTATAATTAAAATTGTTAATATTACTGTATGTTACTTTAATTTGATTGAAATATTTTTGGTAACAAAATTATTAATGTAGTCAATTTTATTACATCTATGATCTACAAAAATTTAACTACAATATTTTAACACATATACCATGCGTGATATCTATTTTTATAAATTATACATCTATATGCTCTATGAATAAACATAATTAACAAATACATATATATAGAAATTATTTCCTATGATCATATTCAATAATACCTTACCGTAATATCCGAATGCTTGAGCTGTTGATGAATATGATCCATGATTTCCAATATTGCCCCCATCAAATGGAAAAAAAAACAATAAAAAATTATTAATACACAAGAAAACTGATCAAATCTAAAATTAATTATGTAGTCTCCAAGTGATATACACTAAAATGTTCAGTACCACATGATGACTGTTACCATTTTAACCATGCATAATAAATAACTACTTTTAGTTTGATTAATATTGTACTCATATAATAGTGTTATTTTCATGTTTCACAATAACATTATATAAAAAGTAAGATAAATATTTTAAATATTTTAAATTTTTTATTTATTGTACATATTCTGTTTTTAGCACAAACAATATAATGTAACTTAAAACAATTTAATTTTAACATGCATAATATGAATGAATACAGCGCCCTATTAATGATACTCCTACTTTTTTTTATATATTTTATAGCTTAATTGAAAATTTAAATGATATATTGTGTACATTCATTTTTGATACAAGCATTTTTTTAATAGAGTGGTTAGTTCAGAAGATCTCTAGTTGTTTTAATCAACCTAGGGTAATGACTAGGGATGTTGACATTACCTACGTTTATTTGAAAATGTTGGTGAATAAAATTGTTTGTTATAGATCTGCAATTTTATTTTTTTCAGAAACTTATCTTAAATTGAAGTTGTTCATTAAGAATTAGCTAGTACCTTTAATTAAATAACTACTTTTTTAAAGTAAAATTACAAATTGAATATAATTTTTTATTAATTTATAAATAATGGAAGAAACACCTATATCTTAATCTGCTACTAGCAATGTGAACTACTTTATAGATTTAAATTAATTGTTCAAATATTAATTCTTAAAAAGGAATTAAAAAATAATAGTTTTAATAATTTAACCAAAAGTATACTATATTATTTTTAGTTTTTAATTAAACAACAAATTAATAAAAAAAAATAGGAGATTGTGCATTAATAATTATTATTTTCTTTTTTCACTAGGTATTACCAAGAAGGTGGAGTCTGAGGTAATGATCCTTTAATACTAGAATCAAGAGTTGACATAGAGCTGTATAATTCACTTTTGTTTGGTGAAGTGGTTAAACTCGACAATACATCTAAAATAATTTAAAATTAATTATTTTGAATAACTTATTAAATAATTTAAATAAAACGTACCAGAAACTGGAGCAACTTCAAGAGATGATAACATTTCATCAATTTCTTTACCTTGATCTTTCTCAACACTAATACCACGAGAAACTGCTTCATCTCCCTATTTTATTAAATAATTAATAATTGTATTACAATATATTTAGTTATTATATGGCAACCCATAAAAGCATAAAGAAATATTTTGTTCTTCATAAATAATTTATCAAGGTTTCATTAATTAAGTAAAAACAACTTCAATAGAGAATTATATTAGACAGTAGACATCCAGCATCATATGCATAAATATTTATGTATATTAAAGTAAGTTTCATACATTACAAAAACAACAAATTTTGTCATACATAGTTTTAACTAATGATTAGGGTACAGTTTTTATCTAAATGTTAAAATATTTTAAATTGACTTAAATAATTTTGAAATAATATTTATTAAAATTAAATTCTGATAAAAATAAATATTTTTTATATAGTTGCATTGAGGAATTTAGTGGGGGTGCTAGGGATGCTTTTCATTCCCAAGCTCATTTTTAACACTCCCAATTCATTTTATATTTGTATGTAACAATATTATTTAATTCTTAAACATTGAATCATTATTATATGAAATTTCAGGAAATGTTTAGATGTTTAATATTTACAAATCATATTTTATTTTTGATCTATTGAACAGTGGATGTGGTATTTCACACTAATTATAATATATAATAATACTATGGTAGAGTATAATATCTATAGAAATTAGAAAATAACCTTTTAATAATTGAAGTAGGTACCTAATTTAAGTATAATTAAGTGCAAGTATTTACATTTTTTTAAAACAAGAGCTATAGCCTATAAAGTAGTGGTTCCCAAACATTTTTCTGCCTCAGCACATTATTTTAAGTCATTAAAAGTTGCGGCACACTTGGATAAGCATCGTCTACTAATATTGTCTCTAATATAAGTACT
The DNA here is from genome assembly GCA_949715065.1 of Periphyllus acericola. Classification (NCBI taxonomy): domain Eukaryota; kingdom Metazoa; phylum Arthropoda; class Insecta; order Hemiptera; family Aphididae; genus Periphyllus; species Periphyllus acericola. The sequence goes on from OX454269.1 coordinate 13,524,744, forward strand.
TAAGGATCGAAAAACACATACATGAATAAGCAATACAGTTTTATAGGTTCATGCACTATTTTCATAAGATTTTCTTAATATAAATTGATATCATACCAAGAACTTTTATAAGCATTTAATCAACATTTCATAATATTCAAACCATTTTTTATTTTTTTATTTTTAAAGTAAAAACATTAAAAGCTCAACCTACCTTATTATAAGTACTACTATATCAACCATCTTCAGAAATATAACTTAATATAACTTGATCTACCAGATTTCTTTCACTAAGAATCATTTTTTTGAGGAATGGTACATTGGTTTCAAGTTTAAAGACCCATTCCTATATCTCACCCGACCATGGAGACTCATCCAACCTAGAAGTATTGTCAGTTTTTTTAATTATATTTTATATTTTAATGATTTTTTAAATAAATAGTTCTATTTTTATGAAATACGCTTTGGGAAACATTGCTGTACAGTATAGAACATTATTTTTAAAAAAACAATATAATATCAGTAGTTTTAAAATACTCAAGTTGTCAGTATAAAGTATTCAATACTTCAATAGTAAATAAAATGGTAGGTATGAAAATAAGAAAACCCTTAATTTCAAAAATGTTTCAGTGTATAAGGCATAAACCCTACAGGTTTGTAAGATATCTAGTATTCTTGGTGTTACAGGACCCTGAGCATTTTAGAGCTAGATACACTTCTATATAGTTGAGTTTAAATAATATAGCTATGAAATACATTATCATAAAATCAGTTACAGTAGACTACACATTATATTATAATACATATAAAAATTATAAAATAACACTTAACTGAAAATATATATTAATAAGTAGGTATAAAATATGATAAAAATTTGTAAAATAATATGAATACAAATTTAATGTTAAATAATTTCAGAAATAAAAAATATTATTTAATTCTCAGTTTGTAATAAGAAATATGTTAATCATACTTACATCTTTTTTTTCTTTTTCTTTACGAAGACGTTCTTTCTGTTCTCTGATAGCTTGTAATTTTGCTTTCTTTTTTTCTAATTCTGCCTTTCAGTCTGACATATTGCACCTACAAGAAGAAAAGTGGAACATTATAATTAACTTTTAAGATTTATATGAATTAAATAAAATGATATAAATTTACTTGTTGTTATGTACTGGTTTAAAATTAACAATCAATTGGTAAATAAAAAAATTAACAATTAATTAGGTATTAAACACGATAGTTAAAATTCTAGTTTTAATACAAAACACAAATAACTTCAAGTTAAGTAGAATTAAACGAGTAACTTGTACTATACCTATTTCATTTATTCTGTGATACGATAGTTTTTGATTATTGAGGACCTAGTATGAAAAATAAAAATAGTAAAATATATTGTTATCACTGAGTGTACAACAATATTATAGCCAATCGAAACGCAACCAATATAAACTCTTATCATAAATGCCTACAATTGGTTAAGACATATACATTTACCACCATTCTTTTAAGTTAAATATTTAAATCTCTACATTTTTGTCTCGTATGAATTATGATTTATGATTACCAGTATTTAAAACTATTTATTAAATTGTTGTGTAGCAAAATACGAAAATAGTATAGGTATTCAAACTGCTAGTTTAGTACCTACTTGCCTAAAAAGGTATTAGTCATACTCAATTAATAGATTAAGATTGGCTGTTGTAGTTTTATACAGTGATTTGATGACGAAAATTAAAGCAACTTAGCAATGTAATCATAAATATTAAAGTTGGTGTTGAAAATGTATAGACCTCTTATTGTACCTTATTCCCTATAAACTTATAACATCTCACATAGACATTTTAATAACTAATAATACAGCAAATACCCTTCGACTATCTAGTATCACGTACTCTATCATCAACGTGTACTTTATGTCAAGTAGTTCACGGAAAAAAATTAGATTGCAGTAAAATATTGCAACATAATATAACATAACATTTTACCAATAGTTTGCTCCATTTCGTCTACCATAATAGAAATGTTGCATCAATAGCAAATAATTATGGATTAAAAATATAAAAATGAACAATTTTTTCAATACAAATAATCTGATTTACATAAATAACAATATTCCCCAAGTACAATATCTAAATTCTAAATCTTACCTTTCAAATTAGTAGTATTGCTGTGATATTTAAATTCCTTTTTACATATCTTACAAACAACGCATTTTTCGGAAGATTTTTGAAAATACTCCCACACTATTGACCTTTTATTAGGTGCCATGACAAACATTTAACTTAAAATACTCTATAGTCAGTACTTATTAAATACTAAAATCAGTCCGTTAAACTTACTCGAATCTAGTAAATGATAAAATGAACAGTTTGATGTTGAATAATATTAAATAATAATAGTCTACTACTCTAGTGTATGGATTTATTTCTATTTCTGGTTTCTAATGAATTGTAATGTTTACTTTCCTTTGTTGTTATACTTAGATTTAAGTCATTGGGTACTAAATTAAGAATGTGTCTGTCCAATGTCCATGTATTGTATTATTATTTATTTTTATAACATTCGACTATTTTGTTTTCGAATACTAATCATTCAATTATTTTGTTTTCGAATACTAATCATTCGATTATTTTGTTTTCGAATACTAATCATTCGATTATTTTGTTTTCGACTACTAATCATTCGATTATTCGATTATTCCCATCACTAGTATACGGGTAGGAAAAGTAAAATTGAGATAAGAAAAGCATTCGAATTGATTCGATTATTCCCATCACTAGTTTTATGTATGGACCGCGATGGTAGTAGATCAGCCGGACGAGTGATTTTTCAATACGAATGCGTATTGCGTAAGCGACGAACACCGAAAACCGCCGGTAAATGGTAATCGGTTGTTACATAGTGTCAGAGATTCGTAATTCATATTGCGGACTGCGGACTGCGTGACAGATTGTAGGTGTCGACCAGGGCTAGTCGTCGTCGGACGTCGATGGTTGATTGTTGTCGCCGATAGCATAGATTAAAGATACTAGTATATTTAATCTATGCCGATAGTCACTACTCAGTACTCACTAATACCAGTCACTAGTCAGCCGTCGTCAGAATGATTTCCGCGTAGCTTCGTTAACTAAGGGTCGTCACTCGTCAATTATTGTGGTCGTTCTTCAGTCTTAAAACTCATTATTAATTTAAAATTAGTGAATAGTGATACATATTAGTGAATTAGTAAAAAGGGACAATTCTGAAAAACGCGCCATCTTATATTATACACCGTACCGACTAGTAAACATTTACGTGGACGGTGGTCTAATAATGTGTTTCCGGATCTTGGAGTTTTTGCTATAATTTAGCCGCTAATCTTTGTATGAAGTTGAAACCCATCTTATTAGAAAGATCACAGCCTTTTTCATCTTCCAGTATCCTTCCCTATACTCTGCCTTAAAAGGTTGATTGTTAAATTGGTCTTTAAACAATCGTTTTGACGATTGTTTATTCTCTGCTTTCCGATTGGTCTGCACGGTATCTCACGCTGGGAGTTGGTGCAATAAGCCGTGTGGTGTTTTGTGGCCTTGAGAAAGGCCTTTTATGGCTTGGTACGCTGTTCTGTACCGTTACACTTTTTACTACTAAACCAAATGCTCAAATAGAAACTGCTTTCAGTGTAGAGCGGTGAGCTGTAGTATTTAAATAATCATTATACATAAGAACAATTATAAAAAATTAAAATATTTCAGATTTTTTTTATGTCAATACATGAATGATATAAAAAAATGACCCCTTTTAAGTTTGTAAACAGTTCAATGCTCTATCCCCGAGGACGAACGTTGAGTAGAGTGATTTTAAAGGTGTGAAAAGAAATATTATAGACAAAATAAACTTAATTATAATTAAATGAATAAAGGACCGAAGGTCCGACAAAGTATAACATGTAGTTTCTCTTACACCTCTAGTACTAGTCTAGTTTTGTATACATAATTCTATCTTTATATACCCTGCTTCTAGCTTGTTATTGTCTTAATATCTAGTCAAAAGGTTACATGTATTAATAATTAATATGCAGAGGGTGCATATTAATATAAAAGTGTGCATTTTTATTAGTGTTAGTATCTATATATATAAAAATGGAGACAAAATATTCGAAATTGCATCAGTTGAGAACGGCTGGGCCGATTTGGTTCAAATTTTTTTTAAATGATAGAGAATGTCGGGGAGCGGGTTTATAGCATTAATTATGGACCTAACTCCTGTGAGTTAGAGATTTAGAGACAAAAACTGAGTTACACCGGTGGCGCCCTCTAGCAGATAAAAATAAAAATATAAATATAATATAAAAGTGATATATAAATGTGAAAATTAAAACCTTTGAGTGATATGTTCTCGGAATATACTGAACCGATCGTTATGATTTTTTTTTTTTAAATTGAAGAGCTCATTGCGGAGAAGGTTTATGGCATTTGATCGATTCTCTAACTTTAAAAACAAAGGAGTTATCAACTATCATAAATAATGACCTGTTGCGTAGACTTAGTGGGTAAATAAAATATATTTGTTGATTCGTGGGTTACCTTTGTAACCAAAGAATTATATCTCAAGATACAAGAGTTGTTGTCAGGCGATTTAGTGTCATACTTCACTGTCAAATTCGTTGCCATTGTGAAGAAGAAATATAGGGGGCCCAAGAGGAGCCAGCGTAAGTGAGGATAGGAGAAACGTATAGTTTAAGAATGTTAAGTTTGGTTTTCACCGGGACTGGGCTAGTTTTGTTAAGGATGGGGTATAGCAATCCGCGAGTGCAGGTCGCTTTTTTAGTGATGTTGGTAATGTGCGCGTCGAAGTTAAGTTTGCGGCCGATTGTAACGCCGAGGTATTTGACGCGTTTAGACCAGCGGATAGTGTGGTTGTCGATGGTTACGGGCGGAACGTTAGTTGTGTTTTTACGGCTGAATAGGATGGCTACTGTTTTTGTCGTGTTTATTTTGATGCGCCAGCGGTGGAACCAGCTGGCTGTTAAGTTGATTTGGTGTTGTAGTTGAATGGTGGCTCGTTTTGGGTTTTTGTCAGAAGTAAGGAACATGGTGTCGTCGGCGAATAAGGATAGTTGAGCTTTGTGAGTTGTAGGTATATCGTTTATGTAAGTGAGGTAGAGTGTGGGAGAAAGGCAGGAACCTTGAGGAACTCCGGCCATTATGTGTCTGATGGATGAAAAGGAGTCTTCGATTTTAGTGATAAAGGTACGGCCGTTAAGAAATGATTCGATGATTTTGATGATTACAGTCGGAATGTCGAGAAGGGCAAGTTTGTATAGGAGGCCTTTGTGCCATATTCGGTCAATGGCTTTTTCTACGTCGAGGAAGATAGAAGCTGTTTGAATGTCGCTGTTTAGGTTTTGGCTGATTTGGTGGGTAAGTTTAGTTAGTTGTAGTGTAGTGGAGTGTTCAGGCCTAAAGGCAAATTGCTCGGGTCTAATCTTGTCGTTGAGGGCGGTTTGTAGGTGAGTGAGTATAATTCGTTCGTAAATTTTGGATAATGAAGAGAGAAGTGCGATTGGCCTATAGTTTTCAGATAGTTTGTGGTCCTTGCCTAGTTTGGGAATGGAAATTATGACTGCTTTTTTCCAGGCAACGGGAAAGTAGCAGATTTTGAAGGAGCAGTTTATAATTTAGAATAGCAGATTTAGCAGATAATAATATGTTATTTGGTAGGAACTTTAGAGATGTGTTGGTGATGTGGTCATCACCAGGGGCTTTCTTTTTCCGAAGTTTTATGATAATGTGTTGTATGGTCCCAGGTGTAGTGTAGATGTTGGATTGATCTATGGTGAGGTTGCTTAACGAATTGAAGTTTGCAATTACATCGGGGATGTCGGGGCCTGGGTTTGTTGAGAATTGGCGTTCTAGGGAGTCTGCCACTAGTTCAGCACGATCTTTGGCTGAAAATACTAGGTCGTTGGGGCCTAGGAGTGGGTGGGTGGCTGGACGTTTATGGAGGAGGCATTTGTTGAGTTTGTATAGAGAACCGTCTGAATGGTCCAGGGAGTTAAGAAATATGTCCCATTGGTCAGTTTTGTGGGTTTCAAGAAGAGTGCGGATGAAGGAGATTTTAGAATTGAGTTCGCGTTTAGTTGTTGGGTCACGGTTTCTCTGCCATTCGCGGCGAAGTCTGTTTTTTGCAGTGATTTCTACTTGTATGTAATTGGGTATGGAGGTGGGAGAGTTTTTGCGGTTTGGAGTAAATACGCTAGCTTCTACCGCTTGTTGTATGTTGTTGGTCAGTTTGTCAATAGCCAGGTCGATTGAGTTGGTGTCGGTTAACGGTTGGGTTGTCAGGTTAGGTAGATTTGTTAGTAGGTTAGTGGCGCCGTTTTGTTATAAGTTGTTATATATTTATACCCATATCCTATCTATTTCTTTCTTTCTTCCTTCTGCCTTTAATATTATAAGACCTTTATTTTTACTGACTTATGCGATATTGCATTTCAAGTAATTCATCCATTCCATAGAGTATAGACCGTTGTGAGAGTGAACAATCGTGTTGTGAACTGCCCTGTACTGTTTTCGTTATTACAAATTATTGTATACATTTATAATTTTAATAATCCAAATAAATTGTTTTCGTGAGCAATGGCAATGGCATGTAAAGGTATGGGCAATGGCCTAGATAATTCGGGTCAAATACTTGCCAGTGATCATAACCTCCTTCGAAAGCTGTATATTTGATCGATAGGATTTGGATAGAACCTGATATACTTCAGAATATAATCTATGTTGGTGATCTATAATTTCGATTGGAACACACCATGTTTTTCACACGGACAATTATACGTGGCATGCTCTCGAGTGGGTAAACCATCCAGTTTGTTTGTGTTAGCTAAAGATGGGCTAATAAAAAATATTGTTCACGCTATAGCATTAAGAAATTGATATTGTTTGTTAGTGTTACTGTCGTAATTAATTATTAATGATATATATAATTTTGAGGATTAAATTATGATAAATTTCAAAAGTTAATGTTTGGTGTTTTTTTTTTATATACTCCCTCATCGTTCACAGCGCTCCATGCCTCATTCACTCATTTACCACATCCTTACATACTTACAATAAGTTAGTTATATTTTTTCTACACAATAAATTCCCTAGAAATAATTTATATGGCAAAATTACGTTTGCCGTGGTCAGCTAGTTTATTATAATTTTAGAGTCTCTTAGTAAGCAAAAAGAATACTGCGCGTGTATGGGTCAAACAGGTTAACGAGTATACGCGTAGACATTGTTTGTGCTACTATTGCTATAAATAAATATTAATATTTATCATATTGTTTTATGATTATTGTTATTCTGGGTAGGTAATAGGTGCATTACACATTTCAATTATTTTATTTATGAATGAGTTTTGTGAAATCATAACTCAATTAAATAATTAAATAATTATTAATTGCATATAATTAAAGTAATTAAAATTTAATATTTATTATTTAAATAAATATTTGATTTTGTGTTTGTAATAAATATTCTATAAGAAAATAACAACTGCATGAAAAATGAATAACTGGACAAAGTTAACATAAAAAAAATAAAAAAAATTTTTAAAACACACTTTTCCATAAAAACATTTAAAAAAATATATTTTAAAAATTGCACTAAAAAGACAAAAATAATTTTCTGTACTTAAAAATAATGAAAAATTTATTGATGAAAAATTTAAAAGTGTGTGGTGCTCTTACACTTGACATATATTCCCAGTCACTATCTTATAAACATGATTGAACAAAGAAGTGTATGTGAGACTTAGCTCGGCTTTTAATGTGATTTTCTTTATAAACTTGAGACTTGAGATCCCACTTGGCCACTTTTGAGTTCGGACTAGTAAAAAACTCACTACGAAGAGTCACTACAGTTAATATATAAAAACGCAACAGTTTATTCGGATAATACAATTACAATTAAAAATAAAATATATAAATAGATACAAAAGCCCCGGCGCTGGACTCTCCGGGTTCATGTTCGAATAAAACTATCGAATACTTTGTTCGATGGTTCAAATAAAAACTGTCGAATAATTTTTCCGATGGTTCGAATACTTTTTCGATAGTTTTACATAATCTATCGAATTTAGTCGACAGTCAAAACCATTCAGTTGTGCCCATCACTACTCGTAACCCCCACAGTAGTCTTATTGGAATTAATCTATAAAAACTCATCCGTGGATACCCTGCGTATATACTCGTATACGAATTCGCCCTATATCCGAATGTCGTGAGTTCGTGACCTTCCGCGGTCTCGAACGAATGATGGTCCAGCTCAATTCCTCACGGGCCTGTGAAAGCTCTCCATACATGGGCAGTGCTGGGTGAGGGGTGACACACCGTGCGTGAATCCGGTTGGTCCGCGATGCTCCGTGTAGTGTGTACTCCATCGAAATCGAGCGTCGAATATCAGTCTTCATAGTCACAAATCGCAATCCGTCGATAACAGCGAAACAGTTGACGGTTAGCCAAGATAACTTCAATCAGTGATAGGGTTCTTCGGCGGCAATACTGTGATATAGAAGGTCTCGTAGATAATCAGCTGACGCCCCGGCATCTCGGGTATCTTGAATATATCGAATTGACCTATATATATATCTATTTAACGTTCCGTCTGTGCTTTTGGGAAGTTATTATTGTCCATGGTTGTATAAGTCTCTATCTCTGATTTTTCTTCATAATGTGGTACAAAAGAACACAGCACAAGTGGATGTAACAATATATTAACCATATTCGTGTCTTTCCGCACACATTACTAAGTTTCTTTACATATTGTGGCCGGTGTGTATAGTTGCTCTTCTTTCGTGTTGATGATGCACGCGCTCTATTGACGTATTGACGACGTAGTGGGTAGGCTACGCGTCGGACACTGATCGTGTACGATTGTCCGGCAGTGTTCGTTATATTATATTCTTATCATTGATTATAAATACTATAGATTGCTCACTGGCCGAGTAAACACGTTGCGCGTAAAATGGATATTGCCGTTATGTAGCGCTCTCGTCGATGCTTAGTTGTTGGATAACGACGTTATATGCGCTAGTAGTCACGTCTGACTAGCGCAGCAGTGGGGACCGTCGCAGTGATTTCTGAAGAGGCGCAACATTCTATAATCGACGTCTCATACTCTCATCTATTCTTTATACTAATTTGAGTAATTTTATACTGTCCCTATTGTAACAGGGTAAATACGCGGGCCGTGCCATAGTGCGCATACACTAAGTAACATCAGAGATTGTATCTAGTTGGTACTTTAGAAAAGTTATTATACCAAATTGTTAGTAGTTTTTAAAACATACGAACTACCGAACCATTGAAAAAAAAACCGTAAAATGTCATAACTCATAATCATTGATGAAATCGATTTTGGTTTTTTAATCATAAATTCAAAAATAATGTTACTAATAACTTGTATTTTTCAACAATTATACAAGCATATACGCATAAATTGAATACAACCTTAATCAGACTCGATTAAAAATTAAACTAACGACAATCAACGTATGTACCGCGGCGACACGTAACACTGCGAGCTAAACACAAACATTAATTTTACACATTTATTTTGTATAAATAAAATCGTCAAACTAATATCTCAGGCCTAAGAAATCTCTATTATTATCATAATATATATCATATACATACATAGGTACTATAATGATATAGTATTGTAGAATTCGTAGCCATGGTGTGAACGAACAAAAACAATCAATGTGTCAAACACATGATAACTTACGTGGCTGTAAAATATTCTGCATTAATTATTGCGACGAATTTATACGCAAATGTTGCAAATACGTTCCTATATTTAGAAACAAATAATATGTACATCTGTACATGAATTTCATGTCATAAATTGTTATTTTAACCATATCAGTACCTATTTTACAAATATCAAAAAAAAAATTTTTTTTCTTCTATTTAACATTATATACACTCTATAGAAGGTACTTACCAAAATTTGAGGTATTTCGATTATTTAGGAGGGAGTTATGGAGTTGGGCCTTGTAAGACCCATCGGTACTTACTGATTACTAAATTTATAAACACTAAATGAAGCAAACATGTTGAACTTTTTTATTCAAATACTTTATTAAATTCTATTAAATACAGACTAAAAATTATTGTGGTCATATTTTTATTTTATTTTTTAAATTATAAATGATAATGAGTAAAACATTTTTTTTTATGTACTATTTATGTACTAAATTCTATAATAAGCAATTAACTGGTCAATTTTGTCGACCCCTCCCATGCTTTTATTGTACATTCTTATGATTTCAGGTCGTTCTATATCTAAATATTGCTTAGACTTTTTACCCCATCTTTTAACTTGTTCAATTTTCCCTGAAGCAATAAAGTTCGAACACATGTATACTGGCTTATTATCATTTTACTAAACATATAGTGTCTTCCTTATTTCGTATTTCATCAGTACGGATGATGTCGGTATAATACAATATGTATACCAATTGCGATAACTGCGATAAAATATTGTGATTCCAAATTATATAGAATAAAATATTGAATTTCCAGGAACACATTTATAATTGATTATAATATTTTCTATTTATAGGGAAATCTTTTACACCATATTAGTACCTTTGGGTCTCGGAGGACCCATAACATTTTTACGCGATATCAGAACAATCTGGTGATCAAATTAAGCAAACGTTATCAATATTTAATCATTACACACGTAAGAACATAGTAGTAATTTTTTTTTGTGCATGCCATCTATCAGTCAACTATAAAATACTGTCAAATATGACTCGTTCAAAAAAATAACCGTGGATCATATATAACGATGTTATATAAGTTTTTAAAAGTTTTAAATGGTATCTTATACTATCAAATTACATTTTACCGATAGCATATAGTTTAAGCACTGCCATAATTTAAACCATTTGTCCTTATCATAATTTAAAAGAAAATTATAACATCCGAAAGGTAATGGGTCTTGCAAGAACCACCAGTACTGAAAGGGTTAAGAAATTTAATTTTACACGTTATATCTAAATGTATAATTGTATTAAGTTAGCCTAGACGGCTAGACGCGATAACGCGTTTAATTTCTATACACAAATTTTATTTTGGGTGCTGTGGTTTAATTATCAATCGGTCGCGTTTTTCGGTTGCCGCTAGTCTTATCCCACACAAAGTTATAGATGTCAATGAGCTCGGTGAACGATAATCGTCGTATTAGATATTTTTGTTACATTTTTATTTCGTGTTTTTACGGTTGTATTCATCATGTCTGGCCAAAAGTGTAACTATTTTGACTGTGGTAAATAATAATAATAATAATAATAATAATAATATTTATTTTAAATAAATAAATATTTTAACACCCCAAAGGGTAAGAGTACAGTTATTGTATACTAAAAATATCGCTAAATTAACAAATGAGAAAAACATTAAATACAATTAAATCAAATTTAACATCAAGATTTAAATTATAAATACAATTTCTTAGCTTAGTACAAGAGTCGAAAAAAAATCAAAATTATGAATTAAATTACATGATATTGGTAGACGGCACACCGGACTATTAGTAAAGTAATTATATTTAGAATGAGGAATAACAAAAGGTGGGTTATATCTTGAATTAAAAGAGGGTACTTTAAGGCCAATTTTATGTAATAATTCTGGACAGTTGATAACACCATTCAGGATTTTATACATGAACGTGATATCATATACTAATCTTCTTGTTTCAAGTGACTTTAAACCTATTGATTTAGCAATTACAACAGTGTTATTATACGGATATTTAGTTTTAAAAGCGTAAAAACGTAAAAAATTGTTTTGTATTTTTTCTAATTTATTAACTAAACCAGATTGATTTGAATTCCATACTACCGTTCCATATTCAAGTAAAGATCTTACTAGCGAACAATATAAAACTTTCATACATAGTGCATCGTTGAAATTAGAGCAGGTGCGTTTAATAAACCCTAGAACACGAAGACTTTTCCCATAAGTTGAATTAATATGGGCATTAAAAGACAAATCAGCTGATAGGATAATACCTAGATCCCGAACTTGGTTGACAGAGTTGAGAGCAGTACCATTAATAAAATATTGACAATTTATACAAGATTTTGAACGTTTAAATGAAATGGATACACATTTAGAGGTATTCAGAGCCATACCATTCAATGAGCACCAACTAGAAAATAGATCCAAATCATGTTGTAGGGAAGTCGTATCATTGGGAGAGTTGATGGGCATGTATAATTTCATATCATCCGCAAATAATAAAAACTTACATGATTTAAAACAATTATTTAAGTCATTTATAAATAAAATAAATAGCAAATCAAAACGAAGTAGCCCTGACTTAATTTTTCATTCAAAATGTTCAAAATACAGATAAATTATGAGTTCTACAAAACAAATGAAAATCTGTCATTAAATCTTAATTTTATTTATTATATTTGTTATTTTTCGGAGTTAGAAAAACAATGTGTACATTGAAATGTATGTACATTGTACAATTATTATTATTATTATTTTATAATTATTTCTGTAACCTACTTCAATATTTGATGCAAGTCTGAGGATAATTAATAAAATAAACTTTTATTATTTAGGACCAAAATACAATGCTAATGATAAACAACGATTTAAATTTTTGGTAAAATGCTTATAGTCTAACGAAATATTTAGAACTATAAATATATAACTTTTATAAGAATAAAAATACGATTAAAATAATATTGTACTAAATTCTTAAACAATTTTATTTTTCGGGCCCACATAAGATTATTCTGATTGACGATGCATGGTCGACCTTCCGACGAGTTGTACTACTGACAAGATAAGATAAGATTATCCCACATATTGGCTCGTCGTATCCGCGGAGAACATGCTTAATATTGTTATTATTATTATTATTATCTTAAAACAGCCCTTTTCAGGGCCACCAAAAATTTTTAGTTTTTTGCGTCCAACTATATTAACAATACACGAGGGGGCCCTTTGGTTCAATGTTCGTATTAGCTTTCGATTTAGAATTGAAAGTGAAACGATGAAATCGAATTCAGAATAATAATTCTCACAATAGGCGACTTTTATTATTAATATGAAAATATTTTTAATCCTTATCTATTAGTATTAATGAAAATAGAATCTTACATACATTTTTAAATTTAATAATTTAAAATACATTCAAATCGTTTACCAAAATTCTTCAGGTAAATCTATAGTCCGCGCAACGAAAACTGGCCGGTTACCCACGATACCCGCCCGCCATGAACATACCGTTAGCCGCGGGTTCTCAAGCTACGCGGCGCCGCCGTGATGTTTACACAATAGGCGCACAGCATGTGTGTGGAATGCAGGGTTGCCAACTATCCAGTTAAAAAAATCGGGACTTTTTTCCAATATGAGAACATTTTTTTCAGGTTTTAATATATTATAAAGGCAATCATTTCTGGCATAACATATTATAATATAAGATATAAGTACATAATACGGATATATTTGCTTTCTATATGTAAATACTTTATTATTATAAATTGTATAACAAACATAATGTTTAATAAAATAATAATAATATAATATTTTAGATGGAATTTTTAATAAAAAAAAAGTATTATACATTGTAAAATTATTCATTTTTCCAATTGTATTTTTTCTGGCTCTTCACGGCATTCAAAAAGCTGTATCATCTTTCACTAAGTTCACGAAATCAGTACAGGAACTATTTGTGGAAGGCAATATATTTAGTGTTATCATTAATTCGTTTTTTATTAAGTCCACTGAACAACGATTTCTAACATCTGTCCATTTTAGTTTCATCATCGAAAAAACCCTCTACATGAGAATTACATGGTGGAATACAAAGTGATGGTACTTATAAGTACCATTGTTCGACAAAGGGTTAAAATCGCAATCAAGAGAATTATAAGATAAGTTATGTTTTATATTATGAAAAATTTTAGAAACTTCCGCCAAATTAACTTGTTGACTTTCCGAAGTATTTTTGGTAACAAAAAATGAATTTATTGTACATAATTGTTTACTAGAACTTTCTTTTTGTCTATGGGAAACGCTATTTGCATGGTGTTGCACATCAGATTTACCGCCATGAGTAATTAAAAAGTCCTTCTTACATAGCTTACAATTACCATATAAATTGTTATTTTCTGATTTTCTAAGCCAAGTATATGAATTTAACCATACATCACGAAAAGTACAAAGACGTTTTACCTTTTTTGGTGGAGTATGAGTAATATTTTGTTCTTCAGAGTCACTCATTATTATATGCACACACAGTACACCAATAAAAAGTACTTAAATCGAAAAATGCACGGATGAATATAAATAAACTAAATACGATATTAATCGAACGAATTATTATACAATATACTAAGCACAAACTATAAAATAATCCATTGGATACATAAGCGGGAAGTCCTTTGTACCTACTCCACTATCATACAAAGCACACCAGGTTCGCCTAAACATTGAATACTTGTAAACAATTTTTTATTTCTGAAATTATTTGACCGAACGATTTGTTTCCGTCAATAATGAGATAGATGCACCAGTATTACATCTATATACCGATGCACTAGTAAGTTTTTAGCAAAAAGGTGTTCATATTATGTCTTTAAGGTATAGTAAATGAACCGCAGGTGAAAATAGTACTTGAATGTATTACTGAACAAACAAAAATTCACAAATGATAACAGCGGAAAGAAATAACAACTGATTCCTGTGGGTACGAGCAATTGCATTAATTTTTTAACGTCATATTAAACGTTATAACAGTAATTAGTAATTACAAACATTTGCAGCGAACAATAAGTGTATAGTGATATAAACTTATAAAATATTGTTGAGAGCAAAAAAAACCCACAAGATGTTCGCGTTGCAGTCACTCCGTTTTCAGTGGCACCAGTGCACGTTATCAGTACGATTACTACTTATCATATATTATTTGTTATTCTCGAACGTCAATACTTGTTTTTTTTTTTTTGCGTGATTCTCTTTCCTCCTTCGGCGATTTAGTTATCGCAGATCCGCCTTGCTGTTCAGTGTTTACCGTTCGGCAGGTTCGTCGCGTCGCGTACTGCGTATTAGCGACTGGTTTTCGTCAACCCTGCATCGTGGCTGCCAGGCTGCGTCCGTCTGCTTTCGTAAATATTGTTATCGTTTTCCGTGCGGTGAGGCGTCGGGCCCGTTGCCCAGGATCGCGTCGTTCGCGTACCGCGGCGGCGCACTAAACTATAACATGCTGTCTGCGAACTACACCAGTCGCCGCTTGGGGCGTTATTGGAAAACGTTCTGCGCTATATAGTCGCGGTGTCGTTTCACGATCTGACCGTGCGCAAAAGCGGTCCCCGCGCTCCGCAGTGACGGACAGCTAACAGCGATCGTAACCCGATTTGTTGGGCGGTTTCGTGTCTCCCATTTCGTCGAATGTAATATTGATCGCCCGTAAACCGCAACGATGGCGAGCGTCCAACAGCAACAACCACCGGAAGAACGGCAATACGAAACGACCATCATGGACTTGCCCAGCGAACTGATCGAGTACCTCTGCAGCTGCGACGCGTTGGACATGATCGATATTTTCAACCTAGCCCTCTCGCATCCAAAGTTGAACAACTGCCTGTTCCGCGAACCAAACTCTAGTCTTTGGAGATCTAAATACATACAGAAGTACGTTTGACACTTGTTCTTAACATTGTTCTGCGAATAATTGTTGTCCTTAAGTGTTGTGTTGTTTAGTTTGTTATTAACCGATCAATGTTATGGTTGTGTTAGGTATGGTCAGTTGGACAAGGACGAATATGAAGTCACCATCAATGAACAAAACACCTGGAAGGATGAGATTATGTTGCGCATGGCCATGGATAAAACTGTGGTCGTTGAGATTGCACAAATGCCATGCAGGTACATGAAGTTCAAAAACATACCATATCATTTATATCCTTTCAGTGAACAGTTGAACTCAAAAAATCAAGGTCATAGATATTATGTTTTATCTGCCTGCACATCATATTATAAACGACTTCTGATCAATGAATGGTATTATTTTGCTCTATGTCCCTTAAAATTTTTATTTTACTCATCCACATTTATTTTAATTAATTTTTAGCTGTGGTGAAAATTACGATTTGCTATTCATGGCGCATCAATTTCTTATTTACACTTGCCAAGTGTATTTTGGCTATAAGATAAATGATTTCTTAAGTTTACCACCAGCAGAACAAATTGTCGAACGGGGATTTTACTTACTAGGTCGTTGGTGGTGTCCTACAGTTAATACACCCTATCGGGATATATGTAAGTTGTTGCTATTATGTACTATGAATGATAAATGAACATTTTTATATGCTGTGTTACATTCTTTACAGGCAAATATTTGAACAACGTAGCTATTTTTGTATGCAATCTCATGCGGTCAACAAATCGTTTTCATCCACTATTTGAGCATGAAAATTGTTTGAGACAAGTGATTGAACGTGGAAAAACAAATTTGGATCATGATTTATTTGATGAGGCCAATTCAATGTATATACTTGATTGTCTGAGACAAGTGGTGTTTTCTGACAATTATCAAGTGTGTTATTGCAATCACGACATTAACTGTTTCTTGTTACAACAGGTACATTTTTTTTCTATCATTTTATTATTATTATTAATAATTGACACTTTAATGTATTGAACTTAGGTTATAGAACGCAACAAGGGTTCTGTATTCTTGCTTTGTGTAATATTCGAGTCAGTTGCTAGGCGGTTAGGTGTGAAAATCAGACTTACTGCAACATCTGCTCATAATTGTATATCTTGGTCATCTTCATGGCCAGGAAATAAAGTTAAGAACTCGACATGCTATTTGATAGATATTGCTGGTGGTGGTGTCATGCGAAAAGCCACAATTTGCCCAGTGTCTAGAAAATTGCCTGAACATTATAATGGAAATTCATTACGTGATGTAAGTTTTTACTCTTAATCTATGGATATTTTAACTTATCAATGTTGAATTCATATTATAATTTATATAATTAAGAACCCTACAAATGTGTACATACAGATTGAGTTTATAGTTTGTAAGTAAAAATGTACTTAAATATAGTTTTTGTTTTGAAAATATGTATATCAGACAGTAATATTTAAACATTATTATTGAATTGCATTTTTAAAATTTACATTTTTAAAAAAAAATTTTTTCCTGTAGAATATTTTAATATAGTACCTTGTGTACATGATAAAAGAGTTTAAATACATTTTCAGATAAGTAATATTTTTATTTTATTTTAAGCAATTTATTACTGGGATAATTCTGATAGTTATTATAGATCTTGAAACTTTTTGATTCAGAATATTCTTAATAATCACATTTTATATGATCATCATATTTTCATATTTAAATAGTTATAATTATAAATTAGGATAATTGTCTCAGAATAAATTTTCATTGTTACCTATTTTAATTAAGTCAATAATATATTTATTTTAAACTTCAAAAATCATGGTTTTTTTATAAATTTTACAATCCTTTTAAACAAAATAAAATTAAAACATTTAATTCATATTGATTTGTAAATAATTGCAATGTTTTTTTATAAATATAATTAATTATTAATTAATAATTTAATTTCTATTTTTTAGTTTATTTTGAATTCTCGGACTCTTGTATAATAATTGCATCTAATAAGTGTACTAAATTGTTTCTTGTTTTTTTTTTATTTAGTATCTTTAAAGGTGACTACTGAGAGTTTTTCTACAAGCCTCTTCAAAACTATATTATTTGCATAAATTCACTAATTGTACAATATATGTATAGACTGTAAATAAACAAACACTTTTCTAAAGAAAGAAAATTGTATTTAATATTTGTTATTCTGACATACAACTATAAAGTTGTCCTCAATACAAATAAATGCCCAGCACATAATGTAGATTTCACTGAAAATATAATTATTATATGGATAAATATTAATCAATGACAAAAACCAATGACACTTAATACATATAATTATTATGAAAATCTTAATAAAATATTATTGAATTAAAAATGTTAATATTTATGAAATTTAATTAGTGACATATATATGAAAGATGTATTAGATAAAATGTTTAAGTAGTTACTTCCTAATTTTTCAAATAGGATTATGAATTATCCATCTTTCTCTTGACTATACCTAATAAGCCTTATAAAAATGAAAATTATAGGTTAATATTTGAATTTCAGTACCAATTAAGTCAATTGTTTATTAACTTTTTAAGAAAAAACAATATTTATACTTATAATTCCAACCATGAATGTTAGTAATGGTTTTTCATTTTTTTTCCAACTACAAGTCACAAATTTAAATTAATGTAAGAATGATTGGTGCCGTTGACTAATTAATTACATTTTGGGTTCATATCCATATTTAGATAGCACATTATATCTATTTCTTACAAATGAATAATTAAACAGCGAGATATTGTTTTATAAATAATTATGAGTAATTTTATTTAATCTCTTGTTTTGACTATAAAATATATTTCTTCATATGATTCATTTCATATCTTCATTCTATCATATTAACTGAACACTCTTGACTGGACTTTCAAGTTGTACCATAATTTAATAAAAATTTTTTGTTTCATTTTTAATGGGTCAATAACATAATTGCTCTTGTCGTTGAAATTTATGTTTCTAAATTTATCTTTTATTTTATATTTTGATTAGTTAGATAATCTTTCTACTATAACACAAAATGTCTTTCTTTTCTCTTATATTTTATAAAGTATTTAATATCATTCCAAAATTGAGGGTATCAACATTTTTATTATTCGTCAAATTATCTTTAGCAGATGATTGACAATTTCTTGTTACTAATTATCCAATGAATATCTTAATTGCAATTTTTAAAACAATTTTGTGTATGGTGTAGACCAGTGCTTCTCAACGGGGACGATATCGCCCCCCCGGTGGGCGATGAAAGAGTATTGATGGGCGGTGAGCTCGTTTTGGACGATAAGGGGGCGGTGAACTTTTTTTCGGTTCAAAGCAACACACTAAGATTTATCTGTAATTGTTTTCGTTTTTATCGATTTATAAAATAAATTCGTGGTTATGAAATATAAGCTACATACACCATCTCACTGATCAATACATTTAAAAACATTTTAATTATCCTTTTAAATTATATTTTAACATACATTTTACATTTTATTTTCATTATATTCACATTTATATATATATATATATATATATATATATATACATATATTTATAAATTATTCAATTATAAACTTTTCATGTATACTATTTTTATTTTTATTTTAATGAAATGAGGGGGGGGGGGGCATTGCAAAATATTTTACTTCTTAGAGGGGCGGCCGTTTTAAAAAAGTTGGGAATCACTGGTGTAGACAGTAGAAGTATAAATTAAAAAACAATACACAAACCAATTATATTATTATACAAACAATACAATAGTGAAATAGATATAAATGTTTAAATGTGAAGTAACTTTAAATTTCTTATATTTTTTTGTATAGTAAAAAGAAAGTAATTTTAATTGTTGAGTTGATACAATAGATCTCATGTTGGCCAGTGTTCATTATCACCAGTTTATGTCATTGCATCATTTTTGTACTTATGGCCATAAAGCACCAATTTTCAAAAAGTATAATTACTAAAATTCAGTCTGAATCACTCTTTTTTTTTAAAAAATAACTACCATTTTTCTTAAAAGAAATTTGTTTCTTTTTATAAATTAAAAATTATATCTCCTAATTTATTTATGATTTGATTAGTCTTACGATGGTTAATTGGTAACTATAGCATTTTATTTTATGTTTTTAGTTATTTTGGACATTAAGTAACATTGTGGAACACCTGAATATTAGCAATATGGATACATTTAAATATGTGTTAGACTTCCAAACATTTCTTAAACCCAATGATCCAGAAGTTGAATTTAAATGTCAGAAATTCCATGGTTATTATGACTACTGTCGTTGCCCTTTATTGAGGAATGAATTGAACCCTTTTGTGAGTATTCTAAGACTAAATTTTTATTGTACAATCTTTAATGTAATTTTTAAGATGAATAAATTCACTCAATAATAGCATTATAAAATATAAAAGCTATATTTATCTGTTATCTTACAACAATATTATTATTTGATGATTTTTTAGGCACCGCACCATGTTGAAGAGAAGAACATTATGTACCCAGACGTAAGTGATTACAATTTTTTATCATCATAACATTTATAACTAAAACATTTAATATTTTATTCTTATAATA
This sequence comes from Periphyllus acericola, assembly GCA_949715065.1. NCBI lineage: Eukaryota > Metazoa > Arthropoda > Insecta > Hemiptera > Aphididae > Periphyllus > Periphyllus acericola. The sequence continues at coordinate 13,545,015 of OX454269.1, forward strand.
ATCAGTCAGAAGAAATTTTCCCTTTTGTGCCCAAAAGACGTGGTACAGACAATGATCCAAAATATTCAATTGGGATGATGATTGATACTATTGCAAAGGGCAATGGCAATAGTTCAAATATTGTGACCAATCGTGGTGTTATTGTGGGCTGGACTCTGGTACCCAGTAACAACCCATTGCCTAATCCGACTATATACCATGTGCTCATCAGACCTGATCATTATTTCAGTTCAGCCAAATATCAAGACCCTGTCATAAAAAATATACAGGAAGGCAGATATGGTATGTCAGACAGACAAGTTATTAAACTAGACTACTAGAGCGTCGAAAAAAAAATTTTATTGACTTTTTATTTTTTATTTTTCCACAATATTAGACTGCATTTATTTGTATTAGATTTTAGTGTTTGGCTTGTAATCAAATACCATTTTTTTTAAATCTTTCGATTACTTCTATTTTGAACAAATGTATTCATTTATCAAATTATTGTTTGTGGTTTGTAATCAATATCTGATTCATCATAAAAATTATGTTACAGAAAAATTGCAGAGACAACTGAATCAATATGATTACAATTTCAAGATCATTGGCAAGTTTTTTAAGCATTATAGCCACCAGTTATCAGCTTTTGTACCCATTGACGACTTGGCTAAACTATATCCTGATGATCTTCCTTACACTATCAGTAAATCGATAATCATGGGCAACTAGACTAAAATATCATAAATCGTTCCTAAATATTAATGTTTTATTGTAATTTTTTTTTTTTTTTTATCAATGCTATATTTTGTTTTTGTCTTACTCTTGCCAATCAATCACGGTTTAAATTATACATTTTTTAGCCAATTGTAATGAAGACCTGTTCAAGAGAAAATATTGTACTTCAAGAATAATGCACTGTTGTTTTTTGATTTTAGCAACTGTATTTCTATTCTGCTATTAATATCGCTTTACTGTTCTCAGATGCATGAATATTTAATATACCTTAGTCTTAATATTTATAAAATTTATAAATAAATAATAATTATAAATGTTTTATTTCATCCTTATATCAATTAATTGTCTTAATTTACTTCCTAACACACTTAAGCCCGTATTAGTCTACCATTCACCTGAAAATTAAATATCACTCGTGACCCTTACGGCATATTTTTATGGCATTTCTTTCTTTGTCATTAGAAAATTTAGTGTTGAATAAGTTAAAGCAAATGTCATACATGATACATAACATGGAACATTTATTTTGGACCACATGGTACAGTGCACAATGGAAACACATTGCCTTTTGATATAGATGGCAGAGATGCTGGAAAATTATGTTTAGTTTTTGCAAAATTACCAATAATACGGTGAGAGGGAAATGGCTAATTATATATGAAAAAAAATAAATGTCTGATCACAGCTGGAAAGTGAAATATTTATTTTGTTGATCCCCTAACATTATTATTCATAAAAGTTTTGCTTCCAGAATTTATTCCTATTTCTTTTAGTTTGGTTTCATTACAAGAACAAAATAAACTATTAAGTACAAAACTATAACCATTTTTGATTTTAGTAGAATGTGATATTTATAGAGGTCATTCTAAATGCAAGTTCTTATTATATTTTATGTCAATAATAGAAAATTCTTACAACTTAAGATAGTCTGTTTTTTGTGTTGCTATGTCACGACAAACTTGAATACAAATTTTTGTCGGTCAGTTTAAGGGTTCAAGGTTTGATGTGGTGCATTATCTCCACAACTGTACAATGCGGATACCCTCCACTACATAGGTGTAAAATTGCGAGTGAAACATAAAATGCGCCAACTCTTGGAGCATAGGGTCTTAGCCAGTAGGTTCAAAACCTGTGCGGTCGTATATTTTTTCACTCAAAATGTTCATAACAATGTCATCAACGTGGGGCCATGTCAGGTTGCTTATGGAACAATCAGACCAAATACAACTTGTAAGATTAATATACATGAGATATAATAATTAGTTAAACTTGCACAAAAAAATGATTAAGAGAATATTATTTTATTGATAGTCACATATTTTTACATACTGAACAGCACAGCGTTTATGAGAATAATTATTATTAAACAATAAACACATATAGTACATTAACACCTTTGTTATTATAAATAATCATTACGTGGATATACTAATACTCTTATAGCCAAAAATCATGGTAAATAAAATAAAATTAATGCTGAATAATTAAAAAAAAAAAAAATCAGAAATATATGCCTTTATAATACAAAATTCTATGGTTTTATTTTGTAATTATACATCTTTATCTGTCTTAAGGAATTTTAGTCTTCAGAAATGATAAGTGTCCTGTTTAATACAGTAAATGGTTCAAAATGAAAAATTACTCAAGACATAATAATATACACTTCATGTTTAACTTAATATAATAAATAACTGAACTAAAAAAGAAAATTATGGAGTTTATAATTTTTTATATACACAAAAAAAAATTAATATTAACAATTAAATAATAGAATGATAATAATATACAAATAACAGATGAATGCCTTTTAACACAAACAATCAATCAATTCTATAGTAGTTGAGAAAATTTTTAAGTGGAACCGGTATTGGTAATGAATCAATTTTCTCCTTTAAAAGTTTGCTAAGTTTATTTTCTTTGTAATCAATCGTAAATTTGTAATCGTTAAAAACACTGGGTTCATCACTACCAGCATCGCTACTACAATGTGCACTTTCATAACCCTTAAACAAATTATCAAAATTCCACATGTTTTATATTATGGATGAATCGTAACGCGGCAATTAGTCTTACATTAATGACAACCATTTATTGAAAATTGCCACTAGACTGGCGCCAGTCACCGGCCACTTTTAGTTGCGCGGACTATAATAATTTTTGTTGATAAAATCATACAAAAATTCATACAAAATTCTCAATTCTTTATAAGCCTAGATAAACGAATTAACTCATTATAGTTCTGTAGCTTCAAAGCTAATGGCCATTTAGTGGTTGAGGCATAAAAAAGAAATTAAATTGAGACTTGAGTCATATTGATCGACTGGGAATGAAAGAACCAGATAAGGATGGGTCGACGCGGCGCTATGCAGACTTGCTCTATACGTCTACGGATCTCACAATAATACATAAATATAAATTCATGGTCGTATAATGAAGTCGGGTGACATATTTATATTTATAAATAATAATAATTAATATAATATAATAATAATTTAATTGTTCAATTATAAATATAATTTGTTTGAATATGTTAAATACATACTGTAAACTTTAATTTTATGAGCAAGATACCAAAAGCCGTAATTTCACAACCATCACCTCTTTAACAGGTTTTTTTTTGAACTTCAGTATATTATTTGGAAGTATTTGAAACGATTAAATTGAAACATAATAATAATAACAGCAAATTCCGATAGTCCGAAGCATTCCATTTATTTTCTTGGGCTTTAAAAAGTTTTCTGGTCGTTGTTTTTTTTTGATGAACGTTGTTAAAATGTTGTAAAACGTTTTATTATTATCAGGTGTACAATTTTGATAAAAATTAGATAATGTGCAACATTGTTGCAGTTGCTAAAAATAACGCTGTAAACTCTCACTAATTTGTCAACATTTCAAGGTAAATGTGCTCTTTTTCCATATCATAATTATAGAAAATTGGCGAATTAGAATTGTTTTTATGGTACCCTATGCTTATAAAAACACTGACATTTCTAATCACAACCATCATTCGTCAACCCGACATAGAGGGTACAACTACCGTGTTTTCGAAAACCATCATGAGCGGAAGAGACAAAAGCGGCAAAGGAAAGGGTCTCATGACCAAAACCAGGTCAGCCCGTGCCGGAATTCAGTTTCCTGTCGGACGTATCCATCGTCTATTGAGGAAAGGAAACTACGCCGAACGTATCGGTGCCGGTGCCCCCGTGTATTTGGCCGCAGTCATGGAATATTTGACTGCCGAAATTTTGGAATTGGCAGGCAACGCCGCCCGTGATAACAAGAAAGCCCGTATCGTCCCCAGGCACTTGCAATTGGCCATCAGAAATGACGAGGAATTAAACAGACTGTTGGCCGGAATCACCATCGCTGAAGGAGGAGTGTTGCCCAACATTCAAGCTGTCCTCTTGCCCAAGAAGACCGAGAAAAAAGTTTAAGGAAAACCGTATTTATATCCCATGACCCATATTTAGTTTAAAACGGCCCTTTTCAGGGCCCCCAAATAAATGTAATTAAGTGAATCTTTGTCATCAATTTCACGAACGAAAACAGAAGTATTCCCTCTCACGGGCCACCACAGTAATAGATGCGAGTTTAAACGAGTTAAACCGTTATTATATCACATATATTTTTCGGTAATTTAAAGATTTGCATACGGGGAAATTATTGAAAAATGTTATACCAGTATCATTTGCAATATCTACAAGTTTTCACCATTAACAATAATTGTTACGTTCGTATTTGAAAATGTACTATTGAGTATTGAGTGAATTATGACTTATAAAATCGTTTGTCATCTGAGGTCCAACTAGAATTATTATTTTATAATACTACGAGCTCCATGTCCTTTTAAATGAACATTATTCTAATATCCTCCTGAGTCCCAGTGTCCACTGTAATGGATAATTATTAAACCTCGATTATTGCCCGGGTTAATTTTTAATTTTGTATTGTTATAGACCCAATGACCACTACATTGGACGTTTTCCCAACTAAAGGATCCCACCATTTATTTTTTATATCATACTTTTGTAAATTTAATCTTAAACTAGATGTAATTTGGAGTCGAATAATTTTTATCAGATACCATAACAGTACGAATACGTATTTATAAAAAAAAATAATAATAATGTCCATTTAAATGGTTATTGGGTTAATGTTACAAAGTAAGTATTAATCACTTTAATTTTTTCACGTGTACAGCTTCTGAAAATTATAAAATCGTGGATTAAATCATATTAATTATAACAACAAAATTATTTGGTATGAAAGTTTTTGAAACATTTTTTTTATATGTTAATACAAAAATACAAATTACATTTAATACATATAAATTTAGTTTTCTGTATGTATCTCTGTAGGTGGTTTGAATGAAATAACTTGTTTCAACAGATGTTTGAGGATTCGCGATATTAAAATCCAAATTAGAATGTTCTAATTGATTAAAATATGCATAATTTTCAAATAATAATTCATCGATATCGTCGTTACCATTTAAGTTATGTTCTAAAATATCTTGAATCGTATTGAAATCTTCTGACTCACTTTCTTAAAATTCAGATGTATTGCCACTGTCAATTTGTTCAAGAAGTACGTTTATATTCACGTTCGTTAATATTTTACTGTGATTTATTAGAAATTATTTGACTGTAAATAAACTATTTTAGAAACACAAATACTCTCAGTATCACACGCGAACCAACGAAACCAAACTAACTAAATTATATATCAGTAATAATCCAATAAACATCAAATTAAATGATATACGATTCTCATGACCACCAGTGGGCCGCTCTGCGACCCTAGAGTACAGAGCGCTTCGTCATGGCCAAGTCACATACGCCAGCCAGCATACCATGGACGGCACCTGTCATGTCGTCGACACTCGATCCAGCCTGAGTTTAAATTAACACATGGTTTCGATAAAATACCAATTGTTCTTTTGCGACACATTTGGTCAGTGCCGCGTTAAGCCAAATTGCCGCCTACATTTTTTTTAAAAATATCATATGATTTTACACCTCTCTTTTTATTGCTATTACAAACACAGCATTTTAATATCTCCGTTAGCTAACAGTTCGATGAAAATCAAAACACCCACATCACGGAGCGTATAATATATTTATTTAATTTTTAGCTGAACAAATACTTAAATGCATTTTTAACTATGATCTGTTTGAAAATAGGTAAACCGTGCAGACTGGCCAGTTTTTTTTTTCTTTTATAAACAATAATAAATCAAGTATTATTAACTATTATTTAAATATTCTCATTTACCAAATCTACTAAGACACCAAGTAATATGTGGCATTGGCATAACTCTAATCGACGCCACTGCTGGGTATGAAGTCGTAAAGGTGACTAAATTTAATTTCCCGCCGTTAATATTGCTAATTGTTAAAATAAGATGATTATATTATTGTAATCGTAGAAACCTTTAGAAGCCTTAAAACCCCCCGACAAAATATTTTTCCGCGTGCTGCGCGCCTTGAACGATAACGATATTATTGTAATCGTTACTATAATATTGTGGCGGTTCACCACCACATAGCTGCTGCCAGGAGCGATAAGCGCGGCTGAGACGGTTGGCAACACCTCCGCAGCCGACGCCGACCGGTCCCTGTGGGAGCCAAGGACGAACGACCGTCCTTGCCTCTCTCGCTCGACCGCTCTTGAACGCCGCACGTCGTCGCCACATTGGTTTACATATTATTTCCCGGTGTGGAATTATTGTCTTTGTTCAACATCCTTTCATTGTTATTATATGCTCTTATATATATTAAGCTTAATAAATTAGTTACTTGTTTAACCGTGTCGACTAGTTTATTAAAAGGTAACCCGAATTCCTTGGTCGTGTCGTCGCGCGTGGAGTCATTTCACGTATCACAGATACAGACCACGAAAGTCTTTTTAGTCCCGAAAAAGGACGGCCCGTGCCGTCCCTGAGGTGATTACCGACGACTCAACAACGTCACCGTCCCGGACCGGTACCCGTTGCCTTTCCTTCACGACTTCACGGTGAATTTGTCTGGAAAGACCGTCTTCACTCAACTCGACATGGTCCGGGCCTATCACCAAGTGCCCGTCGCGACCAATGATGTGCACAAAACCGCTGTCACGACACCATTCGGCCTTTCCGAGTTCCCGGTGATGTGTTTCGGGCTCCGCAACGCGGCGCAAACGTTCCAGAGGTTGGTCAACTCAATACTCGCGGGACTTGATTTCGTTTTCGCATACGTCGACGACGTCCTGATCGCGTCTGCAAATGCGGAACAGCACATCGAGCATGTTCGGAGCGAACTCAGTCGTTTCGAGAAGTTCGGTATAGCAGTTTTTTTTTTTTCTTTATTTAGCCTTTAGTAATACTATTTAGCTCGACCATTAGATTAATAAGATACATATATACAGATAATACTATTGGTGATTAATATATACAAAAATATAAGAAGACAATTAAGGATTGATCTACAATAATAATAATAAAAAAAAAAAAACAATTAGAGATTGATTATACAATTATATAGACAATCCAGTCTCCAGGATAAAATTAATAGTTTTAATAATCACCCCCTCCACCCTTGAATTTAGGAGGGAGTGGGTATCGAAGGAAGTGCCCCGTGCCTCGATCTCCCTTTTGAGCCTGGCACGCTCCAGCCCCAATGAGGGACACTCGAAAACCAGGTGTGTGAAGTCGCAAGGACTTTCAGTATTATGGAATGTGCAAAGGGGAGAATTATTTAAGTTTAATTTAAATGAATGCCTGGGAAGGAGGGAATGGCCCACCCGAAGGCGATTTTGCCGTATAATATAGGGCCTAGAAAGATCTAGGTCCTGAAACCATGTTTTCCCTCCAGGAATTTTTTTAATAATGGATTTAAATTTTGATGCAAAGTCTGCGGGAAGATTTGTCCAATGTAGGGACCAGAGTTTGGAGACGCGGTTAACCCAGCCAAGTGCGTTTTCGCCGCTCAGTCGCTCGCGTTTCTCGGTCACGTCATCGACGCGCGAGGTTCGCGCCCGAATCCGGATAGCGTCAGCGCCATCCATCAGTGGCCGCAGCCCAACACCAAAAAGGAGCTACAGCGTTTTCTCGGGGCACTTAACTTCTACCATCGGTCCGTCCCGAATGCCGCCAAAATTCAGGCACCCTTTTACCACATCATCGCCCAGGTACCGAACTGCGACGGCGCACTTACGTGGACCGACACAGCACGCGATGCGTTCCGCGTCTGTCGAGAAGCCCTCGCCTCCACCGCGCGGCTGGTGCACCCATGCCACGAAGCACCTTTGCGTCTCAGCACCGACGCGTCGAACGTCGCGGTCGGGGCGGTGCTGGAGCAGCTCGTCGACGGCAACTGGCAACCTGTAAGTTTCTTTTCGCGTAAACTCACCGGCGCGCAATCGCGATACAGTGCGACCGGGAGCTCGACCGGGAGCTCCTTGCAGCCTACCTCGCGGCCCGGCATTTCGTACACTCAATAGAGGGCAGGACTACAACACTGAGGACCGATCACCGACCGTTGCTTTTCATGTTCTCTCAAAAAATGGAGAAACTCACTGACCGGCAGGCGCGACACGTCGCGTTCCTATCGCAACTGTTTCACAACGTGGAACATGTCAGCGGCGAAAGTAACGTGGTTCCGGACGCACTTTCACGTCTCGAGCTGGCGACCCTCAATAATGGGCTACCGGATCTCGACCAGGCCAACGACAAAGAACTCCGGAACATCATATCCGGTTGTACCAAGACTTCGTTGACACTCGAAGCCCGTCAAACAAAAAACGGGCCGGTCTACTTCGACGTGGCTCCCGATCGGACGAGACTGCTCGTTCCGCGAAAACATCGTCGCGCGGTGTTCACAACTCTGCACGGACAAGCACACGGCGGCCAATCGGCCACCAGGTGGATCGTCAAAGCACGTTTCGTCTGGCCAGGTATGGATCGGGAAATCAGGAGCTGGACGCGTACTTGTGAACAGTGTCAAAGGGCCAAAATTCATAGGCACACCTCGGCTCCGCTCGCGCCTTTCGCGGCTCCAGAACGGCGGTTCGGGCACATTTACCTCGATCTGGTCGGTGCCCTCCCAACATCCAACAATGCGAAATACCGTCTTACCTGCATCGACCGCTTCACACGTTGGCCAGAGGAATGGCCCGTTGACAATATGTGTGCGCAGACCGTCACTTCGGTTCTCGTGTCGAACTGGATCGCTCGGTTCGGGGTGCCAGACATTATCACAACAGATCAAGGGCGACAGTTCGAGTCCGAACTAATGAAGACCCTCAATACCACGTTCGGCATTCAGCACATACGATCGTCGCCGTACCACCCTCAGGCGAACGGCATGGTGGAGCGTTTCCACCGGACGCTCAAAGCGGCTCTCACAGCCCACGAATCGCCACATTGGACTCAACATTTACCAATCGTCCTCCTCGCGCTCCGGACCACCGTCAAGCAAGACGTCGGCGCAGCTCCAGCCGATCTGGTTTACGGGACAACTCTCCGGCTTCCGGGCGAACTCTTCCATGCGGCACCAACCGAAATGTCGGCCCACGACCTCGTCACTTCACTGAGGAAATCAATGGCCAAGTTGCGCCCCACGCAAGGCTCCGATCATGACTCGAGCAGACGCATTTTCGTGCCAGCACGGCTCGATACCGTCAGTCACGTTTTCGTGCGTATTGACGCGCATCATGTACCACTTCAACCTCGCTACGAGGGGCCCTATGCCGTTCTCGAGCGACGCCTCAAAGATTTCAAACTTCAACTTGGCAACCGAACCTCTTGGATTTCCGTGGACCGGCTAAAATCGGCCTTCGTTTTGCGAGACGACCCGCTCAACGACCACTCCTACGCCGTGCAAGCAATCAATCAGGTACCAGCGACAAGGGGGCCCGATTTCTCACCGTCGAGGGAGAGTAATGTGGCGGTTCACCACCACATAGCTGCTGCCAGGAGCGATAAGCGCGGCTGAGACGGTTGGCAACACCTCCGCAGCCGACGCCGACCGGTCCCTGTGGGAGCCAAGGACGAACGACCGTCCTTGCCTCTCTCGCTCGACCGCTCTTGAACGTCGCCACATTGGTTTACATATTATTTCCCGGTGTGGAATTATTGTCTTTGTTCAACATCCTTTCATTGTTATTATATGCTCTTATATATATTAAGCTTAATAAATTAGTTACCTGTTTAACCGTGTCGACTAGTTTATTAAAAGGTAACCCGAATTCCTTGGTCGTGTCGTCGCGCGTGGAGTCATTTCACGTATCACAGATACAGACCACGCGGCGACACGCTATAATATCATTATAATATTACCGCTGCGTACACATTCACATAAAACAAACACGTTCATTTCGATAATCATATTCCTGCGCGCATCTGACTCGATAAATCAAATTGAATCGTTACGACCGTCTCGTTACGTAACTCGCGTGATAACTGAGCACGGCACATAATAGGATATTTTATACAAACCACGTAATAATAATTATTACCATCATTATTACTTCAATTATTTGGCACGCGGACGTGTCGACGCCGTACCCCCTCGCGGTCGGCTGTCGTGTATAAAATAATTATTATTATCAATATCGACCGCGTAGCCGTGTTCGTCGTGTAATGCCTTACTAAAAATGTTCGCCTTAGATTTTAAGGTCTGTAGTATCATTATATTTACTATAAATAATTGTGATTTTAAAAAATTGTCGGTCTGTTAAAGTTAGTTTGTAGTCATTTTTTTAATACTTTTTTGCAACCCTTTCTACATAACGATTTCAATGTGGAATTACAATACAGACTTCTAAACGTGAAAAAATATTTAAACAAGAAATGCCAGTAGTAAAATTACTTTTGTTTCATTAGATATTAAGTAAATACATTTTGTTTAGTTTGTTTTCAATTATATTTATATCTCATGAATGTATAAAATATTAATTATGGTATTGGGATATAATTAAATAAAAATTATGAATTTTTTTACTTGCTTCTTTGTTACATTTATTCATAATTTTGACTAATTATTATAAAGTATATTTTGATGAATTTTAGTGGCGTAGTAAAAAGCTATAATATATTTATTATAATTTATAAATAACAAGAATCGCTTATGAATGTTACATGCATTTGATTTTATGTGAAACTGTATCACAACTAAAGAGTATAAATACGTACATAGTTTATCAATACACTTAATTATCATAAAATTATAACTTTTTCCAATTTACTTTAAAAAATTAATTTCTAAATATTGATTTAATTCATTTTCTGTATACGAAAAATGAAAGTTGTCTTATCAATTCACCGAAAAAAGTATTATAAAAGTAATATTAATTACTGTTTCTAGTAATTAAAAAAAAAACTGTGCATTTTTTCATCGTATTATGAAAATAAAATACAGTATATCTTGATTATTTTTAGAGGCGTAGTAAAAAACCATCTAAGATGAAATAATCACCGCAGATTCGAATTAATAATTATTCATAACATTTATTTATAACTGTTGTTTGTACTATGTAGGCACTGTTAGTGAAAAATTATAATGCATTATCTAGCGCTGTGTATGTGAGTATGTGAGTATGTATGTGTATGTATGTAATATGGGTAGCCGGGAGAATAGTCAAACGACCAATGTTGGCCGCGTCTCCTTCGGTAGCGATGGCATCACGCAAGTGGATGTGCTCGTCTGATCGTAACTTTGACTGAAGCGAATGAAATTGAGACGCTCCGTTTCGACCTTGACGTACATGTCGACGCAGTACTGTTGAAACAACCGGCGATATCTCAATAGATGATTGTCAACATCTTGTCGAATCATCAATCGATATGCATAAAAATTCATTGAGCTGACATTTTTATTCGTTTCTTCTCCTGAAATATGAATTCAAACTTAGTTATAGTATGAAAAAGAAATGATGACCTGTAAACAAACCTGTCATTGGGTTGACCATCTTTATATGTGATAGCCATCCTCTCCTCGACAGAACATCAACGGGTATTGAAGTGCATCATATGACAGATGAGTCTCGTACACGCGCTGCAATTGTCCACCATCGCGACGCTTAAGAACAATATCGCGTGATGCCACATTTTCGCCAACAATCACCACTGCGACTTCATTGATAGTGGGAGCATTGAATTGTCTTTCATGGCTTCCAGAGGGTCTCTTGTCTGCTCTGATAATGATTTTGTGGTCGTCAGAATGCATTGTGTGCAATGCGGTTTTGAACATTCTGACCAATTGATTATGCTCATGCAGAAGAATTTGCAATTGTCCGATTATTTCACGTTTATTCGCAGGGAAAATTGCACACCGCTGTTCTAGTTCATTTTCCGAATTACCAACGAAATATATCTGAAGGAACTTATGATCTTCGTTTGGTTGTGGTAACAAAGCGCCTGCTCGATGGTGAATTTGTCCTTGAGTCTGAATATTTAAATGTTCAAAAAAATGTGTTATTATTACAAACGCCTTTACCTTATAACTCGGGTTGTAGCCTGGTTGTTCAATAACTTCTGCTCCAAATGACGTCATTTGAAAACTTCCGTTATATTTTTGTGTACTCGCCAGGAAATGTTTTGATTGGATTGTATTTCCATAGAGAAACGAATACAATGGCTCTGGTGGTTGTTCTAAAACTGGTAATTTAACCTTGCCACCAGCGCAGCATAAGCCGGGGGTTTCCAATCGAAACTTCAATGCCTTGCAATGATGGCATACGATATATAATGAGCCGATATCAACACACAAAAGATCTTTGTAAGCGACTGCGGAATCGTATTCGAAAGCAGCGCGATTCAAGGCTACATCTGAACTTCTTCTTATATTAACATGTTGTCGTATTTGAGGCGGCGTTTGTGCAGCGCAGGCCTGTGTATTATGAGCACGTCTAAATTCATTAATGTTTCTTGCATTACGTGTACGCCGTCCAATGTTTATTCTTCTCATAGGAGGCATGATTCAAGCATAACAATTCTCTCCAAAAAACAATAGTCGTTTTTGCTTGAAAAAGTTCATAGATAACATAAAACGATAATGTTTCAAAATAAAATGAATAATGTGCCAACATTATTATAATAATACAAATATTATTATAATATACATAATTATAATTAATATATTATAATATTTGTTTACTCTAAAGTTCTAAGTGTCTATAATAAAAAATGTATATCAACCAGAATATAAAAATATATTTTTTTTTTCGATTTTTATCGATATTAATCGATTTCAAGCCCTGCTATTATCGATATTTATATTATTATTTATATTATATTTATATTTTTATTTTTATCTGCTAGAGGGCGCCACCAGTGTAACTCAGTTTTTGTCTCTAAATCTCTAACTCACAGGAGTTAGGTCCATAATTTATGCTATAAACCCGTTCCCCGACATTCTCTATCATTTAAAAAAAATTTGAGCCAAATCGGCCCAGCCGTTCTCAACTGATGCAATTTGGAATTTTTTGTCTCCATTTTTATATATAAAGATAGATTATCTAGCGCTGTTCAATATTTTCATTAATTATTAATTAATTAAACTCATCAGCTGGCTCGAAGGAAAAAGGCAATTAGATTTCTTAACTGGTTCGAATAATATGCCACACACGCGAAAATAACGAATAATAATATAACATATCTAAGTATAAACATTCGACGATATTGGAACCTAAAGTGTTTATTTGACCACGGCTTGTCTCCGAATATTTTCTTATAGCGCATAATCGTTATATTTTACGAAAAGATTTATCTGACTTGTGCGATTCTACAAGTGGTCAAGTGTTATTGTATCCGTACAATAAACGAACAATACTTGTCATATCGAACGAAAAGCGCTATCTTGTGTTTCGGAATGCATAGCCAAGACGAAGAGGCTTCAAGTTCGGGGAGTTCAAGCACCATCAGCAGTAGCGTGAAGCGTCATTTCCGAAGATTAAAGAAAGCTCTCTTAAAGAAACCACAACAAGAAAAAAATATAATCATTGGTGATGTTGGAATGGATACCGAGAGCAATATCGCTTTGGAAAACACAATAATAGGTAGAATACGACAATCTTTTTTAACGCTCGATTTTTTTTGTATATAATGGGTCGGTTAGTAGTAACGATACAACGTTGGTGTTAAGTTGTTTTAGACCTGTTCAACGAAAACAAGCGTATGTCCAAAGAATTGACTTCGATGAAAGAAGTACAGAGCGTGTACGAACACAAAATGCAAGCTATTCTGGGTAAGAAAGATAATTTTTATATAATACATAACTAGATAAACGAAAACCGCTGTTCAATCATTTCCGCATATACATACAGATTCTTACACAAAGCTGCTAACAAGCAAAGACAACAGACTGATTCAGTTACATGAAAGAAATCGTATTGTGGAAGAGCATGTGACCGAAGTAAACGGTATGGTATTATTACAAAATTTAGATAAATTATAGTCGTATACATTTTTTAACAACAAATATTTTTCGTATATTATACAGATTTGTTATTACAAACTATAAAAAACCAAAGTGACGATTACACTAAACATGAGGAAAAATTGAGAGCCTGTGTGGAAATGGGATTGAAAAATTCAACTGACAATCTTAACTGTAATTAAATGCATTATACACAAACAATAATACTCGATTATAATAAAATAAATTAAAAAATACACGTGTACGATTTAGCCAATATAGACTTGAACAATAAAATCGAGAAGCTCCAAGAGAAGATGGACTTATTATTAACTGAAAATAAATCATTGATTAAAGCAAACCAAAATCTAACATCGATTAAAAACCAAGAAAATCATTGTACAAGATATTATGAAGAAAAGTTAAGAATCTGTATGGAATTGGGGTTAAAAAATTCAACCGACAATGTTAATTGTAATTAAATTCATTATACTCAATAACGTTAAAATAAATGATTAAAGTTTACACATACACGATTTAGCTCATGACGACTTCAAAAGTAAGATCGAAAATCTGCAAAAAACAGTGGATACAATCTTAACTGAAAAAAATTCGTTGATTGAATCAAACCGAAAATTATCATTAATGGCTGCTGCAGAGATCAACAGCCTCAATTCGAGATTAGCAACAGTCGAAAGTAAATTAATTTTTATCAAACTATGATTTTTCTTCTCCGGTATTAAACAAAAAATAAAAAAACCTGATTCTAGGTTCTGGAAAAAATAATGCAAAGGAAAAGCAATACAAAACTGATATTAAAAATATAAAAAGTAATATCGAAAAAAATTACAGTGACATAAAAATGACCTTACAAGATATAGAAAGTAATGTGTTACTTATGAGATAATTTCTACATTTAAAACAAAACTAAATACTAAACACATATTATACCGCCCATTGTACGTCTAGACAGGAGAGGACTACACAACGATACAACTGAACATAAGCGCAAATACGACAAACTGAAAATGCGGCTCTGCATGATAGAAAGTTAGCATCAATGCATTAATTTAATTGGTTATGAATTATGATGTATATATTATAAATTGCTTTTTAACTAAAATTATTATAAATAATTCGCAGATCAAATGAAACATGTATCGGAGCAGGCCATGCAAAACATGGTGATAATGTCAACGGGATGTGCGAGGGGAGGAAACATTAATCAGTCAATACCGAACGTTGTTTACGAAACAAAAGTTCAACCAGCATCCAATTCTCCAAGACCACAACCAAATTCACCACCAGCATCTCGTCCCGCACAACCCCAATTAGCATCTCCACCTCCACCTCCACCGCCATCTAAACCTCCACAGGGGGAACAATACTCAAGATATACAATAAATGATGAGCTATTAAAAGACATGCATAAGCAGTTAAGAAAATCCGGTGAAAGCATTAGGAAAATACCAAAGCGTAGTGACATGAAAATTTCTTGTTCAGTTGTAAAAACTAGTGACCCTTTGCCTCCACTTGCACCTCTATTACCACCTCCTCCACCTCCATTTCCAGAAGCACCTATAGTTGATGGAACTTCTGACGAAGGAGTCTCTGAACGGCAAAAAGCCCCTAAAGTAGCATCCCTTTCCGATGGTGAAGTTCCTGGGCAATCAGAAGCACCTAAAGTTGATGCAATTTCTAACCAAGTAGTTTCTGGGCAGCTAGAAGCACCTGGAACACCACTTGATCCTCCATTGTCCCAAGCCTCTGAAGTTGCATTCCCAACTAATCTTGGAGTACCTGAGCAGCCAGAAACACCTCAAGTTGACGGAACTTCTAACCAAGTAGTTTCTGGGCAGCTAGAAGCACCTGGAACACCACTTGATCCTTCATTGTCCCAAGCTTCCGAAGAACCGGTGGCGGAAGCAACTCCAGTACAACTTTCCCTCCCAGATGTACCACAATCCTAGTGGGATGTGCCATTTTAAACATTATTCCCCTACCCAAATATGTCTCAAACGCCTTGTTCACACACATACTTTTATATTGTTATACTTTTAATTGACGTTGTTGAGTTTCGTTTATTTAACATACAAGAGTCCATTTTGTTAAAAATCTTGAAAAATAATGTAATAATAATAGCGATGTCTTTAAGCTTAAATGATGCCTTGTTATAGCTGTTCTAATCAACATTTATTATGCTGTACATAACATTTGATCACGGGTTGCAAATAATTACAAGCCAAGCCGCATGTGGCCCGCGGGTTGCGGGTTGAAGACCCCTGCTCTAGACGTTGAAGTCCGCAGAAGGGCTGAGCAAAACGCTCGCCATCTAACGCTGGATTTATAGACAACGTTTCAGACATTCGCCAAAATGGAAGATGGTAGCTCGACAAGTGTTAGTCGTCGTAATACCGATATTATGAGACAAATAATAAATAATAAATACTGAAAATATACTCGTTTATTAGGCACTACTACACCATTTGAATCAACATATGTATTTTTACGAAAATAAATTTCAAGTTTTATACACTAAGTCACTGTTGAGTTTTGTTTAAATAACACCTTAAATTGTTTGTCTGTATCTTGGTAATACGCATTAGACATTTAAATAATCATGTATTGATCACAAATTATAAAATAATGAAAAATTAAAAAATACCTTTTTAAAATAAATTGATAAGATAACTTTTAATTCAAAACTGTATATAAATCCATACTAATGACTAAGCCTAATGCATATAAAAAATTGTTTACGTAAACTTATAATTAGTAAAATAATAATAATATTAATAATAAGCAGGGCTCGTGACTTATAGCACTTGAAAACACGATAATAATCGATAAAATATATTATACATGCATTTAAAAATAAAAATGACGAAAAGAACTGTATCTTATATTACGAAATTCGAATTAAAAAGTATGAAATTAATAAAATACACGTATTTATCTAATTAATGATCTAGTTTATATATCTTGTTTATTCGTCATCATAAAAACACTACAAGGAATAAGGAACATTTGAGGATCTGTCCTTAGTGTTAGTTAGATGCCGTATTATTATAAATAAGTATATATAAAAATAATGCCTGTTGCCTGTTGCACTAGGAAAAATGTCTTTGGTGTCACTGTATATATAGTATAGTTTGTTAACTATCTACGTCCGAAAATAAAACAAATTTAAATTATCTTATGAAATTTTTAATCGATATGGGTTACAATATACTCGTAGTAAACTATATTATATTATTATAGACAATAGTCAAAACTCAAATACAGATACTCTGGTAAAGTATTTAAAACACTAAGTATAAATATTTTTTCCATAAATATTTAAAATACATATTTGAGTACTTAAAAAGTATTTGAATTATTTTATTCAAATACTTTTACTCGAGTACTTTACAAGACTACATATAGGTGTACCTAATCGTATGCAATCGTAATAGTTGGTAAACGAAATTACTTCTCGCCAAAGTGATGAACTTACAAATTAGAAATTTGAAATTATAAATCTATTATCGAGGTGTACGCCGATTCACTTCGACGTATACAACACAAACACTTAACACACACATAGTAAATTAAGATAAAACTAGAATAACGCAGTGTCCTAGAGTCGTCACGTCACACCTCACACGATTGCCATAAAAGACCGAATATATATATAATTTTTCGAATAAAAACATGCCTCAGCTGTGACAAAATTGTGAGACTTGCGCTGATCCGATTTAAGTTCTGTGAACATTCTAGGATTTTTCAACATCTCCTCTAGAGTATGGTCGAGGATTTTTTTCGAATTATGTTTTTATCAATAGAAATTGTTAAATTAAAGTACTGAAAAAAAGATAAATTATTTTATACTGTAAGTTTGTCAAAAGTTAGAAATTTGAAAAAATGCTTCGACCGTTCTCTAGAAGAAACATAATATAATTATTGGATTTTTACAGAATTAAAATCGGTCGAGCCAAAGTCTCATAATTTTGTCACCGGTATTTGTATTTTACCGATATAAATATGACCGACTAGAACCACCTTAACACCAGTCTTAATGCACACATGCATATGAAAACTATAACCACTCTATTAAACACATTGTATGGTACAAAAACTAAAACAAAATATTATAACACTCGAAGGACCACTCTGTTCGAGACACCAATGTTTCGCCTTAAAAAAGGGCGATAGGCAATCTCTGACGTCGGAGGGAATGGGTCTGTATGCGTTGGGCGCAACAAGCACCACAACAAAAACCCCTGGTTAGCCGGTGGATCGGCAACCGAACATGGGCGACACGCGGCAAAGGAAGAAAATATTTTCAAGCACTTACAAATACGGGATGTGGGAGCTGCGGGCTAAATAACGGAAAGTCTCTGTGGTCGGTTCAATGTGGTGCAATGACCACAGAGCTCACATATGAAAATTACTTACAATTAAACACACATACAAATCCCGATTGATGACGGCGTGGCACTGGCCGGCCTCCCAGTCACTTCCTGGTGCCGGCGGACTTTCGGGGTTGTGGAAGACGGCTGACAAAGACTTTACACTCACGTGATGGTGATGTAATTACAGGAACAAGAAATTTACACTGAATTTAAACGTATGAGGTTGACTTTATTGAGCACACGAACATATTTCAATAAGAAGAATAATAATAATAATAATAATAATAACAATTATAACACTCGTATTACGTAATACTCGTAACGATCGGTTGTTACACTTTCAAAAATAATACAATAACAAAGGTAAAAAAAACAACAAAAACTCAAACGCACAAGATGGGCCGATATAGCCGTGTTATTGCGACGACGGCATATATACGACAAACAAAAACCTATGAATTTACATACACGACATTTTTCACAATCAAAGTTACGTAAAAATGAGAGGAGACGGGGACCAGATAAGGAACACGCAGTCGCCCAGCTCATTAGGCGGCTAGTGAGGTCGTTCACGTCTATCGCCAAATTATAAATACTTTCGCGCAAACACACATAATTCGATGATGGACGTTTTCACGTGCACTTCCGCCGATGACCCTCTCGTCTTCGTTCTCTTCTTTTTTTATCATACAATTACCTAGTTAGTAGTTACACTAGGCTTGACCAAATGAATAACTAAAATCGTGATATTTAATCTCACTGACTAAGGTATAATGTTGTATATTCATAATGCAGGGCATTATACTCAAAGTCTAGTGTTAAATGTTTTTTGATGATTTAGCATTGTGGCATATTAATTATTATATCCATATCTTATTATTATAATTTAATATCTCTGTTGCCTTATACTACATTATGTACTAAAGTTATGTACATCATATTGTGTGTGCTTATTAGATTCTTCATATTAAGTATTTCAGTATTTGATATTGATTAAGCGTCGACGTCTTGTATTTATTATTAGTTATAACTTATAAGTTATAACTGATACGTACGTACGTCGTACTGCGAACGTGTATCTACACAGAGCGATTGTAACACTTCACGAGTAAATACATTTTAAGATGTGTCACTTAAGTTAAATACGTTTTATGTGTAGTCTTCTTCGGCGGATCATACTCAAGGGTGGATACAGAGGTCCTATACGGAGGGGGCAATATATATGTAAATAAATAAAATAAATTAATAGTAAATAGTAATTGTCTTATTATTAATCGGCATAAAATTAGTTGTGTACATAAATCGGTCATACTCTCAACAGAAACACTGGTGATGGGTCTTATAATTTTAGAACGCAAAAACTTGAGTATGAAACTTAATTAAAATCTTATGCTTAAATAAAATCAATACCTACTAAACCATATTAAAAAAAGCATTTTGATACAAAAAAGTCGAAGAGTATTATTGAATATCAGTATAGTTGCATATTTATATAAATTATAAAGAAAATATTGATCTTGCATGAACAACATTTTTGCCATAATTAATTTCAAACACAATATTTTTCCATTGTCCCTATTGCCCCTCCCTTGTATCCGTCCATGATCATATTGTATAACCGTACCTATCATAATAATCATTAATCAATCCAGTTGTTGATACAATAGTACAATACCTAGGTTACATGACTATTGGCTACATACGAGTTGAATTAAAATATACAATAATAAATATAAATACTTTAATAGATTCATTGATAACATATATTTATAGGCTGTGAATATAATTATTATTTTTTTATTATTATTAAAGCACCTCCTTATAGACAACATTGGTTGTTCTTCCGTTTGGGGCAAGAATGATTAAGCTTGTAGGTGGACTAACTCTGGAGCATGCCACATAAAATTGCCCATGTGTAAAGCAGTCATCACTCAAGTCAATCCCTGCTATCTTCAACGACTGCCCGTACGACTTATTTATTATTTATTATTTTATTACGACTTATTTATGGTCATTGCAAAAGATGCCTTGATAGGAAACTGCAGTCTTTTAAATTCGAATGTATAGTTTGATGTTAAAAGTGGTATACGTGGTATAAACGTTAATTCTCCTTGAGCACAACCTGTAATTATTGTTGTCTGAATGATATTGTCTTGGAGTGCTTTCACGCAGAGTCTAGTACCATTGCAGAGTTTGGGTGGATGAAGATTTCGCAACAGCTTAATTGGAGTTCCTACTTTAAGGAATAACTTATGTGCTGGAAAACCAGGAGGATTAAGTGTGTTGAGGAACTCCACAGGATAGTGAACTGCGTCATCTGTCTTCAGTACCATGTCTATAGACTTATACTCCATTTCTGTTCCCTTAAATTATTAAGGCTTAAATGATTTAAGAAGAATTTCATCAATCACAGCTGCCCTGTCATTTTTGGGGGTCAAAATAGCACGCTCACATAACCAATCCATCGATTTGTTTTTTACATTGGCAATATCAGGATTAATTTGATCATGAAACATATACTCGTAGTTGCATATTTATATAAATTATAAAAAAAATTTTGATCTTGCATAAACAACATTTTTGCCAAAATTAATTTCAAACACAATATTTTTCCATTGTCCCTATTGCCCCTCCCTTGTATCCATCCATGATCATTGATCATATTGTATAACCGTACCTATCATAATAATCATTAATCAATCCAGTTGTTGATACAATAGTACAATACCTAGGTTACATGACTATTGGCTACATACGAGTTGAATTAAAATATACAATAATAAATATAAATACTTTAATAGATAAATAGTGGGTAAGATGTACTTGAAGCCTCGTAAGTAGGTACTATAGGAGATACCATTAAACATTTTCCAGTAATAAAATATAGAATAATGAACAGGGGTAATGGAAAAAGTTGCATGGCGAAAGCATAACTATTTTACAAATCACTATAGTACACGAGACCTAGGTGTATTACTGTACTAAGTACACTAGATATTGAGATTTTGTATTACATTATTATGTACACATTGATAAATTGATTAGCTTATTAACTATAAACAATAAATAGTCTATGATTCCTTTAGTCCACTATTTTTGAGTGGCGACGATAAAATAAAATCGATTTTTTCGACAATCGGTGTGCTTTAGACGTTGTCTTTTTTTTTATCAGCTTTTTGGAATTATTAAGAAAACTATTAGGAGTATCATACTCATAGTTACCAACAAGATCATTGACTGACGATTGATAACAACTATATACGGTCAATCAAAACTGACAATCTTCAGTCATTCGGTTATTTTATTTAAGTCAACACAATTGTCACTTTTGAAAGTGTGGTGTATCGTGTAGTTGTTATTTAAATTTTCTTGAAAAAAAAAAATGCATTTAAATTGAAAATTAAAATTTGCAAAAAATGAATAAAGAAGGTATTATTGGAATTGCTATTTACCTAGCGTGTGATAAAACGAAAAAAACGAAAAGAAAAAAAGATTTTGAATAATAGAATGGCTCAAAAAAAGGAACACATTTTCCCATCATAATCTTCTAGACCAGCGTTTCCCAACTTCTTTTACTCGCGGAACCTTTGTAGGAGTTTGAACGTTTTGTGGAACCCCCATATTTTTTCTATATTAGTAGTGCATACATATGTTTTGTACACTTAAATGAGAGGGTTGTCGGACACTTCCGACACAAGAGTGTCATTAATATAAAAACAAAATTAAGTAAAGACGATTTAAACATTTTATTTTGTTTATAACTATTACAATATTTTTAATGTATATACAAAAGCTAAAATTATATTAATAAATATTATTTATTTGTATTAACTTTTTAAAACAGAAAAAACGAAAAAAATGCTCATAACGTTAAACATAACGAAAACGTAAACGTTATTTTTAAAAATGATATCAAAATTATAATGAGTTAACGATTTAATTTAAATAATGTAATTAAATAACGTTTTTAATTCCTGATTTTAAACCATTTCTACATAATTAAAAAGTACAAATTATCGGAAAATGAGAATTATTCGTTATAGTAATAATTGAACACTAAAATTCACTGTAAAAAAACGGTTTTTCAATAAATGTATAATTTATATTTTGAAAATAAACGACGAAATTAAACTTAGGTGATTGATAAATGTATTATTATTACAAGAAAAGAAATCAATTCTCATATCGTCAAGGCAGAATTAAAACTGACAACAAGTATCTTGTAGTGAAGAGACGCTCTGGCCAACTGCTAGCTAATGACTGCAGAAAATATAAATGAATACCTGGTAATATAAAATATAAAATATAAATATATATGGATCGACAACCTTCAATATTGTTATTAACGTTATAAGTTATAAGTTATAACGAATATTTTATCATAAGATAAGGAAACGTCCTAACGAGAAGAGGAGCTATTCGCGATTCGCCTATTCTATGTTCGAATCGTAATTCAAATTAAAAATGTTTTTAATTTATATGTATTTCCCAAATTGTTTACGGAACCCTTAGGTTCCGCGGAACACCAGTTGGGAAACGCTGTTCTAGACGAACTTCGACTATCTTCTCCATCTGACTATAGAAATTATCTTCGCATGGACAACACGACATTTTCGAAGTTATTAAATATGATTACACCAATGATAGAAAAACAGTATACTTGTATGAGAGAACCAATTATGCCGGCCCAGCGCTTATCATGTACGCTACGATACCTGGTAAGCTACCGGCGTTAATTTTGAAGAACTTATATTATATATTTTATATTATGTTATGTATATCATAAATGTCAAATTATTTTATTTGTTAAGTATTATTATTATATAATAATGTCTAAAGACTGATATGGAATTTGCTATTGAGGGAAAATAATTATTAATACTGTTGTTTAGAACTTAAAAATCATAATTTAAGTAGATAGTTGTACACTTCCACCTATAACTATCTAAAAACCAAGAAATTTGTTTTTGTTTTTTTATAATATATGTATAATTATCTTTTTCTTAAACTATAATGTTGTCACTTGTTTTATATAACGATTGTTAGTACTTGTTGGTATTTTTATTACTATAATAAAGTTTTATTTTAAATTTATTGACATTCGTCAATAATAAACGGTTAAAAAGTATATAAAGATTTAATTTCTTAAATTGTTTATAACAGTTGTTACTAAAAATTATAATTACTAATATCATATTAAAGAGAAAAAATAAAAAAACCATTTTATATTTTCATTATTTTACACAATATTTAAATACTGTTCCAACGTGGGTTGAAATGTATTAAAATAAATTCCCGTTTGACTTCTATATAAGCATGTATGACAGTTAGTTAAAATTACACTTGTTCTATACATCTGGCCAATATGTTGTAAAATAATTTTTTGATTTTTTTTGAAATCCAAAAAAGCAAATTCTATTATAACTTTGCCAAATCCCCATTCTACAGCTTGACGTACCGATGACATTGCTTTATTAAAAATCACGTAAACGAATTGCAACTAGTTCTTCAGGAAAAGCGTATAGATATTGCGCTAATTTCTGAAACCCATTACACTAAACATTCTCATTTTCCCATTAATGGATATAATCTTCTTTAATCAAATCATCCGGACAATACAGCTGATGGAGGTGCTGCGATATATATAAAGTCATCCCTGATGTATCATTCTGTTTCAAACTTCAGTCAACCTTATTTACAATCGAGTGCCATTTTATTATATCTCAGTGACATACGAACTACAATAGCGGCAATCTATTCCCCTCCAAAACATAACATCAACATTCAAAACTACGTCGATTATTTTAGTACCCTTAGTCATAATTTTATCATAGGAGGTGACTATAATGCTAAGTATACCAACTGGGGCTGTCGTACTAACAACCCCAGAGGCATGGTACTTTACAATTTTACGAATCTGAAAGGCTACAATATCTTTGCTCCACCAGGACCAACTTACTAGCCTACCTCCATACGCAAAAAGCCGGACATATTAGACATTTTTGTTTCGAATACACCATCCAACATATATCTCACTATGGGAAATCTCCTCGAACTCATCGGTTTCGTCAATTTATTAAGCTCAATTGTCAGACTATCAAGATTAAACATTATACAAATTAAATATTGTATACTGTTAATACGTAACTTCAGGTGGAACGGAACGCCTTTATTATTATGTAATGAGGTCGACGAAATTTCGTCAGTCGATCCGAGTTTATCTTTGAATATACGATGCATATACAATTTGCACGTACGATGTGGCACACGAGACGTATTCACCCGCAACAAAATCAAGGTTTAAAGATAAAATCGAGAAAAATTCGACCTACTGCCATATTGTATATGTTTATAAGGATCGTTCGGCGAGCGTTGATTATCATTCGTTAGAGTTTTATGAAATTGTTGTCACGTTCACGTCGTCGAATTTTACTGTTTTCGCGCGTTGAATTGTGATTTTGCGACCGCCGCCACGTAAGAACGTCGAAATAGCTTATTTTTTATTTCATAACGGTTCTTCTAAATAGTACACGGTCTTAAACGTTTACCGCGAGTTTTGTGAACCAGCATTTTGTCACAACGATTTCTGGCGTTTTAATCGTCTTGTGTTCGTAGCGCGGCGCGCATAGAAGAAAAATTATGAAAACCACAGATAATAATTACTGTCGCGGCTCATCTAATAACAATGGGTGCGGGGGTACCGTCGGGACACGATTTGTAGCTTTCCGTTTTTCCAATCAGTCGATGACTAAAGCATTACACAAATATTCGCATGTTGGTCAACGTGAACCGCTCATCGTCGTGGTGTGTTACAGGAGACCGAGAACGGGTGTGTAGAAAAATGTGTTATATAATTCCGTTTCATTGTTTTCATTCGACGAACTTCGTGACGATCGTACACCCGCCGACGTGTTGGTCATTTCTGTCTATCGTGTACTCTGCGGCATTGGCGCGCGTTACACTACAGATCACGTGGACAAGGTGCAGTGTGTAACGCACTACGGTCACAATCGGCGTAGGCGCGCAAATTGGGAATTAAATCGACGGTGGATATTGAGCTCTATAAGTATTTGACGGGAAAATATCCCGGGCCTCCTACCCCCACACACCCGTCCAAACAATGATCCCAAATATAAATATTTTTATTTTACAAAACCAGTTTTAAGCTGGTATCGACTAACTGGACACTGCAAAATCGTCAATGACATACATAAACGAATATTTACATCATTTTCAATACCTATTGTAAGCATCCATTTATCGCTCATGGTTATTACGATTTACGAATGAATACAATATTATTTTGTACCACGAACCAACGAACAGAAATAAAACAAAATCTACAACGAAACCGAATGGTATATAAAATATTTCTTTTATTTATTGAATTAGCTATACCTTGATGGTTTATACCCAATGCGTGTGCATTATGAATAATGTGCACTTTTGTTAGTCAGCTTGTCGTGAAAAATGTAATAAATTGTTAAGTATAATGTGTTTACGTTTGGAGGGTGGTGATATTTTCATAACTATTTATTTGTATCAACAGTGTAACAAAGAAAAACAGAAATTATCACCTATTCGACTGCAAAAACATTATTATGTCGGACTGTCGTTACGTTCATATCCCACCTTACAGATCTCTGCGGCAACCGTCCATAAACGGAACTGAAGTTTTCGATTTACTCGCACGGTGTAATCATTTACAAGCGTATAAACGCGTGCGTCACACGTTCTAAAAATTCACGACAAACAGCAACGCGTTTATTCGGTTACCGAATCGCGGTCCGGACCGCGATCACGTCATTTATTATGATTTATATCGATTGGAACGGACTCGCGAGAACGGAATGAATACGGTTCGTTTTATCAACGATCGATTCGATATTCTGCAGCTTCTTTTATGTTTTTTGCTAGGAATTTGTTTGAAGGGTTTTCAATGTTTTTGAGTGATCTGGCTGTGTATAAAAATGTATTACTCATATATGTTCTTCTTATGTCTGATGGGAGTTTGTTTGCTATATTTCTCAAACTCTCGATGGGGCTGGATTTGAAGCACCCTAATGCGTAACGTATGGCCGTGTTTAGGGGTGTGTTAAACATGTTTAAATGTTTTTGGCTAGCAGTCCTGAAAATAGTTGAACCATATTCTGCTTTGGATCTTATTAACGCTCTGAAAATCTTTAATAATGTAGAGGTGTCGCCACCCCAAGATGTATGTGAAATGATTTTTATTATATTGAGTTTTTGTAATATAGAGGTTTTGGTTGGTTTTAAGTGGGGTAACCAGCTGAATTTTGAGTCAAATATTATACCGAGGATTTTTATTTTTTTTTGATTCGGGATCAGTCTATTGTTAATTTCTATCTGGGATGTTTCTTGGTTTCTTTTATTTGAGAATAGTATATATTGAGATTTCTCACTCGAGAAATTGAAACCAGTGTTGTTTGACCACATTATGAGGTTGGCTATGGTTTTTTGTAGATAGTGTTGTACCGTCTTTGTGTTTTGGCTTCTAACTACGATGTTAAAGTCATCTGCAAATAAATTTGCTGTTACTGGTATAGTGGTATCTCTATTGTTTCAACTATGTCGTTTATTGCTAATAGAAAAATAGTTACCACCAGGCGCCAATGAAGAACCTTGGGGGATACCATTTTACTGCGGGAAAACGTTTGACAGTGAGTTGGATACTTTAACTTGAAATTTTCTGTCTATAAGGAAATCTTTTACATAGTTGTTCATGTTTCCGCGTGATATTATTTTACTTAGTATTAAGAGCACTCTGTGTCTCCATACTGAGTCGTAGGCTTTGGTTATGTCGAGGCTTACCATTCCTAGAATTTGTTTATTTTCGAAAGCTTGATTGATTTTTGATTTGATCAGGTTTTTTAACCTTATTTTCTATAAGATAAGTTTTTTGCTTTAAGAGTTTCCAGTAGCTGAGCTTATAATATATACAAGATAGTAAAAACTATTATTATTATTGTACAAAATATTTCTTACGTTTATTGATGAAAATCGTATAAACTATTAAGTGTTAAGCTTTTTTAAAAACATTTATATGTATAAAAATAACAAATAGAACTAAAATTAAATTATGGTTATCGTGACAATTGTACTTGTGGTGGTCAGAATGGCGGTAGCAGTATTAATGCAGTTCGTCAACATTTTTGAAACAATCGAATGCTTAAATTTTAAATCTATTTACTGGCTAAAATGAAACACAATTATTTACAAACCGAATCTGCCGGGATAAAATACATGCTTGTTGATTTTTCGAAAACCGATCATTCAACCTTTTTGGACTGCTCGAATGTTTTTTTTAATAGCGATTTGCTGATTTAATACCATATACATAGTTCAAATTATTTTAATTAACATCATTCAAACATCTGTATTCTTTTGTACGCAGTGTCCAAGTACATTTTGAATACATTTCGAGACCTAAATTATCGCAATAATGGCAAATTTAGATAAGAAAATCAGCATGCCAGAGCTTTCGGCGGCCAATCAGCAGACACCAGTAGGAGCTGGACGTTGGTTTGATTGGATAAGAAGATGGATTGGGCGCAAGAATTACAGAAAAGAGTGTGGGGACAACAATAATAGATACGTGGCAGACGCTCCCGAGATGGATGAAATGAAAGAATCCAGAGATCCTTCAATAGCCCAGAATAACATAACAAGCATAGCCCAGAAAAACTTGTGTACAGGTAATTTCGCTAATCTTACACAAAATAAAGCAAATCATAAAAATCTGCAAGACGTTCATTATTGGCGTATACGATTACTGGATCTTCAAAGAATATTGACATTTTTTAAATAGATTGGGTGTTAGTCGAACCCAAAATACGCCCCCCATCTCCGGACCATAGTCAACAGTACGTTGTAGTGCACGGTAATTACGAAAGAATGAAGAGAAAACTGAACATCCAACGAGCAAACGTTGGATGGAATAGTATTTTACAAGACCGAAAATCAGAGCCAGATCGGGAAACTAAATGTCCCGATTTGGGAAAGATAACAATAGGTAAATCGCGATAATTTGTTCTCAAATTCTATAAATTGTACAGCAATGAAGAACTGTAAATAATTATAATACGACAATTCAAAATACATTTCAAACGTTGTATAACATTAAATAATTTATCTTGATATTAAAATATAAATGTCCTCGTAGACACTAGCATAGCGACGATACAAAATCAACAAGTGAAACACGACAGCGTTGATGAAGAGTTAAATAATGATAGGGAAAAAGAGATAAGAACTTTGACCGACCTATGTAATCAAAATTCAATTGGTATAAATTAGATTCAGGCGATTTAATGCGTTTAACATACGTAAATAATAATTTTCAAACAATAATGATTTTTAGATAACAAGTTGAAGGAAGAAGAAAACATTCTTATGAAAAATGAACTGTGTGAACTAAGAGACAATGTTCACCTAATGGAACAGAAACTTAAAAATATAGACGGTATGGTATTATATAATAATATTACATAATTGATACATTAATACGAAACCTCGTAAAGTAAACACTAAAAACCCAGTAATACATTGTTGCAAATTCTCACTCAGATACACTGTCAACCCAAAATTTGAAAGTAAACAACACTTTGAAGAAATTACATGTTTACACGGAAAAGGTTGCTATATGTTCGGCGAACAGAAATAGTAATATAATATTCTAACTGTAATTTCAATCGAAATTAAATATACAATACTTAATTTTAAATGTCACTTGTAGTTGAAACAGAAAATATGTACGAAAATATGAATAACCGAATAAAGAAACTTGTATTGATTGTGGACTCGTTAATTTCCGAAAGAAATAAATTTATTAATTTGATTGGAGATATGACAAGACAAATTAACAGTAATGTTATTAACTGATTTAATTTATTTTTTTAAATATGAATCAACCAAATTTAAACAGAAGAATCACTCATTATTAGGTAATAAACGGAAACATACTGTGTACAAAAAATATTTCAATAAAGGAAAGGGTTATATCAAGAAGGATTTGGTAGACGTCAAGAAACATTTATATTCTTTAGAAAGTAATTTATCGTATAAAATGTTTATATAATTATTAACTGAAATATTTATTTATGTAATTCACTAACGCGTATATTGTTTATATAGTGCAAGTAGATACAGCTAATAAAGTCGTCGCGAACAACATGAAGACCCAGAACATCGATCGTCTTAAATATGACAAGTTAAAAACGAGAATGTCAATGATTGAGAGTAAGATTAGACAATCTGTATTATTTATAGTAAATAATTGTGTTAATTACATTAGAAATTTAATTGTAGAAGCAGAGGTGAACAATCAGATTTTGATAAATCAGATCAGAGCAGAACAAATTCAGCAGAATAGAATAATGTCTAGTGCTTGTTTAAGAGGTGGTGCGAACGATTCAATGAGAAATGTTCATAACAAAGCAAACGGTCAAAAAATATATTCCCCTAGTCCGGTGCCACCGACAATTCCTATGCCACCACAAGCACCTCCATTACCAATTACTGTAGATTCAGAGTTACCTGTAGTAGATTCGGAGTCACCAGTTGTTCTTCCAGCACCACCAGCCCATCCATTACCAGTTATCGTTGCAGAGATACCTGTAGTAGATTCGGAGTCCATGATGGTTCCTCAGGTACCATCAGCCCCTCTATTACCTGTAACCGTTGCAGAGTTACTTCTAGTAGATTCGAAGTCACCGGTTATTCTTCCAGCACAACCAGCCCAACCATTACCAGTTAACGTTTCAGAGTTACCTGTAGTAGATTCGGTGTTATCGGTTGTTTCTCCAGCACCATCAACCCCTCTATTACCTGTAACCGTTGCAGAGTTACAACTAGTAGATTCGGAGTCACCGGTTGTTCCTCCATCACCACCAGCCCCTCTATTATCAGTAATCGTTGCAGAGTCACCTGTATTAGATTCAGAGTTACCGGTTGCTCCTCAGGCACCACTAGAACGTCCGTTAGGCATAATTGACCCGGAGTTTCCTATAGTGCATCTAGAACCACAAGCACCTTCAACAGAATCACCTCTAGAGCCTCCTGTAGAAATTCCACTATTATCAATAGATGTGGTGCCATCTGTTGTGCCACCAGCAGTAATTGCAGTTCTTCCATTAACTTTAGTAGTTCCGGAGTTGCCTGCGGTGCATAACTCTCTATAGAATAATAAATTCTAATCATTAATTCCCCTCCTACCATCAAATATAGGCACTTCCTATTTTATATACACAGCCTCTTTGGCTCTAAACAGATCATCTTGTGTGAGTGAAGTCCTATGGTGAAATAGTACGAGAGGACACGAATTTAAATGTCATATTATTTTTATTTTGCATGTACAATAGTTCTAAATTAATTTATAATACATATCACTTAAGATTGATACTAATCAATTGCACCCACGATATTTTCTTAAAAATAAGCATTGCCTATTATTTTAAATGTTCTGTTTTAAAATAAAAAATAGTAATTCACAGCGGTTTTTATGAAATTAATAAGAAAACCAGAAGTTAGAACAAGCGTATTCAGTATGTGTAGAGGGCATAATGACGATATATTTAATGATTTTGTGCTTCCAAAACTTGAGTTCTGCTAATT
Source organism: Periphyllus acericola (assembly GCA_949715065.1). Classification (NCBI taxonomy): domain Eukaryota; kingdom Metazoa; phylum Arthropoda; class Insecta; order Hemiptera; family Aphididae; genus Periphyllus; species Periphyllus acericola. The sequence goes on from OX454269.1 coordinate 13,576,153, forward strand.
TATTTTGAGAATAATATCATCCAATGTACAATTATTATATACTTACATGATAGAAAATATCTCGTGAATCAAAACGTGCCATCTTTTTTTTACTCGACACCAGAGGAATAAAATTTATGTGTTCCACCGATTTTATGAGGAGTAACTAAGAAAAATGGTCGTGAAATGTATTTGTTGTGATATCTGAATTGATTATTAATATTTATAAACTTTTGATCAATGAACTAGTAAATAACTAAATCCAAATTTATTTTACAAGACTTGTTTAACATAACTACCCTCTTTATACAGTTTGTATACAATTCCAGGGGTTGATGTGATAAAGCCTATGTTCTTCCCGGAAACTTTGGCAACTCGAGAATTATGTAGGCCATTTCATTACCATATCATCTTTTGGAAAATTACAGTAGATGGAGGTCGTATGATATGTTGAACAAGTTTTTTAAAATACATTTTATTGTAAATTAGTGTATTGATTTATCATGTTCATTAAATTACAATAAATACATTTCACTACCATTTTTTTTGTAGACGAGGCCTCATAAATATCTAATCACATATCTTTTTTAATTTTTGTGACATCAAGAGCTAAAACCATGTATTGATTTGATTTGTAGGACAATATTGCACGCTTATATCATTCGAGTATATAATCATACATTTCAGACATCATTTAAACTATAAATTATAGATATAACTCGGATTTTGAAAACGCAAAGTGTTTTAAAATATTTCCTCAGCATCTCACTGAATATGCTTGTACAATGTTTCTCATTAATTTCAGAATAACCCTGTATTTAACTCATATTTATAAGACCGGTATTTAAAATATAAACTTTATTTTTGAAAATAATATCTTGGGCGCGACTGATTATCATCAATTTTTCTTGATATGTAGTATATATTATTATATATGTAGATATGTTATTATTGATTATATATAACTATAAGTTATATATAATCAATGGTACCAGCAATTCCGTTAGAAATTTGTTTTTTTTTTAAAATCACTGATATAGATACAATGGTTGCGCGACGGCCTATTATGGGCTGCAGTGAAACACGTCCGGAAATGTTCTTATCGAATGCGACAAGAACTTGTCTGCTTCCTGCAAGATATCCTTATTCCTTGTGGATTCTATTCGTACTAAATCACATGGTTACTAACCTTATGCCATAAACTAATATATACCAAGATAAGCGGCCATATTTTATTTCGTGGTTCGTGCTCATGCCTACTTCTCTATCTCAATTAATAGTGCGCTGTGCTTTTGAAGGAGCAGGAAGTATGCAGGTTTTTGTCTAATTCGAAAAGAACCTTTAAAACTGTTTGCTCTAGTACAATTGTACCATATATTTATACGTATAGATGGAACATTCGTCCCGAGGACAACGAGCGCTCGAGGACAGTTGTTGAGAGCGTTCCGAATTTTTTAAACGACCAGGTTACCGATCACTCCCGATATTCGGTTCGACCTCCACTCACTGTCATACTGAATGTTCCGTCTACACGTATAAGTCTATAGTATCTATAGTATCTATAGCCGCATTAATAACATATCATTCAACAAAATAATGAATGATATTAAAACGAACGATTTTATTAATATTGTACGAATCTAACTTAAGTATAAAAATTGTGAACTATATAAATTTGTACTTGAAAATATACAAAACCAAAATTATTTCGTCGTTTTATTTTTAAACATAAATGACAAAAATACTTGTACGAGTTGAAAAATCCTCGAGTTTTAGCAGAGTCTGTGAGTTAAATATCTTTAAAAACTATTTATAACGTAGTAGTTCCTGAACTTTAAACTTAACAATTGCAATAACAACGTAAATGCAGAACATTTTTGCAAGTTTTTGGGAGGGAAAAAATTTACCAATACTACTTCTATAGTCTTTGACATAACCTGTATGTATGTATTTCAGAAAGCACGCTGTACGCATGTAATATAGATTTTTTTTGAGTTATTAAAAATGTTCGCCTTAGATTTTAAGGTCTGTAGTATCATTATAGGTATTATAAATAATTGCGATTTCCAAAAATTGTCGGTTTGTTACAGTTAGTTTGTAGTCATTTTTTTAATACTTTTTTTGCAACCCTTTCTACAGAACGATTTCAATGTGGAATTACAAAACCGACTTCTAAACGTGAAAAAACATTTAAACAAGAAATGCCAGTAGTAAAATTACTTTTGTTTCATTAGATAAGTAAATACATTTTGTTTAGTTTGTTTTCAATTATATTTATATCTCATGAATGTATAAAATATTAATTATTGTATTGGGATATAATTAAATAAAAATTATACATTTTTTCACTGGCTTCTTTGTTACATTTATTAATGATTTTGACTAATTATTATAAAGCATATTATGATGATTTTTAGTGGCATAGTAAGAAGCTATAATATATTTATTATAATTTATAAATAACAAGAATTGTTTATGAATGTTACATGCATTTGATTTTATGTGAAAATGTATTACAACTAAAGAGTATAAAAGGACGTACATAGTTTATCAATACACTTAATTATCATAAAACTATAACTTTTTCCAATTTACTTTAAAAAATTAATTTCTAAATATTGATTTAATTCATTTTCTGTATACGAAAAATGAAAGTTGTCCTATCAATTCACCGAAAAAAGTATCGTCAGCGTAGTAGTGTAGTATAATTTTCGGTGGTATAATGGTTTTTCTTCATTAAGTAAATTTATAATTATTATTTGTTTTTAAATATCTTAAAACTTCATTAATGTATAAAATATTAATTACTGTTTCTAATAATTAAAAAAAAACCTTGCATTTTTTCACCGTATTATGAGAATAAAATACAGTATATCTTGATTATTTTTAGAGGCGTAGTAAAAAACCATCTTCTATAATTTATTATTAATAACAAGAACCACTTATGAAAGTTTCATCGTTATATGCAACACTGTATAACGACTAAGAAGTATAAGAGGACGAACATAGTTAGAATGCAAAAATTACAATATATTTAATTATTATAAAATAATAACTTTTTTCCGATTGACATTAGAATATTAATTTCTAAATATTGATTTGATTCATTTTCTGTAGCCGAAAAATGATACTTTTATTGTAAAACCACCAACATACGTATCGTCAGCGTAATAGGTAGAGTCACTTTCCAACTATAGTCAGTACATTCCGGGTACCATGCTAAAGCCATTCGAATGTCTATTGTGCTGTTTGTTACTTTATAATTAGTCTGTAAATAAAATCATAAATATTTATTATACGTAGATTATACCAGAGTGATGTACTTAAGGAGGAACCCCCTTCTTATGGCAAAAAAAAAAGAGTGATATTATATCTTTAATCATTTTATACTATTAACTGTTATGTGTTTAATTCACTATAAAATTAATGATCGTCCAAATAATAACTTATAATTGAAATGCTATTTTACTGAAATTGTTAGGCAAAATGTATAAAAATATACTTATTTATAGCAATATGTGATGTTCAGGTATACGCAGTTAGACAGACTATACTCCATAATCTATACGACTATACGTCCTATATACATCAAGACGTCGACTATCTTTATTCCGATATCAATCAGAATTTTATTTTATACCATGATAACATGATTTATTGTTTTGTATATGTGTTAAAATTACAAAATGTTTCGAGTAATGTTCAAGCAATACATAGTGTATAAAATACTTTAGTATTACAAGTATAGTAAACAACAGTTTGACAATTTAGATAAGTTTAGTTTTTAAGTTATGATCCACTTAATATAAAAACATTTTATTTATATTACTTTTAATTTCATTAAGTAAAAATTACCTGCATTTTTATTTTTTAACATAATGTTCATATGTCAATGCCCAATGTTATTAATTGTTATTTGCTTAGTTCTAAATTTTATGTTGGAATTTCTGGCGATTTTTGGTTGAAAGTTAAATCATTGGAAATGTTGGAGCTCTTAAGGTATATTAAGTGTTGATGTAATTACATTTTCATTTTTTATGTAATGAGTCGATCTATAATTGTCAATAGAAAATTAAAAAATAATTACATTTTCTAATATAAAGTTTTATCCCGATATCTTTCAAATTTTTAATTAAAAATTGTTAAAATATTGGGAAAAGAGGAACTTATAAAACAGTTATTTTCGAGAGTATTATTTTATTTACCCCCTCCCACCTCTACCAACATATTCTTACTTAATCAATCGGACATTTGAACCGAGGTGTTACTGAGGCGATCACTCTTGACCATATTTGGTTCTTCTCCTTTAATATTTTGCAAATATCTGAAATTGTCCAAGATTGAAAATACTCACAGTTAAAACCTTCTGGATTACAACGATGAAACGTTGTTATAACCTAAATAAAAATTCAAACACCACCAATTATAAAAAAACTAATAAAAAAAATTCTTCAAATTGTTTTAATAATACTCGTTTTTATATTGTTAATCAATTCCCTCGAATTTATTTGAAAATCTGCATTCATGAATTGTGTTTCTTTGTATTGGTTAATTGTATAATTTCCTGTAAGGTTTGAAATATAGATCAAATTGTGGAAACGTAATGTGTATGTTAACAGTGGATTAAACTAAAACAAACAGTATTTTAAAATAATTTTTAATAATATCTATCCGTTCCTAAAAATGTTATCAACCAATAATTGGATTTAAGACTGAATATTTTATATAAGTGTGGTTTTGATGTTCTTACTCCTCTACTGAAATTAAAAAAAAAGTATTTTATGTTCACTTTTCAAACATTTGACAATTATTAGTTTTTGTTTGGATAGGTTAAAGTAACTGAATCAAATTTTCGGTCATTATTTGTAATTTAAAAGTGTTTGAATTGCATATATTCATATATTGCATTATACTATACCCTCCTAAAACAATCACTCCAGAAATCTATTGGTTTCCGAACCTGGATAAAAGACATAATAATCACATGCTACATTAAGTTCTAGGTTTTTGGTTTTAGTCAAGTTATAACTGCATAAACTTTGAAAACGATTTACAGTAAAGGAGAAAATATAAATATGAATATGCATATAATAGCGAGTAGCTACACGAACCTATTTATGACCGAGTGTAATATAATTATTAAAATAATTTTAAATCGATTCAAATGTGAAACCTTTTGGAAGCAACTTTAATACATTTATGAATAGTCACCGCAAATTTGGTTTATGTAAGTCGTAAGAAATGTGAATGGAGCAACTCACGTATATCAATATTTAAAAACTCCAATTTCACATAACGCCACCGCGGCCGCGCCGTGGAGAGAGTATAATATTATAATAATGTACATTAAAATGAGTTTAAAATAAGTATTGCAGCGTTGTACTCATAGATTTTTTTTTCAATTTATTTTCCATCCGTTTTAAATTATACTCGATATATATTCTATAATTTTATAATCTCGAGCATTATACCTATTTTAAGTACGTAGGATTGTTAATATATAATAGCAAAGACTGTTGACCATTTTTTACGTCTATACCAAGGATGTCCATTCACATGCGGCCTATGGTATATTTCAATGTGGCCCTTACTGAAATTTAAAAACCATCCATCAATTATATATATTTTGAGAAAAAAATTAATTTAAAAGTATAAAACAATAAAAAATTTAAAATAAAATAAATTTTAAATAAAATGAATATTTTTATACTCACTAATTGATATGGTTAAATTACAAATAAAATGTATTATTGTATGTGACCCACGACAATTTATACTTGCATAATGTGGCCCAGTTTTCTAAAAAGTTGGACACCCTTTGTTAGAGTATAATATAATGACTATGTAAAAAGTTCTTGAGTACTTACTTTTGATCGGTCAGAGATTATAACGTTAGAGTGTTAAACGGTTGTAATGTTATTATTTGGCTTTTGTTTTTCAGACAATTTTCACGTAATATTAATGTGTGTCAAACCTTCTGATCTGAAATTGTTGGGATCGAGAAACAACAAGATATTATTTTTTTCGTGTTTATCGACAGTTAAGTACATATTTGACCGGAAGCTTCTATCGTCTTATATACTCATGCTCCATCGTTCAGTATCATGTTTTGAAAATGATGGTACATTGATTATATTTTATATATTATCGTTTTCCGGAATCGATAATATAAACCATAGGTGGGCAACTGGCGGCCCGCGAACCTTTTTTATCTGGCCCGCGCTACATTTTCAAATTACACCAACAAATTTTAAAGTTAATCGTCTATACTCTATAGTCAATATTCACACTATAAACAAAATAAATGCAGATTTTGAATGACTTTTTTTTTCTTTGCTTTCTATGGCCCGCTAGATTTTAATTTTCTAAAAATTGGCCCTCAAGTAACTTTCAGTTGCCCACCTCTGATATAAACAATACTTTTCCTTTTAATTAATGTGTTTTATATTTATATTTAGTATTTATTTTTCTAATATTTTTATATAACATATTTTAATATTATATTGTAAATCTATAGCAACGTGGATTTATTTTTAGTCGCTTATAAACGATTGGAATTCATTTGCCATTATCGACTAACAATCGTTGATACCTGCATCGCATATTCTTCTAGACATCTTTACAGCCGTAAAAAGCTCAATTTTGTTTTTCGTGAATACTGATTTGTCAAGTTTTCTGAAATACATTCTATATTTACCTAGTTAAAAACTTTTATCGATATGATCAGCAACCTGAACAAGACCGACCTGGAAGCTGATGAGATAGAGTCCATCGGGACCGCGTTTGCCACTAGTTACTTCGATGCGCTTATGGGCAAGCCGAATGCATCGGCTTTGCGTCAATTTTACAATAATATGTCGAAGTACGTATTTGTACAGCCTGGACGTCCAGATTACGAGATGGAGAGCCTTTTTCTTATCGGACGGTTCTTGAAGCGGATGGAATATAGCAAATGTACAGTGACAATTCGATCGGTGGCCACCACGAGGAGAGCGCACCCGACGGAATTCAAGGTTTCGTTGGTTTGCGAGCTGTCGCGGCCCGGAGATAATGTCCCGCGGACATTCAATCAGTCGTTCGTTGTGAAGCGCGTTCCCTGGACCACGGCTCAGTTCCAGATCGCCGTGACGGAGTTCAAGTTTGACGACGATACCGTTGACTTTTCGATTCCCATAGCGGTCATCGACAAGCCTAAAGGGTCACGAGCAATAAGAACCAACACCAGTAATAAGCTCGTCAATCCTATGATAGTTTCCGGCAAGAAAACCGTTGGAAATCCTAAAGTAGATCGTGTTAGTAAGTTGAACAATCACAGCAAGAAACCGACGACCAGATCGATTCCTGCTGGTTCAGGATTTCTCAATGGAAAAGTCCTCGGCCAAATAAGTCCTCGACGTACTGAAAAAAAATTCAACTGTGGTACAGCAATGGTGTTCGAGAAAAGCGTCGCGGAAAAACCGATTATTACGATGGCGCAACCCGTCGCGAATAATACGTTAAGAGGTTATATGCGTTACGGTTTAAACCGCAAAAAATGTATTGAAAACCGTACAAATGTGTAACACGTAAATATTGTTTATATTCTAGACGAGTCCAAGAAGCCTAAAATGCAAATGACGGTCAATAAGGCGGTCATTGACAAGGGCCGAAAAGATATAAACAACGTACAACGGGCAATGACAGTACGACCCGCTAACAGAGATAGGACAACATTTGTTTCTTCCAACCGTTATGGCTCTTTAGCGGTGGTGGACGAAAATGTTTCCTCAGACGTCCAAGAGACTCGTTCTGTACACCGTAAGGACATTGGCATATTGATTTAATACAGCTATAACAACACATATAGAAATAGTCACTTTTTTTTTTTTTCAATATTTTATTTTAATAAGAAAAATATGTACAATCTGTATTATATTATACAATAAGTAATACGGTTAATATTTACAAAACTGGACGGCTTGATAGAAGGGGGTGTCCAAACAACACTACTTCAATTCTAGACTTTTAATTGGAAATGTACGGACTGTTATTTTTTTGATGGTTGAGGAGGTCAATAGTCACTTATAAATGTAAAAGCTCTGTTCAAACCGAAAACTGATTCTACTACTATATCCAAACGGATATAATAGAACACCGATTTGTTCATTAATTTATTAACTTATTGAAATTTGCAAACAGACAAATTATACGGCTACAATATTTATTTTTTGAATTCCAGACCGTTCGATTGATTTACTTGTGCCGACGGCTGCGAGTCAAGACACTCCAAATGAAGCCAACAGTAGATCGAAGAAATCGAGGAAGAATCGAAAAAAAAACGGCTGCAAACGTAGCAACGGTGGCGTCGCACCCAAAGCTTTCAACGAAGTCGTGGTGTCGGAACCTCATTATTCATACATTCGTTATCTAGGACAGAGTTGGACGTTTATCAAAGAATTCGTCTACCCGATATTCTTCGATTAGACGTCCACCTGAAATTGTAACGCCAGGGGGTGGTCTAGTCCGGAATAACGAATTTTTTTTCCGGAGAGTAATCAATACTCACCAGGGCCAATTTTTTTTTGTTTACTTATAAATAAATATTCTACACTTAGATATTGTTAAATACTTATTATTTTCAAAGCACTGACAAGACTCGAATGCTTAGCTGTAAGCAAATAGTTTTATTTCAAAATTACATTACAGTATTTTTACACAGTAAGTTTTATTAATCATGGATAATGGTAAATCGATAATCAACAACGAACAAGTACATGCGAGGTTTTTATGATCTATATTCTATAACTGTAAATGTACTGCTACAAAAATTATGTGGCTTACGACAATTTCTACTCACATAGTGTGACCCGTCCTTCCAAAAGGTTGGACTTGTTATTTTAAATTATTGTAATATATATTTCAATTTTATGAATCTTTTTTTATAGTTTATTTAATATTTTTATAGGCAATTGTATTTTATGGTAACCGATATTGTTTATCAATTATACTTATACCATCATTTTTAGATATAATTTTAATAATTTTAAAATGCTCACAAACTTGTATTGTTTTTATTTATAAAATATATTGTTTCAAGATAAACATATTACTATCACATGAAATCTGAAAAAAAAATTCGGTATATTGTATGCGAATTCAAATAACATACTATTGGCAATTACATTTCGTATTATTTTACTATGAGAAAATTTAAGTTTAATAATATATTATACAGCTTCTTCACATACAAACACCATTGTCTTTCCCCTCTTAACAGTCTAATACGAAAATACAATTATTACTATTTATTTATATTCAAGATTTCAAGGTTTTTGTAAGTTCATGATATGTGTCGTGTGTACATATGAATTAAAATATGTATACAATACATAGTTTTGGTGCAATATTTACGTGGTTACCACAAAATGCAATTTTTTTAATATTCTTATTATGTGCTGTTTTTTCATCGTAATAACAATATTATACACGCAATATTATAGAGGAATACTATAGAGTTACTTAAAAATACGTAAAACGATAAAAAGGACATGAAACGTCATAGTGATGCAACAAATACAAATGCAAAACTGAACCGTGAAATAAAAGAAATGATTCGAATTTAATATTACGGATATGAGTCCTTATAAACATAAAGTACCTACGCAATATACTATGTATGTGTTTCGAGGATTGATATTTTTTTTTTTTATTAACACGCTTTCAATTTAATATATCCATATCTGTTGCAGATACGAAGTCATCATACGATGTTCTTAGATTACATGGAAGATAAATTGACATTCAATATTTTTCACGTGAATCAAAATTGCATAAGGCACTGCTTATTGCGTTATTTGAGTGTGCTCGATCCCATTTCGTCGACCCACTTTGTATCCACCATCAATAAGTTCTACACAATAAACGAGCATAAAACGTCACCGAAGTACGCTATAGTCGGCCGGGCGATGGGCGTTTCATGCTGTTCGAGTCCCCGCGTGTAGATGGGGGCGTCAGTATTACGACGACGATCTTATCGTCAAACATTATTTTTGTTTTTAGCCCTAATGTTTCCCATAATCTACAGAAGACAACGTATGTGCACGTATCGTTTCAAAACCATTATACACCTGGTATATCAGTACTTAAGTAATAGCTTCGGTTTTCGCGTATTATATTTTCATACTTTTGATACTTTTGATTCCACACGATCAACCAAGCGAAACGATAGCCGAAAGACCGAAAAATATATTTTTTATGTTCAATCGTACCCGAAAAGGAACGAGATAATTTTTGTTTTACATACTTTGATGTAAACACATTCTTGTTATAAACTGATATTTCTGTGAAAGCTTGTGATTTAAATTTGTTATTATTCCAGAAATCCTTGCAATACTATGTATATTATACAAAACACGAATATCTATAGTTCACAGTAGCTGCTATCAACCCTTGCAGTACATTTGATAAAAATATTTATACCGAATGTTCTCTAATTGACACCGTAAAAACTGAAAAATGTTTCTGATTACCCAAGTACAACATTTAAATGTTTAACCGTGAACTGACATTTCTAATATGAAATTGATATACATTTAATTTCTCTAAGAATTTGGATAAGCATTTTTATGCGATCCAAATTTGTACTTATGTCAAATCATATAAATTATTAGCACTCTTAGCAAAACATTATATTTACTGTTTATTATTATTATTTAGTAGTGGGAATAAAGATGAAAAACGTAATATACTCATAATTCATTTAAAATATCTAATATGTATTTATATTTTTAATTTGTAACCCTCATTTATAATTCTTATACGAGATGGATATTGAACACAGCGCATTTATTGATTTATTCAATTAGGAATAGAAGTCAAATATAGCATTCAAGTTTTTGTTTATTATCGCTTTTCAGCCTCCGTTTGACGCGACGAAAACAGGCCAAATTAAAAAATGATCGCTGAGAAAGTATCGACAAACATCGTCGCCGTTGGCCAAGTCCTCCAATTACGCGCGGTTGAAATATGATTATTTCCGTGGAAAAAAAAATACGTTTAAATTTTTCGCGACGTTATAAATTATCTTTTATAACTATTATAATTGCGCTTTGTGTGTACGATACGACGGAGACCAATATTGTGATAGCCGTGCGACGGTGAAGCACAAATACGATTGCTGTATGAAAAAATAATACGACCGGTCGAAAACGGAATATATTATTTATTCGGCTGCACGGCGCGGCTCCGTCTGCGATCGCGAGTGCAAAGTTTTAGAGAAAACAAACTTCGTGAAATAACATATACATAATAAAAAACACGAAAAACAAAATCCGAGCTACATACTTAGTTATACCAAGTACTAATGTCGTATTGTATATTCGTATGGCATTTTTATAACATGAAAATATGTTAGGTGAGCAACAAGAAATGATTAAGTGTGCACCAACTTCATTACGGTATCTCATACTTATATGAATTTTTTAATTTTATATATTTTTTTAATTTTGTTATAAATCTACAGCGGTTACCAAACTATTTACACAGCGGTGCCATTTTTTGGACCAATGCCAGAGCATCGGTTCCCCGCAGTGAACACCGCAAGGAGCTTGCGGTATGCGTAATAAAATGCACTCTATAGTTCATATTCTAACACTAGTTTTATTTTCATGCGTGGGCCACGGCCGTGGTGCCGTTCGAATGGGTTGGGCACCGCGATTCACGGTTTGGTAACCACTGTTGTTTTGAGTAATATAGAATAACAACAGTCGTATTGTTTGACCGGGATAGTTGCTGGCCGGACAAATAAATCATCAGGAACCCCCATTTCCTCACTAATGTTGCTTGCTTACGAGATTAAATTGGAAAACCTATGCATTTTGTTGTCATCTGCAACCGGCATAATCAAACATTGTGGATTCGTCAGTCTATAATTTACGGATAGCATTTTTATTATTTTCAAATCGCCGTCTCGTCGCAGTAAAATCTCGTCGTTGTACATTACGTCCAGTGAACCAAAATCGAAGAGCGCAGAAATGAACACTCTCAACCAATTCGAAAATAACGTTCAAGGGGCGTTCGAGCAACTGACGGATATGTATAAAGAGGACCGATCCAGGACGGAAGACACCGACGTGATTTCGGTCGTGGAATCGATCCTGCGATTAGTTTTCTTCCTGATCGTCGAAACGTTCTGTTTGGCATGCACTCTGGTGCCGCTATTGCAGTTCGCGGTCATGTTCATGTGCTTCGTGGTCAATAGCCTGTGTGACATAATGAATTCGAAATGCCTCTTCAAAGCGAGTGTAAAACTGCTGACTTTCGTACTGGAAACGTCCGTAATAGTAGTGTTGATGTTGTTTTGCGTAAAATACTCGTTCGGCACGATGTTCGATTTCATCGGTAAGACCTTGGGCAATGTCGTGGGCATTTTAAAACTTTTTGGACTTCCCGGCTGACAATTTCAATGCGCATAAATTAACACTGCAGGTAAGATGTTTTTATATTGTATGATGTAAAGTTAAAAAAAAAAAAACAATTTTTTATACTAAACACTCTTAAATAATAACAATTGACTATATAAATAATGTATTAATTAATCAAATTTTAAAAAACCTTTTAAAACATGTTTTGCAAAATTGATATTGTTGTATAAGTTAATTTTCGAAGTTTTCATTTGCACAAATGTATGCGATTTGTCCAGCGGGGTTACTTCGGGATGTTTAGGGCTAGATTCCCTGAAGTCTCGGAACCTTATTTTACTAATATTTTGTGCAATACTCTTTACAGGTATTATTTTTGTTTTGTGTACGTCGCCTTTAACGTAAATGTTTGCTACAGTGTGGAGAAAACGGATCGCTTTGGTGAAATATTTAGAAAATCATTGTTTGTGCCCATGCAGTAAGTAGGCGAAACAGGTGGTGAGTTATTTAACGAAAATCATATTCATAGTTTACAATCAAATTTATCTACTGCGTGTTTAAAAAAATAGCTTTTATACAGGATTTTCATGAACATTTAGATATGGTGTCCACCAATCGTCTACTCTGGATGCAGATTATGATCATGTATCCTGATCCCAAGCCAAGTACCTAATTACACGACTGGACTCATCGTTGTTGCTGCGGCATTAAAAGGACGCCACACCCGTATGCCGTTATCACCGTCTACAAACGTACATGCGTATTTAGCAGTTCTAATTTAACTGTTGTTAGTTTTAATATTAGAGTAAACTGACCTACTGTCGAACTAACGGAGGGACTCTATCGGTGTCGTCTCGTAGATTTTACAGTAATTTAATGTTCAAGCAAGTTAAGAGCTTGTTTAAATTTCAAAATGTTACTTAACCATAACTCGCTTTGAATTTAAAATATTGTAAAAAACCTAAGAGACGACACAAATAATGTTCTTCTCATTAAGTTCGATAATATGTGATTTTACTCTGATAGCTAACTACACAAAATTGAGTCTACCGAAAGCACATTTGTTGCGTTTGTAGGACGGAGAAAACTCATGCGGGTGTGGCGTCCTGTTTGTGTGACGTCCTAACTCAGTTATTGGTCATCTTATCGCCCTTATGACTTTCTGGTGTAGGTCCGCAATACTTTGCAAAAGTGCACCACGGGTGTAACACTCCGTATAATGTGTGTCGCATGGTCGTGATCTAGTCCGTGGACCTTTAAATAAAAATATAATCATTTCCTTACGACACTTAGGCCAAAATAAATTTTGGCACAGGAGAAAAGCATTCAGTGTTGATTTATAGTAGAGGCATCGTTTTTTTTTTTTTTTTTTAAAGCAGAGAGAACAATTAATCCATGGTGTGGCGTTTTTATTTTTTCGATAGTTTATTTGATTGATTTAATGGATTTTACAATTGCCAACGTATAAATAACTTTGAATCAATTAATGTTGTTGAAAAAATAAAAACGCTACATCATGGATAATGTTCTACTCTTTAAGACAAGAAAATAATTGGACCCTCCATTATAAGTGTACACCGAATGTTTTTGACCCGTGGAAGCACGTCCTTTTAGTGTTGTAGACCATCGACTGCGAACTAGTAACTTCCCACCGCGACGGTTGCACGAACGGCACGTAGTAGCGCGAAAATATAGCTTATTAGTAGGGCTGTGAAGTTGATGACCTAAAAAACATTAAAAAATGACAAAAAAAATATATGCAAATATAACGTAAACATGACAAAAAACCTAACGTTCCAAAAAAAAATGCAAAATGCATCAACTTCCGAGCACTACTTATTAGCAATTCTACATCGATTTATGCGTTGAAACTTTAGAAAACGCATTTTTGTTTTTACGTCCCGATCAGATAATAACCGAACGACGACGGCTTGCACGGTAAGGCACAGCAACTATGTAAAGTGGATTAGGCCTACTGGGGAAACCACTATAAAAAAAACGCTCCGTGTGTGATACCTCATGATTTCAAATGAAACAACACGATACGTGTCTACGAATTGTTTATTGTTTAATGTTATCTAAGGTGGTGCGGAAACTTACACGCTACTGAATGATAATACGAAAAAGAGGCTTCTGGAACGTCCACATCGTACAGTAGTTAAATCACGCCCGTTGTCACTGCCGCGCGCCGTCTTACTTATTATACTTACTTACGTCCGACAAAAAGTGCAATGTGCGTATAGCCGGTGCACGTCGCACGCTCGAAAAAATAACATGTATATCGCTGTACGCGTACAGTTACTGGACCCGTCGAACGCGTAGAAAAGATATTTTCCGCGTGAACGCCAGTACGACGGGGCGGTAAATAAAACGATAATATCCGTTAACGTCGGAGCTGTATTCGTTGTATTATTATTTTATTATTTTTTTTTCATCCTAGGAGCGATTCCGCTGAATCACAATTTGCTTCGAATAATACGTGTTTACCGCTTTTGCCGGTCTTCATACGGTGGGCTGGGCTGCTGGGGCAGGGGTAGGGGAAACAAAAGCGGAAGAAAAAAACACTTATACATTATAAAACTTTTGCCTTTTTTTTTTTATACTAAAACATTATTCAGTATTTTTATTTTATTTCCACGGGCCCTTTTCGCGTACACGGACGTACTGTATACAATATATTTTATAAATCTTCATTATACGATTGCCGCCCGTTACATGAGTTGGGCGCGCGTGTTAATCTTCCCTCATCTTAACGTTGTGCACACAATTGTTTAAGAGGCCGTAAGAGGTGTTCACTGTTTGGTGCTTAAGTTTTCTTTATCAAGGAGGACGCCACTGCCGCACGCGTTGTCTCCGCCCTACGAACGCGTACATGGAACGCAGGAAATGTGTCCGTTTAGTAGTTCACGTGCCGTGGTTTGCCATTACAATTAGAATAAACCGACCGACTATCAAACATAAAGCGAAAACAATTACCTTGTACTCTGCCGGCAGCTTCTTTTCCGATATTATAATTTTTATGCGAGTAATGAGTTTTTTCGGAATCGTCATCACCAGGGCTCGTGAGTTCGTGCATTTGCATATCAATCTTGCTAAGTCGTATTTAATGCTAGGTGACATAGAAATCCATTTCGAGGTACTGTGGTTAAGTATGTGAAATTTTATGTTGCATATTTTTGCATATTTAGATGTTTTTTAACTATTTGGCATATTTATGCATTTCAAATATTTTATCCAAGTGGGATACTTAGAACGAGGAAGAAAAAGTGAAATATCTTACACGGTTGACGAAAATTACAAATTCAAACTACGCTGTACGACTTGAATTTTCACTCAGTAACTGTAAGTCTGTTTTTCTACCGACAGACCAAGGCGTAGTATGATATAAAACGGGTGACGAAAAAGTATGACACATTATATTTTCACCATATTATGTCATCAGTAGGCCTATCTAGTTTTAAATTTGTTTTTAACACTTTGGTTATATAACGACAATCGGTTGTTATGACCAAGACATATACTGACCATTAGCACGTCGTTAAAAATGTAGTTAACGTTCATTCTAAAAGAATAAAAATAAATATTGAGTATTTTTTTACCGATCAGATAAATGTGACGCCAGACGAAATTATGGTTGACACTTGTAGACGCTAAGGTATATTAACATACAACATAAATACGATTAGATGATATGAATAATTTTACCAAAAACTAAGAATTTATATAAATATAATTTAAACAAATTTTTTTAAAGTTTAAAATTATTTTAAGAGCATTAAATCGTATTTTTAAGGCGTTTTTCTCGTTTTTAGAGCATTTAAATCCGTTCCTTAATAATAACGATAAAAAATTCAACTTTATTCATCAAATAGAATATGAAGGTTAAACGTTATAGACTACAGTATGGTACCAATGTTGACATCAATGTTGTCGCTCGATCTCGGATAAGGTTTTTTGTATTTTTTTTCCTCGAAGGAATATATTTGTACGTAATATGCGCGCGGAACTTGGTCGCGACGACGACGATGGAATTCGATTATTTTATTTCGTTAAGACAAAATTTTTACGGCCGCGCTGCGATTCGTCGAGTTGAACACTTTCGAAGGCGATCCCGAGCCGTGATCTTTTCCTTCTTGTTTCACTAAAATAGAAAAAAGTGAAAGTTTTCGGCCGCGGGCTTAAAACCCGTTGTACCGCGCCAACGAAGCTATTGATGGTTCGGGTCTTACGGCGGTGTGTGCGTGTTATATATAATTTTTTTATTTCACTTTTTTCGTTTTTTTTTATCTTAAACATTTATCCGACGTGGAGTTATTTCACCGCGTTATTTCTATACGCGAGCACAGTTAAACGATCGGAAAATTCGTTTATAGACAGCACGCTGCGGTATATACTTCGTCTGCGAAAAGCCAAGCCAAATGCGAAATCCACTCGGAGAGTGTTGTACAAGATAAAATAAGTCACAAACTCTTTCTACGATTTCCTAAATAAATGTGTGCAAAAATGATAAAACTAATGGCGTTAAGCGTGCTGCAGCGAGTATAACCGACCACTGCAACACGATGTATTAAGTCCAAAAGCAAAACGCACCAGATGCACGTATCGATTTATTTCCGTACGCCCCCCCCATCCCCACCCCGAGAGGTTTAATGGTATATAATATTGTATAATCAATAGTGAACGTCGTACGGACGATAAACGAATTGAAACGTGTGTAAAATGTCACTGAAATGATAAAGGAAGGAAAGCAATGGGGTCTGGACGCTGAATTTCAGACGAGATGAAAACGATTACATCCAGGATGACTTTTTAACAACGCTCATCCCCTTTTTTGGCCGTAAAAATTCTTAAATTTGGATTTTTTTTTATGTTCAAGTTTCCTTATAATACCCAGGTTCACTATAACTTTATTTCATGCCAACTCAAGGTTGGCCTATTGCTATGCAAACTTAGTCTTTTCAAATGGAAACACCATTCTTCTATACGTAAAGTATTATTCAGCTAACTTTTCCGAAAAGTTAACTAAATCAATAGATGTACTTATGTAGTCAAAATAATGTAGTCGAAATTCAAACCCATACTTTTGGAATCATTCAAATTCAAAGTTCCGTTTGAAAAGTGTAAAATTTACGTTGTCTCGAATCAGTAGCAATGGCGATTACAACGTGTTTCCATTAAAAAAAAAAAGGTTTTACCTCCACAGGACACCCTTGAGATGGCATGAAATAAAAAGTTATGGAAAAAATGGGTTATTTGGTAACTTGAACATAAGAAAGAAAAAAAATACAAATGTAAGCAATTTTACGGCCAAATAAGGGAGGGACCGTGGTTAAAAAAAAACCCCCTGTATACGTCGAATATGCATAGCGTGTATAAATATTATAATGCCGTCGTCGGACTATAAAGAGTCTAGGACGAGGTATTATAAATCTACGGCAGGCAAAAGATAAGCGCCAACTCGTGCCGGTATATCGCGTGATTCCGATGTAAGGCGACGGGAACACATGGTAATTTAATATACGGGAGTGTGTGTTGGTGTCGTTTTATCGTTTCAAAACGAAATATTATACCCATCCAGGGTATGAGCCCTTAATTCAAAACGAAGAACGTGTGTTACCTAATAATAAATTTGACGTTCGTGGAGCGTAATATAATTATCATTGTAATAATCTCGGTGACTGTATTCTATTGATATGCCGATGACAAGATATATGATAATAATACCGTGCAACGATAACTAGGGTGCAATTCTGAACGACTTTTTCATAACATTAATGCATTAATCGGATAAAAGGTTGAAAAAATGACCTAAGAAAAATGCCGAAAAATGGCTAAAAAATTATTTTTAACATTCAAATGAAAACTTCTTTTATGATTTCAATTATCATAATGATAGTTGTTCTCATAATCTTCTTTTTACCCGGAAAATTATTTCCAAAAAATTAATATAAAATTTAGACCGGTACAATGGTTATATTTTTACTTCGTGTTTCATTATGGCACCGCAGGATAATCAAATTTTCTGAAAACATGTATTTCAAATATGTAAAATATAATGAAAATTCCTTTAACGGATAAAAGTATCATTAAAAATGTTAAAAAATGTTCTACAAACAAAAAATTGGTTGTAAAAATTTAAAATAAAGGTTCATTTTTTAATTCATTGACAATATAATACCAAGATCTGAGTGAGTATAATAGTGATTTTCAAAAATGATTTTGTTTTATGAGTATTATGTTAAGACCAACTTAATACTTTATCCTCGAAATCTTTTTTCACGTCTCCGGTAGAAACCGTATAGTATTATTTATACCACACAATAGTATACCATATTATTGTTTAATGCTATTATTTAAATAAATCGGTAACCACCGTTGTATTTTTATAATTTCTGTGAACGTGCCAATTACCGGGAATAATATCTAATACATTTTACAGGATATCGCAGGATCCATCACAAACATATACGTCGAAATATTCGAGGTTCTCGTGATACGCTACGTATATCACACTGTACTCTGATACTCATCGTAAAATTCTCACTTCACAAATGTAGAACATTAAGCTTAATCGTAAACGAGCTCACACGCGTCTACAAAATGTCCTCGGAAATACGCGATTCGTGTTTGTTGAGATCTGAAAAGTAAAAATGAAAAATGTATACTTAGAAAACACATTGACCATCGTTAGAGATAATTGCTACATAGATTTCCAAAATCCACTCACTTTAGCTTACACGGTGTTATCGCGTTAAGTTGTATGAGCGTTTATCACTCTAAGCATTTCAATTAGTTATGAACGAATGCTTAAAGCTTACCAAAGCAAATATCACGAAACGAAAAAAAAAAACTCATTTCTTGGTACTCGTAAGACCCACGCTGGTTTTACAGGCAAACATAATAATCGGTTTTAACGTCAAAACCATACAACTATGAGATGTTTCAACGATGTACTTTTGTCATAGTCATCGCCAACTCATCGAGAACGTAATAATAATATGGTGCAGTAAGATTGCTTTTTTTGTTTTTGTCCATTTCATTTTTTCGACATTCGCAATGTTCTTCTTCGAAAATGTACTAAATAAATTATTAAAAAATAATTCTCTCCTTCGGACGAAAGGAAATAAGTAGGTTTCCAATGCCTTTATCGCGAATTTAACGAGCACCCGTTCAGGTCAGTTATAAAATATGTGCATAATTCAATGGGAGTATAATATTCTGTCCAACGTTCAAATCTGGGATCTGCTCGCATTGCGTATACTTACGACGTAGTACGTCGTGAACACGCACCCACGCATAAATTGTTTCTTGATACATATAATACATTATCTAGGGTATTATGCGAATTTAAGGGTTGGCGCTCGCGCGCCTATAAAGTTGTCTGCCCGATTACGGTCGGCAAAGGCAAACTGATTAAAACAAACCGGGAATACGTGCATACACCCATAATAATATAAATAATAATAATTTTATTTTATTTTTATCTTATTTTATTTTAGAATATATACGGGCTGAGCCTTTTTGACAGTTAAAAATAAGAGCGACAGGTTAACAAATGAATTAATCATCAAAACAAAAAACAAAATACTACTAAGAACTTATGAAACAATTATAGCAAAATAAAAATTATCATACAAAAACAAACAGTTTCAATGCAGAATACAACAATAATAATAATATAACATCACCGGTGCGATACTCCGCGGGCAGAGGCCCTCTGGCCATCGAGGGAGAAACTTCCGAAACAATTAACATTCCAGAACGCGAGGCGGACGAACCCGACGACGACACCGCGATGTCCGTCACGATCCTCATCCCTCCCCCCCAAAAGGTCATCGCCACCCTCTTAGAGACCGGCAACTATGTACGCACGTCAAACAGAGCAGCTTATGCGCCGAAAAGGACGAGGCGTCCGTCCGATCCTGGACACGTGCCGCGGCGCTATACCTTTCGTCGTCCGACGTCGAACCACCGTTCGTCAACGAGTCGGGTCAAGCGAATCCGGCCGAGCCGCAAAACTGCGATTGTTGCCCCGTACGCCCTAGTCGCTCCTTGCCAGCGGGGACGTATCCTCCGTTCCACCATATGGCTGTTGCTATGGCTGTTTTTAACTCGTATCACGTGCGCGGCGATACATTTTTTATCAACATTATTACGGCCGTGACCGCAGTCATGATGTAATTAACACGTTCAAAATGTCGTACATTATTCGAGCGGGCTTGAAACGGAAACGAAGTAGTAATCGCGAAAGAAAAAAGATCGCGTTAACATTATAATGTTACGTGGTATCGAATCATTCGGTTTGAGGATAAAGTGTTAGGATACTGTTCGTAGTTAAAATCGTAAAACGCGTGGCGATAACGAATCCGCCCGTTTTCATAATACTATAGTACTTGTCCGTCGTTGTATTTATTTTTTTTTGGGTTTTTGTGTTTTTATTGTCAATTGTTGAGATAAATATATTTAAATAGGTTTCTATAAAATAAAGATAAAACAACTGGCAATGTCCAAGAAAATGTTACAACTACGATTAATATTTTAGTTTTAATAAAGTATAGTATCTTTTTTCAATAAATCACGATTAGTTGTTATATTTCATTACGGACTCTCAATACGCGTACATTTGAAATGTATATTATTTCGTCACACCTCGACACGAAATGTTGTACAGATATTGAGTTGAAACCGAAATGATTATCATCTCGGTGCGCTAGTGTTGTAGGTACTCACGGAGTGTGAGTGTTTGGAAATGCATCTCGACAAGAGCGTTTCGCGAAATCTGTAAGAATAGAGAGAAAAAAAACGAACAGAAGCGCCGGTCATATGTTTATGTAGGCCAACAGAGATTAGAACAGTCAACCGAATAAAATAAAATGTTAAAAATCATGCAGCGAGCACCTTTTACCCGTAAGACACAAATGACTTGTACACACAACATTAATAAAAATTTAGTTAACTTATCCGAAAAGAAATTATTAATTACACTGCATCATCATAATACAGGACATATATACGAGTACACTTCTATGGTGGACAAAAATAGGCCGAAAATAATTCCAACCATCGATATTCCGACCTATATAGCGCCACTACTTGCCCTTACTCCGATACTTATATTTTAAATATGTTACAGGTACGTGTCTATAATTGCAATGTGTAAATATATCAATATGAAGTGTACGTATGGTGATTTTAGGCCAATTGTTTTATCTTACATTACGTATTTATAGCACTGACAATTCATATGAAATATAAACGAAATTCATACTGTTTATATACATCTAACATGTATCGTAGGTCAAAAATATAATAACATATGTACGATAAGAGCAATTGTAATTAAAAATGTAATACATAGGCTTATACTATTGTCTATTGAACACATCTTAGAGTTCTTAGACAAAGAGACTACCTACTTCAATTTAAAGAAAAAATATTTCATCATTTCACGTTTTGTGAGTAATTTATTTATGAGAAATAATAAAATATCTTTAAAACGTACGTCCAATAATTGTTCATCTAGCGTTTTAGAATTACAATTAATATTATTGTTTTAACATTATTCATTAGATCGAAATAATCGGTGAAGACAAGAAAACGTGACATCCGCATGTGTTGTCTCCATATTACAAACGTACAACATAGCAAATTTAAGTTCTGTCTTCAGTTGTTCAAATGTTGAGTCGGAAGCTTTAATATCGGAGTAAACTGAGCTATCATCAAACATACAGGGAAGAACGTTATTTTTGTTCTGTTCGTCGGTTTGTTACGATATTTTAATTATTAGCGAGTTAAGAATATCTCAAATGATACAATTTAAAATACTCGGAAATCACTTAAAAACAAAACCGCGTCGTAAACAAACCGACCAACCAAACATGGCCAACGAGCTTCACTCTTATATTTGATAATAGGTCAGTTTACTCTATTTTAATTGTTATCGACGCAACATTTGAACTACTGAGTACTGGACGTAAATTTGCCATGTTGTACGTTTAACGGAAACGATACATACGGGTGTCACGTTATCTTAATCAACATAGATCCATGTTAAAACCAGTAATTTATATCGGAAGGTTTAGTGATTAGTCCAAATTATTTTCCCCGGGGACTTGCACCTGGTAACCGTCGCCACCTTGCTTTTTGTTTTCTTCGCCGTCGGTACAACATTTGTTCTTCTCAGCACCATCAGCTTCATTCTGGTCTACGCCCATTTCGACTTCTGTGCTTGAGGAATTGTATGGCACGAGCTCGAGAGCAAAACAGCCTTGGATCGGCTTCGCTAGTAGGTTCTCTAAGTTTTCTAGCATCGTACTGCTCTCATCAGCCGACAACCGGACGTCGGAAGGTGTTGACACAGCTTCATCGGCTGGAACATCCTGTTTGATAAGTGGCGTATTGCACACGTCATCATTCGGCATCTCGGCGTCTGAAGGTGTTGACGAAGCTTCAACGGCTAGAACATCTTCTATGACAAATGCCGTACTGTCCCCATCATCAGCCGGCATCACGTCGTCAGAGGTTTTCACGTCTTTCTTGTGCTCACATATTTCGGGCACTACCTCATCACTTATGGCCACATTATTCTCGTCCTGTAGCCCTGTGCCAGTCTCAAGTTTACCATTGTCTGCGTCATCCTTCTCGGACCATAACTTCATGAATTCTTGGCGGACCTTGATAGACTCTGTTAAAACGGCCTCCAGGTCTAGTAGCTCCTTCACCTGATCGGATTGAAATAAAAATATTTAATATCAACATTCATCAGTCATCATCGTCGAGCTCCACTTAAAAATCCAGTTTCGAGGCAGCGTTAATGTAATGAAGCCGCTCTATGTACATTGTACATATGATCAAGTTTTTCGTCCCCACTCTATGGTTGAAGGGTTCCCTCTGAGGGAGGGTCGGTTGTACACTAGTATCTTAAACCTACACTATAGCTTTTACATAGTTTTCCGTCGATTTGAAGCTTAATTTTTGCTGATTTTTTTCGGTATAAGTAGCATAAGTTAAGGAGAAGTATATTATGGATATTATTAAAATAATAAATACGTTATATTTTATTAATTTTCTATTTTATGACACTAAGTAAAGACATTTATTATACATTTAAGCATTTCGTTATAATCGATAATTAGGTAGAACCTACAGAAGATAAACAACAGAAGAGTATTATATTATTACTATACGGGAATGACTACATTTTACTATAGGTATACACGATATAATTTTTTGTCGAATTTTTTTATTCATAAAAATAAAAGAATAAACATAACTATAGCGAACAAAATTGAAATACTTATCATTTTTATTTACTTCTTCCTACTTGGTATAGGTGTACTAAAATACTATTTCTATCAAAATTTCGATCAATTTTCAAAACTGGTCGGTACCATGAGCTGGGTTTGTACTTGAGAGCCAATGCTCTCACTGCAGGTAAAGAATAATCCATCGTCTAATACTCTAATGTATGGACGCGTATCGGACAATAAAGAATATCAGTGGTGGGGGTGCATTTGTAAGTTTGGTGATCGTGCACTCGCGCATTACACTTTTTTAAGTCGTCACGTCTTTCTCGTGCTCACATATTTTTGGCACTACCTTATCACTTATGGACACATCATTCTCGTCCTGTAGCCCTGTGCCAGTCTCAAGTTCACCGTTGTCTGCGTCATCCTCCTCGGGCCAATATAACTTCATGAATTTTAGGTTGATCTCGGTAGACTCTGTTAAAACGACTTCCAGGTCTAGTAGCTCCTTCACCTGATCGGATTGGAATAAAAATATTTAATATCAACATTCATCAGTCATCACCGTCGAGCTCCACATAAAAATCCGGCTTCGAGGCAGCGTTAATGCAATGAAACCGCTCTATGTACATTTATGATCACGTTTTTCGTCCCCCACTCTATGGGTGAAGGGTCCCCCCTCTGAGGGAGTGTCGGTTGTACACTAGTATCTTAAACCTACACTACAGCTTTTACATAGTTTTCCGTCGATTTGAAGCTTAATTTTTGCTGATTTTTTTTCGGTTTAGTAAGTTTGGTGATCGTGCACTCGCGTATTACTCTTTTTTAAAATTACACCTGTGCCTTTGTTGGTGGCATACAACCCTATGAGGACCCTTCAAAAAATGTGTACCTGTACCATTTGTTCGACGTGACTTTGCCTGCAGCACGGATTGTTGTTTAGCTGCATGCATTTTCTGTGGCAGTACATCTTGCATCCTGAACATTTCACAATCCGGCTGAAAATTTTCCTTTTTCTGCACTCTGTGCACTTTCGGAAAGAATTGTAGAAAGGCTTGTTGATAAATACGTGTTCCATACATGAGTCCATTTTACTTTTAAAAATATGAATTTAAAAATTTTAAAAAAATCGTCAGAAACGTTTAACGCTCTCGGATGTACTATTAGAATTTAACTTTTATTGAAAGGTATCCTTGGTAGTTCTATATTGTGCTTTTCGATAGTTTTGCTTAGTGAACTCACTTGTTGACGTCAGCCAAATAACATAGATTCGTTTGTTATCAACCAGTATAGTATTACTATTCGTTATTATTGATGTTATCAACCAGTATAGTATTACGTACCTATGTTATGTATTTGCTTACGATTTTAATCAACGCCTGCGCCCGTTGCACGTGATTGGTAAAAAAACCTAAGAGACGACACAAATAATGTTCTTCTCATTAAGTTCGATAATATGTGATTTTACTCTGATAGCTAACTACACAAAATTGAGTCTACCGAAAGCACATTTGTTGCGTTTGTAGGACGGAGAAAACTCATGCGGGTGTGGAGTCCTGTTTGTGTGACGTCCTAACTCAGTTATTGGTCATCTTATCGCCCTTATTACTTTCTGGTGTAGGTCCGCAATACTTTGCAAAAGTGCACCACGGATGTAACGCTCCGTAGAATGTGTGTCGCATGGTCGTGATCTAGTCCGTGGACCTTTAAATAAAAATATAATCATTTCCTTACGACACTTAGGCCAAAATAAATTTTGGCACAGGAGAAAAGCATTCAGTGTTGATTTATAGTTGAGGCATCGTTTTTTTTTTTTTTTTAAAGCAGAGAGAACAATTAATCCATGGTGTGGCGTTTTTATTTTTTCGATAGTTTATTTGATTGATTTAATCGATTTTACAATTGCCAAAGTATAAATAACTTTGAATCAATTAATGTTGTTGAAAAAATAAAAACGCTACATTATGGATAATGTTCTACTCTTTAAGACAAGAAAATAATTGGACCCTCCATTATAAGTGTACACCGAATGGTTTTGACCCGTGGAAGCACGTCCTTTTAGTGTTGTAGACCATCGACTGCGAACTAGTAACTTCCCACCGCGACGGTTGCACGAACGGCACGTAGTAGCGCGAAAATATAGCTTATTAGTAGGGCTGTGAAGTTGATGACCTAAAAAACATTAAAAAATGACAAAAAAAATATATGCAAATATGACGTAAACATGACAAAAAATGTCCTGAAAAATGACCTACAAAATTATAAATATTTGTTTTAAATTAACAAAAATACAATTTTTTTAAATATTTTACTATAAAATTCTATATTAATTTATCAAAGCTTAATAATTATAATTATATAATAATTATATTCACTACAAAACGATAACAGCGAATGTAATCGCCGAGATAAAGTCGGATATGTACTAATCTTAGTCCGTGATAATTTCCAAGTTTTAAGTTACCGGCAAAATGGTCGACAAGACACGATAAGAAGTGAACCAGTGTGAAATCGGTAAAAACGACTTAAAATGTGGGAAAATGACATAAAAATTTCAAAAATGACTTATAAAGTAAAAAACACCAAAAAATGCGAAATGAAAATTAGTTATTCAGATCCACATGCTAATGAAACACATTTGTGGCCGGAAGAGCATCGACTAAAACGTTCCAAAAAAAAATGCAAAATGCATCAACTTCCGAGCACTACTTATAAGCAATTCTACATCGATTTATGCGTTGAAACTTTAGAAAACGCATTTTTGTTTTTACGTCCCGATCAGATAATAACCGAACGACGACGGCTTGCACGGTAAGGCACAGCAACTATGTAAAGTGGATTAGGCCTACTGGGGAAACCACTATAAAAAAAACGCTCCGTGTGTGATACCTCATGATTTCAAATGAAACAACACGATACGTGTCTACGAATTGTTTATTGTTTAATGTTATCTAAGGTGGTGCGGAAACTTACACGCTACTGAATGATAATACGAAAAAGAGGCTTCTGGAACGTCCACATCGTACAGTAGTTAAATCACGCCCGTTGTCACTGCCGCGCGCCGTCTTACTTATTATACTTATTTACGTCCGACAAAAAGTGCAATGTGCGTATAGCCGGTGCACGTCGCACGCTCGAAAAAATAACATGTATATCGCTGTACGCGTACAGTTACTGGACCCGTCGAACGCGTAGAAAAGATATTTTCCGCGTGAACGCCAGTACGACGGGGCGGTAAATAAAACGATAATATCCGTTAACGTCGGAGCTGTTTTCGTTGTATTATTATTTTATTATTTTTTTTTCATCCTAGGAGCGATTCCGCTGAATCACAATTTGCTTCGAATAATACGTGTTTACCGCTTTTGCCGGTCTTCATACGGTGGGCTGGGCTGCTGGGGCAGGGGTAGGGGAAACAAAAGCGGAAGAAAAAAACACTTATACATTATAAAACTTTTGCCTTTTTTTTTTATACTAAAACATTATTCAGTATTTTTATTTTATTTCCACGGGCCCTTTTCGCGTACACGGACGTACTGTATACAATATATTTTATAAATCTTCATTATACGATTGCCGCCCGTTACATGAGTTGGGCGCGCGTGTTAATCTTCCCTCATCTTAACGTTGTGCACACAATTGTTTAAGAGGCCGTAAGAGTTGTTCACTGTTTGGCGCTTAAGTTTTCTTTATCAAGGAGGACGCCACTGCCGCACGCGTTGTCTCCGCCTTACGAACGCGTACATGGAACGCAGAAAATGTGTCCGTTTAGTAGTTCACGTGCCGTGGTTTGCCATTACAATTAGAATAAACCGACCGACTATCAAACATAAAGCGAAAACAATTTCCTTGTACTCTGCCGGCAGCTTCTTTTCCGATATTTTAATTTTTATGCGAGTAATGAGTTTTTTCGGAATCGTCATCACCAGGGCTCGTGAGTTCGTGCATTTGCATATCAATCTTGCTAAGTCGTATTTAATGCTAGGTGACATAGAAATCCATTTCGAGGTACTGTGGTTAAGTATGTGAAATTTTATGTTGCATATTTTTGCATATTTAGATGTTTTTTAACTATTTGGCATATTTATGCATTTCAAATATTTTATCCAAGTGGGATACTTAGAACGAGGAAGAAAAAGTGAAATATCTTACACGGTTGACGAAAATTACAAATTCAAACTACGCTGTACGACTTGAATTTTCACTCAGTAACTGTAAGTCTGTTTTTCTACCGACAGACCAAGGCGTAGTATGATATAAAAAGGGGCAGTGTTGGGAAAGTTCCTTTTAAAAAGGAAGTCGTTCCCGTTCCTCGTTCCTACTGTAAAAAAGGAACTCGTTCCCGTTCCTCGTTCCTATCGCGAAAAAAGAACGCGTTCCAGTTCCTTTTTAAAAAGGAACGCGTTCCCGTTCCTTTACACATTTTTTACAATTTGAGTGGTGGTCAATGGTGTTTTTTGCGAATAATTTTTAAGTCAGAAATAATCGGACCGAGAGAGTTAACCGATTATTTCTGACTTAAAAATTTTCCGCAAAAAACACCATTGACCACCACTGAAATTGGTTAACTCACTCCTTTCAAGGAGCACTGATTTTTAACAAAAATGATGTGTCTTAAGTTTAGACTTGAAACTTTCCCCAGTAAAAAGTTTATTATTTTGACTAAAAATGCACTCCTTCACTCAGAATTGTTTATTATTTGATAATCAATATAAAATATAAATATATAATGTGAAGTAAGAACACTGTCTATACTCTATAATATAGTCTATATAAATATAAATATATATATATATATATATATTCATATTGTATTATTGCATAATATTATACATGTATATTACTATACTATACAGTGTATACTATATACAATACACCACACATAGAGACATGCTATAGACCATAGGAGTATAGGACATAGAGGTAATAGTATAATACAACAATCTGTTTTTTTTTAATTCAATTTATTTCCTATTCTACAAAATGGAAATGAAGAATTGAAAAAACATTTGATCAATTTACTTAGACAAAATATTTCAAAACATTTTGTTTTGTTTGAGAAGAACTAATTTTTCAAACAATGAATCACTCAATTTGTCTTTTTACCGTCATAACATTTGACCCTGTGGAAAAAAGCCTTTCAACTGGTGCGCTCGACGGGATTGGTGTGTTATACTCCAAAAAAACTTTTAATACTGCTGGTTGTGTATGTAGCAAAGATAAATCTTGAGAATTGGACTTCAAATACAATTCAATTTCTTCCATGCATGAGGATTTTTTTGATTTCTTTTTAGCAACTGGTAAACAGAAAAAGTCTTTTGGGGCATAGTCACTTTCACTATTATTTTAATTAGTCGCTTCATCCACACTTTCAAATAAAGTCTTGAGCCATGCTTCTGCTGTGAAATAATTGCAACCCTCAAGCCAAACAAGTTTAAATTGTGGAATTAAACATGATGCTATAATGAGCTCTTTTTTATTCCATACTAAGCTAAATCGTTTTTTTATGAATTTTTAATTGTCTTGACAAGTGGGCTACAAAATTGCAAGTTTTTTTGTTCTATAATAGTCATTTTTTTTTCTAAAGCATAAAGAGTTGGTAGCAAATAACCCATTAACATACCATCTTCCCCCTGCAAAAAGTCTAAAGATTCAGCGAGTGGTGCCATAACTTCACAGTATTCTTCAATTAGCTTAATTTCTTGGGTTGTGAATCGCTGAATTTCACAGTAATCCATTGCTTGATTAATTTTTTCTATTCCATTTAAGCTTGATAAGATATTCTTTATTTGTAATAATCCATCATATGTAGCATTCCATCTGGTTAGGTTGGGAGTTTTTAGATAAACATTAAGTAAATTATGAATATTTTCTGCAACCAAAGTCGACATGTTTTGTTTTGTCCACAACGATGAGCATTTGGCAAGCGCTTTTCTATAGCAGTTTTTGAATGGAGTATCAGCACTTTTAATCATTTTATCTATATCACATTTGGCGATTAAATCCAATGTATGGCTTGCACATCTATAATGTGGAGGTAATTGAATATACAAATCATTATCTTCTTCTGTGGCATTGCTCAAGATTTCAAACAAGTCTATCACTTCATCATCATTACAATCTTCGTTTTCATCGGATTCATCATCTGTATCATTGGAGTTTTGATACGATTTAAATGCTTTTACAAAATTAGAACCACTATCTGTGGTACTAGCAACAATCTTATTTTGTATTTTATACATAGCATGAATCTTATATAATGCACTTGCTAATACATCATAAGTGTGACGTCCTTTTAGGCGAGTACAAGCCAGCGATACTGATTCTCTACTGAAACTTTTTTTATCTATCCAGTGACAAGTGACTCCTAAATAACTTCTTTTGCCTTTTGTCCAGCAGTCAGCTGTAGCAGCAACATGTTCAACATTTGATAATTTTTCTATAAGATTATCAACCATAGTTGAGTAAACATTATCAATACGCAATTTCATCGTTTTTCTACACATGACTTTTAACTCATTAGGCAAACCTAGTTTTACTACATTTACAAATGCAGGTTTGTCTACTATGCTTAAAGGTTGAGTTTCACTAATTACAAAATCCAACAATAATTTGTCTAAACTTTTCTGTGTTACTTTTGTGTGTTCTTTACCTTTACCAGATGAATAGCACACAAGTGTTGATTGAACTGATGTTTTTTGTATACATTCAGATTGTTCAATGTTAATTTTCTTTTTTGGCCGACTTGAATTAGATTTTCCCACATTTATAGCATTTTCAAAGACCTTTAATTTGAATGGATGTACTCTCTAAAAAATAGAAATGGTAATAGAATAGTTAGATTAAGTCATTGAATTCTTAAAAACAAACATTACAATGTTCATTAATTCATTTACCTACAGTTATACATATAATTAATTAATTGTAGTACAGAAATATTTGTAAGTTAGATAATTTAGGCATAACTATTATTTATTAACTACTATATTAGGTAATAGTTTTTAAAAATACATTTAAAATTGAAATGTATTCCAAAACTCCAAACAGGTCTCCAAAAAATAAAAATAGATATTTTAATTAAATTCATTATATTTTTTTAAACTAAAATGAAAGTGCTAAATTTCAGTATATTTTTCTGTAAAATAATTAATAAATACAAGTTTTATTCATAAGTTACATTTCCACATAAATTATTACTCATTACTGCAGGGCTCGTAACTTCATGCACTAAAAATGCATAAATAAGCATGCACTCATGCACTAAAAATTGTCAAAATATGCATTAAAATATGCACTAAAAAGTTCGAAAATATGCATTTAATTGCCCCAACATTTTTAAATTATGCACTCAAAATATGCATATAAACACAAATATGTCTACCAATACGTTTTTAAGCATGGAAAAGGATCTTTCTACATTTGCTGAAGTAAGAGGTGCATATTTAAAATACAGTAAATCGTTCGCAGTCATATCATCAGAGTTTAGGTAGATCTAAACGAGTAAAACAACTCATCGGCGATTGCAAGAAAACTAAACTGTACCAATGTACAAAATTATAAATGCTGGTTGGTGAGAAGCTGCATGCGTGTACATGCCTGTGTAGGTTCGTTTCGATGATGGACTTTGTACGGTGGAGGATGGACATGGTAGTGGTAAGGCGCGTATCCATTACGCGCGGCAAACCCTCGAACATTGGCTCGCGCGGCAGCCGCGCCAAATGGATACCGAGTTGCCGCGCGAGGAAATTTTCTTTTTTCCGCGCGCGGCATGCCGCGCGGAGAGCCAAATTTTGTCGGTAAAATAGCGCGCGGCAAAGGAGTTTTAGTTAATTGCTCGCGAGCAGTGTGGACGGTCGTTTTCATTCTTCACATTCGCTCGCGCGGCAATATACTGTTTTTACCACCATCATGGACAACGAAAAGTGTCGCGTCCTAATAAAATTATATGGTGCTAAAGATTTTTTGTGGAATAGTAAATCCAAACTATACCACAATAAGTCGATGAGGGAAGATGCTTGGAATGAGATTAGTTCAGTAATGAACATACCTGCTCCCGAATTGAAGAAAAAAATGGCAACTCTTCAGGCGTCATATAGGAGAGAGAAATCAAGAATAAGTAAAAGTCTTATTACTGGTTCTGGTAAGTATTGCACAGTACTGTAAATTACAAAAATGTATATAAAATTAATGTGAAATTATAAACATTTATATGTTCAGGTACAAAAAATTAATTTATCGTTTCATGCCAATTTAGACAATTAATTATCCCATGATAAATTACGTATAAATCTTCTTGGTTGTCACGTGAAAATGAACGATAGAATCGCTAGTTCAGTTGAGCGACCTGGATAACTTGCCGCGAGAGGCAGCCGCGCTCTAAAAAAATTTGATACTTAAAATGGCTCGCGCGGCAAATAAATGGTTTGCCGCGGATGAACATGGCGCGCGCGGCTGCCGCGCGTAATGGATACGCGCCTGTAGCGATTGCATCGTTTACGCGGTATACGTAAACCTCATAAAATCTAAATATAGGTATGTACTAGGTACTTTCAACTATAAGTTCAGTTTTATTTCTTAACATTAAATAATATAACAAATTAAATATTATGGAACAATATACCTAACTAGTAACTAGTAAGTAGTAACTATGAATAATTTTCAAAGTGTGCGCCATGTTTCATTATACATTTTTCATACCGTTCCAGAATTCCAGTTGTCGTGGATTCCAACATTTCAAAAGTAAGAGAGTTACACACATCAATTATGCGTTGTTTTAAATCATCTAACGACGTTGACTGTTGGGAGTATACTTTGTCCTTTAAGTAACCCCACAAAAAGAAATTGAGCGGTGTTAGATCTGGAGATCGTGGTGGCCAATTTAGTGGACCTCTAGTTCCTATCCATCTCGATTGAAAATTTGTGTTTAAATAATCACGGACTATATTCGAGTTATGTGGTGGAGTACCGTCTTGCTGAATCCACATGTTTACTCGGAGATTTAATGGAATATTTTCTAATAACATTGGTAGTGTATTAGTCAAAAAGTCTAAATAACGTTGGCCAGTTAGTGTGCCATGATAGAAATAAGGTCCAATCAAATAACCACTTATTATACCACACCACACATTGGTAGACCAGCGAACTTGTGCATTGGACTCACATGTCCAAAATGGATTTGATTCATTCCAGTAATGAGAATTATGCCGATTGACAATACCATTATTATTAAAACAGCTTTCATCGGTCCATAATATTTTTTTCAAAATATTATTATGGTCATGAAGGCAAATCATTTTTGAAATATATTGAAGCCTTCTATCTGGATCAGAGGGTTTCAATCCTTGTACATAATGCAATTTGTATGGATGGAAATCATTTTTCTTCAATATACGATGTATAGAGCTACGACTGATCCATTTCTTTAGCTACCGACCTGACAGATGCATGAGGATCACTGCTGAAAGCTGCCAAGACATTCACTGTATGTTCTTCATCAATAACATATATTTTTTTTGGTTTGAAACCATTTGGAAAACAACCTAAAGACTATTTTTTAATGTATATCTTAATTTAAAATTTGTATAATAATAACTGAATTATACATGTATGTATTAGGTTTTAGGTACATAATTTGTTATATTAATTTTATAGGAAATTTTATTGATAATAAAAATTTATTATCAAAACGAGAAGCTTTTACTGTACTTTTTCCTCCACTTTCATAAAAAACTTTTAACATATCACGGTACTCTAAATTACTATAAATAGTAGGCATATTTAAGAAAGATAAAAATAAAAAATATTGAATTTTATATTTCAAAAATCATACACTGCATTTTTAAATACAATTTACATTATTTAATTTTAGTAAACTTAATAAATAACAAATTATAAAAATATATACAAATACAGAACTTAAAATTAAAATATTTACTAACAAAGAATTAATTATGAAATTGTTTATAATTATATTAGTATAGCAAGAACTTCAATTGGAAAAAAATGTGAATGAGAATATGATGACCGACATAAAAAATTATAGGTATATCAAAGAGATATATGACAAAAAAGTAAACATAACCCTATATTTCTTTACATAAATTATGATAAGTTATTTACATAAAATTATTCTTTTAGTGTGAATCATGGTGGTGTGCTAAGCATTCAGACTTAGCCACCATTCATAAAAAACTGATTATTGTGACACTGGAGGAAAAAAAGAAATAGATTTGGCTCTAAAACGCCAAAAAATACTGGTGTAAAGATAATCAAGTAACTAGAAAAATTTGAAGTAGCTAAAATATTTAGTCTCTATATTATTAATTATGATTATTTTATATTAAATGTTGTGTGTATGACCGCAAGATGGGCGTAGACAAAAATTCTTCCCCTCCTAATTGCTGGGTACAATACAAAAAAAAATTCAACGATAATACCACTGGCAGTAAATATTATTTCTGATGATGAAGTTGATGATGATATAAATAATTAAGAATTAAAGTAAAATGTTGAGTTATTTTTTAATTGTTACCTACATATCTCCAGTCTAAGTAAAAAACTTACTTTCAGCTATTTACTTATTGTCATTCAATAACATTCTCTGCTATACATGTATGTATAAGGTTCTTTCACTAGTGACGCTAGCTGAAGAAAAAAAAAATAACCGACACCTATAATATAAGTTAACAATTTGTTGGCTAAATGTTCAAAACAACTAAAAGTATAATTATAATATTACGCAACGGTTTGCAACTAGCAGAGTATTCATGTATAAAACAATACACTCTTAAGTGTTTCAAACAATTTAACCATCAGAAGGATATTAAATGTCACATATTATGCCATGTAGAAAATTATTGATTTTATCTGTTATTAACATGAACTCTGGCAATATATAAATCTTAAAAGGGATTTCAATTAAGCTTTGTATTAATTTTCTAATACAAAGAGATCTGCAATAAAACAACAATTAAGTGTTGCAACTATATTTTTTCTATACTTTTTTATAGTAAAAATAAAAATAGATATAATAAATTACAACTTACATTTTATATAAAAACCAAGATAATGTTAGATATATTTTTAATTTATAGTATGAAAATGTTTTTTTATGTTTTATTTATTAATGAATAACAAACTAAGGAAAATTAGTATTTATTTTATCTTTTATTCTGAAATTCTCAAAGGTTGAAGTCCCTAGTCTTAAAAAGTACATGACAAGTTGACATTAAATACCTATTCTAACAATTTCAAATCATTAACTTAATTATTTCATGGGTTATTTTTTATTCTTAGTAATTATGTAAACATACTAACACACTATGAAATATTCAGAGAAATACTAAAGAAATAGGTAGTAACGTGTTTATCCATAATATTTATCTACACACTTTCAAGCCAATCAAAACTATTTCAGAATGCCCTTATTTTTCTGTTAAGTTAGTTGTTATAGGTACTTATTAAATTCTTACAATAATATTATTTTTTTTTTTTATATAAACAGAGAGCTATAAATATGGTTAATATTGAATACATAAAGTTCCTGATGAACTAAATGACTAAATGTAAAACACTAATATTATATATCTACTCATCTACTTACAGCTAACAATATTTTTTATGATCTACAATTTTACCATTTACATTTTTTTTTAATAAAATGAAACATTTGATTTATGTTGTTTTATACTTAAGATGAACTGGTTACAATTGAACTTCTGATGGTTTTATGTATAGGTACATACAACTAGTTACAATAGTAACTATTGTAAGTATACAAATGTAGTATTAAAACAGCAAGCATTAATTATACAACTAACTGCATGTGATTGAAAATGAAATTGTTTGAACTCTCACCAAATATGTATACTTTTAATGTTGACATTCACCTAGAATATTTTCGTTAACAGTGAGAATATTTTAATTCATTTTATTAATAAATTAATAAATGTTAATATTAATATTAAAATGGTTAGGTTGAAGTATAAATTAATTTAATACAAATGATACTCACATTTTAACAAAAATGTTATTTTGCTATTCAAATTAAATTAAAATCTTCAATTGTAGTACTGTGTATAGGTAATCTACATAATATTTAATTTTGAATATTTTTCTTGATAATAGTAATTTGAAGTGTTGAGAATTTAAAATGTTATTATATGTATGTTTAATTTTTGATTTTTTTGTATCTAGTTACCAAAAGTTTATAAAGATATTAAAATAAAATAATTTTAACTTGCAAACTAATGATAATATGTACCTGTGTTCAAAGGCATTTCCAAAAATATTTTCTACGAATTATGTTCAATCTGATAATTCCATAGTATTACTAGGTATTTCTCATAAATTTAGTACAATAGAATTGTCTTAAAATATGAGAAGACAAGTCTTAACTCTTAAGGTTTATAGTGATTACGGCAAAATGTGTTTGATCCATAAAATATCAACTTAACCTAACTTTAAATTTAAAAAGGACTTACAGAATAACTATAATTAATATTCAAACCACCATGTCATTTGTTTCATAATTCAAAATCAAAATGTTCTAAATTTGTTTAAACGTATTTAAATGATTGAACAATAAAATATTGATGAATGATGATGATTTAAAATAAGTAATAGTAGGTACATCATGTTATAAATTATAATCATATTATGTTAAATTATGATAAAATACGTATTATAGTATGTGTATGTATTTAATATTGATTATCAACCTTTTAATGATAACAAATTTATTGTTTCTTGGAAGACAACAATTGAAAATCGACTACAGCAGTAACAGTGATTAGCGAGAAATAAATTTGAATTTTAACACACTTTGAAAATTGTTAAAAAATTAACGACTTAACCAAATTAAAAGTTTTAAACGCCAAAATGGTTTTTAAATACTTATTTATGAAATAGCTATCTTGGATTATTAGAAAAATATTAAATACAAAATTTAAATTATTTATTTTTGTTGTAAAAAAATAAAATAAAGTATAAGATATACAAATTATAGCGCAGGGCTCTACAAATCATTACAAAAAAAAAAAACTTAAAAATATTGAATAGAAAAAAAGTTATTGCATTAGTCAAATAGACCTGGGACACCCTGTATATAAATTTAAAAGATTATCGAATCAAAATTAATACTATATAGAAAAATAAAATTCTAAACACATTTTAACATTTTACATTTTTATTGCAAAAAAAAAAAATAAGAAAGTCATTAATAATTTACAATAGTTTTCAAACATTTTTATACTTAAAATCTAAACGCCGATCTTTCATTTCACTAAATATATCCATAACTTTTTTGTTAAAATCTGCATCATCAGAAATAATTTCATTTTCAATGCTTATATGGCTAGAGCTTGGTACCAAGTACTTTAAGATTAGCTTCATTTTCAAGATGTTTAAATGAATTCTCGTGTTTTTTAATTAAAATATATTGTCATATACTCTTAAAATATTGTAATGTTAACGCGTCATAAACTCAAGAACTGGGAACGAACGACGGAACAAGCAGTAAAAACTAAAAACTAAAATATACCACATTGTCTTTTAGTTATTACTTATTAGTTATTATGTATAGTTTTTTGCAGACCGCATGCATGTCGGGCGATTATTCGTATCGCTCCGGCGGCCGTATTTTCACCGAATCCCCCCTCCTTTGTTTTTGTATTTGATCATATTATTTATTATTTTATAAAAGTTTTTGACGGGCGATTGTAAGCGTCGCCCAGCGCCAATCGCCGCGCTGTATAACAGATAAGATAATATTATACTGATTCTACACTCGATAACCGCGTGGCGCGTAGTGGCGTAGATGGGTATTACCTATATCAACTATATTATAATGACTTATTTTTATATTTTTAAACTCCGATTATTTGACATTTTTTTCATAATAATAAAAAAGTGTTTTTACTTTCATTAATATTATAATATTATACGAGATAATTTTAATATTTGAATCAATATCCAATATCTGAAAAAGTAACTTGCTAAAATTTTAGCAGGGAGGGCGACCGCCCCGTCATCCCTACACACGAGCCGCCACTGGTCAGTACGTTTTTGTATGTACGTAAATAATGTTCAGAATCCTCTGATTTTTAGTCGCCATACTAATTATTGTATTGTTAAAATTACTAATAATAATAATAATAATAATAATGATAAATATTAATATTTTAGTTAGCACTTAAAAAATAAATGAAATTCGTCACTTTAAATTTACTATAAAATTTTAAATAAACACAATAAAATTATATAACGGCCACTGACGCTTGTCAAACATCGATATAGACGTTCAGACCAATTATCAGTTACCAAGC
Source organism: Periphyllus acericola (assembly GCA_949715065.1). NCBI lineage: Eukaryota > Metazoa > Arthropoda > Insecta > Hemiptera > Aphididae > Periphyllus > Periphyllus acericola. The sequence continues at coordinate 13,614,100 of OX454269.1, forward strand.
GTTGCACAAAATATTTCAGTCTCGACCGAAAACCGCAAGTTTGGTTTCATTGAGTACTTGAATGAATGTGCACGCAACTACTCAATACTCCATAAGTTAGTTATTTTTTAATTATATAATCATACATACATACACGGATACACGACATGCTATAATACACCGTGATAATTTTAAGAATAAAATATTAAGCTTTATAATAATAATATGTGTAAGGTTTTTCATTTAATTATATTTAATTTGACTATTTTTTATACCTGTGACTAGTGGTATATTTTAAGTCGCACCCCCACCACCAGCACCCACGAGACGCCACTGTATATATTGTATATATCTCAAAGCTGTTCATGGTACCTATTAGCTATTAATAATTTATTACAGTACAATCGGTACATATTTTCAAGAACAATTATTATTATTCTCGTTATGGTGCGGGTAACGAGAAATTGTGGAAGTGCCACGCCGCGCCGTCCAAATATATAAATGTATACTACTGCCAATGAAATACTCGCATATTATGATCTTGGTTTATATTAATTAATCTTATTAATCCACGTTATTTTTAAAAACGAATTATGTGTGTCGTATTTTCGTATACATTGCTAATAGTTTTAATATTGTTATTACCCATTTAATTTGTGAACTTTATTATTTATCATTCGTGTTCTGTACTGCGTTGCCTGACTGTCTTAGCGCTGTGTTTACTATCTAAAAAAAATTTAAGTAGGTCCACGGTCCGGTCCGGTCCGGTCCATAAGCTTTTACAGTCCGAAATTTGTAAGTTCGGACCGACGGTCCGGTCTCGGTCCACTCTAACAAATTTTTTTTTAATTTTCAGTCCGGTCCGGTCTAAAATTAAATTTAGCAATCGGTTCGGTCCGACTTCGGTTCTTTGTTAACATTTTCAGTCCGGTCCGGTCCCTAAAATTACGGACCGTGCAGTGCACTACCTGAGTACTTGATTTATTTTTATAGTTATTCTTATTATTTATTACGATTTCATGAATACATGAAAAGTAATCGACAGGAGTATAGTAAAGTACAGGCACCTGGCGTTATTTGAATCAGTTATCACCAGTCGGTATTTTGAAGTAGGAACTTATACTATACACTATACCCAGGTGCATGCTATCGATTTGATAGTTTACGATTACCCTCACGGGCAAAAAATACTTTTTTTCATGCTTAGGTACATCGTAAGTATAATTTTCGATGCTACTATAATAGATACGGGCTAAATATGAAGTCAAACACCGCATTATTTTGCAACGTGGTGAGGTTGGAGACATATATGAATTTCAAAAACCTACGTAAGTAATATTGATTTGCAATTTACGACGGTTGCCTTGCAAATTGTTACCAATCGGCTGCAAAATTTGTGAACGTGATCAATTTTAAAATGTGGTATCAATAATATGGATGGTGCTGGAAACATATATCATTGGCCCCATTCTTGGTATATTTGATTTTATGATTAAACCAATGCCTTGACAATTGTGAAAATAATCATGCGAATTATCACTAATTGATTGTTAAATTTTGATATTAAAAGAACCCCAGTATTTTTATGGAGTAAGGCTGGGGAAATGCATGTAAAACCAACCGGGTGATGGTGGGAGGGGCGTGTACCGCAGAAAATTAAAACTGCAAGATAACGAAGTTATTAAGTTGTTTGTCGTCGGGAAACGTAGACAATGATGAAAAAAGAAAAAAATTATTTTCACTACAACGTTATATTCACAGCGACACGCGGCAGGGTGGAAACGTATTAGTATGGAAAATGAAAAATCGCATTTTTTTTCCATTTGTTGTATTATGAACTTCTTTGAGTTTTGTAATTGTGTTCAACTACGTTAAACTCGGTTACGGTTCAGTTCACCTTCTCGGGCGAAAAAAACGTTGTTCTCGTCGGGCCCTTTCTCCTCTCTCCGATTATGATAATGATATTATACCTATACAGTAATTAAAAATCTCCACGGTCAGATGTATTTAGTTTTTTTCACCGCGTTGTTTAAATCCGGTCTGTGTTTTTTTTGTTTTTATTTTAAGTATAATAATCATAATAATCGTATTGCAAATAGAACTTTTTCCTTTTTCTCTCCGCAAAAATAACTTCAGACATGTCAAAAACAGTCGCATGGTATCTCTCTGCGCCGGCGAAATTATGAAAGCGAGTGCGGTCAAAGCAAACAGTTATGTGGCGGTACGGAAATTGACTTCAGACTAAAAAAAAAAAAATACACGATCACCACTGCAGATTGCATAGTGTGCCCGGTCATTTCGAGTCCACGGAGGAGCATTGGTAATGTTTTCAACACACAATGTCACGGTAAAAGCGCATTTAAATCGCAGTACAGCTCGCAGTGTCTTACAAACGTGTCATCGGCGGTGGCCCCGGTAGTCGGTAGACTATACATGTGTACGAGTATACAGTACCTACTACGAACGTTGGCGATGTTGCATTTTGTATGTGTTAATTATTTCTTTCGTCATTTCTTTTCTGGTTACCAACACTGGAAAGTCGTTCACCATAATATGTTCTTTTTTTTTCATTGCTTTTATTTTGATTTCAATCAGTTACAATGCAGAACAATTAGTATAAAATTGTAATTGATAAATAGCGAGATAATACAAACGGAAAGAACAGATTGAAAAATCCGCCCGGCGGACGTACTTAGTAGGGATGATGGAATATTAGTAATTTATTATTACGCAATTACATTTTATATTTTTTGTTTTGCCTGGTTAAGCCCTTCGTATGAGCAGTTCACTTCACAATTATACTTTTAGCATCTTTTGATTATTGCCTGAAATTATTTCAGATGTGTGTTGAGTATAACAAATGGAATGCGAGATGGTGATTTAGTTGAATATTAAAGTGCTTGTAAAGTAGTATAGTTGATATTTTTAAATCAGAAAATATGGATTTATTGGAGACGTGGAAGATATTAATAAAATATGAAGATAGTGAATATCGAGTATTTGTAATAGTACGAATAATTGATAATTAATACCTTTGGATTCGGTTTTATATATTATAGTCTAATTACCATAACATTTTTCAACTAAATATAAATATATTTTAATTTCTAATTAGTTAATATTCAACTTGTAAGATTCAGCAATATATGCTGACACACTTCATTACAAGTAACAAAAGAAAACGCTATGTTGCGTACACAATGTTCAACTCTACACTCATTTATAAGACCGCTAGTCATTTTTGCCGATGATCAAAAACAATTTTATAACACCGAGGAAAATAAATCGAAACAACTTTTGAGTAGTAGATGGTCGAAACGGAAATAATTGTAGTCTCGATAGTGCAGGGATACTCAAAAATGTACGGTATTACGTGTAGGTTAAGTTATAAGGTGTCCGTAGACAGACGACCAATCTACATCCTAAAACCCGGGCGCGTGTACATTTGAGGGCGTGACGCGTGATCGTGATCGTTCCCGTGGATCTATTTAAATAAAAAATCATTGTTCTGAAATTTTTATATGGCAAAACCTTTATTTTCCGGGCGGAAACCGTGAAAAATGTAAATTCATAGAAAAAACTTATGAAAATAGAAATTTATCAGCCATAATTTATTATAGCGTTTTTATTTTTTTCCTTACTATTATTGGAAAGATTTTAATACATTTAGATAACTTATTAAAAAAAAACCAAAACATCTTACAATTGTTAACATATAAATGACTTTGAATCCATTTTTGTAAGTAGAAAAATTAAAATGCTACATTATATACCTATATGATGTTCTACTTTTTGAAATAATAGAAAAATTAGTCTCAACTATGAATTTACACCAAATGGTTTTATCTCTCTTAGAACGTATTTTTACTCTGAAACTACTAGTTTTAACAAATACTTGAATACCTGATATAATATAAGAGCAAGTTCTTTACGGTAATCAACACACATGACACCATCACCATCTGCAATTAATACAATATCTCTTAGAGCTACGGGGTCTTATTATTGAACTTAATCGTTAATCTTAATTAAATTATTTTTTTTTCACTATGAACTTTTCTATCGTTTTTTATATTAAGTCCAACATTTTAACTGGCTTCTGTATCAAATTAAATAACTGAACATGTTGTTTGATTGAATAAATAAAATTAGTCGGGAAAAAAAACTTTCTTTAGAACTGGGGTTCCGATACTTTTTATTTCATAACCACCATGTAGAAGCTTACGCCTCCCTGCATAAATGAGAAATTAAATAATCGTTTTTTTTTTTTTTTTTAATGAATACAAGTTGTTTAAATCCCCCTCCCCCCAGGAATTAATACCCTCCAATTGAGAAACCCCGGTTTAAGAATTCCGAGTTTAAAATATTCCATTCAATTGTAATAATATCACATGATACATTTGTAAACGTTTTCATCGATTTAAAATAGTAGATCTACAAACCGATAGCCTATACATAAAACGTTCAAAAACTTAATACTGACGATAATAACACATTATTATAATAATATGTCTTATTGAGTTCACGAACGTGCCAAATATACTGTCCACTATTTTGATCTTTTGAATCCGTGTCAGGGTTATACCATTAAATATAGAATATTACGAAATTTTACAAAAACATAATATGTTTATTTATGTGGTATCAAATAACTTTTCTTAAATTATTTTTCTCATCGCCGCGGCCGCGTTGCATAGCAATATAATGCGATTAACGTTGCCCAAATGAAATCAAATAATAACTATTAGTTTAATAATAATACGTTGACAGTCTTTCGAGATTATTTTCCGGCAAGTCACAACTCCGTTATTAAAATAATATTTAACATCAATAAAATGGCTTTGTACATAAGAAAAGTCAAAGAAGAACCAACTGTTCCGGTGATGCCAAGGGACAATATAGTCTCATCCGATTTCAAAAATGAGCCGATATTCGTTCCGTCTTATAACAAGACATGCGAGAAACCGAACATGTTTTATTTGTTATCCATGGAATACCAAAGGATTTGGATGAAAGAGAAAAACGAAGAAGCAAATGCCAAATCAGTTAAAAAAAAGATTGGAGTAAGAAAATTGCCGAAGCATAATAAGCCCATAGAGGTCAAACCAAGAAAGCCGATAGTAATCGAAAAGGTTTTGCCGCGGACGACTAAGTACGATCATATACAGTCAAGGTATAAAATGAATAATCGGAAAGTCCCATGTGTATAATACATCGGAACACAACGTTCAACGCTTAACGGCAGAGCTGTTCCTAGAATGTTAGATTTTAGTTAGAAACTGAAATGCCGTTCAGCGTTGATCGATTTTTTCGATTGTGAATCTAATGTAGTGGCGACTCGTGATGTTAAGGTACGGTTTCCAAAGCGCGACCGTCACCGTCCGACTGTTAGTATGTAGTTCCTGTTGACTGGTTTCCAAAGCGCTACTGTCGTCGCTCGACTGAACTTTATCGTCGCGACCGGCATCAATACACGGCTAAATAGCATTTTTCGGGAGAAGAAGAAGAGCAACTGATCGAAATAGTTCGAAAAAAATGTTGAGTTGTTTTTCGAGTTTCATTTTGGTATTGAATGATTACTTATAAAAATGTCAAAGTTTCATTCGGTTTCCCTATCAAGAAAAAGTGCATCAACTTTTTCTCCCTGTTTGGAGTGTTTAGTGATTAATAAATCATCGTCCTCTTGATCTTCCTCAAAGACTAGTAACAATGTTTTATTATTGTAAATAATTGTATTCATACTCATATAGTTAATATAAAAATGAACTTGAAAACATTAGCCCTCACTGCACGAACACCACAATGATACTGTATACAGAAACGCAAATTCTTCTCGGCGACCAGTCGCGCCTTGGAAACCAGCACGGACCAACGACAGGTCGCGGCGACCGGTCCGCCTTGGAAACCGTACCTTAAAGGTTTTTGTACCAACTACATATAATGTGGAAATCGGAAATTATTTTTCTGGTCCAAGCCATAAGAAGTCAGGGCGTATGGGGAAATACCTATCTGCGCGTAGTGTATGTACTTTGAATACTTCACTATTTCAAGATTGATCTCTTAGTGTATTATCTACTTATAATTTTGCACTAAAAAAGCCACGGCGAATTCTCGAATTTATGGATATTTATTTTTTATCGTGTCCTTTTGGTGCCCACTCGAACGCACTACAATACCCAAGGCAATTAATCATAGTGAAGTTCGAAATGTACCTATTATTTGCAATTTTTTCGTCATGAAGTCTAATTTACAAAATTGTGGATATAACATATAGAAGAATAAAATGAATTAATTGAACAAATATCTTGGTAGTTATACTATTGATTATAGAATATATTCTATAATCAATTATTATACCTTTTATAAAACTACTATCTATCATAGAAAGATATTTATTTTTTCTGGGTAAAATCAATATCTATTTATGTTAGATAACGGTTATAACATGGATATTAAATAAATTATTTGGTTTTTTTTTTTTATAAGTTATACCTAATATACAACTTTGTGATTTATGCACTGCATAATCAGAAAATTGCAAGTGCAAAACTAAATATATCTTTTGGAATTTAAATATAATTATTGACTGCAATCGATTTTGTGGTGCTTGGAGTAGGCATTGAGGGGACGCCATAAGAAAAAGAAACTTATTATTATTCAAAAGTCAATTCGCGAATTGGCTGTCGCTCAGTAAGTGCAATAATAAAGATAATGCATTAAAAAGCCATCCTGAAAAAGCAAATTATTCAATACCGACACTTCACAGTCACGTAGAGCCTTCCCTTCAGGGCCCCACAAGAGGAGGGCTGTTGAACCTAGAGTACAGGGGCTCGTGGGCCCATTTCAATTTAATTGTAATTTTGGAAATTTTAATAGGAATACTTTTTATAAACTTATATATTATAATATAATATAATTTATTATACAAGTTTTTAAAATAACATTTTATAAATTATAAATTATGATGTACCTATATAAATATTTAAATACATATTATCATAGATTATATATACTAGTATTTATAATCAATGATAATATTTATATAAATTTAGTAATTTTGATATTTCAAGATGCGGGGTTGATTAACCATTGATTACCTAAAAATTATCGTCTTCCGTAAAATTTGTATGGATTATAACAATTAGATTTTCTATAAGAATTCGACTGACTTTTTATTTCATCGACATTTTACCCAGCGTCACGAGTTATGACTATGCTAGATTTTCATTTTTGTGCAATAAGCCAAAACAGAGTGTTGTCTACTCAGAAATTCGAATCGTCAAATCCGCAAATTTCTTATGTTTCATTTTATAACAATATAAGAAATTGATTGCGTTATTTGTAAATTATATAATAATGTATCTTGATTTTTAATAATTAATGGTAAATATAAAAGGACCCGGAAAAACATTAAGTACAGAGGTCCAGAATTTAATGTGGGGCCCTGCTTCCCTTTATAACCTATGAGAAATTCAGGGGTCTTGGACTAGAAAAGCTCTTTCGGATTTGTGTTTATGTGTACTTTGTGAGCACTACTTTATACAAACATCACGTGCCGCCACTGATTTGATATCAGATCATTAATATTATATTTAATACGTAGAACGTCGCAGTAGTATTAAACGCTCCGTAATTTAAATACCGTACTCAGTCATGTACCGCGAGTAATATACAACGTTTTTGAGTATATTTTATCATAAGCTTTAGACGTAAACTGCTTTCAAAATAAATATAAAAAGGAAAACACTGGATTATCTCGCGATTTTTAATAAACCATAACACTGCGACTTTCTTAATAACTTTATCGTATAATAATAACTAATTATTGTGTAAAATAACCGACTTTGTTCGACTTTATAAAATCGATTGTTTTTAACTTATTTTAAATATACTACACTGAATGACTAATAAAAAGAGCGTTGTTGAGATTGTTTTTGAAATTATTAGATTTACGATTTTTACTGAGTTTCTTACGATACACATTTTTGTCTTTTGTAAAATTTCCGAGTTAAACTTGTTTACGTAATATCATTAGTATACGGGGTGATTTTTTAGACGTGATCACCCCTTTTTTTCTGCCTTAATAATGTTTTTTTTTCTTGCAACGTTCTAGTTGTCATAAAAATTATATAAAAACTGAAAAACTGCATCTTAGGTAAATTTAACAAGAATATTTCCTTCCTGAGTGCTTTTTTTTTCATAAAAATTGTTGAATTAGCACAGATATTTCATACAAATATAATTCTGTTCAAAAAACATCTATCTCAAGCACTGAGAAAAATAATAAATCTGATCAGCAATATAGTTCAATTACCATTCCAATAATAAACATATACCCAAAAAAATCAGACGCTTACTCGTTGATCGTGGACGCTCTCGAAGTGCAATCGAGCATGATAAACGATAAACAACTACAAGGTACGGTATTCTCATTTCCAATAATTATTTATATTTTTAGAACGAAGGCGTCCGGGTGAAAAGCTTCCCCTCGCACTTCACTACAATCCTCACCAACTTCATCCACCTATTATAGGGGGTTCACCGCACCAGCATTGCATCCGTGCTACACTAGCGCTTTCTACATATTGCATCCGACGAGTGGTAGCCGAATATTAACATTGCATTGGCTATCTGTGTATTCTATAATCAATAGTAATACCGTTAATAAAAGCTGTTAGGTGTTTATTTTAGAATAATACCGAAGAGCGCAGGTGTTTTTTTTTAATATTTAAACATTCTGAATAATTTATACATGAGAAAATAATATCTGTTTAAAAAACATTCATTCCGTTTATAATTCTATTAGTCTACGAGTTGTATAAATTAACATTTTACCTTAATCCACTACATTATAAGGCACTCATGTTTATTGGGCAGTCGAACACGAACGAATTAATCACTTATCACTTTGTATTTTATTCAATACTTTAAAGATTAATATATTAATACAGTTAGACATTGATAGTATGTTATTACATAACTATATCAGACATTGTATAGTCTCGTTTCAGATGAAAATGAAACTACTTAATCTTTATTTCTGAGCAAACCGGCCCAAACCACTCGATTGAGCCAAAATAAAATACAAAACATTTTTCTAGGTAAATATTTGGGTATAAAATAAAATAAAATATTCTAAAAATTTGATTAATTTGTGTTTTATTATAATGCTTGAAAAAAAATAGCATATTAAATGTTGCGTTAAAAGATTCGCTCTTATGCATACATCACAAATATTATTATTATTATTGTTAAAAAAAAAAACTATTATTATCTTTACAATGCAATATTATTACAATGGGCCCCGAAAACAATACTCAAGCGAGAGGGAGTGCATGGAAAATTATTTAACAACATTCAATTACAAAAAAAAACAAAAATATTATAAATTAAATTGCAATGAAATATGGTTCAAAAATATAAAGATAACACAAAAATTACGTTCACTACTTGTTGCACTGTCCAATTATTTATATTAGCTTGTTTGAGCGAAAAAAAAACGTTTGGGTTTGTTGTAGTTCTCTTTTACAAGCTTACAGGTATAATAAATACTCGGCAAATTTTGTGGAATTTAATAAAATTGTTGTCTTGTGGATTTTGTAAAAGCGATGTAGTAAGGTAAATACTAAATATTATACTCGTAATAAGTTGAACTGTATTTCACTACTGCATATTTTTCCAAATCATATTTATTGAAAGACCAAACTGTTTTTTTTTTCTTCACAAGAAAAAAAAATTCTGAATTTTACTAGTAAAGCGTAGCATTATATTGAAATGCAAATGATACTCGCCATGCAATATTTTCGTTACTTTTACAAATTATTCTGTTTAGTAAAATGGTTTGCGTATTATCAAATTTATTAACATCAAAGTTAATTAATACGATTCCGTTATACATTTACAGAAGGTCGTTTTGGTTTTTGATTAATTCCTTCTTTTAATTATCTGGAGGCATAAAAGAGTTTTCATCTTATTTATTGTAAACAAAGAATTAATTCTCTGAACTCGATTATCCATCTACGTGAACTTATAAAGCTTTACACATGTATATATTATGATTTATAGTAATTCAGTATTAAACTATTGTTTTCTGATCTTGATTATAAACAGCTAGTTGAATAAAATATATATCAATTGAAATTTGTGACATTTTTGAAATTCATTATTTTCCGATGAAAATTAGCATAATATAAAGGTTTAGATATTGTACACGTATAAGATTTTCAATATCAAAAATAAAAAATACATTTTTTAGAAAAATTATCAAATATGCTTTTAAACTTTTTTGATGAACGTGTGTATTACATTTTAATATCATTGATTACGGAATTTTATGTTAAAGTGTAAATTATTATTCTATAATCAATGGTAATATGTATCATTTCATATTTCAAGAAATTTTCTGCATTGTAAATTGTTTTGATTTTAAAAACACGACTTCAGACTTTTGAAATAACGTGATCAACTCTTGTTATTTGAATCGTTTATTTCGCTAATTATTGGTATGATTTCGATCAAATATTTAGAAATAGATATCTGAGAATTATCAAATAACTAAATTCCATTCATAACTAAAGATTATTCATCAAAATTAGCTCCGTTCAGGGAAAATCGGGTTTGTTCTAAAATCTAAAGCATTATGTGCCGACCAAACAACACTTCCAACATAGCTGAAATAGTAGTATATGTACTAAAGAATTTATAATGATGGAATTGAAACCTACAAAGGCCTAAAATACTGTTTACTACGTTCAGCTTCAATCCCAGCGGCATTCATGTGTAAAATGTTTTATAAGAGTTAATCTTTTTTAACGATAAAATTATTATAGATGATGCCATTATTGGTAATATTTTTTTATATATTTGCTTCAGGTGCTACGGTTCATATTACATGACCCCTACCACTATTTCCTGATATCAGTGGTTTCATTTTCATGGTAGATTTTTAAAAAAATGTTAATCGATACAACAACATTTCTTAAATACATAACTATGAACACAAAATTAATGGTTCGGTGTTCATGAGTTTTTTTTATTTGATTATTTTTAGATTATCTATAAGTTTAAAGAAGCCTTTTTTATGGAAGCACGTTTTTGTTTCTTTACTATTTTGTATATTGATTGATTGTCTAACGTCATATCTAGATAATGAGAGGAATTTTATTTTATTATTAATTAAGTATAAAATATATAAATATTATCAAAAGTAAAGTATAGCTGCCGTAAAAACGAATTAAAATTTCCTTCCCGTATGGAACAATCTTCCGTGGACAAATCACTATTACTAACTATTGGTAGGTGTAAAGTGTGATAGTTGAATTCTGCGTTCGAAACGTAATTTTTAAAGAAAGGAATTAATTTACATAAATAAATGTATTTACTCACAAATGGGATGCATTCATATTCAAATAAATATTTCTAGCTGTCACTGTTATGTATTCAGATATTTACATATATTCAAAATGTAAGAACATTCAAAAATCAATAATAACGAACATAATGTGTGATTCAATCGTATACACAACACGCGTATACTAATGAAATTGTTAAGTTTGTGGAAACTCAAAACACGTAACATGCATCTAATGTAACCTGCAACAATGCAAATGTTATCGGTTAGATTTGGAGATTAATAAACAAGTTATTGTTATTCAACCTTCACAATTAGTGTACAGCCAAGAGAGAGTATCGTAACACAATGAGAGTATTGAACAAAATATTGCTAAGAGTGGAGCAATAAAATAGATGTATACAGAATTGAAAAATACTTAATTAACATCATTCATACGTGAATTAAAAGTGTACAACGACAAATATTAGTACACACGAAATTACCATTTATTAATTATTTTAAGTTGAGCGGATGCATTTGTGAATTCGTCTATCAACATTTAAAAGTACATAAACGATAAATGGCATACGTTATGTTCCCGTTTGTGTTCATTAACTGTTTTTGTCGACATTTTCGTTTATTTCTCAAGCGGCTGCTTGAATGTCATGTTTAAAATTCGCAGTAAAACGGTCAATTAATTATGTTTTTTCGCTGGGATAAATTTTAACGCCTAGTTTATATGTGTGTAATAGGAACAGTTCTGGTTTTTGCGCTTCCCAGAGTGGCATAACGTGGCGTACACGAACTAGAGCTGAATATGTTTGTAATGGTGCCGTACATAACGATTTTCCGGGGAAAATAGGCTCCCAGCAAAGTGTTTGGTTGGTTTTATATATTATGTACAGTCATATTGGCCGTGTATAACGATATAGGTTAGAGCGATAATTAAGATTTAACGAGGTTTATATGAAACGAAATTTGGTTTTATATTCGTCTACAACAGTGTTTCCTTACTGTTGTTCGGGGGGGGGGGGGGCAAGCACTCAACTAGGATTAACCCAAACCTAACCTTAACTTAAATCTAACCTTGAATAAATGGTTTGTTGAAATTTGTGAAATTAATTTTTATGAAATATTCAGAACAAATACAATATTATACTGTAATTAATTCCTCGGTGAAAAATAACACTAACGGAGTGCATAAAAATGTAAGTGCATGTTAATTAATGTTTTTTCTATGTAAAGCACATGTCAAACATATTTCTAAGCCGAGCATGGACATATATTTTAATAACGTAAGCAGATGTATATTGTAATATGTAATTGTGAAATTGTTAGGCAAAATGTATAAAAATATACTTATTTATAGCAATATGTGATGTTCAGGTATACGCAGTTAGACAGACTATACTCCATAATCTATACGACTATACGTCCTATATACATCAAGACGTCGACTATCTTTATTCCGATATCAATCAGAATTTTATTTTATACCATGATAACATGATTTATTGTTTTGTATATGTGTTAAAATTACAAAATGTTTCGAGTAATGTTCAAGCAATACATAGTGTATAAAATACTTTAGTATTACAAGTATAGTAAACAACAGTTTGACAATTTAGATAAGTTTAGTTTTTAAGTTATGATCCACTTAATATAAAAACATTTTATTTATATTACTTTTAATTTCATTAAGTAAAAATTACCTGCATTTTTATTTTTTAACATAATGTTCATATGTCAATGCCCAATGTTATTAATTGTTATTTGCTTAGTTCTAAATTTTATGTTGGAATTTCTGGCGATTTTTGGTTGAAAGTTAAATCATTGGAAATGTTGGAGCTCTTAAGGTATATTAAGTGTTGATGTAATTACATTTTCATTTTTTATGTAATGAGTCGATCTATAATTGTCAATAGAAAATTAAAAAATAATTACATTTTCTAATATAAAGTTTTATCCCGATATCTTTCAAATTTTTAATTAAAAATTGTTAAAATATTGGGAAAAGAGGAACTTATAAAACAGTTATTTTCGAGAGTATTATTTTATTTACCCCCTCCCACCTCTACCAACATATTCTTACTTAATCAATCGGACATTTGAACCGAGGTGTTACTGAGGCGATCACTCTTGACCATATTTGGTTCTTCTCCTTTAATATTTTGCAAATATCTGAAATTGTCCAAGATTGAAAATACTCACAGTTAAAACCTTCTGGATTACAACGATGAAACGTTGTTATAACCTAAATAAAAATTCAAACACCACCAATTATAAAAAAACTAATAAAAAAAAATCTTCAAATTGTTTTAATAATACTCGTTTTTATATTGTTAATCAATTCCCTCGAATTTATTTGAAAATCTGCATTCATGAATTGTGTTTCTTTGTATTGGTTAATTGTATAATTTCCTGTAAGGTTTGAAATATAGATCAAATTGTGGAAACGTAATGTGTATGTTAACAGTGGATTAAACTAAAACAGACAGTATTTTAAAATAATTTTTAATAATATCTATCCGTTCCTAAAAATTGCATCAACCAATAATTGGATTTAAGACTGAATATTTTATATAAGTGTGGTTTTGATGTTCTTACTCCTCTACTGAAATTAAAAAAAAAGTATTTTATGTTCACTTTTCAAACATTTGACAATTATTAGTTTTTGTTTGGATAGGTTAAAGTAACTGAATCAAATTTTCGGTCATTATTTGTAATTTAAAAGTGTTTGAATTGCATATATTCATATATTGCATTATACTATACCCTCCTAAAACAATCACTCCAGAAATCTATTGGTTTCCGAACCTGGATAAAAGACATAATAATCACATGCTACATTAAGTTCTAGGTTTTTGGTTTTAGTCAAGTTATAACTGCATAAACTTTGAAAACGATTTACAGTAAAGGAGAAAATATAAATATGAATATGCATATAATAGCGAGTAGCTACACGAACCTATTTATGACCGAGTGTAATATAATTATTAAAATAATTTTAAATCGATTCAAATGTGAAACCTTTTGGAAGCAACTTTAATACATTTATGAATAGTCACCGCAAATTTGGTTTATGTAAGTCGTAAGAAATGTGAATGGAGCAACTCACGTATATCAATATTTAAAAACTCCAATTTCACATAACGCCACCGCGGCCGCGCCGTGGAGAGAGTATAATATTATAATAATGTACATTAAAATGAGTTTAAAATAAGTATTGCAGCGTTGTACTCATAGATTTTTTTTTCAATTTATTTTCCATCCGTTTTAAATTATACTCGATATATATTCTATAATTTTATAATCTCGAGCATTATACCTATTTTAAGTACGTAGGATTGTTAATATATAATAGCAAAGACTGTTGACCATTTTTTACGTCTATACCAAAGATGTCCATTCACATGCGGCCTATGGTATATTTCAATGTGGCCCTTACTTAAATTTAAAAACCATCCATCAATTATATATATTTTGAGAAAAAAATTAATTTAAAAGTATAAAACAATAAAAAATTTAAAATAAAATAAATTTTAAATAAAATGAATATTTTTATACTCACTATTTGATATGGTTAAATTACAAATAAAATGTATTATTGTATGTGACCCACGACAATTTATACTTGCATAATGTGGCCCAGTTTTCTAAAAAGTTGGACACCCTTTGTTAGAGTATAACATAATGACTATGTAAAAAGTTCTTGAGTACTTACTTTTGATCGGTCAGAGATTATAACGTTAGAGTGTTAAACGGTTGTAATGTTATTATTTGGCTTTTGTTTTTCAGACAATTTTCACGTAATATTAATGTGTGTCAAACCTTCTGATCTGAAATTGTTGGGATCGAGAAACAACAAGATATTATTTTTTTCGTGTTTATCGACAGTTAAGTACATATTTGACCGGAAGCTTCTATCGTCTTATATACTCATGCTCCATCGTTCAGTATCATGTTTTGAAAATGATGGTACATTGATTATATTTTATATATTATCGTTTTCCGGAATCGATAATATAAACCATAGGTGGGCAACTGGCGGCCCGCGAACCTTTTTTATCTGGCCCGCGCTACATTTTCAAATTACACCAACAAATTTTAAAGTTAATCGTCTATACTCTATAGTCAATATTCACACTATAAACAAAATAAATGCAGATTTTGAATGACTTTTTTTTTCTTTGCTTTCTATGGCCCGCTAGATTTTAATTTTCTAAAAATTGGCCCTCAAGTAACTTTCAGTTGCCCACCTCTGATATAAACAATACTTTTCCTTTTAATTAATGTGTTTTATATTTATATTTAGTATTTTTTTTTCTAATATTTTTATATAACATATTTTAATATTATATTGTAAATCTATAGCAACGTGGATTTATTTTTAGTCGCTTATAAACGATTGGAATTCATTTGCCATTATCGACTAACAATCGTTGATACCTGCATCGCATATTCTTCTAGACATCTTTACAGCCGTAAAAAGCTCAATTTTGTTTTTCGTGAATACTGATTTGTCAAGTTTTCTGAAATACATTCTATATTTACCTAGTTAAAAACTTTTATCGATATGATCAGCAACCTGAACAAGACCGACCTGGAAGCTGATGAGATAGAGTCCATCGGGACCGCGTTTGCCACTAGTTACTTCGATGCGCTTATGGGCAAGCCGAATGCATCGGCTTTGCGTCAATTTTACAATAATATGTCGAAGTACGTATTTGTACAGCCTGGACGTCCAGATTACGAGATGGAGAGCCTTTTTCTTATCGGACGGTTCTTGAAGCGGATGGAATATAGCAAATGTACAGTGACAATTCGATCGGTGGCCACCACGAGGAGAGCGCACCCGACGGAATTCAAGGTTTCGTTGGTTTGCGAGCTGTCGCGGCCCGGAGATAATGTCCCGCGGACATTCAATCAGTCGTTCGTTGTGAAGCGCGTTCCCTGGACCACGGCTCAGTTCCAGATCGCCGTGACGGAGTTCAAGTTTGACGACGATACCGTTGACTTTTCGATTCCCATAGCGGTCATCGACAAGCCTAAAGGGTCACGAGCAATAAGAACCAACACCAGTAATAAGCTCGTCAATCCTATGATAGTTTCCGGCAAGAAAACCGTTGGAAATCCTAAAGTAGATCGTGTTAGTAAGTTGAACAATCACAGCAAGAAACCGACGACCAGATCGATTCCTGCTGGTTCAGGATTTCTCAATGGAAAAGTCCTCGGCCAAATAAGTCCTCGACGTACTGAAAAAAAATTCAACTGTGGTACAGCAATGGTGTTCGAGAAAAGCGTCGCGGAAAAACCGATTATTACGATGGCGCAACCCGTCGCGAATAATACGTTAAGAGGTTATATGCGTTACGGTTTAAACCGCAAAAAATGTATTGAAAACCGTACAAATGTGTAACACGTAAATATTGTTTATATTCTAGACGAGTCCAAGAAGCCTAAAATGCAAATGACGGTCAATAAGGCGGTCATTGACAAGGGCCGAAAAGATATAAACAACGTACAACGGGCAATGACAGTACGACCCGCTAACAGAGATAGGACAACATTTGTTTCTTCCAACCGTTATGGCTCTTTAGCGGTGGTGGACGAAAATGTTTCCTCAGACGTCCAAGAGACTCGTTCTGTACACCGTAAGGACATTGGCATATTGATTTAATACAGCTATAACAACACATATAGAAATAGTCACTTTTTTTTTTTTTCAATATTTTATTTTAATAAGAAAAATATGTACAATCTGTATTATATTATACAATAAGTAATACGGTTAATATTTACAAAACTGGACGGCTTGATAGAAGGGGGTGTCCAAACAACACTACTTCAATTCTAGACTTTTAATTGGAAATGTACGGACTGTTATTTTTTTGATGGTTGAGGAGGTCAATAGTCACTTATAAATGTAAAAGCTCTGTTCAAACCGAAAACTGATTCTACTACTATATCCAAACGGATATAATAGAACACCGATTTGTTCATTAATTTATTAACTTATTGAAATTTGCAAACAGACAAATTATACGGCTACAATATTTATTTTTTGAATTCCAGACCGTTCGATTGATTTACTTGTGCCGACGGCTGCGAGTCAAGACACTCCAAATGAAGCCAACAGTAGATCGAAGAAATCGAGGAAGAATCGAAAAAAAAACGGCTGCAAACGTAGCAACGGTGGCGTCGCACCCAAAGCTTTCAACGAAGTCGTGGTGTCGGAACCTCATTATTCATACATTCGTTATCTAGGACAGAGTTGGACGTTTATCAAAGAATTCGTCTACCCGATATTCTTCGATTAGACGTCCACCTGAAATTGTAACGCCAGGGGGTGGTCTAGTCCGGAATAACGAATTTTTTTTCCGGAGAGTAATCAATACTCACCAGGGCCAATTTTTTTTTGTTTACTTATAAATAAATATTCTACACTTAGATATTGTTAAATACTTATTATTTTCAAAGCACTGACAAGACTCGAATGCTTAGCTGTAAGCAAATAGTTTTATTTCAAAATTACATTACAGTATTTTTACACAGTAAGTTTTATTAATCATGGATAATGGTAAATCGATAATCAACAACGAACAAGTACATGCGAGGTTTTTATGATCTATATTCTATAACTGTAAATGTACTGCTACAAAAATTATGTGGCTTACGACAATTTCTACTCACATAGTGTGACCCGTCCTTCCAAAAGGTTGGACTTGTTATTTTAAATTATTGTAATATATATTTCAATTTTATGAATCTTTTTTTATAGTTTATTTAATATTTTTATAGGCAATTGTATTTTATGGTAACCGATATTGTTTATCAATTATACTTATACCATCATTTTTAGATATAATTTTAATAATTTTAAAATGCTCACAAACTTGTATTGTTTTTATTTATAAAATATATTGTTTCAAGATAAACATATTACTATCACATGAAATCTGAAAAAAAAATTCGGTATATTGTATGCGAATTCAAATAACATACTATTGGCAATTACATTTCGTATTATTTTACTATGAGAAAATTTAAGTTTAATAATATATTATACAGCTTCTTCACATACAAACACCATTGTCTTTCCCCTCTTAACAGTCTAATACGAAAATACAATTATTACTATTTATTTATATTCAAGATTTCAAGGTTTTTGTAAGTTCATGATATGTGTCGTGTGTACATATGAATTAAAATATGTATACAATACATAGTTTTGGTGCAATATTTACGTGGTTACCACAAAATGCAATTTTTTTAATATTCTTATTATGTGCTGTTTTTTCATCGTAATAACAATATTATACACGCAATATTATAGAGGAATACTATAGAGTTACTTAAAAATACGTAAAACGATAAAAAGGACATGAAACGTCATAGTGATGCAACAAATACAAATGCAAAACTGAACCGTGAAATAAAAGAAATGATTCGAATTTAATATTACGGATATGAGTCCTTATAAACATAAAGTACCTACGCAATATACTATGTATGTGTTTCGAGGATTGATATTTTTTTTTTTTATTAACACGCTTTCAATTTAATATATCCATATCTGTTGCAGATACGAAGTCATCATACGATGTTCTTAGATTACATGGAAGATAAATTGACATTCAATATTTTTCACGTGAATCAAAATTGCATAAGGCACTGCTTATTGCGTTATTTGAGTGTGCTCGATCCCATTTCGTCGACCCACTTTGTATCCACCATCAATAAGTTCTACACAATAAACGAGCATAAAACGTCACCGAAGTACGCTATAGTCGGCCGGGCGATGGGCGTTTCATGCTGTTCGAGTCCCCGCGTGTAGATGGGGGCGTCAGTATTACGACGACGATCTTATCGTCAAACATTATTTTTGTTTTTAGCCCTAATGTTTCCCATAATCTACAGAAGACAACGTATGTGCACGTATCGTTTCAAAACCATTATACACCTGGTATATCAGTACTTAAGTAATAGCTTCGGTTTTCGCGTATTATATTTTCATACTTTTGATACTTTTGATTCCACACGATCAACCAAGCGAAACGATAGCCGAAAGACCGAAAAATATATTTTTTATGTTCAATCGTACCCGAAAAGGAACGAGATAATTTTTGTTTTACATACTTTGATGTAAACACATTCTTGTTATAAACTGATATTTCTGTGAAAGCTTGTGATTTAAATTTGTTATTATTCCAGAAATCCTTGCAATACTATGTATATTATACAAAACACGAATATCTATAGTTCACAGTAGCTGCTATCAACCCTTGCAGTACATTTGATAAAAATATTTATACCGAATGTTCTCTAATTGACACCGTAAAAACTGAAAAATGTTTCTGATTACCCAAGTACAACATTTAAATGTTTAACCGTGAACTGACATTTCTAATATGAAATTGATATACATTTAATTTCTCTAAGAATTTGGATAAGCATTTTTATGCGATCCAAATTTGTACTTATGTCAAATCATATAAATTATTAGCACTCTTAGAAAAACATTATATTTACTGTTTATTATTATTATTTAGTAGTGGGAATAAAGATGAAAAACGTAATATACTCATAATTCATTTAAAATATCTAATATGTATTTATATTTTTAATTTGTAACCCTCATTTATAATTCTTATACGAGATGGATATTGAACACAGCGCATTTATTGATTTATTCAATTAGGAATAGAAGTCAAATATAGCATTCAAGTTTTTGTTTATTATCGCTTTTCAGCCTCCGTTTGACGCGACGAAAACAGGCCAAATTAAAAAATGATCGCTGAGAAAGTATCGACAAACATCGTCGCCGTTGGCCAAGTCCTCCAATTACGCGCAGTTGAAATATGATTATTTCCGTGGAAAAAAAAATACGTTTAAATTTTTCGCGACGTTATAAATTATCTTTTATAACTATTATAATTGCGCTTTGTGTGTACGATACGACGGAGACCAATATTGTGATAGCCGTGCGACGGTGAAGCACAAATACGATTGCTGTATGAAAAAATAATACGACCGGTCGAAAACAGAATATATTATTTATTCGGCTGCACGGCGCGGCTCCGTCTGCGATCGCGAGTGCAAAGTTTTAGAGAAAACAAACTTCGTGAAATAACATATACATAATAAAAAACACGAAAAACAAAATCCGAGCTACATACTTAGTTATACCAAGTACTAATGTCGTATTGTATATTCGTATGGCATTTTTATAACATGAAAATATGTTAGGTGAGCAACAAGAAATGATTAAGTGTGCACCAACTTCATTACGGTATCTCATACTTATATGAATTTTTTAATTTTATATATTTTTTTAATTTTGTTATAAATCTACAGCGGTTACCAAACTATTTACACAGCGGTGCCATTTTTTGGACCAATGCCAGAGCATCGGTTCCCCGCAGTGAACACCGCAAGGAGCTTGCGGTATGCGTAATAAAATGCACTCTATAGTTCATATTCTAACACTAGTTTTATTTTCATGCGTGGGCCACGGCCGTGGTGCCGTTCGAATGGGTTGGGCACCGCGATTCACGGTTTGGTAACCACTGTTGTTTTGAGTAATATAGAATAACAACAGTCGTATTGTTTGACCGGGATAGTTGCTGGCCGGACAAATAAATCATCAGGAACCCCCGTTTCCTCAATAATGTTGCTTGTTTACGAGATTAAATTGGAAAACCTATGCATTTTGTTGTCATCTGCAACCGGCATAATCAAACATTGTGGATTCGTCAGTCTATAATTTACGGATAGCATTTTTATAATTTTCAAATCGCCGTCTCGTCGCAGTAAAATCTCGTCGTTGTACATTACGTCCAGTGAACCAAAATCGTAGAGCGCAGAAATGAACACTCTCAACCAATTCGAAAATAACGTTCAAGGGGCGTTCGAGCAACTGACGGATATGTATAAAGAGGACCGATCCAGGACGGAAGACACCGACGTGATTTCGGTCGTGGAATCTATCCTGCGATTAGTTTTCTTCCTGATCGTCGAAACGTTCTGTTTGGCATGCACTCTGGTGCCGCTATTGCAGTTCGCGGTCATGTTCATGTGCTTCGTGGTCAATAGCCTGTGTGACATAATGAATTCGAAATGCCTCTTCAAAGCGAGTGTAAAACTGCTGACTTTCGTACTGGAAACGTCCGTAATAGTAGTGTTGATGTTGTTTTGCGTAAAATACTCGTTCGGCACGATGTTCGATTTCATCGGTAAGACCTTGGGCAATGTCGTGGGCATTTTAAAACTTTTTGGACTTCCCGGCTGACAATTTCAATGCGCATAAATTAACACTGCAGGTAAGATGTTTTTATATTGTATAATGTAAAGTTAAAAAAAAAAAACAATTTTTTATACTAAACACTCTTAAATAATAACAATTGACTATATAAATAATGTATTAATTAATCAAATTTTAAAAAACCTTTTAAAACATGTTTCGCAAAATTAATATTGTTGTATAAGTTAATTTTCGAAGTTTTCATTTGCACAAATGTATGCGATTTGTCCAGCGGGGTTACTTCGGGATGTTTAGGGCTAGATTCCCTGAAGTCTCGGAACCTTATTTTACTAATATTTTGTGCAATACTCTTTACAGGTATTATTTTTGTTTTGTGTACGTCGCCTTTAACGTAAATGTTTGCTACAGTGTGGAGAAAACGGATCGCTTTGGTGAAATATTTAGAAAATCATTGTTTGTGCCCATGCAGTAAGTAGGCGAAACAGGTGGTGAGTTATTTAACGAAAATCATATTCATAGTTTACAATCAAATTAATCTACTTCGTGTTTAAAAAAATAGCTTTTATACAGGATTTTCATGAACATTTAGATATGGTGTCCACCAATCGTCTACTCTGGATGCAGATTATGATCATGTATCCTGATCCCAAGCCAAGTACCTAATTACACGACTGGACTCATCGTTGTTGCTGCGGCATTAAAAGGACGCCACACCCGTATGCCGTTATCACCGTCTACAAACGTACATGCGTATTTAGCAGTTCTAATTTAACTGTTGTTAGTTTTAATATTAGAGTAAACTGACCTACTGTCGAACTAACGGAGGGACTCTATCGGTGTCGTCTCGTAGATTTTACAGTAATTTAATGTTCAAGCAAGTTAAGAGCTTGTTTAAATTTCAAAATGTTACTTAACCATAACTCGCTTTGAATTTAAAATATTGTAAAAAACCTAAGAGACGACACAAATAATGTTCTTCTCATTAAGTTC
The DNA here is from genome assembly GCA_949715065.1 of Periphyllus acericola. Taxonomy (NCBI): domain Eukaryota; kingdom Metazoa; phylum Arthropoda; class Insecta; order Hemiptera; family Aphididae; genus Periphyllus; species Periphyllus acericola. The sequence goes on from OX454269.1 coordinate 13,636,665, forward strand.
GATAATATGTGATTTTACTCTGATAGCTAACTACACAAAATTGAGTCTACCGAAAGCACATTTGTTGCGTTTGTAGGACGGAGAAAACTCATGCGGGTGTGGCGTCCTGTTTGTGTGACGTCCTAACTCAGTTATTGGTCATCTTATCGCCCTTATGACTTTCTGGTGTAGGTCCGCAATACTTTGCAAAAGTGCACCACGGGTGTAACGCTCCGTAGAATGTGTGTCGCATGGTCGTGATCTAGTCCGTGGACCTTTAAATAAAAATATAATCATTTCCTTACGACACTTAGGCCAAAATAAATTTTGGCACCGGAGAAAAGCATTCAGTGTTGATTTATAGTAGAGGCATCGTTTTTTTTTTTTTTTTTTAAAGCAGAGAGAACAATTAATCCATGGTGTGGCGTTTTTATTTTTTCGATAGTTTATTTGATTGATTTAATCGATTTTACAATTGCCAACGTATAAATAACTTTGAATCAATTAATGTTGTTGAAAAAATAAAAACGCTACATCATGGACAATGTTCTACTCTTTAAGACAAGAAAATAATTGGACCCTCCATTATAAGTGTACACCGAATGTTTTTGACCCGTGGAAGCACGTCCTTTTAGTGTTGTAGACCATCGACTGCGAACTAGTAACTTCCCACCGCGACGGTTGCACGAACGGCACGTAGTAGCGCGAAAATATAGCTTATTAGTAGGGCTGTGAAGTTGATGACCTAAAAAACATTAATAAATGACAAAAAAAATATATGCAAATATAACGTAAACATGACAAAAAACCTAACGTTCCAAAAAAAAATGCAAAATGCATCAACTTCCGAGCACTACTTATTAGCAATTCTACATCGATTTATGCGTTGAAACTTTAGAAAACGCATTTTTGTTTTTACGTCCCGATCAGATAATAACCGAACGACGACGGCTTGCACGGTAAGGCACAGCAACTATGTACAGTGGATTAGGCCTACTGGGGAAACCACTATAAAAAAAACGCTCCGTGTGTGATACCTCATGATTTCAAATGAAACAACACGATACGTGTCTACGAATTGTTTATTGTTTAATGTTATCTAAGGTGGTGCGGAAACTTACACGCTACTGAATGATAATACGAAAAAGAGGCTTCTGGAACGTCCACATCGTACAGTAGTTAAATCACGCCCGTTGTCACTGCCGCGCGCCGTCTTACTTATTATACTTACTTACGTCCGACAAAAGTGCAATGTGCGTATAGCCGGTGCACGTCGCACGCTCGAAAAAATAACATGTATATCGCTGTACGCGTACAGTTACTGGACCCGTCGAACGCGTAGAAAAGATATTTTCCGCGTGAACGCCAGTACGACGGGGCGGTAAATAAAACGATAATATCCGTTAACGTCGGAGCTGTATTCGTTGTATTATTATTTTATTATTTTTTTTTCATCCTAGGAGCGATTCCGCTGAATCACAATTTGCTTCGAATAATACGTGTTTACCGCTTTTGCCGGTCTTCATACGGTGGGCTGGGCTGCTGGGGCAAGGGTAGGGGAAACAAAAGCGGAAGAAAAAAACACTTATACATTATAAAACTTTTGCCTTTTTTTTTTTTCTACGCTGTACGACTTGAATTTTCACTCAGTAACTGTAAGTCTGTTTTTCTACCGACAGACCAAGGCGTAGTATGATATAAAACGGGTGATGAAAAAGTATGACACATTATATTTTCACCATATTATGTCATCAGTAGGCCTATCTAGTTTTAAATTTGTTTTTAACACTTCGGTTATATAACGACAATCGGTTGTTATGACCAAAACATATACTGACCATTAGCACGTCGTTAAAAATGTATTTAACGTTCATTCTAAAAGAATAAAAATAAATATTGATTATTTTTTTACCGATCAGATAAATGTGACCCCAGACGAAATTATGGTTGACACTTTTAGACGCTAAGGTATATTAACATACAACATAAATACGATTAGATGATATGAATAATTTTACCAAAAACTAAGAATTTATATAAATATAATTAAAACAAATTTTTTTAAAGTTTAAAATAATTATAAGAGCATTAAATCGTATTTTTAAGGCGTTTTTCTCTTTTTTAGAATATTTAAATCCGTTCCTTAATAATAATGATAAAAAATTCAACTTTATTCATCAAATAGAATATGAAGGTTAAACGTTATAGACTACACTACTACAGTATGGTACCAATGTTGACATCAATGTTATCGCTGGATCTCGGATAAAGTTTTTTGTATTTTTTTTCCTCGAAGGAATATATTTGCACGTAATATGCGTGCGGAACTTGGTCGCGACGACGACGATGGAAATCGATTATTTTATTTCGTTAAGACAAAAGTTTTACGGCCGCGCTGCGATTCGTCGAGTTGAACACTTTCGAAGGCGATCCCGAGCCGTAATTTTTTCCTTCTTGTTTCACTAAAATAGAAAAAAGTGAAAGTTTTCGGCCGCGGGCTTAAAACCCGTTGTACCGCGCCAACGAAGCTATTGATGGTTCGGGTTTTACGGCGGTGTGTGCGTGTTATATATAATTTTTTTATTTCACTTTTTTCGTTTTTTTTATCTTAAACATTTATCCGACGTGGAGTTATTTCACCGCGATATTTCTATACGCGAGCACAGTTAAACGATCGGAAAATTCGTTTATAGACCGCACGCCGCGGTATATGCTTCGTCTGCGAAACGCCAAGCCAAATGCGAAATCCACTCGGAGAGTGTTGTACAAGATAAAATAAGTCACAAACTCTTTCTACGATTTCCTAAATAAATGTGTGCAAAAATGATAAAACTAATGGCGTTAAGCGTGCTGCAGCGAGTATAACCGACCACTGCAACACGATGTATTAAGTCCAAAAGCAAAACGCACCAGATGCACGTATCGATTTATTTCCGTACGCCCCCCCCCATCCCCACCCCGAGAGGTTTAATGATATATAATATTGTATAATCAATAGTGAACGTCGTACGGACGATAAACGAATTTAAACGTGTGTAAAATGTCACTGAAATGATAAAGAAAGGAAAGCAATGGGGTCTGGACTGTGAATTTCAGACGAGATGAAAACAATTACATCCAGGATGACTTTTTAACAACGCTCATCCCCTTTTTTTGCCGTAAAAATTCTTAAATTTGGATTTTTTTTTATGTTCAAGTTTCCTTATAATAACCAGGTTCACTATAACTTTTTTTCATGCCAACTCAAGGTTGGCCTATTGCTATGCAAACTTAGTCTTTTCAAATGGAAACACCATTCTTCCATACGTAAAGTATTATTCAGCTAACTTTTCCGAAAAGTTAACTTAATCAATAGATGTACAAATGTAGTCAAAATAATGTAGTCGAAATTCAAACCCATACTTTTGGAATCATTCAAATTCAAAGTTCCGTTTGAAAAGTGTAAAATTTACGTTGTCTCGAATCAGTAGCAATGGCGATTACAACGTGTTTCCATTAAAAAAAAAAAGGTTTTACCTCCACAGGACACCCTTGAGATGGCATGAAATAAAAAGTTATGGAAAAAATGGGTTATTTGGTAACTTGAACATAAGAAAGAAAAAAAATACAAATGTAAGCAATTTTACGGCCAAATAAGGGAGGGACCGTGGTTAAAAAAAAACCCCCTGTATACGTCGAATATGCATAGCGTGTATAAATATTATAATGCCGTCGTCGGACTATAAAGAGTCTAGGACGAGGTATTATAAATCTACGGCAGGCAAAAGATAAGCGCCAACTCGTGCCGGTAAATCGCGTGATTCCGATGTAAGGCGACGAGAACACATGGTAATTTAATATACGGGAGTGTGTGTTGATGTCGTTTTATCGTTTCAAAACGAAATATTATACCCATCCAGGGTATGAGCCTTTAATTCAAAACGAAGAACGTGTGTTACCTGTAATAAATTTGACGTTCGTGGAGCGTAATATAATTATCATTGTAATAATCTCGGTGACTGTATTCTATTGATATGCCGATGACAAGATATATGATAATAATACCGTGCAACGATAACTAGGGTGCAATTCTGAACGACTTTTTCATAACATTAATGCATTAATCGGATAAAAGGTTGAAAAAATGACCTAAGAAAAATGCCGAAAAATGGCTAAAAAATTATTTTTAACATTCAAATGAAAACTTCTTTTATGATTTCAATTATCATAATGATAGTTGTTCTCATAATCTTCTTTTTACCCGGAAAATTATTTCCAAAAAATTAATATAAAATTTAGACCGGTACAATGGTTATATTTTTACTTCGTGTTTCATTATGGCACCGCAGGATAATCAAATTTTCTGAAAACATGTATTTCAAATATGTAAAATATAATGAAAATTCCTTTAACGGATAAAAGTATCATTAAAAATGTTAATAAATGTTCTACAAACAAAAAATTGGTTGTAAAAATTTAAAATAAAGGTTCATTTTTTAATTCATTGACAATAAAATACCAAGATCTGAGTGAGTATGATAGTGATTTTCAATAATGATTTTGTTTTATGAGTATAATGTTAAGACCAACTTAATACTTTATCCTCGAAATCTTTTTTCACGTCTCCGGTAGAAACCGTATAGTATTATTTATACCACACAATAGTATACCATATTATTGTTTAATGCTATTATTTAAATAAATCGGTAACCACCGTTGTATTTTTATAATTTCTGTGAACGTGTCAATTACCGGGAATAATATCTAATACATTTTACAGGATATCGCAGGATCCATCACAAACATATACGTCGAAATATTCGAGGTTCTCGTGATACGCTACGTATATCACACTGTACTCTGATACTCATCGTAAAATTCTCACTTCACAAATGTAGAACATTAAGCTTAATCGTAAACGAGCTCACACGCGTCTACAAAATGTCCTCGGAAATACGCGATTCGTGTTTGTTGAGATCTGAAAAGTAAAAATGAAAAATGTATACTTAGAAAACACATCGACCATCGTTAGAGATAATTGCTACATAGATTTCCAAAATCCACTCACTTTAGCTTACACGGTGTTATCGCGTTAAGTTGTATGAGCGTTTATCACTCTAAGCATTTCAATTAGTTATGAACGAATGTTTAAAGCTTACCAAAGCAAATATCACGAAACGAAAAAAAAAAACTCATTTCTTGGTACTCGTAAGACCCACGCTGGTTTTACAGGCAAACATAATAATCGGTTTTAACGTCAAAACCATACAACTATGAGATGTTTCAACGATGTACTTTTGTCATAGTCATCGCCAACTCATCGAGAACGTAATAATAATATGGTGTAGTAAGATTGCTTTTTTTGTTTTTGTCCATTTCATTTTTTCGACATTCGCAATGTTCTTCTTCGAAAATGTACTAAATAAATTATTAAAAAATAATTCTCTCCTTCGGACGAAAGGAAATAAGTAGGTTTCCAATGCCTTTATCGCGAATTTAAGGAGCACCCGTTCAGGTCAGTTATAAAATATGTGCATAATTCAATGGGAGTATAATATTCTGTCCAACGTTCAAATCTGGGATCTGCTCGCATTGCGTATACTTACGACGTAGTACGTCGTGAACACGCACCCACGCATAAATTGTTTCTTGATACATATAATACATTATCTAGGGTATTATGCGAATTTAAGGGTTGGCGCTCGCGCGCCTATAAAGTTGTCTGCCCGATTACGGTCGGCAAAGGCAAACTGATTAAAACAAACCGGGAATACGTGCATACACCCATAATAATATAAATAATAATAATTTTATTTTATTTTTATCTTATTTTATTTTAGAATATATACGGGCTGAGCCTTTTTGACAGTTAAAAATAAGAGCGACAGGTTAACAAATGAATTAATCATCAAAACAAAAAACAAAATACTACTAAGAACTTATGAAACAATTATAGCAAAATAAAAATTATCATACAAAAACAAACAGTTTCAATGCAGAATACAACAATAATAATAATATAACATCACCGGTGCGATACTCCGCGGGCAGAGGCCCTCTGGCCATCGAGGGAGAAACTTCCGAAACAATTAACATTCCAGAACGCGAGGCGGACGAACCCGACGACGACACCGCGATGTCCGTCACGATCCTCATCCCTCCCCCCCCCACAAGGTCATCGCCACCCTCTTAGAGACCAGCAACTATGTACGCACGTCAAACAGAGCAGCTTTTGCGCCGAAAAGGACGAGGCGTCCGTCCGATCCTGGACACGTGCCGCGGCGCTATACCTTTCGTCGTCCGACGTCGAACCACCGTTCGTCAACGAGTCGGGTCAAGCGAATCCGGCCGAGCCGCAAAACTGCGATTGTTGCCCCGTACGCCCTAGTCGCTCCTTGCCAGCGGGGACGTATCCTCCGTTCCACCATATGGCTGTTGCTATGGCTGTTTTTAACTCGTATCACGTGCGCGGCGATACATTTTTTATCAACATTATTACGGCCGTGACCGCGGTCATGATGTAATTAACACGTTCAAAATGTCGTACATTATTCGAGCGGGCTTGAAACGGAAACGAAGTAGTAATCGCGAAAGAAAAAAGATCGCATTAACATTATAATGTTACGTGGTATCGAATCATTCGGTTTGAGGATAAAGTGTAAGGATACTGTTCGTAGTTAAAATCGTAAAACGCGTGGCGATATCGAATCAGCCCGTTTTCATAATACTATAGTACTTGTTCGTCGTTGTATTTATTTATTTTTTGGGTTTTTTTTTTTTGATTTTTTGTGTTTTTATTGTCAATTGTTGAGATAAATATATTTAAATAGGTTTCTATAAAATAAAGATAAAACAACTGGCAATGTCCAAGAAAATGTTACAACTACGATTAATATTTTAGTTTTAATAAAGTATAGTATCTTTTTTCAATAAATCACGATCAGTAGTTATATTTCATTACGGACTCCCAATACGCGTACATTTGAAATGTATATTATTTCGTCACACCTCGACACGAAATGTTGTACAGATATTGAGTTGAAACCGAAATGATTATCATCTCGGTGCGCAAGTGTTGTAGGTACTCACGGAGTATGAGTGTTTGGAAATGCATCTCGACAAGAGCGTTTCGCGAAATCTGTAAGAATAGAGAGAAAAAAAACGAACAGAAGCGCCGGTAATATGTTTATGTAGGCCAACAGAGATTAGAACAGTCAACCGAATAAAATAAAATGTTAAAAATCATGCAGCAAGCACTTTTTACCCGTAAGACACAAATGACTTGTACACACAACATTAATAAAAATTTAGTTAACTTATCCGAAAAGAAATTATTTATTACACTGCATCATCATAATACAGGACATATATACACTTCTATGGTGGACAAAAATAGGCCGAAAATAATTCCAACCATTGATATTCCGACCTATTTAGCGCCACTACTTGCCCTTACTCCGAAACTTATATTTTAAATATGTTACAGGTACGTGTCTATAATTTCAATGTGTAAATATATCAATATGAAGTGTACGTATGGTGATTTTAGGCCAATTGTTTTATCTTACATTACGTATTTATAGCACTGACAATTCATATGAAATATAAACGAAATTCATACTGTTTATATACATCTAACATGTATCGCAGGTCAAAAATATAATAACATATGTACGACAAGAGCAATTGTAATTAAAAATGTAATACATAGGCTTATACTATTGTCTATTGAACACATCTTAGAGTTCTTAGACGAAGAGACTACCTACTTCAATTTAAAGAAAAAATATTTCATCATTTCACGTTTTGTGTATAATTTATTTATGAGAAATAATAAAACATCTTTAAAACGTACGTCCAATAATTGTTCATCTAGCGTTTTAGAATTACAATTAACATTATTGTTTTAACATTATTCATTAGATCGAAATAATCGGTGAAGACAAGAAAACGTGACATCCGCATGTGTTGTCTCCATATTACAAACGTACAACATAGCAAATTTAAGTTCTGTCTTCAGTTGTTCAAATGTTGAGTCGGAAGCTTTAATATCGGAGTAAACTGAGCTATCATCAAACATACAGGGAAGAACGTTATTTTTGTTCTGTTCGTCGGTTTGTTACGATATTTTAATTATTAGCGAGTTAAGAATATCTCAAATGATACAATTTAAAATACTCGGAAATCACTTAAAAACAAAACCGCGTCGTAAACAAACCGACCAACAAAACATGGCCAACGAGCTTCACTCTTATATTTGATAATAGGTCAGTTTACTCTATTTTAATTGTTATCGACGCAACATTTGAACTACTGAGTACTGGACGTAAATTTGCCATGTTGTACGTTTGACGGAAACGATACATACGGGTGTCGCGTTATCTTAATCAACATAGATCCATGTTAAAACCAGTAATTTATATCGGAAGGTTTAGTGATTAGTCCAAATTATTTTCCCCGGGGACTTGCACCTGGTAACCGTCGCCACCTTGCTTTTTGTTTTCTTCGCCGTCGGTACAACATTTGTTCTTCTCAGCACCATCAGCGTCATTCTGGTCTACGCCCATTTCGACTTCTGTGCTTGAGGAATTGTATGGCACGAGCTCGAGAGCAAAACAGCCTTGGATCGGCTTCGCTAGTAGGTTCTCTAAGTTTTCTAGCATCGTACTGCTCTCATCAGCCGACAACCAGACGTCGGAAGGTGTTGACACAGCTTCATCGGCTGGAACATCCTGTTTGATAAGTGGCGTATTGCACACGTCATCATTCGGCATCTCGGCGTCTGAAGGTGTTGACGAAGCTTCAACGGCTAGAACATCTTCTATGACAAATGCCGTACTGTCCCCATCATCAGCCGGCATCACGTCGTCAGAGGTTTTCACGTCTTTCTTGTGCTCACATATTTCGGGCACTACCTCATCACTTATGGCCACATTATTCTCGTCCTGTAGCCCTGTGCCAGTCTCAAGTTTACCATTGTCTGCGTCATCCTTCTCGGACCATAACTTCATGAATTCTTGGCGGACCTTGATAGACTCTGTTAAAACGGCCTCCAGGTCTAGTAGCTCCTTCACCTGATCGGATTGAAATAAAAATATTTAATATCAACATTCATCAGTCATCATCGTCGAGCTCCACTTAAAAATCCAGTTTCGAGGCAGCGTTAATGTAATGAAGCCGCTCTATGTACATTGTACATATGAACAAGTTTTTCGTCCCCCACTCTATGGTTGAAGGGTTCCCTCTGAGGGAAGGTCGGTTGTACACTAGTATCTTAAACCTACACTATAGCTTTTACATAGTTTTCCGTCGATTTGAAGCTTAATTTTTGCTGATTTTTTTCGGTATAAGTAGCATAAGTTAAGGAGAAGTATATTATAGATATTATTAAAATAATAAATACGTTATATCTTATTAATTTTCTATTTTATGATACTAAGTAAAGACATTTATTATACATTTAAGCATTTCGTTATAATCGATAATTAGGTAGAACCTACTGAAGATAAACAACAGAAGAGTATTATATTATTACTATACGGGAATGACTACATTTTACTATAGGTATACACGATATAATTTTTTCGTCGAATTTTTTTATTCATAAAAATAAAAGAATAAACATAACTATAGCGAACAAAATTGAAATACTTATCATTTTTATTTACTTCTTCCTACTTGGTGTAGGTGTACTAAAATACTATTTCTATCAAAATTTCGATCAATTTTCAAAACTAGTCGGTACCATTAGCTGGGTTTGTACTTTGAGAGCCAATGCTCTCACTGCAGGTAAAGAATAATCCATCATCTAATACTCTAATGTATGGATGCGTATCGGACAATAAAGAATATCAGTGGTGGGGGTGCATTTGTAAGTTTGGTGATCGTGCACTCGCGCATTACACTTTTTTAAGTTGTCACGTCTTTCTCGTGCTCACATATTTTAGGGTACTACCTTATCACTTATGGACACATCATTCTCGTCCTGTAGCCCTGTGCCAGTCTCAAGTTCACCGTTGTCTGCGTCATCCTCCTCGGGCCAATATAACTTCATGAATTTTAGGTTGATCTCGGTAGACTCTGTTAAAACGACTTCCAGGTCTAGTAGCTCCTTCACCTGATCGGATTGGAATAAAAATATTTAATATCAACATTCATCAGTCATCACCGTCGAGCTCCACATAAAAATCCGGCTTCGAGGCAGCGTTAATGCAATGAAGCCGCTCTATGTACATTT